>OY754311.1:59461043-60168310 GCA_963573325.1 Astragalus glycyphyllos | reverse complement strand
ATCATTCATCAAATGGTTCCACTAACAATTAGGGGTGGGAATAAGCCAGGCCGGCCTACAGGGGCCAACGGCCTAGGCCAGACCAGGCTTTTTTTCTAAATAGATAAGGGCAAAGCTTTTTTAAAAGCCTATTTAGGTAAAAAGGCCAGACTACAGGCTATCCAAAAAGCTTTTTAAGCTTACCAGACCGGCCTATTTAAATTAATATTAATAATATTTTTTATTACTACTATTATTATATTAAATTTTTCTACGTTTTTTAACTTATAAATTTGCTTACATTTTATGTTTATTCAAAATGATGACCTACATCAATTTTTAACATATTTAAAAGTTTTATTATAAAATAAAATTTAAATAAAATGCCCTATAAAGATAATTATCTAAAAGGTTTTGTTACATCTTAAATTAGATCTTAATTTCATTGATCGATTAGCTTGTTCGTCTATATATAAAGTCTACATTACTCAAAAGTTGTAGACTTTCGTAATATTTTTTGGTGAGATAGGCTTTTAAACATGCATGCAAGCCTTAAGTAGGCCTATTTTTTTTTATTATTCCCTTTATAGCCTTTGTAACAAAAATACAAAACAAAAAATGAAGGAGAAAGGGCAAGCAGGGCCAAGTGAGTCATATTTTAACAAAAGCTATTGAACAAAAGATTATCAAAATGTTTTTACACAATGGACTAGTCATACACTCGTACAGATAAATGCTATAAGTCGCTTATTTCTGTTGAGAACCATTTTTCCCTAGCATTTCTAATGTTGGTCACAACACCAAAAACAAAACGATATTTGATATTATAGTATCAACTAAAATCAACTTTTGACATCCGAAGGAAAAATCAGATAAAAAAATTTATGATACAATACTTCAAGCAATTACACACTCTTCACCCAGTAATATTATACAAGCAGGTGATAGTACTTGTACGAAGATGAAGATCCAGGTAACAATTATTTCGATGCACTGGCACCTGTCCAGAGAAATTGAAAGAAAGATTACATCAAAAGTTTGAATTAATGATTTATTTTGCTGCAAACAATTACTGTAAAGCTTAGTTATATAACCATAGTCAAGACTCAAAAGTTCGAATTAATGATTTTATTTTGCTGCACTTTACAATAGTACTGAATAAATGAAGCAATCTCAGCATGCAGAAAAAATAACAGAAAAAAAAATACTCTGATTGTTATTTTCCTCATTAGCATCTCAAATTTTAGTTTTGCATATTGTAAGGAAAAAGATCTATTCTGAATTCGGCCAAGAACCACTCCAAATTTGGCCCTGCAAATCGGCCCAATAAGAGCTTTGCAACAAAGGAAATATCACCTTCAAGGGCACGAGATCGGATCTAACAATTATCTGTGTTTCCCGCTAGATCCAACTCTCAGATTTCTGCAGGCCTAACGCAACCGACCACACGCCAAGACACGCATCAACATGGACCTCTTTATGAACATGTTAGTAGTTAGTTGTTGGTACTTAGTACAAGTGTACAACTATACTACAAAGTGAGTTGGTTGCTTTAGAGCATCCGCATCTGTTTTGAACACCCTATTATTGGTTGTGACTCCATCAGAAACGGCCCTAACATGCTAATGGATATTAAAATGAATTAAAATACATCAATCCCTAAGAAGTGTAGTTTTTTCAAAATAGAGAAGCGAAAATTGAATGGAAGGAGAGTGTAATTTTCTGTAAAAAGGTCAGGTTTTCCCAGTTTAACTTTCTCCCTTCTTAGTGGAAAGGTTCTCAAGGGTTATTTTCCAAGTTTACCTTTATGCTTTGAATGTGGAGATGCAAATATAGTTCCTTTTTTTGGGGGGTCACCGTAACTTGGGTGGGTTCTCTAAGACCCACAGAGTGGGAGAGATGAATGGATGGGGATTGGAAGAGGGCAAGAGCAATGCTGAGACATATAATTGTGATTTAAGGCAACCACTAGTCCACTACCCTATCATTACCCAGTATTTACTTATACTCCAAAGTATCCTTTTTCCTTGTATGATTAAACTCTTGAAAGACACTAATTTCTGCAATTGATAGTAAATGAAACTTATTAAGGAATCTAGTACTCCCTCCCGATTTAATATAAGGGCTTGTTTGGGAGTTTGGATGGGAGAGGAGGGGAGGGCTTTGAGGAGAGTGGAGTAGAGAGAAAATATAGAAATCTTTCACCTTAATTGAGAGAGTAATTTTGTAGACGACAATAAAAGAATGCTTATGATTAATATATTTTTAATTTTAAGACTACTATAAAAGGATGTCAATGATTTGAAGAATTTGCCTAAGCCCTCCCAAACCCTCCAAAACTCTCCTCCAATATATTTTTCGTTCCTCCAAATTAGGGGAATTTGGTTTTATGAAGAAAAATCAACACCCCATTAAAGTTGATGGTATATCCTTCGATCCATTTGTCTGTCATCCTTCATTTTTTTCAAGCCCTCGTCTCCCCTCGAAACTCCCAAACAAGCCATAAGCAAAAAGGTATCCAGAGAGAGTACCAAAGAAACTCAATACTCTCTATCTTTCGTGCAGCACTAACAAATATAACATGATAGCACAAATATAAAAACAGATCAAAAGTATGACTCCTCCAACATATGAAATCTGTTGGTGAAATAATGATATTTATGAAACCATAAATGTTACTGAAAAAGGTTATAATCATTGAATCAAAAACAAAAAACAAAAACAGACTAAACAATACACCACCACCAAGAATGATTTGCTAAATTGGTAAAATATTGTTAGGCACCTAATCTAACGATTATGAGCAAAAACAGAATTAAACGTTGCAAGAATCAAAATAAAGTCGAAAAGAAGATCTTTAGGAATCTTTACGGATACCAAAGGATAGACTAGTGGCATAATCCACCTTTAGAAACTTTGGCCTAACCCAAAGGCTTCTAAACTACACTTAAAGGTATGATTCCAAAAGATTAAAAGATATCTACAAAGGGGGTGGAAGCGCCTTTATTTATAGCCTCCCAATACAAGGGGGGATAGAAGGGAATGGGCTAATCAATTAATAACTACCCAACAAATTATAACAAACTATTAACAACTTCCCTAACCACCTAAAACTAACTCAACAACAAAAACCAACTCATAATTACACAAGGGCCTATCAAATACTCACTCTATGTCAATAATCAATTCAAGAATCAGGATTGCTCGAGTAGAAAACTAACCATCTTTTTCTTCTTCATCAATAGGATCAGCTTTCCAAACGATGTCTTTCAGCCCAGTTGATAAATTCTTGTAGAACTGAAATGAAGCCAACTTAGTTAAAGCATGCTAATAAAGAAAAATCATTTGTAAGAACACATGAAGGGTAAAAAAGAGATGCTTTTGGTCCAGCCCACCAAAGCTATAAGGAGTTGTATGATATGTAGGTTTATTGTTGAACAAGACAGGAGATGGATAAAAAACTGCTTTGCTGGATCAAAAATATTAGTAATCAGGCAGAGGGATTAATTTTAGTCCAATATGCAACCGGTGAAGTGGAGGCTGTGGCTCTGTTTCCACAAGGTCATGGGTTCAAGTAGTAGTATCAGCCTCTTGCAAAATTCATTACAAATGCAGGGTAAGACTGCCTACAGTAGGCCCATAATGGGTCTGACCTTTCCATTCATGCAGCCGTAGCACTAGGTTTTATGTATAACAACACATTGATTTGTGCATTGAACTTACCTTGTGAAATTCCAGAGTATCTCCTTCAGACTTACGCATCTCAACCATGTAAAGTGAAGGAGCCACCTCCAAGATCTGGAAAACAATACTTAAAAAAGCATTAGAAACAGTCTTGAGTTCTAAACACAAATAAAATAGCATGAATGACACCTGAGATTATGAGAGAAAACTTCGAAAACATATACCTCAGTGGATACAGATAGATGACCTTTCCGACCAGTCTTTTCCCCATAAATCCTCAACTGAAATGCAGAATCAGAAATACATCCTATCAGTCTATCAGAAATAGAAACTTAACGGAAAGAAAATAGCCCTGATCTGCAAACTGACTAAGCAGGAAACAAGTAATTTAATGCTTCTCTACATGCACACATGACGTGTAAATAAGGGCATCAAGTGTGACAAGGACAGCTGCTTTCTTATCAATCATTTGTTGTTAATCCATGGCTCAAATTACCCCAAACTTTGAAAGATAGAACTTAAAATTAAGAATAGGTAAGTCAGAGACAAAAATAAGCATAAAAGTTTGTACCTTGCAGTTGTTTTTCTTAACATCAAAACCAAGAGGTCCTGCAGCTTCCTCGATTTTCGAAATTATGTCATTTGCTGAACACTTGGATGTGAATCTCGTTTCCCTTTTAATGAGTCCCTAGTTACCACAAATACAACTATCCGTAACCATAAAACTTGAAGAACAAAAGAAAAAAACATCAAATTTGAAGAAATTATACATTGTTGATTCATGCAAATTACAAATTACAATCAACAAGCAACAAAAGATAAAGTGTAAAAAGGGAAAACAAGATGAACTTTCAGTACATGTGATTTTTCAGTGTAATTTGAAAAATCCTCACAACACATTCTTTTTCATTGCCTCAAACACATTCATGACAAGTTTTTAGGATAACGAAGTTATAACAAGAGAAGTATAGAATTTATTTTTCTTATTAGATCTACACATACCATTTGCTTCTCAAAAAGACAACTAAGATTGAGGCCCTGAGACTTAGAGATGAGCTCAAATGCATTCATCGTCACAGGTGCCACAGGCCCCTCTTCACGCCTCTCAACAACAAGATTTTCTGAATCCTGTGCACCATGAACATTTAGATCAAGGTTAAAATCCAAAGATTGGATGAACATAATTTAATCAAGATAATAAGAACCAAAAGACTTACGGCAGATTCACTTTCACTGAAAATAGAATTTACATCATCAACATCAGCATCAGTCTGTTCAAACACAGGAGGCTTATATCCCTTCTTGAACCATTCATTCTCAATGACCTCGGCAATTGTAATCCTCTGTTTCACATCATTAGATGAGAAAAAAATACAAGTTGGTTTCAAATATATGGTAAGATGTAAAGGGGTGGGGGTGGAGGGGAGTAATTACCAAAAAGCCTGAGTAGTAGCAGAGTACAATGAAATTTAACAAAAAATAATAACACAAGTCACACATACTGTGGCAGGATTGGGATCAAGGATTCTTTTGATTAGTTTCTTTGCACTTGAAGAGAACCATGGAGGACACGTGAACTCTGCCTTGAAAATCTGTCACTTATTTTAAAAAAACCCACATTAGGCAGCACTATTATGAAACATGAAATATAGGATAAATTCAAGGAAAATGGACAAACTACTTTACAGGATTGACCCAGTAAATAGAATATTTTATTCAACCCTATTCCGCAATTGCTTTTGGAGTCGGCCACTCGAAATCAGTGTTGTCAATGGAGGATGGCGGTTTGTGGCGGTGAGCTAAAAATCCCCCATTTTAGGCAGCCATAACCGCCATCCTTCAGAAATTGGAGATGGCGGTTGTCAAGAAATCCGCCATGGCCGATATTTGACAACACTGCTCGAAATGAATGGGATAACTCCTGGTTAGTGTAGTAGAGTAAGTGATCGTCAACCCAACACTAGGTCAATTGGTTGGTTATGTGCAGCTGGTGTAGGCCTGAATGGATTGAGTACATTAGGTTGCATAAGGAAACTGATAGGGATTTGGGTATTATGGGGTACCTATGAACCACATCGAGCAGTAAATGATGCTCGTAGAATACTTAAGTGGCTTGGTTCTTTTCCCTTAACAACTAGCTTTTAAGGCCCAAGTGGTTGGGTGCTAACCAAAAACCAAATCAAGTACCAGCCTCATATTTCTAAGCAATCTGGTCATATTTCTAAACAATAAATAAATCTGCCAAATGTCAAAAAGAATTTATGGGGGTGGTTGTTGGTAGAGATAGAGTACTGGAGGTAACCTATTTCATAGCGGCACTAGTAGTTGGCATTAACAAAAGAGAATGTATTGTGAGTAGAGCTAAAACGTCGTCATTTAGGTTCACAAATGTCAACAAGGTTAGCTGTTTAGAACAACTTCATGGCTTAACAAATAATTAATGTACTACTACAAGGCTTAAACTTTGTGCGTTGCAAGAATTCCGAGATGTTATATTCTCCAATAGTAACATCATAATTTGAACCGAAGACTATCAGGATGAAGGAAACAGATTGAGTAAAATCACCTTTTTATATAAAGCCATCAGATTATTTTCTTCGAAGGGTAAATAGCCAGCCATTAAAACAAAAAGAATAACACCACATGACCAGAGATCTGCCTTTGGACCATCATACCCCTCGTTGTGGATCACCTAGATGATAAGGAACCAGTGATAAAAAATGAAATAAAAGTTTTATGAGATAAAAGATATGGTCAGCAGCAGATAAAGCTAAAATACCTCTGGAGCAACATAATTTGGCGTACCACATGTTGTGTGTAGCAGCCCATCTTCCTATTAATATTAAAAACAGGATAATCAGAAACCATTTAAAAATTATTAAATTTAGGCATTTTAAAAAATTTGTCAACAAACTCACCCGAACTTGTTGAGGCAATGCACTCAATCCAAAATCTGATACTTTAAGATTTCCTTGAGCATCCAGCAACAAATTCTCAGGCTTCAATGGATTAAACAAAGAGGTTAATTTTCAACTCTCTCTCTCTCTCTCTCTCTCTCTCTCTCGCTCTCTCTCACACACACACACACACACAAAAAACCCTGGTTGGCTATGTATATTCCCTTTGGGAAGAAGTTCCTTGTACTGAGAATGCATAGCTAAAAATTTTCAGAGACATAACTTAAATCCCACACCAGCTCTCCCTCTTCAAAATAGGTGGAAAAGCAAAATTGTGAATGACAAAGTAATCTACACCTTTAGGTCTCTGTGGCAAACACCTCTACTATGACAGTAGTCCACGGCACATATAAGCTGCTGAAAATATTTTCTTGCTTCATCCTCTTTCAACCTCCCACTGCGTGCCTGGCTCAAGTTAATAGCAACACAATTACAAAAATTAAGGTTATAAAAATGTTCATAGACAGGATTTGACCTTTAAATCATACAGAAAGGTAGAAACTGCCTTACAATTTTATCAAACAGCTCCCCACCGGTTACAAAATCCATTACAATGTATATCTTTGTCCTGCTAGCCATCACCTACACAAGAAATTTCTAATTTACAATAGGCAGAGGAAGTTACAAAAGACTGGGAATAAATTCAGGAAAATATGAAGAGAGAGACATAAATCCTGTAAATGTCAAATACTTGGAAACAATTATTAACTGCCTTCTATTCTAACCTCATGCATACGTATGACATTTGGGTGTCTAATCAGTTTCATTGTTGATATTTCGCGTTTTATCTGCAAAACAGTGAACAACATAATATCAAGTAAGACTGGAGTATTAATGTTAAAAAAAACTCAAATTAGCAGAAGCAAATTTGTTCACACCAGAAGTAGGGATGCAACCCATGCCTATGCATGCAGGGATCCACTAACATTTTTATAGTTAAAATTTAACTCCAAAAACTTTTGCGAACAAAACCATTTTTTCAATATCACACAAAACACACAACATCTATTTATAATTATAAATTCTAATGTGCGGGCTTATGCACCGCCAGACCATTAACTACAGTTGACCAGGTATCATTCTAATTTTTTGTATTTCATTGAAAATGCCAACATTCTCATCTGTATATCGATTTTTAAACCATTTAGTTTTCATTTTCCTCTCATTGCAAAAGAACAGTTTCCTGCACCACTTCTGCAAAGAAAGTGGTTGCACTATCCTATATTTTTATTTTTTTCTGCAAAACAGTAATTTGATCAACTAAACAGAGAAAATAAAATATGATATTTTAAAGATTCTAAATCAAACATGACATTTAAAAGCATATTAAGATGCAGCACGCTTTTCCTTATGGTAAAATGGAAGGAAACCACTACATTTTGTAGCCAACATTTGTTCCCTGAAGATGTTACTAGTAGTATAGATATTAGTAAGACTTTATATAAAGGACATATATATAAATACGAACACTACATTTTGTGACCATGTACAGTTTATGCAATCCATTGGTGCCCATGGTTGGAGCCGCAATACTCACACATCTTTACGAATTTCGCTTCACACGTTAGCCTTTTAAGTATAGGGTTATGGTTGTGAATTCTCTCTAGTTTTCTACTGAAGAATCAAGAATTGGTATTGTTATTTCAACTGAGAAAATCTTCATAATGATTTTCCAAAGACAGAACAACATTCCAACATGCAAAACCTAAAACCTCTATCCTGCTCAAAAAGCTACAAACTTTGCGTTCCACAAAAGAGCTTATAGCTTTTACGAAAATAGTTTTATAGTTTTACTAAAACCTCACAAGTGTTCATGCGTGAACACATCCTTGATTTCCAAAAATCCAAAATCATCAAAAGCGAACTCCAAAACAAAACAAAAATAAATCAATACAGTTCATATCGATGCACACAGAAAAAATCAGCAGAATTCACAATATTGATTCATTCAACACAAACAGAAAATTTTACAAAGCAAAATGGAAAAAATGCAAAAAACAATTTACCTGACCAATCATTTTGTGCTTGAGAATTTTCTCCTTATCGAGAATCTTGATGGCCACAGACTCGTCTCTTTCCACGTGCCTCGCAATCTTCACCTTCGCGAAATTTCCTTCTCCAATCGTCCGACCTAGCTCGTACTTCCCCACCCGTGTCCTCCCAGTACTGTTCGCCGGCGTCCTCGAGCCGCTGCTACCACCGACCGGCGTCCTCGCACCGCTGCTACCACCGTGCACCGGCGTCCTCGCACCGCTGCTACCACCGTGCACCGAATTCCTCCCGCTACCACTAACAGGTGTCCTCCCGCCGCTGCTATCATTCACTGGCGTCCTACCGCCGCTGCTACCATTAACCGAACGTGACGACATCTTTCGAACTTTCTCTCTCTCTCTCTCTCTCTCTCTCTCTCTCTCTCTCTCTCTCTCTCTCTCTCTAAAACCTCTATGTTACAGCCTCTTCTTCTTGCAAGGTTGCCAAACCTGTGACTTTGAGACTCTCATCTTTCTTCCCCTTTTCCCGTTGCTTCTTTTTCCCTCTCTCGAACGGAAGAAAGAAATCAGGTCTGGAATATTCGCGATTCAATTTTCGTGATCAAGGAAAACTGTTGGTGAGTTTTTGACCGTTGGATATCCCATAATATTAGACGAATCACAAGAAAAAGAGACGATCTTCTTTGCTTTTGTTGTTTCTCGTTGATTCTGCTTCGCTTTGTTGTAATCTGATGATGATGATGATGATGATGATGAAGAAAAGAAACCTTTTGAAGAGGGAAAGAAAAGAGAATGGTCAATGAATGAATATATTTTTTTGGTAGGTCAATGAATGAATACATGAGTGTATATAATTTTTAATTTTTAATTTGACTAATAATTAATTAATTAATTTAATAATTTAATTTGAGTTTTGTGTGAGGAAGGCACATCTGGCGCACGTGAAAAATGACATTAGATTTGAAAATTTCAAACCCATCTTTTTTTTTTTTAACGTGGAAAGTGCTTCAATAGATAGGCAGAAACAATCCACTGAAAGTGGTCATTACATTCAAACTGCTAAAAATAAATCTATCAGGGTATCCATTCCAAGACTTGGATCCACATTTCCTAGCTAGATTAGCTAAATCATGAGCAGCAGAATTGTTACATCTACTAACATGAATTACATTAAAACCTACATTTCTATCAAGGACATTACAGCAGTCAATTACAATAGGTTCTAATTCGGCAATACAAGTGTTTTTGTTAATACAGTCCACCACAGTTGCTGCATCAGAGGCCATGACAGCGTGTTGTATACCAATGTTGACTGCTAAGTTGAGGGCCCATCTAACCCCAAGAGCTTCAGCCACCAATGGGGTCACCGCAATGTCTTGTTTCTTGTAGGCACTGTTGATAATACTGCCTTCTGCATATGTAATCACCATACCCCAACCAGTGCCACCATCCTTGTAACAACCTGCATCCACAAAAATGCAATTTCCGGGCAATGGACTAGCCACAACAGAAGTAGGATCGGGATCACTGGACAAAAAGTTACACTTAGGATTTGCCAAAGAGAATTCAGCAACATAATTCACAGCTTTAGAGGCAATCAAGGCTGGCTGAACAGGAACATTTTTGAAGAGCAGTTGGTTTCTAGCAAACCATATTTTCCACAGGATAGTAGAGAACACTTGGGCACCATGTTTGTCTTTGCAAGTTAGCCAAGAGAGATGCCAGCTATTTATATTTGAGTGCACAGGGATTTTTGCTCCAAGAGGGGAGCCAAACAAGACTAGCTTTGTGATGGGGCAGTGCATGAAGAGGTGCTCCACTGATTCCTCTTGATCATTACAGAGAGGGCAGGATTTATCAAGAGTGATTCCTTTCTTTGACAAGTTAGTTCTCGTGAGGAGGATGTTCTTTGATAATCTCCATAGAAAGTTTCTGATGGAATTTGGTGGGACATGTTAACAGGGACTGAGGGACATGTATGCCTCCCGTGGCTCCAGCCCCCCTATCCCAATATAAATATTTTTAACATGCCATATCATACAAATCTGGGTTTGTGTTGTGGTGCTGTTATTCTAGCTTTTAGCCTTTAATTCCATTTTGAATTTTTCACATAATTGTTTAGTTATATAGTAGCTTGGAAATCTAAGATGTCATGTCACCGAATGGATGTTGCAAATTACTTTTCAATTAGAATAAGAAGAATTCATCTATGTTTTAAAAAGTAAACAATTTAAGGGATAAACCTTTTATTCCCACGCATGCTACTAAAGAGCAATCCTTTTAAACTCTGAATATAGTCTAGACTACACTTCACAACAATATTGTAGAGGAATTTTAGAGTGATTCTTTTGGTATACATTAAAAGGAGAATTGCAAAAATTCAGTGTGTACTTTAATAGAAACATTGTGTATTTTAATACATTATTACTTTTTTTTTGACAAAGAATAGATTATTACTATAACTAACATTTTTGAATTATATGTGTGATATCATATATTCAAGAAAGCTTATATATATATATATATATATATATATATATATATCTATATATATAACTCGCCCCTGCAACGAAAGAATCATGGCTTCGTCCCTGCATGTTAAGGAGTAAAATGAGTATTTAGATTTCGATTAGTTCCAATCGATGTTTCTGTCAAAGTCCATCCCCTCAATACAAAATTCCATTTTTGACTCAAGGATATAATATTGTATATTTTACGAACAATGACACGTTTACTATTTTTATTTATTTTTTATGAAAAGCGCGTAAAATTAAAAGATGGTGATATCATTTATTTCGATACGAATGATGGTGATATCAGCTGAACCAATGAAAATCTTACAAATCTCATGAACCAACAATGGGTAATATTGATAAACAAAGAAAGGAGAGGATAAGCTACGAATGTTACAATTTTTTCCTTTTGAAAAATAATATTTTTTTCTCTAGTTTTTCTTTTAGTGTAGGGATTTATCTTGTCTCGTATATGAGAGCTCTTGTCTAAACTTGAGTTTCTTTTCTAATAGCATCTACATCCATGGTTATTTAGATGGTTCATTACCCTTATAAAATGGTCCCCATAAATTGGATCATTGCGATAAATTATGTAATCATCTTTTTTTCTATGGATGACGACACCGGAAGGAGGCATGGGGTAAACGTTTGAGAGTCGATTCGTGTTGGCCTGAGAATCGAGTAGCGTTGACCTAGTGGATGAGGTGCTAATTGGTAGTTGAGGGAGGAGGGTGGAGCACAGCATAACCCATGAAAGGCATACATATATCATGGAAAGAAATCAAATTCCCATTATCAGGACCATTTTGAATTTTGTGAGTCAATTAGGGGAAATGTATAAAATGTTTGTATATATATGGCAAGCAATAATCATTGGATCGGGAGTACTCTTCTGCTATTTCTCCAACTGGTTTGGGGATGGTTTGTGACCAAAGATGGATTGAGGTTTGTTGGGAGCGCCCTCTTGTTTGTGACCGAAAGGCATTCCTCCTCGGCTCTAGGACTTCGGCCGAGTCAGACAGTTTGAACAACGATGTTCGAAGATCGGCCACTTGGTCCTCATAGGTGAGAAATCCCATTATATAGGCACAAACAGTATCAAATGCATACAAAATAGAACAAAAAATAATATTATACGAAACAACATCCAGCAAACACCCAATTCAGGAAATTCTTCAAATACCAAGTGCATTGTAAGACAACCTAGACAGAAACAAATTAAAGGAATCTACAAAGACAACAATACCATAACTCAACAACTTGTGAAAAAGATTCTCAGCTTCTAAAAGCAACTCAGCTTCAACAAGCACTTGAAAAAACACATCAAAAACAAGAGAGGAATGATTGAAGAAAGCAACAAGTGAATCATCTAAAACCCAGATCAGGAAATTTAAACATTACCCAAAAGCAGTAAAGATTAAAGAAAATTACCTAACTGAGAGAATATTAGGGTTCGTTCAGTTCAGTTCGCACTTCGCAGAGATTGAGAGAGGAGAGTGAGAGAGGAATCGCAGAGATTGAGAAGATGAAGATTAGGGTTCAGAATCGCACTTTGAGAATCTTAGATTACGCGATTGAGAACTCGGTTTGAGAGTCTGAGAGAGGAATCGCACATCGCATAATTAGAAATTGATCCATAATCACATAATTGTTGATGGGTGAGAGGAATCGCATAATCGTTGATGGGTGAGAGGAATCACATTCGCAGAGAGAGGAAAGCGAGAGAGGAAATGAGGAATTGCACTGAACTAGTGGGCTAGTGGGCTTAACAGTTTTTAGTTCGCTAACTGAACTGGGCTTAACAGTTCGATTAGTGAACTGTGTTAAATAAAAATAGTTCGGTTCAGAACTGTTGCCAAAAGTTCAGTTTGTAATAGTTCAGTTCGGTTCAGTTTTTCAGTTAGTTTGAACAGCCCTAGCAATAAGTATGTTGGAATGTCTCAAGCATTAAAAGAGGCAATGCATGATTATTCATATGTTGCATTTAAATAGTTTGTTTCATACTAGGAAGCTTGAGAAGCTTCGTGCAAGCTGGAACAGCCTGGGCAAGAGTACAATATCAAGTCATAGCTGTTTAGTGGGATCAGAGGAGAGTACAAAGTCGGGTCAAGAAAGTTCAGATGTGCAGATAAAGTAAAAAGCTAAGCTTGAGAAGCTTTAAAAGCTGTCAACTTTTCTATCTTGCATCACATCACTCCTTTGGACCATTGGTTACTCCAAACAACTCTCTTCAAGTTTGTAACAGTTATATTTGATCTCCAGTGCTATTTAAGAGTTCCATTCTGAAGTTTCAAAGCATGAGAGTTTATTTCAACCTACACAAGTTCAAGCTTCTCAAAGCTATCAACTTTCTCATCCCACACTCAAAGCTTCTATAAGTTTATTTCTGGGATATCTTTCTTGAGTGTTAGTGTCATTATTTACAGTGTATCTAACTCTATTTCAAGCTCTTAAACATCCCAAAACCCAAACCCCTTATTGTAAACACTATCTTGTAAGCATCTCATAAAACTACCTAGAGAGAGGTGAGTGTTGGTGGTGATACTACTTGATTGAGGAGACTCTTAGGAAACTAGAACATAGTTTCTAAGAGATGGAATACAGCAAGGTACTGCTGTGTAAGAGTACACTAGGATTTTGTGTGTGATCAGAAGCTAATGTTGTGTAAGTCTTTTGTGTTTGATCAAAAGCAAGTGTAATAACTTTTGGAGGTAGCCAAGTTTGGGTGAACCTCTATAACTCTACTGTGTTATTTACTAGTTTTTCATACTATTTATTGACCTGCTAAATCACTTGTTGTTTTTCAAACTAAGAGAAAGTTATTTCATTCAACCTTCTCAACACAGTTTTAACTAAGCATAATTGTTATAAAACTAAAACCAAGTTAAAACTATTATATCTCTTACTTGGGCTTATTATTATTTGTCCTTCTTAATTAGAGAAGGTTTGATCTTGTGTGAATTAATATTATCACTAACTTTCTCATATCCAAGTTCATCTTGAGAATCGTTTTAATAAGGTTTCAGGTATCAAGTTTTAAAAGGGCGCACAATTCAACCCCCCTTCTTGTGTAACTTAGTCACTTCAGTTGGCATCAGAGCTCACCCCTAGGGGCTGAGCACACTTTGCAGTGTGAGAGGAAAGATCCTGAAGGAAGTGATGAACAACCCAAACTCTCTTATGTTCCTCCCTAAAGGAGCTTCTACAAACAGACCTCTTGGATTCACTGGTGAACATTACTATTATTGGAAGGATCAAATGAGGTTGTTTCTAGAATCACAAGACAGTGATCTCTGGGGTATTGTTGAAGATGGACCCTATGTTCCCTCTACAACCAATGCTGAAGGAGAAACAACTCCAAAGCCCAAAGCTAGCTGGACTACTGACGACAAACGCATGGTACTTCTAAATTCTAAAGCTAAATTATCTCTAACATGTGCTTTAGGTAGAAGTGAATATGTAAAAAAGTTGGGAAACAAACTGTCAAAGAGATCTGGGATACATTAAAGACTGCTCATGAAGGAACTGATCAAGTCAAGGAAGCTAAGATAAACCTTCTCATCCATAAATTTGAAACATTCAAAATGGAAGAGCAAGAAACGATCTAAGAAATGTTTAGTAGGTTCACAACCATAACAAATGCTCTAAACTCACTAGGAAAAACCTACTCAAATCAAGCTAAAGTCAGAAAGTGTGATCATGCACTGATGAATAAGATGAAATGGCTCAAAAGATGATTGATATAACAAAACCCAAAATGACTGATATAACAGAAGCAAAAGATCTGTCTACTCTCAAAATAGAAGATCTACTAGGATCCTTAAAAGTGCATGAGCAAGAAATCATGGATGAACTTCATCCAAAGAAGGTTAAAACCATTGCACTTAAGGCTTCTCAAAAATCCCCTCAACCTTCTAAAGCTTTGGGGCTTAAAGCTCAAGAAGAAACTCATAAAAAAAAGTTATGATGATGATGATAACACTAATGAATAAGATGAAATGGCTCTAATCTCCAGAAGATTGAGAAGATGGGATCTCAGAAAAAACAATAGGAGACCCTTCTTCAAGAAAGATCAATCGAAAGGAGAAGGCACAAGCAAAACTCCTCCTGTATGCTATGAATGCAACAAACCTGGACATTTCAAAAATGAATGTCCAAAACTCAAAAGAGGCAACAGAAAATTTCCACCAAGGAAGAAGGCACTACTTGCTACATGGTATGACTCTGAGGAATCTGACTCAGGTCATGAAGAAGAAGCAGCTCATTTCTGTCTCATGGCAGACTCTGAGGAACCTTCTCAAACATATCCTACATCAAGTAAGGAATCAACCAACTTACGTCTCATGGCTGATTCTGATCTAGAAGAGGTAATTACTTTTAGACCATTTACTTGTGCATCATGCAAAGAAACTGAATATGCTTTGAAAATTTATTGGCTGATTCAAACACTTTATCTCAAAGATGTGTGATGTTCAAAAATCAACTTTATGAAGCAAAAAGAAAAATGGGGAACTTCAAAAACAAAATGAACATTTGATTAAAACTATTCATTCTCTTAGGCATTCACATACTAGGATTGCTGAACAACACCTATTGTCCATTGAGATGTTAATCACTACAAAAAAAAAAACTTATTTGCGAGGGACATTAGCGAGGGAATAACATTCCCTCGCTAAAACTGACATTACCGAGGGAATGTGATTCCCTCGTTAAAATTAACATTAGCGAGGGATCAGTCCCTCGCTAATGGTTAGCGACAAAGTTTTTGAAATAAGCGACGAACTAGTCCTTTGCTAAGTGGAGGCGGGAATTTGAAAAATTTACCACGAAAAATAAGGTGATTAGGGACGGAATTGGTCCATCGCTAACGTGAATCCGACCGTTGAACAGTCCTTGGGAAGTGGAATTTGCTGTTAGCGATGAAACTAAGTCCCTCGCTAATGCCATTTGACAATTAGCGACGAATCAGTCCCTCGCAAAGGGTAATTTTTTTTTTACTTTAAATAACCACACACCACACACTCCCATATCATCTTATCTCTTCTCTTACCTCTTCCCTCCTTCACTACGAATTCTCTCCACCTTCCAACACCACCGCACCACCACCACCACCATGAACTCCTCTCCTCTTCCTTCCTCTCTCTCTCTCTCTCTCTCCTATGAATTCCTCTCCTCTCACCTACGAATTTCTTTACTCTTTTTCTCTTCTTCTCTCCATCTTCCACCACCACCACTACCTATCCTCCATCTCTCTCTCTCTCTCTCTCTCTCTCTCTCTCTCTCTCTCTCTCTCTCTCATACAAAGTGAACCACAACCACCACCACCACATAACTCCTCCCACCACCACCACCATGAAATCCTCTCTCTCCTACGAAGTGAACCACCACCACCACATAGCTCCTCCCACCACCACATAGCTCCTCCCACCACCACCACCACAAGCTCCTCTCCTCTCTCTCCTACAAAGTGAACCACAACCGGCCACCACCACCACCACCACATAGCTCCTCCCAACTACCACCACCAAAACATTAATAAATATATAAAAAACAGTTTAAAAAATTTAAAACAACACATAAACAAGCCATTCAAATTGGGACACGTGGCAATCAGAATTGGGACGCGTGATAGTCAAAATTAGTGAGGGAAATTGATTCCCTCGCTAATTATTGATGAAATTAGCGAGGGAACTGTCCTTCACTAATTAGCGAGAGATTCAAATTCCCTCGCTAATGGATAGCGAGGAGGGATTTAGCGATGGAACCAGTCCCCTGCTAATTCCCTCGCAAATGGTGATTAGCGACGGATTTGGGACGTTTTGTGAGAGAAAATCCCTCGCTAATAACCAATTTGTTTGTAGTATTAAAAAATCAAACTTAGCTTTTCAGATCTTGAAAAACAAAACAACCTTCTCAAAGACAAACTCTCAATGATGACTAAAGCAAAAGGCACATCTAATCAAAATTCTTTTGAAAAACCTATGGAAAGACATGTGGGACAAAGTTCTAAAACTATCTTAAAAGCTAGAAGAACAAATTTGAAATGCACATACTATAAGATTTTTGGTCACGACATTTCTGCTTGCTTCAGAGTTAAGAAAAATTTCTATTGGAAAACAACTAACCAAGAAGGACCCAAGAAACTCTGGGTACCTAAATCTTTACTAATCTCTGAAACAGGAATTCCTCTTAGCATCCAAGAAACTCTGGGTACCTAAATCTTTATTGGCAATGATGACAAAGCTTGCATCAAAGGTATAGGTACTATAGGTAATTCTTCTTCTCCCATAATAATAAATGTTCAGTATGTAGAACGTTTGAAACACAATTTACTTAGTATTAGTCAGTTGTGTGATAGTGGTCATAAAGTATCCTTTAAATCTGATAAATGTTTTATTAAAGAAATCTCTTCTGGAAAAATTTTATTTACTGTATCTAGGAATAAGAATCTATATAGTCTATGTCTTGATGAGTTATCCCAAGAAACCTGTCTTATGTCTTCTGAAAATGACAAATGAATTTGGCACAGAAGAACTAGTCACACAAGCATGCAAACCATCTCAAAGCTTTCTAAAAAGGAACTGGTCAAAGGGCTACCTAAAATTAATTTTGAAAAGATAAAGTGTGTGAATCATGTGTTCATGGAAAACATGCTAAATCCAGTTTTAAACCAAAGAATGTGGTCAACTCTCATAAAGCACTGGATTTATTACACATTGATTTATTTGGTCCAACCAAAACTGCTAGCCTTAGTGGAAAGAGATATGGTTTTGTGATTGTTGATGATTTCTCTAGATTTACTTGGGTTCTGTTTTTGAAAAATAAAGATGAAGCTTTTGAATCCTTTAAAGTATTTCTAAAGAAAGTTCAAAATGAAAAAAGGACAAATCTCATTTGTATAAGAAGTGATCATGGGGGAGAATTTGAAAATATTTATTTTCAAAACTTTGTTGAAGAACATGACATTTCTCATAATTTCTCTTTCCCTAGAACACCTCAGCAAAATGGTGTTGATTGTAGAAAGGAAAAATAGAACTTTGGAAGAAATGGCAAGAACTATTTTGAATGATTCAAAAATTGAAAAATATTTTTGGGAAGAAACCATAAATACAACGTGCTACATCTTGAATAGAGTTTCTATTAGGAAAAATATTGAGAAAACCTCCTATGAACTTTGGAAAAATAGAAAACCAAACATTGCCTACTTTCGCATGTTTGGTTGCACTTGCTTCATTTTGAACAATAAAGACAATTTGGGAAAGTTTAACCATAAGTCAGACAAAGGAATTGATGTTGATGAAGTCAACAATAGCAAAGAAACAACACCTAAGGCTTATAGAGTAGATAACCTTAGGACTCAAAAGAAAGCATGCATGTCATTTTTAGTGAAACTAACTGTTCAAATGAAGTAATTGATGTTGATGAAGTCAACAATAGCAAAGAAGATGGTCAAGAGAATGGAAACAGGTTTGAGAAAGATGAACAAGGAACACCCTCACAACCTTCTCAAGATACAAACAAAGATAATGACCAACCTTCTCAAATGCCAAGAAGTTGGAGAATGGTAGTCCATCATCCACAAGATCAAATCATTGGAAGCACTTTCAGATCCTGTTAGAACCAGAACTTCATTCAGAGATAATGCTGCAGGAATGACTCTCATTTCTCAGATTGAACCTAAGTCCATAAATGAAGTTATACAAGATAAATCATGGATTGAAGCTATGACTGAGGAGCTTTCTCAATTTGAAAAGAATGAAGTGTGGAACTTAGTTCCACCTCCAAAGCATTAGCCAGTCATAGGAGCCAAATGGGTATTCAGAAACAAGCTAGATGAAAATGGTAAGGTGGTGAGAAACAAGGCAAGACTTGTTGCTCAAGGGTACAATCAACAGGAAGATATTGACTATGATGAAACCTTTGCTCCTGTAGCAAGGTTAGAAGCTATTAGAATTCTACTTGCATTTGCTGCTCACAAAAACTTCAAACTATTTCAAATGGATGTGACAAGTGATTTTCTAAATGGCTTTTTAAATGAAGAAGTGTATGTCAATCAACCTCATGATTTTGTTGATCAAAAGAAACCCAACCATGTTTTTAAACTTACTAAAGCTCTATATAGGCTCAAACAAGCTCCTAGAGCTTGGTATGAAAGGTTGAGTAGCTTCTTGATCAAAAATAACTTTACAAGAGGAAAAATTGATACTACATTATTCAAAAAATCTCTTGATAAAGAATTGTTGATTGTTCAAATTTATGTAGATGATATCAATTCTGGATCAACAAATAAAAAACTATGCAAAGATTCTGGAAATCTTATGCAAAGTGAGTTTGAAATGAGTATGATGGGTGAGTTAAGATTCTTTCTTGGTTTGCAAATAAAACAACTTGATGAAGGTATTTTCATTTCTCAAGAATAATTTATTAAAGATCTTCTCAAGAAATATAAAATGAATGAGACAAAAGCTATGACAACACCTATGCATCCCTCCACTCAAGTTGAGAAGTATGAAGAGGGAAAACCAGTATCTGAGAAGGAATACAGAGGTATGATAAGATCACTATTGTACTTAACTGCCAGTAGACCAGATATTGTGTTTTCTGTTGGCCTATGTGCTAGATTTCAGTACTGAATTATGGTACAAGAAAAATACTCATTTTGATCTAATTGGTTGCTGTGATGCTGATTATGCTGGTGAATCGGGGTATAACCCGAAATCCGATTCCCACACTTCAGCGTTTCTCATCGTGTTCCATATATGCACAAAATTGAGCTCTCTCGAAGAGCTTGGATTGCTTACTATCGTGACGGTGGTCGGTTTAGCCCTAAGACAAGAGCTCTATAGCGAGCTCAAGACTGAGCTCAATGGTACAAGTCGCGACCAAAACATAAAACGTTTCTCGAACAAAAGACAACTTAGTCAAAAGTAAAATTGTTTTTGAATGATTTCTAAAAGTTCTTAATTTAAAGAAAGAAAACTAATTTTTTAACAAAAACTTAAACCAACATGGCTTTATTACGTGGGTTTTTTTTTTTCAACAGAATACTTGGTGGGATGTTAATTAGGTGTTAAAATTTTGGTTTAAATATATGTTTGCCCCTATGGCCATAATCCATTTAGGTCCTTGTAAAAAAAGTTTTAAAATGCTCCTTGTAAATATTAAGCGTTTCTAATTGAGCTCCTCGGTTAACTTTCCATAAAAAAAGATGACGTGGCTAACAAAGATGACATCATTAATGATGTCACTACCACGTATCATCATTCAATTGGGCCTCTATGCCACATGGCACTAACACACCACGTGAACACCCCATGTCAATACTGCCACGTGGCATTGACGTGTGCCAAATCAACAACCAGTAGATGGCTGCCACGTGGCAGTGTTTTTACACTCGATATAAAATTTGAAATTGCGTAAGAGGGACTTGAACTCGCAACCTCTTGGTGATACATAGAAGGAATTATCACTGAACCAATGCTTCACTTGTGATATTATACAGATTCTACTATATTTATATTGTTAAACAAAATAGATTTTTTTTAAAATTGGAACGATGTTGAATCCTCTCCATTCTCTTCCCAGCGCATTCATCATCATATCTTCATCTTCTTCAATTTTCAATTCAACAAACAAACACTAAATTTGCAATCGAACCAGAAACATGAACAAAACACTATTATGAGTTTCATGAATCCAGATTAATGTTGTTGTTGAACCCGAATCTGAGATTGAAATAGATGTGAGATTGAATCCAGAAACGAAAGCGTACTCATCAGTGCAGTGGTAAATATGCCTTGTTTCATCAGCTAGCCTCGCGCTCGATTCCAACTCTACTACTTTTCCCCTTTTAATCTAATTTAAAAAAGAAACGAAATCGAATCAGAACCTAAGATTTTGGTTTGCAAGAGCACTGTTATGAGTTTTGCAAGAACCAAAACGGAAATCAATTGTTTCCATTTTTGTTTTCAGATCTGGAAACGAAAATCAATCTGGAAAAGAAACGAAAATCAATCTTCAAATAAATGATGAATCTGGAAAACGATTTGCTTCAATCTGTTATGATTTTGATTTTGATTTCAGATCTCGAAACGAAAATCAATCTAGAAAACGATTTTGATTTTGACTTTGTAAAATGAAGATTGATTTGCATCGATTTGCTTCAATTACTTTTTAATGGAATTACATATTATATATTTGTAGTTGTCTTTGTTTTTTCAAATGATCAAGTGACTTAGTGGTATTTGGGAGCCTATACCACCTTAAGGTCACGAGTTCAGCACCTATGTTCTCCAAATTATTAAAAATTTTTAGTCACAAGGTGCCCCATATTTCCACGTGAGCGTCACGTGGCAGCCATCTATGACGTGGCACCTGTCATGCCATGTGTCCATGATGACAAGTGATGATGACATGGCGTGTCTGTGCCACATGGCACAAATGCCCAATCAAATGATGACATGAGGCAGTGACGTCATCTCCGTTAGCCATATCGGTTTTTTTGGATGGAGAGTTAATCGAGTGGCTAAAATGTAAACACTTAATATTTGCAAGACCATTTTAAAACTTTTTTTACAGGGGCCAAATTGTATTATGACCATATTTATAGGGGCCAAACATATATTTAAGCCTAAAATTGTTTTATCGTGTTATTGGTGCCCAATATTCAATGGCTTTGCTAGAGACTAATCTATGCCAAGGAACCTAGGCCAAGTATACCCAACTTTGCCAGTCCAAGACTCGAACTCAAAACTTTGGAGTGGGATCCGAACTTTATAAGGAAAAGAAATGAATATATTTCTCTATATTTTCTACTATTACAAGGCATACAATATGTAGGTGTTAAGAGAGTACAAATAAGGAATACACATAATTCCATCATAATGAGAATAGCCATTGGGTATCAATCTCATAATGGAGAAAATATGGTCAACTTATAATTATAATTAACTATACAATTGAATACTTGGCTAGAATTAAGGGATGCTATTGAATATTCAATTCAAATTCAAACTTGATGCTAGCCATGATTATGATGTTCTGATTCTCTAATTCTCTAATACTAATTACCGTTTGGACCAATCGTTAATGGTAATTAGGTGGTTTTTTTGTTGGTAATTTGCAATGATAAAAGATATCATCGTAACCAATTAATAATCATTTCAAACAACCCACATTAAGGCTGGAAACAAATAAAAAATAAATTAATAAATTCAATAAAATAAATAAAGAGATAAACAAGCCTAGTAAACTGATTGTTTGACTGGATAATTTTTGAAGTTATTTGAATTCGAATACGATATCTCCACTTTGCATGTTTGAATTTACAGACACTACTTATCTCTCCATCTACGGAAAAAATAAAGATAAACGATCGCAAATAACAATGCATTCGAACGGCTCGAAAGAGAAATGCTCATTGCTAAAGGAAAATGCATGCTTCTTATTACGAAAACTTTCACATTGGTACAATTTCATCTCACAACTTTCTCTTGCTTGACTGAGAGGAATCTTTACTTGTTCTTAATAAAAAAATATCACCTATATTATTGGCAAAATTCTTTCATATGACCAATCCTCTATATAAGTAAATGTACAAAAAGCCAGATAATAACAAAGGCAAAGAAATAAAAACACCCTTGTGAAACGCTTGAGACACTTGTGGTTCCTCTTCAATGATAGGCTCTAACGTGAGACAACGTGAAGACCTCCTATAATAATGTGATGTTAGGAGCGCAGGTGCAACTTCACCCAAGTTGTCGATGGATTTCACCTCTCTCACCATTTGAGATTGAAACTTTCGGGAAATCCTTTGCACTTCAGCAAATAAAGGATTTTGTTAAAGGAGTGCAGCAATGGATGTTGGAGAGATTTGGAAAAATGATATTGAAGGCAGAAGAAGTAGCTGATTGAAGACAATGAGATACGAAATTAGCATAAGTATTTATATAGGTGTGCATAGGACCTATATTTTGTATGAATACCCGGAAATTAAGGACTTAACATAGGAGATCCAACATTGTAGGGCGTGGACTAAATTTTCAATGATTGAAATAACTCCACGGAAAACTAGTGTTTGAATATGTATTCCATGACAACTAATTCCGAGTGGATTTTCTCTTGTTAGAAAAGAAATATGAGGTGTCATGTTTTTAATCTCTATATTTGAATTCTCTCATCCCATTTTTAATATTTTAAACATTTTCTCTCTCCTTTGATAAAGTATTAAAGGAGTGGTTGAGATTAAACATAAGAGAAAATAACGGAATGTAATTCACTGTTTAGTTCTATTTTAGGGGTTTTATCATTTTTACAATTACTATTATTTATCTATAACTCTCTCCAATTGACCTAAGAGCACTTGGATAAGATGGTAGGGGTCTCTTCCAGCTTAATCAAAGTCCTGAGTTCGAATGTGATTAATCAATGTAATTGCACGCAGATAATATCAATTTAAACACTAAATGCAGTACCTGCAATCTAATGTGACTGCAGGGATCAATATCTGAAAATAACTGAGATAATTCACTCCCCACAAATTCATAATTCGTCCCCCCAACTAATTATTTAATTTGGTTGTTACAGCAGCGAGTAACCCCTACAATGCTTAGTCAAAAAAAAAGACCCCACAATGCAAAACTTTTTTTAGGCAAAAATAATATATTTCATTTTGCATTAACAATTTATACAAAGTTTATAAATTTAATGATATAGGTCTATTTTAGTTAGCATGGTTTTTTTAAATAAAAAAGAACAAAAAATATGTTGATTTGCTGATCAGATATCAAACTACTCAATGCATGTTTTGATTCACTTCGGTGAGAGATAAAAATGATTCTAGACTCCTAAAATTGATTTTAACACATATTTGACTGTTTGATTTCACGGACGGAAAGCAAATCTAGTACCAAAAAATCAGCCACTTAAAACTATTCTCTTTCTCAGTATGCTCAGGTAACTAGTGTCAATCTCTACCAATAATAGGGTCGACTCGGTGCTCTCAGATTCAATTCCGCAGTAGACAAACTCGGTGTTAGCTAATGCAAAATTTGATCATAAGCACGAGCGGAGATTAGTCTTTCGTTGAAAGCATTGGGACACTCTGTGGGTAACCAGCGATGGTCCAAACCAAAAAATCTCTACCAATAATGGAGGCGTCTTTCCTAAAAAATCTTTGGGGTTTTTTATTTCACTACTGCATACCCAAAACTGGATTCGAACTCAGGACCTTAGTTAAGTTAGAAGAGACCCCTAGTATCTCATCCAAGTGCTCTTAGTCTTTGGGTTTTTTTCTATCATATTCTTAACTATTTATTATTTCATTTTGGATATTACATTTTTTTTTTTGACAAAAAAGTAAGTATTTTTTTTTCTATCATATTCTTAACTATTTATTATTTCATTTTGGATATTACATGTCAAGGGTATTATTGACAAAAAAGTAAGTATTTACTGATGCATTGAATTTGAAAACGACAAATAAAAAAAATTCTTCTAAGAAACCGACACTTAAGAATATCCAATAAAGGTGTGTGCAATTCTGCTAATTCTCCTAATAATTATATTGAAAACACACCTTTGGTTTTAATATGCTATAGATCCACCAATATTCCGTGCATATATTTTATACAATATACAATTATAAACAATAAACAATGGTTTGTAAATGGGAGCCATGCTCCATGCCAATTTTAAGCTTATTGTCATATACTTCTCTAGAAAGTTTATAGAAACAGCTAATAAAAACCTTACTCTCATTCCGTATTCGATTGGGGAAGAATCTTATACAGAAGCTCTCATATAAAAAGTGCTATTCAATAAGCGCTTACTTAAGTTTTACTCAAACATCCCCTTGTTCTATTATCTAATGTAAACCTACCATGCTTCTCATCATTGCTATCTCACTCATAAGATTATTTCCAATATAATTAAACCCAAAGATGTTTACTCTGCTCTGCCATTTACAGTTAAATACAATAGTTCTGTTTACAAGAATAGGCATCTTGAGTTTCTTAACGAAAGCACTACGCTGCACCGCGTACCAACAATCAAATACAATAATAGCTTTTGTAACAAGAAAACATGTCTCGAGTTTTGACTTTGAAAGGATTACTGGTGTACAACGTACCTTATCAGCTAGAAATGCTTTTCCTATTCCAAGATGAGTAGGTCGTGTCCCCATAAGGCCTGCCTCAAAAAAGAATCACAATATGTAAACAGCACCTCAAGCTCAACAAATGGGAGAATGATCCGAACATCCTTTTATGCAGATTACATCACTGGGGATTATTCATGAGTTTGATGTACACATTTGCATTCTTTTTCTTCTGATCAATTTTTACGATTTCAGTTTCATACAATTCCATGACTAGCATAGGAATGCATACAGATAATTTTCACCCAACACTTTTAAGCTAAAAGTCCCCGTCCCGTCCCGTCCCCCCCCTCCAAAAAAAGGATTTAGTCTGACTCCATTATACAATACATGGTAAAACTGTTAGTCAGCAACCTTGATTAGTACAATGATGTATAATTTCTTGTTTATTGATGGTAATACAAATTGTTTGGTTGACAGTAGAACAACTTTAACCTCAAAATTGAAGTTTAGTAACAACTCTGTAGGAAAGGCAAAAAAAAACTATCAATTGTTGGGGAAACTATAAAATAGCAGACTGCAGCATCCTCCAGGTAACAGCATGATGAAGTGGTCTAAGAGGCACAATAATCAAAAAGCAATTAGACAAATTATGGACAATATTATATTACCTAGGATTTTTCACATGAAGCAACAGGAAGACGATGGAGATCAATATACAAAAGGTGCCAACAAATAAATTGGCAAATCCAAGGAAGTCGTTTTTTCCGCCCAGCCAACCTGATGTTGACAGAACAAGCTTCTTCTTTCCACCAAAACTGTAAGTGTTATAGTTATTCTTTAGGTGAACTACTATAACATCATCTGCATCCAAATCCTCTTCGATTCTACCATACAACTTACGGAAACTGGGGAGAGCAGCAGTCCGCATCCAAACTATGAGATCTTCTTGATCACTAAGCTGAAATATGGAAATCAGAATGGCCATCAGAGAAGTAGAATAACATAATGGAACTCGTTAGAATCAAGACACAATAATATATCATTAACAAAATCAATATCAGTATATAAAAGAAAATTCTAATGAGGAAAATAAATTAGTTATAACATTTTCTTCCCCACACCACCCCTCGATGGAGGAACACATGTAAATGCACTGGATATTGCACATTTTCTGTTCTGATAGGAGACACGATGGTCCAAATATTAATGAGGAGGAGGTCCTAGAGGGCATAAGTGATGAGACGCCCAAAATATGGAGAGTGTATGAGAGGAGAAGGAAGAATGAGAGTAAGGACAAAATATGATTGTGTGCTGGCAGTGTGTGTTGGCAGGTATTTAGAATATTAGCCAATAAAGAGGGGGGGTGGCTCTGAAGCACCGCACCTCTTTCGAATGCCGTGTCCCGGTGTCCGACACGTATCGTGTCAGACACCGACACCGACTCTTCAATTACTTGTATTTTTTAAAAAAATTAAAAATAAAACTGGCGTCCAGGTGTCCGTATCCGTGTCGTGTCCGGTGTCCGTGTCTATGTCAATGCTTCATAGGTGGGTGGGGGAAATGGTACGATTAGCTAATCACTAGAATCAGTACCTTTATGGCTAGGCAGTGAGAGAATGCCCATTTTCTCTGCTGAGCAGCGTTTTTTCTGGAAGTTGTATTCGTTTCCATATTCCATCTTCATTAATAAAAGTAATCCATCTATATTTGTGTTCTGTTCTGGTTTAACATTTCTGCTCTATCATGTTCGCACACTTAACGATACTGCCAACCTTTCATATTCTACTTATCTATTAATATTCTACTTATCTATTATGTGGGCAGCAAGTGGGTTTTCCGGATCAAAGAGAATCCAGATGGTACCATTAATAAGTACAAAGCTAGATTGGTAGCTAAGGGATTCAACCAAAGAGAAGGCACATATTACTCTGAAACATTTGCTCCTGTAATAAAGCCAATTACTGTAAGAATCATCTTAACCCTTGCTCTAGTCACAAGTGGTCTATTAAACAAATAGACATTAACAATGCATTCTTGAAGGGTTTTCTTGAGGAAGAGGTGTACATGTCTTAACCACAAGGATTTGAGACTGGTGACAAGTCCTTGGTATGCAAGTTGCATAAGGCTCTTTATGGCCTCAAACAAGCACCTAGGGCTTGGTATGAACGTCTCACTAAAACACTAATTAGTTTTAGCTTTGTTGCTAGCAAATGTGATTCATCACTATTGGTATATGCTCACAGTGGCTGCTGCATATATACTCTTGTCTATGTTGATGATATCATCATCACTGGCTCTTCTCCTACTGCTGTGCAATCTGTTATTGACAGGCTCACTACTGTATTTGCTCTCAAACAGTTTGAGGCTCTTGATTATTTTCTTGGTATTGAGGTGAAAGCTACTTCTAATGGTTGTCTCCATACTCAAACAAAGTACCCAAAGAAATACTATCTAGAGCTGGCATGGACAATGCAAAAGGAATATCTACACCACTTCCTGCAAAGCTTAAACTCTCAAAACATGGTGCTGATTATATGGCTGATCCATCCCTCTATCGCTCTATAGTTGGAGCACTTCAATATGCTACCATTACACGACCTGAAATTGGTTATGCTGTCAACAAAGCTTGCCAATTTCTGTCACAGCCACTTGACACTCATTGGGTTGCTGTCAAGAGAATTCTGAGGTATCTAAAGGGGTCATTAGATCTTGGTCTTGTTCTACGCCCTGCTGTTGCCTCTGTTCCCTTTTCTCTGTAGGCCTATTGTGATGCAGATTGGGCAAGTGATATTGATGATAGAAGGTTTACGAGTGGTGCTTGCATATATCTTGGGCCTAACCTAATATCATGGTGGTCTAAGAAACAAACACTTCTAAATCAAGTGCTGAGGCAGAATACAAGAGTCTTGCACTTGTTGCCTCAGAACTTTTATGGGTTCAATCCTTGCTACATGAGCTGAAAGTGCCTCACTCTACACCTGTTATCTTCTGTGATAACCAGAGTACTGTTGCAAACTTGCAATGAGTAATAATCCTGTCCTGCACTCTACAACTAAACATATGGAGCTGGACTCAAGGCCGGCCCAACACTAAACGGGGCCTAAAGCGAGCTCTAAAATGAGGCCCTTTAATATTTTAATAATATTTCGTAAAAAGTAAAAATATTACATTTTAATCTAAAGTTTATTCGATCTAACCTGTGATGAAAAAATCATTTCAAAATTTAAATGTTGTAAGAAAATTTAAATAAACTATTTTTGAACTTTTTGTGATAAAAAAAGCCAATATTGTATGAAAATTTTAAGAACAAACTATTTTATATGTAGAACTTTAGTTGAATTTTATACAAATTAAAACATCTTAATATAATTATTGAAAAAAAATTAGTAACTAAACTAACACATGTTAGTAAAAACTTTACATGTTTCTGGCAATTTTTATTGTTCCATTCCAAATTTAAAGCCAACGTAAAAGGGGAAAAAAGCCAATAACATGTTTTTTTAAACAAACTAATTAATGCACGTAAAAAAAAAACAAACTAATTAATGTGGAGGGCCATCAAATAATTGAATAATAAATGAAACATGAGACCAAAAAAGGCAAAGACATTTTTTTTGAAAAACTAATCAATGGAGGGCCCATTAAATCAATTAAATGAATATAATACCAAAACTATATGTTGAAAGGATCGAACCCATGATTATTGACAACATTGAGGCCCCTTCCTACCGTTTAAGCTGCCGCTAGTTCTATGATTCATGGCACAATTGCTTTATAATATTACATAACAATAAATTTTGGGGCCCCATTTTTTTAAATAAATTTGGGGGCCCAAAGCCCTTGCTTTAGTTGCTTGGGCCGGCCCTGCTGGACTTGTTCTTTCTAAGGGAGAAGGTTCTCAGCAAAAGGCTCAGATTGCAGATATTCTTACAAAACCCCTAGCAAAAGCTGCATTCTGCAGTCTACGTGACAAGCTCAATGTTTCAAGCTTTGTTCAGCTCTCCACTTGATCTTGTGGGGGAGTAATAGATAAGTAGAATATTAATAGATAAGTAGAATATGAAAGGTTGGCAGTAATAGATAAGTAGAATATTAATACACAAGTAGAATATGAAAGGTTGGCCACTTAATTCAATATGATATGAAAGGCCAACAGTTAATTCAATAGAATATGAAAGGCCAACACTTCTTGTATAAATAGAGTTATGTGCTCACTTCCAAATCAATGAAACAGAATATGAAACTCTGAATCAGAGTTAGTTAGAACTCTCTAAATCTATCAGGGAATGGTGATTTGTCGTAGAGGATGTTCTTGCAATTAGAGAGTTCTAACTAACCAGCAATAAGTGGAGAGGATGTTCCTGCAATTAGTATCAGTGATAGAATATGAAACTCTGAATCATAGTTAGTTAGAACACTTCTTGTATAAATAGAGTCTTGTGCTCACTCACCATCTTAGTATCAATGAAACAGAATATGAAAAACTGATACTAATTGCAGGAACATCCTCTCCACTTATTGCTGGTTAGAATGTTTTTACATCTAATCCTCTCTGAATTCTAAGATGGTGAGTGCATAATGCAGTCTACCACCCATCGTTATTGATAACTTACTTAATGAGGCAAAAAGTGGGGATCCCTTTTGATAGGAATTCAGTAAAAATGGAAAAGAAACTCCAACTAACCAGTTGGAGATAACTGTTGTAATAATTTTGTGGAAATTGAGTAGAATCAAGATGATTTTAGAGGCTACAATGGAAGAAAGTAAACTGTAAAGGATATCTTGAGCGATTCAAGGAGCTTAGGGCCTCCCAAGTAACATTCCAATTCTTGCCTATAAACAGATCCAATTTCTCTCTCCTCAGCAGGTGCTGCTGTCCCCAAATTTGTTAATAAGGAAGGGAATTATTCCCTGCTCCGCGCCTTATCCCGCACCTCTTCCTCTCATAAATCCTTCCAAATCTATTAGCATTTCTTATCATCCCCTCCCCCCCTCAAAACTCTCCTTGTCCTCAACGAGGAAATTTGGAAACTCCTTAATCTTCTCAAACAACTCCCATGTATTCTCAAACCCCACTGCTGGAGCTACTGATTTCTTTAACAAAGAAACATGAAACACGGGATGCACCCTACTGGATAGCAAATTATTCACAATTAACGTGTCTTTCTTGCGAAATTGTTGTTGCATCGTTACTTCTCGCTTTCTGTATGTTTATGTCTCTGCCTATACTATCAATTATCAAATATCCATTGATGAAAGACAAAAAACAAGGTAGTATCTTAATACATGAATTGTTGATATTATTGCATACTAAATTTGGCACATACGAGACTCATGCAGGAATTGTTGAAATAGATATGGCATGAAGAAAACGCTATGGAAAGCACGTTTCATAAAAGACAATTATTTAAAAATTTGTTCATTTTTTTCTTAGATTATGAAATTCTATCATTATTTAGAGTTTGTTCATTAAATGTCTTGCAATATTGTGTTTATTAACTTTGTACATTCAGGGAAGTTTAGGTGTCTTTTATTTTGTGACTGCAGCACACAAAATTGACGCACAGGATCCATATTCCTTTTCTCTAGCAAAGCCCACTTCCCTTTTTCGGATATATAGATAATCTGCAACACTTAGTTCTGTCTCTTATTGCGCTACAATAGATTAGATACTTACGTAGTTGTAGTTTGTTGTGTGTTGCAGATCGGGTTACCTCAGTCCAAATGGGCTTCGCTCCAAAGGCCCAATAAGCACATTGCAGTGATGTGTTTATTAGGCCTTTGGAGGGAAGGTCATTTGGACTGAGCTAACCCAATCTGTAACACACAATAAGCTACAACTATGTAAGTCTCTACTGTAGTGCAGAAATAAAAGCAGAAGACGGGTATGGGAGTAGGAATCAATTCACTAAGGAATCAATTTAGAGTTTTGATACCAAATTGATAGGAATCAATTCACTAAAAATGGAATAGAAACTCCAACTAACCAGTTGGAGATAACTGCTGTATTAATCCTGTGGAAATTGAGTAGAATCAAGGTGATTCTACAGGATACAATGGAAGAAAATAAATTGTAAAGGATATCTTGAGCGATTGGAGGTGCTCAAGGCCACCCAAGTAACATTCCAATTCTTGCCTACCTCACTCTTAGCTAAAACTTCCCTATAAACAGATCCAATTTCTCTCTCCTCACAGTTACAACACCCTTCCAAGTCAGCAGGAGCTGCACGCCCCAAATTAGTTACTGAGCAAGGGAATTATTCCTTGCTCCGTGCTCTATCCGGCGCCACTTCCTCTCATAAACCCTTCCAAATCTATCAGCATTCCTATCAACTTTGTACCACAAGCTGCATGAAATAGGTATCTTGGATCCAATTTACAAAGTGCCATGGAGTCTGAACTGGATGTCAAACAAGATTAAAACCAATAGGAAGAAATGGATAAATGCTTGTTAGGCATCCTGGGACTATTGTGATTGGGTGGGTTAATTTAGTTCCTGAAAAAGAAAATTCTGAAACACAATAGTCCATGTCGAACAATTTCAGGGACTAAATTGACCGACCCAAAAGGACTAATTGGAAAGATGGCAATTTTCAATTTCAAGGTATACTTTAGAATATTAATAATTTCAATGACTAATTTCATAGTGCGTTACAATTCCAGGGACCATTTTGGTGATTCACTCATAAATGTTGTGCGCAATTATCATTACAAAGTGCCTACTAAACTCAGCAAAATTCTGCTTCTCTATGGTAGTAAATGATATAACAATGAAGTTCCAAAAATAGAAAAGGGCAAGTGCAGCAGACACGAGAATGTTAAGGTGGATGAGTGGATATACAAGATAATATAAAGTAAAAGTAGAACCTATTTAGAAGGTGAAAGAAAACCACCTAGAGTTATTTCATCATGTAATAGAAGCTTCACTAATAAAGCGGGTCAAATGGAAGCTAATCCCAGCTAAAATGGAATATCTAAGATATCTTAAATCCAAAAAAGATGTCATCACAAGAAGAATGGATGACAAAAGTGAATATATGATTCAAAGGTTCAGAGCTTACAGGAATATCGGGATCCAGCTTGGCACCCCCAATCAAGGTCCCATTCTGAAAATTAAACGGGTAAATGTGCTTCCCAAATTTGTGGTTGCGATCACTTTTCCACGCAATGTTTTTCCTATTGACCTTTAATTCTGATGGCCCGCGACTGAACTTATATGTATCATTAAACAAACTCCATGCAATCAATCCACAAGGTACAATTGGAAGATCATTAGAGGACTCTAAAGGTTTACACGAACTGGTATCCTTATAACCAGGTCCATCTATGAGCTGCATATCACTTCTACTTTTGACATACCTGAACAAATTGTGAAGATTTGAATGAGCAAGAGAGAAAAAAGCTTGTAGTTGAAAACAAATCTGGTAAGATTTTTATGTTTTCGGTGGAAAAGTATGAAACAGGAATTTTGAAAAGCATTTTAATCTATAACTCTAATTTAAGATACCTAAACTAGACCAGAATTTTTTTTGGATACAGTACATTATATTGAATTCAAACAAACGACGTTCTGGTAATAACTTTCAAAATTTAACAACTGCGGATGACCTGCGGTTCAACTCAAACAATTGGTATCGTCAAATAACTAATTTCCAATACCAGGATAACAAGTAAATGATATAGATAACTTGTAAATCGACGAGAAAAAAAACACATGAAATGAGGCAAATGTTAAAGAGACAAAACAAAAGGAAAACAAGGTTAAATTAAGCGATGACTTTCTCCAAATAACTCATTTATTTCTTTTAAAAAAGGGAACAATAACTCATTACCGTCGGTGATTCTGGTAATAGTTATCAAGCTGATAATAGATATAAATTGGTGCTCTCATTGGCTTAGATACCTATAAACAAGTTGTAAACACAGTCAAGGCACAGTAAAAAGATTAACTTGATCAGTAATGCTTTCAGCAAAGATATCAGCAGTTTAGTACCCAGCTCAAAATTCTTTATTACGACTAAATGGGTGAGGTAATTCAAGTGAAGAATGTTCCAAGTGAATAACAGGCCAACAGCAGAAAAGCACGTCAGTAAATATCATAATAAAATGTTCTTTTGAATAATGACTCAGCCATCGACATCCATAACGAGTAAGAATTACATGATTCATAGCAACAACATAAGTAAGCTTCTAAGTAAGCTTCTAAGTAAGCTTCTTTTTCTCTTGAAGACTGGAGGATTCATAACAGATTGCAATGACAAGTAAGATGCAGAAAACCTATAATTAAGGGGTAAGGGTTCTGAGCATATTTGAGACATAAGAGATACAATAACCTTTTTCTGGCATAAAAATGGAAATATGTCTTGTATGATGAAGAAAATATGATTAAGCATAATCAAAACATTTTGTTTGTAGACTTTGATCTAGAATTCATGTTAATAAGCCTCCGTAATTCCCCCCTCCCCCCAAATTTAGTTATTTCCCACTCATTAAAATGCAGAACTAAGGATGCCGCCAATTCAATTTATAGCATGATTAGCACTCAACCGAAACCTGAAGCAATAATCAATGAACGATGTAAAATAATCAAAAAATGAATCATGACCTTTAAGAAGCGTGAGCAGTTTTTGGAGATCAAGTCATCTTTTATATATGCAACCTTGTTACTTTTATATTCTTCAGGTACACAATCAATGTCATACCTGTCCACAATTTCAACAACCTACACATCCATTGTTCAAACAAATAATATAACAAGCATGAGGAGTTTGAAGGGGAAAAACTACATTGTTTTACATTAAAGTAAGTAGAAATGATATATACATTATATGATGCACGAAGCGTAACAAGTCCAACAGGAATGAAAATGAAACCCATCAATAGAAATGTAGAAATGACCTGCAAAGAACATGATTGAGATTTAGCATGTGTATTTCTTTGAACAAGGCACCATAAAATATAAGTATTGTCAAAGAACTAACTGCTACAGGTGTAAGGACAGGTTTACATGCTGGAAGGTTCTGCTGTGTAAACTGATAGAATGCTGCAAAGCCACCACAATGACATTCAGTACAAGTTTCATTAAGAAAAAGGTATGAAAAAAGACAATAAAATAGTTACAAATACAAAAAGACTTTTCTAACAAAGAAATATAACATGTAATAAAATTTCAATTTATTGGATAATCGTGACTAACTTACTTTCTAGTCTATGTAAAGGTCAAATATCATAACAAGCTTTATTTCTTTCCAATACAAAGTCAATTGTCAAGTAGAAAAGAAGAATGCATAAAATACATTGAAACAGTATACATTTGCAAAATGATTGCCCAATTCTTTGTGTATTATTAGGTCACTATAATTTTTAGACTGCACTGCACCATGTATGGAAGAACAATAAATGCAATGTTGTTAAATATCAGCTACAGCGCTGCTATAGTGATATTGCATGAACACTTACGCTTTTTGAAAAATAGAGGCCGCTATGCCCGTAGTCACTATAGCGAAATAGCCAGCATAGCAGAAAACTCAGTTGAAACTGTTCATACCTTTTAAAAATATGAAACTAAGAGGATATGCCTCACTGTCGGACAATGAGAATGATGATGTTGATTATATTGGGGAAGGGGAGGAATGGATAGATCTTTTGTCTTTTATGATAATTCTATTTTTTTAGTGTTCGCACTAATCACCACTCAAAATTATGGTTTTTCGATTATTTTGGTTTGCAGTACATAAATAGAGAATAGATGACTTTAATACAAAGTGTAGAAGTAAGTAAACGAAAAAATAATTATAATTATTCCAGCACATCTACTCCTACAACCATATGTTTGCAACAGTGTCAAAGCTAAAGTCAAATGTCCAAAACATAGGCAACATCTAAATAAAAATTCTCGGACCATCTTTATAACTGATGATAGCCAATATACATCTTCTAATATGATAATAGTTGTCGGATATAACATGCAATCTTGCAGTTTGGTTCTAGGTGAGGCAAATAAAAAAAATATTCCACAGCACCAAATTCATAAAACGAAAACATGTCAAGATACTGTCCTGTTAAGTTTCCTGCCTACTACAGATCACATGGGGAAGAATAATTCTTATTCATTAGTTATATTTATGTGATTGCGCCATATCAATAAGCATAAAAATAAACTTTAGAAAAATCCATCCAAGTAGTACCCCAAAAATTCCTAAGCCAAGAAAATAGTTGAAAACCTGCCAAAAAAGAAAGTAAAACCCACCACCATGCCGTGTCGGGCGTCCTGGAATTGGTTGCACTCTTGTGCTGACTGTTGATGAACTCCCTCCATCCAGTTCCATTACTACAGCTTCCCAAGTTCCAGAGGTGTCAGTATGTGTATGTCACCCCACAAATGAATACCCAATTGGCACCAGCACTTGCTTTTACAAAACAGTGAATTACAGCTCAAACTGTCATCAATTAATTCCTCTTTTCATTTTACTTATTTTAAACCAGACAGAACTCACCTTCAATAAGTGAAAAACAGCAAAATAATACAAGTTAATCTTTATCAGTATCTCAATTCCAATTCCCCTGCTTTAAAAGGCTTAGTTCACACAACTTGAAACCAAAATCTGCATTCGATTCTCTTCTCCTAAATGCCTACAGAGAATTTACAAGAGCAATATTACTAACAAACGATACCGAGTTTCAATTCAATAACTGTTGAATATCATCAAGTCCAAGTTAAAGAAAACAGAAACAGAGAAACTGAAACTGCTGCTTGATTCTATACCTAAAAAGAACGATGAATTAAGCCGAGCATCTTATTCTTACAAGTCACACAAACAATTGAAACAACGAATAATACGATAGCTTCATAATTTCTAACTAAATTCAATCATGGCCATAATCAACAACAACAAAAATTCAAGAAAGAAAAAGGGAAAGCAATCTGAATAAGCAAGGAAGAATCGCATTACCTGGAATCTTGTGTAGATCTCGGAGGGGATTGAAGCGGAAAAGGAAGGGAACGCAATCGAAGAAATATAAATGATATATTCTTGGCTTGCAGAGAAGGAAGTGATAGCCACGCCGAAGAAGCAATAGCAGTGTTGGACTCACTGGGAGGGAACCTTTCTGTCTTTCACCGTTTCATTTGGTTTTCTTTCATACTCAAATTCCACACGCTATATAGATTTGAGAGTTTACTGTTACGAAACTTGCGATTTAATAAATTGTTTAAATATATTTTTGTGCCTCAAATCCATCATCCGGGCAACCATTAAAGTAAACCGCATCATAGTTGAGATTTAATACTACCGGTTGATTCAATTTTAATCACCTATAAAATCACCTAATTTTAGGTTGTTTTATTTTAGTCCCTTAAAAATGTTGTAACAACTTTTGGTCATTATAAAATTTGAGTATTTTGTTGTTAGTCTCTCATGACTTTCAATAGCTCTTCAAGACTTTTAATAGCATTTATAAAAGGTCAAAAAATGGCTACTAAAAGTCATGAAGCATTATTAAAAGTCATTATGGACTTCAAGTGAAAAACCCAAATTTTATAGGGACCAAAAGTTTGTGAAAATCCCAAATTTTATAAGGACCACAAACATAGTTAACTCTAATTTATATACACGGTAAGAGATTGTCTACAACTTAAGTCAATTACAAAATGATATTCAACTAAATATTTGATTTTATCTCAACTAACTTAAAAGTCACACATATTATGATCCTTAAGTGGTTGATGGTGTAAAACTTTTTTCAGAGACTGTGTTTACCAATTAAACCAAAAAAAGACTAATGTTTCCACACAAATATATATAGACATAGGATGTGTTTGATTCGCTAAGCAGTAAGGAACTGGATTGGACAACTCTAGTTGTACCCTGTTTGATTTGAAAACTGTCCATAGTACTTGACAGAAATGAGGGCAATAGACTGGACAAAGACCAAAATTCTTGTACCTCACAAAACCACAGTACAACTTTCTGCCCTACAGTACAACTCCTGATCACTCAAAAAAATACCAAAATATTATTTTTATTTCCTATTCAATATTTTAAATAATAAAGATTTTGTGAAATGTCGTGGTCTGTATAAATAAAATGCCCCTCCTTTGTTTGTCGTTGCTGAAATTTCCCCAACAAGACCCTATATTTTTATTTTGGCAAAATTATGCCTGGGCCCTTTAAGTCTACTTTTTATATCATCAAATTAAGTGTTACCAAATTGTCAAAATTGGTGCACTTGAGAGTGTGCCATCTAGCCAAATTTTGGAATAAAAATGTCAAATACTCGCGAAAGGACAAAAACGGTCACCTTTTCCAGCTTTATGTCATGTCATTAATTCCTTCTCTCATTTCTTTCTTCTTTTCCCTCTTATTTTTAGATTTAATTTCAAATTATTGTGAAACCAACTCCATATGGCCTTTGGATTCGAATTACACATTTTCTGCAAGTATTCAAGCAGAGTTTCGCCTGGGACAAAAAAGATTTTGCTTCTTGAGTCCACTTCGAACTGCTCTATTAGTTGATCAATAAGGTTTGTATCATCAACCTCTTTAACATCAACCACATAGATTCCAAGGCTGGCCAATTGAGCAGTTATTTCTCCAGCATAACTTGGAATGGATATGTATCCACTTTCATGGGAGCCTTTTCCTTTTCTTCGAAAACCAGACATCCTTCTTCAATAGCATTTTGAATGAGATCTCTAAAACGAACACACATATTAGTGGTATGTCCGAAGTAATTGTAGTATTTATAGTACAGCTTTCCCTTCATATTCTCAGGGGAGGGTACTTTATGATCATCAGTAAGAACCAATTGTTTGTCTTTCAACAAAATATCATAAATTTGGTCCGCCTTGTTAACATCGAAGTCATAGGTTTTCCTGACCATCTTAGAACCGTCTTTTACCGACACAGGTTTCAAACCTGAGCACACATAAGGGGGACCTGGCTTTAATTCTGCCAAATAAATGCCACTAGACTGGTCATGTTCATGCTCGCTTTCACCCTCCGAATCTCTTTTGACCAGGTCAACAAACTTTCCTTTATCATTTCGATTATATTCTTTTTTTCAATAGTCATCGTTTTTCTTGGAAAAGCTGTCTTTCTTATGGTATTTTTCATTTTTCTCAAGTTTATCATTTTTCGAATTTAACTTTTCTATTTGTCTAGCACTATCTGCCAATTGAGATATATCTCTTAGTTGCTGACTAATCATTTTCTTTCAAACATTATAATCGAATCATGTTGCAACCATCTATACAAGTTCGTACTCAAGTATAGCCGTCAAGCATATAGCTTTCATTTGCCTGAACCTACTGATGTAATCATTGATAGGTTCCTTATTATTCCTTCGAATATTTTTGCCAAGTCGATTACATTAACTTTGTTCTCTCCTCGAAAGAATTGTTCATTATACTTTCGAGATGTACCCAATTCGGAACAGAATTTGTAGGCAGAGTGGTAAACCAAGTGAAAGCATCTTTAGTTAAAGAACTTGGAAAACATTTCATTTTTAAAAATTCAACATTGGCCAAGTCACCACATTCAATTTGATATCTAGCCACATGCTCCACTGTCAACTCTCCAGCCTCATCAGCAGTCCAATCAGCCTTTGGTTTGGGAATACGGCTGTTTGGTACAGGACCTGCTATAGTTGGAACATATTGACCATTTTACATAATGTCCCATATGTCTGTGTCCTGAGATTCAAGGAACAACTTCATTTGACTTTTTCGATAGTAGTAATGTTCACCATTGAACCCAGGTGACCTGTTTGATGAAACACCTTCTGGTAGGAAGGCAACAGAATTTGGTTTGGCCATGACTTCTTTCAAGATCTTTTCCTCTCACACTGTTGAGTGTGCTCAACCCAGAGGTCGAGCTCTGATGCCAATTGAAGTCAATAAATGTCACAAGGAAGGGGGGTTGGAATTCTGACCCTTTTTAAATTCATCTGAGAAAGCAGAACTTTCTTCACAAGTATGAGTTAATATTAAGACAGTGAGTGATTTGTGTTAAGAGGGGTGTGTTAAAACAATATTCTTAATATAGTTAGTGAGCAGAGAAGGTTTGGATTTGTCTGTCTTCTCAACTATAAAGTGAAGTTGAAAAGGGTCAAAAAGTTCTGCCTTCAATACTGAACTATTCACAAGGTATAACTGTTTGATTGTTGAGAGGCAGCTAGGCCAGTGATATTATTGTAATACATTTAGATGCAACTCGTCAAGAGACTTTCTAAGATATTATGAGGGTAGTGAAGATGTGAGAAGGGTTGAAAACTGTGTTTTACTTTGAAACATTTATCAGCAGAGAAGGGTCAGAATACACCCTTCTCAGTTTTCATAAATCTTCTCCTGATGGAGTGTTTTCTCATGAAGTGTAAACTAATAGTTTGAAAGCAGTAAATAACATGGTGATTTATAGTGGTTCACCCAAAACCCTGGGCTACATCCACTCGTCACTCCCTGTGAGTATTTCCGCTATTCTCCAAAATAGTTTACAACTTTTACACATTCCTAGGTTAAAAGAACTCTTGGTAGTTTTCTTCACACAGCTCGACCTACTATGAAAAACTCTAATAGACTCCTTCTGATCTATTAGACTACTTCTAACACAGAAGCACTCACTTCTCAAGTCCTACAGCAACACATGCCACTTGAGAAGGTTCCCTACAGGTTCACTGTTTAAGTGTTTGGGTTTATGGGATTTCTAGAGCTTGGTTGATACAAATGGAGCATTCAATAAATACAACAACACAAGACTTAACACATACTCAGAGATCAAGTGAATCCTTCAGTTTTGTAGCAGTTGAGTATGGATGAGAGAAAACTTTGACACTTGAGAAGGTTGGAAGTTAAGAACTCAATGCACTCTCATACGGATCAATGGCGACCAGGAACGTTTATTTATAGATGAAATTATGTGTCATATCCTCTGGTCCAAAGATTAGAGTCGTTGGCAAGGTTATATAGCCGTTGGAAGATGCTGCTTGCGTAATCAGCTGTGTTTCTGCTTTTCTGCAGAAGACAGCTGTTTCTAGTTGTCATGACTCTTCTCAGCTTGACTCTTCTCAACTATGACAGATGTTGATGATGATGCTTCTCATGTTGATGCTTTGAATGAAGGTATTTATGATATGACCTTATGACCTTTCTTAACTTGACTCTTATCATCATGACCCTTCTGATGGTCATGATTCTTCCTCAACTTGACTCTTCTCATCTGATGCTTCTCATATCCTTTCTTATGGTTCTGTCACGATGCTTCTTAGATACCCTTCTCATGTTGAAACTGATAGGGATGAAGCTTCTCATGATGATCTTTCTCAAGTTTACCATATGGACTTGATCTTTTGATCTTATTAAGAGAAGGTTTCTTCTTTAAGAATATTGTGAGCAATATTCTTTTAAGTCTTCTCACATGTAATGCTTCTCATAAGCATATACCTTCTTGAGATTTTCTTGGATATTCCTGTTCTTATTTGTCACTCAAGAAGAAACATTAGTAGCATATGAAATCAGATAACTTAAGCTTCTCACCATTTGAGGTTTGTTAATCATCAAAACTTAACTAGGGATTTTGCCTCAACAATCTCCCCCTTTTTGATGTTTGACAAACTCATTTGAGATGGATTAAGTTTTCTGATTGTTGTTTTAAAATTTTCTAAGGCAAGTCAAATTTGTACTCCCCCTAAATATGTGCATATAGATTTAGAATAATTAATTCCTCACAATTCAGATATCACACATAAGAACATAGGCAAGAACATAATTTTTCATTTGGACCATCAAAAGAATCATTACAATGATTACAATAGGTTATGTTCTATGTGGCAGATATGCCTATGAAAATAAAAAAAAGATGATGAGAAGAACACTTCTCAACAAAAAGTGTCTAGAACACACAGATGCTAACTAATGCAGTTCATTCAAAAAGACTCCTAAGACCTAAGAACTTAATCTACTCTTCTCCCCCTTTTGTCACACATCAGAAAGGTGGAGGCAGACAGAAAAAATTAAGGAGCTACTTCGATGGAAAAGACCCATCAGAAGAGGAAGAAGTAGCAGGCCTTGGAATGTCAAGAAACTAGGGGGCAGGACCAAATTTTGGTGGAATGAGAGTTGGAGCAATAGTGGTTAATCCCTGTTGCAGAATCCATGACTGATATTGCTCATTACGAGCAGCTTGAGCTCTTTGAGCTTGTTGAATAATGGCTTGACCCTCAAGCACATCTTTCAGCAGTGCCTTCATCCTTCTCATCATTTTCTCCATCTTAGTCATTCTCTTTTCCATGACAGCAGAGGGTTCAGCATGTGGGCTTTTCTCTTTGGATACCTTATCAACTTTCTCATGTGTTGTACCAGAAGGTTGAGCAGCATTGAGAAAGGAGGAATCCAGAGACCCAAACTTAGATGACATGTTAGATGGTTGGGTTTGGGTGTTGATGGAAGGGTACATTGGTTGAGGAGAGTCATCTCGAGGTGTTTGGTTAAGGTTCAGAAATTGATTGATGTTTGAGGAGGTGATTGTATTAGAGGTTTTGAGAGGGGAGATTCCATGCTCTATGTTAATAGCAGCAAGGAGTTGTTCAAGATTGTGTGAGGTTACACAGAAAATTGTTGGATTTGGTGAAGGTTCTGTAGGTGGAGCAGTTGCAATGGGAATAAGTTGTGGTGAGAAAGGTGGGATAGTGTTAGGTAAGGTTAAGGTAGGTGAGAAAGGTGGAAGTGTGGGCATTTATTCATTGAACATGGATAGGATAGGGGTTTATATGATAGGTGAGGAGGTGTTAAATTGAAGCTCCCCTTGAGGTGATGCTGGGATTGGTTGGGTTAAGGTTTCAGATATCATACCATCTAAATTGTTTTGAGCATAATCTTCTTGTTCAGCTTCAGCACTTACATCCTTCTCAGCATCTACACCCTTGCTTCTGCAGATGCTTCAGCACTTCCATGCCAATATGTCCTTCATTTACCTCTATCGTAACCTCAAGATTTGGTTCCTCTGTGGTCTCAACATTCAGATTGAATGGAGTCATGCCCTCAAGCACCACTGTTCTCTCATAACTATGCTCACCAGATGAGTTGAGGTGCAATTCCTCAGTTTTTTCTCCTGATTGTTCACCACCAGAAGCCACTTCACCACCAGAAGCTACTTCTGGTGTGTTCATTTCTAACTCAGCAGCAGCAACATTAAAACTCTCCACCAAGTTGCTTGTCACTTCCTGTTCAGTAGGTTTCCATATATCTCTTGTCTTTCCTCTAGTGTAGACTTTGGTTAGAGGAGCCATTACTTCCTTAGAGGAGGAATGGTTTGAATCACCCTTCTTGTCTGTGATGGTTCTCTCATCATCAGAATTAGCTTGAGAACCCTTCTCAAGTTCCTTTGAGACTTGCTCCTCTTGAGATTGAACCTTCTTAGCACTTTCCTCATCATTCTGAACCTTCTCATTCATATTTTCCTCAATTTCTTCATCTTGATCCTTCTCAGGATCATCTGTTTCTTCTCTTTCACTTTTCTCATATTCTGATTCCTCATCAGAACTGTTCTCAGGTGTCTTTTCCTTCTCTTGAGGAATAGGATCATGTTTCTTTTTAGTCTTGGTCTCCCTTCTGACCACTTCAGCTAGTGTTTCCTCTGTTTCCACTTTTGTGGACACACTAGACACAGACACTGTCTTTTTCTTCCTATAATTTCTTTCCTCTTCAGTTGCACCATCTATCCCCATGAGCCTTAAATTCTTAGCAGTGAATGTTTTGGTCTCTATGACTCCCTCATCAGCAGAAATCTTAATCAAGTAATGACTAAAGACTCTAGTGAGAGCCTTGCCATAAGGTAGGGAAGTTGAGGTTTTCTCTGCCCTAATTGCATTGATCATGTGATGGATCATGAGAAAGGGAAGGCTGATTGGTTTCTTGGTGATGAGATGATATAGTATCATGCAATCACCAGTAGTGACCTTCTCAAATGATCCAGCTCTAGGAAGAAGAGTGTGGGAACAGATATGGTGAATTATCCTAACCATATCTTTGAGATTTGGGGCTGTGATAGGGAGAGAAGGGTCTTTGAGAAGTTTGGCTTTGAGTTCCTGAATAGAAATTCCTAGCAGACTGTACCATGATTCTTCATACATTTGAGTTCCTTCATCTGGTATTTCAAGAGCTTTTCCAAGAGAGAGAGGAGAGATGGTGAACTCTCTGTCACTGATCCATGATGTGATCTTTGGAGGATCATACTAGATGGTGGCATTTGTATATAATTCTCTGACACTCTCTTTGTAGACTAAGTCATTCAAAGTTATGAACTTCTCCCATTTCTGTTGAGTGAGAAATGGGGTAATGTTCCAGCCACATTTCTCAATCTCCTTAGGTGAGTAGACTGTACCAGAGTGTTAGCCTGTAATTTCGACAAGCTAAATTAATTGCAGTCAACGCGGTTTGACTTTGGTTTTCTTAGAAGAAGGTGTTGGTTTCAACACAGAAGAGTTGTATCAGAAAGCAAATTCGACAAAGCTTCAGACTTAACTAGATTTGAAGGGTGATATTTCGACGAGAAGAAAATTGAATTCAATAGCAAGTCAAAAGCAAGTGCTCGCTGTCGAAGCTTTGGTAGTTATCCTAGTCGAAGGCTGTAGCAGTTTCCTTTTTTTTAAATTCTCTGTACATTTAGTTAGTTTTAGCGTTTTCCCTCCTCATATAAATAGGAGTTTCTCATAGGAAAAAGGGGTCACAATCTCATTACAGAATTCTCACGCTCTAACTTCCAACACATTACAGAGAAAACGAGCCAAAAGAAGAATGTATGATCTGTGCACCAACTTTCTTTACAATTAATGCAATTTTAATTTGTTTTCTTCTTTGCTTTTCTGCAATTCTTTCTTTGTTTTATTCTCCCTCATTGAGGAAATCTGACGGTTTCGTGCGAGATCGACGGTTATCTTCTTCTTTTTACTTTTAAACTGCAAGAACACATATAATTCTGGGAAAAACTTTAACACAAATGGTCTTAGGATTTAGTAGTTGACCCTGCAAACAAAAGCAATTTCAAACTAGCGGTGTTTACCAAAATCCAAGGTAAACAAATTGGCACGCCCGGTGGGACATTTGTGCTAATTTTAAAGTTTTTCGTTGAATTCTTAAACTTTGTGTTTGTCTGTGCATGCAATTAAGGAGTGGTAAACATCTTCCAGAGATGGCACACTCTAGTACAAGTAATGCTTCTGCATCAAATGCACAAAGTACACAAGAACAAGCGTCAGTTAGGGACGTTAACGCTGCAAATGTCGCAGGCATAACCGTTGCTGTGCCTTCTTCGACAACAATGGGAGTAACCGCTATAACTTCTCCCATAATTACTCCTGTGTCAAAGATGACCACTGCAGCATTAACAAATGTTAATACAATGGCTTCTGTGCCACCAATAGTAGGACCAACGAGTCCTTTGATGGCAAATCCAATGAATGGAAATATGCCATTTACTATGAGTGGAAGGGCTTTACCGTATGGCATGCCAACAACATTGATGGCAGGCCTTCAGACAAATTCGTCTACATTTGCAGATAATGCAATTACAGGGTATTCTCCTACTCATGTTTCAATAGAGGGCATCCATAGTCGAAATGCCCAAACTAATCTGACTACAACATCTTTGTTGGCATTAAGACAACAAATGGATGATAGCAATCATGATATGGTCAATATGTTAACACAACAAATTGGTACTGTGTTTAATCCTTTGATACAAAACACTAATAATAGTTACCAAATGTTGGCAACACAAATGGGAAGAAAGGCTGATTTCTTTGGTACTCCACTAGTACATAACCAGCAAATCTCCCAAATCCAAAATGCTAGGCCTGTAGAGATACCGGTAGAAAGGCCTAACAATGCAATTCCTATGAATCAGGGAAACCAAGGACAACAACAAATTGCCGAAGAGCCTATGAGGATAGAGGCAATCCCTGAAATTGTGTTGGTGAATAGAAACCAAAATGCAGACGAAGTGGTCAGACAAGTGCAACAAAACAATTTTGGAGCACACAACAACCTGGCTAATATGGTCGAAACTATTTTAGCCCAGAATGGCCTTAACTTAGGTTTACATAGGCCTAATTTTGTGTCGCCCTTGTCAGAATACACCTTACAAACAGAGCTACCTAGGGGATGGAAAATTCCCAAGTTCACAAAGTTCGCTGGAGAAACCAGTGAATATACCGTCGAACACGTGGCTCGTTATTTGACTGAGGCTGGCGATCTAGCACATAATGAGAATTTAAGGATGAAGTCCTTTCGAAATTCTCTAACTAAGAATGCCTTCACATGGTTCACTACATTGCCTCCAAATTCAATTTTTAATTGGAGTCAATTAGAAAAGGCCTTCCATGAGCAGTTCTATATGGGCCAGTGTAAGATTAGTCTTAAAGAACTGGCTAGCGTTCGACGCAAGGGGGCAGAATCTATTGATGATTATCTCAATAGATTTAGACTACTCAAAGCAAGGTGTTTCACCCAAGTGCCTGAGCATGAGTTAGTCGAAATGGCTGCTGGTGGTCTAGATTACACTATAAGAAAGAAACTAGACACACTACATTTAAGAGATATGGCACAATTGGCTGATAGAGTTCGACAAGTCGAAAGACTCAAAGCCGAAAAAGCCAGAACAGGTAGATTCCAAAGTAAAAAAGAAAAGGTTGCTTATGTCGAAGCTAATGACAGTGACCAAGAATACGACATATCTTATGAAGATGTCGAAGAAGAGGTTAACATTGCAGAACTAAAACCAGGACCTCCTTATACTTGCAAATTGTTAAAACCTTCTAATGGGAAAAATCCTGTGACGAAATATTTGATCTGCTTGTGGCTGATGGTCAAATCTTACTGCCTAAAGGCCTAAAGATTCCACCATTAGAAGTATTCTTAGATGCGGAATGGAACTTGACACGCATCGAGGGTCTTGGATTTCCACTAGGAGTATGCTTCATTTTTGCTGGGCGTGATTTTAGGGGTTTGACGTCAACGATATTTTGAGGAGGACCATAGAGAATGAAGTTTGGAATGTTTGATTGTGTTTCGTGTTTGGAATCAGAGTAGGTGGACATAGGTTTTGTGTTCTTTGTTCTTACCATTTGAGAGCAAAGAGATTTTGAGAGAACAAGAGGGAGAACAGTTTCGTGAAGGAAAGAGAGAGAGGTGAAGTGTTTTAATCACTTCTGAACGGTTATTAAACAACAGTTAGAACATCATTATTTGATGTGTAACTGCTGACTAGACGTGTGTGAGAAAGAGAGAGAAAGAGATAGAAAGGAGCCGTTGAAACGGCTAGGAACCTATTTTTGGGTTTTTTAATAAATATAAACCTAAGACAAAAGGAATAAACATAAACATACAATTAAATGCACACATTAATTAAAACAAACAGCACACAAACATAAATTCTTTTTGTATTTTTATGGTCATAGAATTCTGATGACCCTTCTCATTACTGAGAAGGTTGCTGGTCATGACCTTTCTCATCTGAGGGGGTTTCAATGATATGAAGCATGCTCTTACTGTAACTAAAACTTTCCTCTAGAAGGGGTTTAGTAAAGATATCAGCTAGTTGATGTTTGGTATCCACAAACACAAGTTCAATATCTTTCTTTTGCACATGATCATTAATGAAATGATGCTTAATATCAATGTGATTTGACCTAGAATGTTGAATTGGATTTTTAGACAAATTTATAGCACTAGTATTATCACAAAATATTGGAATACCTGAGTAACTTAAAGAGAAGTCTTCAAGTTGATTCTTGATCCATAGAATTTGAGAGCAGCAACCAGTAGCTGAGACATATTCATCTTCTGTAGTTGATAGAGCAATTGTGCTTTGTTTTCCACATGACCATGAGATGAGTGATTCCCCAAGTAGTTGGCATGAACCACTTGTGCTTTTTCTTTCAATTTTATCTCCAGCATAGTCAGCATCACAATACCCAATAAGCTCAAAATGTGTTCTCTTTTTGTACCATAACCCAATATTTGGTGTTCCAACAAGATATCTAAAAATTCTTTTGACAGCACATAGATGAGATTCTTTTGGAGCAGTTTGAAACCTTGCACATAGCCCTACTGAGAAGACTATGTCTGGTCTACTAGCAGTGAAATACAATAGAGATCCAATCATCCCTCTATACTCCTTTTCAGAAACAGGCTTACCCTTCTCATCTTTCTCAATGCTTGCAGAAGTGTGCATGGGAGTTGCCATAACTTTTGCATCACTCATTTTGTATTTCTTAAGAAGATATTTGATGTACTTCTCTTGAGAGATGAAAATACCCTTCTTAAGTTGTTTGATTTGTAAGCCAAGAAAGTATCTCAGCTCACCTATTAAGCTCATCTCAAACTCACTCATCATTAGTTTTCCAAAGTCAGTGCATAGCTTTTCACTTGTGGCTCTAAAGATGATATCATCAACATAAATTTGAACAATTAAAAGTTCATCTTTGAGAGTTTTTCTAAAAAGAGTAACATCTATTTTTCCTCTTGAAAAACCATTTTTGAGAAGAAAGGTACTAAGTCTTTCATACCAAGCTCTAGGAGCTTGTTTGAGACCATAGAGAACCTTAGTCAATTTAAAAACATGGTTTGGATGTTTTTCATCAATAAATCCAGGAGGTTGGTGTACATACACTTCCTCATTTAGAAAACCATTTAGAAAAGCACTTTTGACATCCATTTGAAAGAGTTTGAAATCTTTATGAGCAGCATAAGCAAGAAGTATTCTAATGGCTTCTAATCTAGCAACAGGTGCAAATGTTTCATCATAATCAATACCTTCCTGTTGATTTTAGCTTTGAGCAATTAACCTTGCTTTGTTTCTGATGACTTCACCATTCTCATCCATTTTTGTTTCTGAATACCCATTTAATGCCAATAACTGATTGATGTTTTGGAGATGAGACTAAATTTTGTTGAACCGAGGTCAAACACTCTTTGTTTTGTATGATAACAAATTACAATCTGTTTACTCATGGTTATAGTTGAACCAAAGCACAAGGCATGAACCAAAGCGCTTGACATGATATCTTAAAGTGTATCAGCTCGGAGGAGAAGCTACTCAAGCGTTCAAGATTTATGTGTTATATTGCTTTGCATAGGATGCTTGTAAGATCTCGTCACTTAAGCTTTATGACTTTTTTAGTTGAGAGATGATCTTTTCAAAATAGAACCGTTTTGTTAAAATAGAATTGAGCTAGGCTTGGTAAAATCTTTTATATAAAAGCATGTTAAATAGGTTAGGCACAAATAGACTCTAGTTGTTTTAAAGAAAGAATTTGAATCATGGATTGTTGTTTTTTAAAGAAAATAGATTGCTTAGTGTTTTAAAAGAACTTGTTTTTGAAGTAAAGAATCGATTCTTGATTTGGTCTTTAAAGCAAAAAATCAATTTCTCTCTTGCTTTTAGAGCTAGAAATCGATTTCTCTCTTCTTGGTGTAAAGTCAAGAATCGATTTGTGGCTTGCTTGTTTTTAAAAGAACTTGTTTTGGAAAAAACAATCGATTATGAACTCTTGGTTATAAAAGAACTTGTTTTGGGAAGAAAAGAATCGATTCGTTGCTTGATTAGTAAAGTCCAAAATCGATTGTCCACTTGCTTTTGGAAGCAAGCAATCTATTTCCTTCTTAATTCTCAAGGCACAAAATCAATTTCCTTCTTATTTCTTAAAGCACAAAATCGATTTTAAACTATGGTTTTATAAGCAATCAATCGATTGTCCACTTATCACAATAGAGTTGATAATTGTTCCAACCATCATATTTTTACAAACTCTATAAATAGGCTTAGGGTTTCTCACGATTGATTAAACAACCCACAAATCTAAAAAGAACAGAACGCGAACTCTCACCGTCACACTCATTCTTCACGTTCTTCATCTAGGGTTAGGTTGGGAATCATGTTAATCCAAATCTCTCATCTTTCTCAACTACATCGTTGTCATATGCATGAGTTATTGGATCCTAATTATCAATTGTAAACATCTATATTTGTTGTGAAATCCTGAGAGTTGTCTTGGGTAATTCAACAAGGAGATTGAATTGTAGTGAAATCCTTAGCGGGGAGCTTGGGTTCTCAATTTGGGAAAACTGAGATTGGTGTGATAGCTATAGGGGATTTGCTTGCTTGTTAGACGATGAAAAAGTTCTTCTCTTATAGTGGTAATTATCAAATATGAAGGTTGCAAAGCCGGAGGCCGAGGACGTAGGGCTTTTTATCCTGAACCTCGTAAAAATCACGGTGCACTTCTTTCCCTTATCGTTACATTGCATTTCCCTTATAATTGTTAATTGTTATTGCATTTGATATTATTTTGTTTAGATATCATTATCACTGTAATTGTTTCTGCCATTGTTATAGCTTGCATAGTTGTTGCATATTGTTTAAATCCTCTTTTCCGCATTCAATTTAAACTAGCATCGTTAATTCTCAAAAACCAAAAAGATTTCATTTTTAGCATATAACCTTATTCACCCCCGTCTAAGGTTATCATATAGTCCAACAAATCCCATACCTCATTCTTCTCAAATTGAGCAAGCTCTTCTTGCATTGCTTCCACTCAAGATTCATCAACAATTGCTTCATTTATATTCTTTGGTTCTATTGCTGAGATCAGGGCACTTTGAGAAGCTTCTCTTCTGAATGAACTTTTGGTTCTCATAGGTTCAGAAGTTTCACCTATAATTTGCTCTTGAGTATGGTGAGTTACTAATCTCCAACTTGTAGGTAGCTCAGAGGCTTGAGTTAATTGGCTATTAGGGTTATCTAGAGGTTGAGAAGGGTTAGGTGTTGCTTCAGATAGCTTTCTCACTTGATTCATTACCCTTCTCACCTGTCTTATCTGCATCAGTCTCATCATCTTCATTTCTATCTGTTGAATTGTTAGTTTCAATAAACATAACATGCATTATTTCTTCAACGTCTTTAGTCCTAAGATTAAACACTATATATGCTTTTGATGTGAGAGAATATCCTAAGAATAGTGCAGGGTCTGATTTAGCATCAAACTTTCCTAAATTATCCTTGTTGTTTAAAACATAGCAATCACAGCCAAATACTTGGAAATAAGAAATGATAGGCTTCTTTCTTTTCCAGAGTTCATATGGGGGTTTTGTTCAAGGTTTTTCTAATTTAGCTCTGTTCAAAATGTAGCAAGCAGTGTTCACTGCTTCTGCCCAAAAGTATTTTTCAATCTTTGAATCATTGAGCAATGTTCTAGCCATTTATTGCAAAGTTCTGTTTTTTCTTTCTACTACACCATTTTGCTGAGGAGTTCTTGGACAAGAGAGGTTGTGAGATACACCATTCTCTTCAAGAAAGATTTTGAATAAAACATTTTCAAATTCTCCTCCATGGTCACTTCTTATTGCAATAATGTTAGAACCCTTCTCATTCTGAACTTTCTTAAAAAATGTTTTGAAGCTTTCAAAAGCCTCATCTTTGTGTTTTACAAAAATCACCCATGTGAATCCTAGATTAATAGTCATCAACTATAACAAAACCATATCTTTTTCCACTTAGGCTAGCCTGCTTAGTAGGACCAAAAAGATCCATGTACAGAAGTTCCAAAGGTCTTTGAGTGGAAATCATGTTGATAGGTTTAAAATATGATTTAACATGCTTTCCATGCTTCACATGATTTATCCTTCTCATATTTGATCTTTGGAAGCCCTCTGACTAATTCATGTTTGGATAATTTTGAAAGGGTTTTCATGCGACCAAATCTCCTGTTCCACATCCATTTATCATCTTCTTTTGAAATTAAGCACATTTGATCTGGTATAGATCATCAAGACATATGCTATAGAGGTTATTTGTTCTATGACCAGTAAAAATTGTTTCTCCAAACTTTAGACTATTTATTCTACATACATCAGATTTAAAGGTCACTTCATGTCCAGAATCACATAACTGACTTACACTAAGTAAGTTATGTTTAAGTCCTTTTACAAATTGAACATTTTGAATCTGAGCAAAGTTTATTTTATCTACTGTACTTACTCCTTTGATGAAGCCTTTGTCATTGTTGCCAAACATGACTAGTCCTCCATCAAAGCTCTCCATGGAGAGGAACTTATCCTTCTCCCTTGTCATGTGCCTTGAGCATCCACTGTCTAGAAACCACAGTTTTCTTCTTGATGCTATGAGGCATGCCTGCATTAGATTTTGACAAAGATTTAGGTACCCATTTGTCTTTGGGTCCTTGAGGGTTAGTTTTCAAATTCATGGGATCTTTTTGCTTGTTTCTACAAATTGAAACATGATGTCCAGTTTGTTTGCAATTTAAGCACTTGATTCTGGACTTTTCTTTCTCTCTTCTTATATATTTGATCCTCTTCAAAGGGAGTTAAACTCACTTGAGAAGCTTTGAGATTTTGTGCACAGATCATAAGCTCATTTGTTAAGTTACTAACTTGTTTTCTTAGCATTGTATTTTCATTTTCAAGTTCCAAGTTAGACACAATTGGTTTTTCTTGTGTTTTTAAGTTGAGAAGCTTGATCTGTTCAGATAGTTTGAAATGGGATTTTTGTAAGGTGTGAATTGTTTTTCCCATTCTTTCATTTTGTGTTTTTAGCTCCTCATTTTCCTTTTTCAAAATACATAACTGATCTTTGAAAAACATGCATTTTTGAGAAAGGATGTTTAAATCATAAAGCAAGCTATCAAAGGAGGATTCTACTTCTTTGCACAATTCACATTTAGGGAGTTCAGAATCATATACCTATTCTTGTTCAGTTCCTGCCATGAGACATAGATTTGCTCTTTCTTCTTCATGCTCGCTTGATGATTCTTCTGAATCATCCCAAGTAGCCAATAAAGCTTTCTTCTTTGGTGAGAATCTTCTAGGACTCTTCTTATTTAAAAGAGGGCAATCTTGCTTCATATGTCCAGACTTCTTACATTCATAACAGATAATTTTTGATTTGCTTCCTTCTCCTTTAAATGTGTCTCTTCTGAATTGAGGATTTCCTCTTCTTTTGTTGTTAAGCCATATGTTGATTCTCTTAGAGATCAAGGCTAGTTCTTCTCCTTCTGTATTGTTATACCCCAATTTTGTCCGCCCTCTTATTATCATTATGGTTTTTGTTTTAGTTTGTATATATATTTTGAGTGTGATTGTAAATAGTAGGTAGTTTGCAAGTCTCGGCTTTATTCAAGTTTTGTTGGGCCTATCCTAGCAATTTGCCTAATTGGGCTCACTTTAGCGCATTGTTTAGTAGAACCCGATTTTCGTCCTTGGTTTTGGCCCAACTTCATTTTTGTTTTGTTCACTTAATTTAAAAAAAGCAAAAATCATAAAAAGGTTAAAAATATCAGAATTAATTAAAAATAATAATACAACATTCAAAAGATGTCCAAAATTCCTATAATACAAAAAAAAAAATCAAAATTACAAAAAAATACAAAAATCGAAAATAAATAAATAAAATAGGCAGCAGCAGCATCTCCGGGCTTTTCTGGGTCTATTCTTGCTCACCAAGCAGGTCCGATACCTGAAATGGAAACGAAATCGTTAATAATAAATCTCCGATTTCATTTTTACCTATATAAGCAGAGCCAGTTCACAGTAAAAAGACAGACAGAAAAATCAGAAAAAAGACCTAAAGGATTAGGATTTCGCACCGAAACCTTAATCCACAAAAATCACTCCGTTTCTGAGATAATGAGAGGTAGCAAGCAATAAAACCAAAAGCAAAGCAGCAGCAGCAGAGGTTCGGTAGCAATCGAGTAAACAATAAGGAGCATTTTCAGATGCTGGAGTAAAAGGTTGGTTCCTTGAATAAAAATTTTTAGGCATTCATATGTTACATATTGTTTCAGTTTAACTAGTATAAAATTGTAACCGGTGACAAAACTGTCCATATGTATATAAAATAATCAATCAAGCATAATCAGTAACTGTAAATAAATTAGGATTTCAGAAAAAACGAAATTAGAAAAATTAGGGATTAGTCAGGTCTTTAAATAAAATCAGAATTAGTTTTGTTGTTTAGAAAAATTGAAATAGATTAGGAAAATTAGGTTATATTAATCTGTCCCAGAATTAATCAAGTAATTAGTGAAAATTTAGTTTTTTTAGAAGAAAAGCAAACAATAAAAAATTTAGTAAGACCAGTAGAAGAAGTGTAAAGAATCAGAGAAGGAATAGAAGAGAAAAATCGAAAAAAAATTAAAAGCAAGATGTGCAAACTGGGAAATACCTCCTGCCACCGCACACGGTGGTCGTCCTCGTTCGCCGTCGTAACCGCCACCGTCAAACGCGAACCAAGCGTTCGATCCCCCAACTCCGTCACCACCGTTGAAGCTGACCGGCGCACCAACGCCTCGCCGTCGTGACCTCCGGCGATCACCCTTCACACCGTCGTCCCTCTCTCCAGCCCGTCGCTATTCCGGTCACCAACTCAGACCGTCGGCGCTCCCTCCATCGCTGTCGCAGAATTCCATCTTGGTCATCACCGTGGCACCCTCCACGTCGTAGCCTTCCCGTCTCTCTCTCTCTCTCTCTCTCTCTCTCTCTCTCTCTCTCTCTCTCTCTCTCTCTCTCTCTCTCTCTCTCTCTCTCTCTCTCTCTCTCTCTCTCTCTCTCTCTCTCTCTCTCTCTCTCTCTCTCTCTCTCTCTCTCTCTCTCTCTCTCTCCCTCTCCCTCCCTCCCTCCCCTGCGAATGTCACTTTTTCTCTTATTGAGACTAATGGTGCGGCGCCTGAAAGAAAGGAGAAGAGTTGAATTTAGGGTTGCCTTATTTGTTTATTTCCTTATATAGTCTCTTTTAAGTTATTTCATTTTAATTTTTTATTTAGTCCAGATTTAATACTGCACCCCACCTTTTACTTCATGTATCATCCAGCTTAAGCCCATACGCATAACAAGCCCAGCCTCTCATCAGCCTTCAAAAAACCAAAAACGAACTGGGCTCTGCTATTTGCACGCCACTTTTATAATACAGCACCCTTGTTGCTAATTACACCTCCCTCATTACTGTTTTACAACTTACTATGTTTTCTTATTTCACTCAATCAAAAATGATTTTCTCATAAATAAAAAATACTAAACACAAATATTTTCTACCCAAGAACTACGTGTGATTTGATTCTCTACCAGGAGATACGTAGGAGCAGAGGGCGGCCGACCTCTGTCAATTGCACTAATAAAACCATTTTTTTAGTTTTAAATTATTTCTTTCCTATTACTCAAAAAGAACAAAAACAACTAACCATTTACCAAGTCTTTTATTTAATTTGTAAAAAGTGTAAAAATAAATATATTTGAATTAAACAATATTTTTTTTACACATTTAGTTAAAGGGTAACCTTCGTTAGGAAGGATGCCGCAGGGTGCTAATACCTTCCCCGCGCATAACCGACTCCCGAACCCACATTTGGTTCGCATAGACGTTTTTAGGGGATTTATCAATGTTTGCCCCCTTAATCCTAAACCTTGATGGCGGCTTCATCTGACACCCTCGAAGGATCCCTCCTTCGGATTTTTCGGTCGCTACATGTATCATCATCAGTTTCTTGCTCTTCCTCATCCACTTGAGAAGATTTAAGTGCCAGTGATTTTCCTTTTTGAGAAGAAGAGTTGTCTTCTTTCTGAGAAGCTTTCAGAGCAACTGTCTTCCTCTTCGGTGTAGTTCCTCCATGATTTCTTGTTAATGGATTTTTAGTGAACCTAGCAGATGGTAAATTTCTAATGAAGACAGATCCTTTGCTTCTTCAATAACAGTCTTCTTTGGTCTCCAAGCTAGTGGAAGACACTTGAGAAGCTTGTTAACCTTCTCAGCATTTGGATAGATTTTTCCCAGAGCACTTAACCCATTAATGATTGTGGTGAATCTGCTGAACATTTCATCAATGGTCTTTTCCTCAGTCATTTTGAACATTTCAAATTCACGGATGAGCATGCCTTTCTTTGCTTCTTTAATCTGATCAGTTCCTTCATGAGCAGTTTGTAATGTATCCCATATTCCCTTAGCAGTTTCTTTTCCCACTATCTTGCAATATTCTACTTTTCCCAAAGCACAAGTTAAGTAATACTTGGCTTTAGCATTTTGTAGTACACGATGCTTCTCATCAGTAATCCAATCAGCCTTTGGTTTGGAAATACGACTGTTTGGTACAGGACCTGCTATAGTTGGAACATATGACCATTTTCCATAATGTCCCATATGTATGTGTCCTGAGATTCAAGGAACAACTTCATTTGACTTTTCCAATAGTAGTAATGTTCAGCATTGAACCCAGGTGGCCTGTTTGATGAAGCACCTTCTGGTAGAAATGCAACAGAATTTGGTTTGGCCGTTACTTCTTCCAAGATCTTTTCCTCTCACACTGTTGAGTGTGCTCAACCAGTGGCCGAGCTCTGATGCAAATTGAGGTCAATAAATGTCACAAGGACCCGGGTTGGAATTGTGACCCTTTTTAAATTCACCTGAAAAAGCAGAACTTTCTTCACAAGTATGATTTAATATTAAGACAGTGAGTGATTTGTGTTAAGAGGGGTGTGTTAAAACAATCTTCTTAATATAGTTAGTGAGCAGAGAAGGGTTGGATTTGTCTGTCTTCTCAAATATAAAGTGAAGTTGAGAAGGGTCAAAAAGTTCTGCCTTAAATACTTAACTATTCACAAGGTATAACTGTTTGATTGTTGAGAGGCAGCTAGGCCAGTGATATTATTGTAATACATTTAAATGCAACTCGTCAAGAGATTTTCTAAGATATTATGAGTGTAGTGAAGATGTGGAGGGTTGAAAACCGTGTTTTACTTTGAAACATTTATCAGCAGAGAAGGGTCAGAATACACCCTTCTCAGTTTTCATAAATCTTCTCCTGATGGAGAGTTTTCTTATGAAGTGTAAACTAATAGTTTGAAAGGAGTAAATAACACAGTGATTTATAGTGGTTCACCCAAAACCCTGGGCTACATCCAGCCCTCACTCCTTGTGAGTATTTCCACTATTCTCCAAAATAGTTTACAACTTTTACACGTCCCTAGGTTAAAAGAACTCTTGGTAGTTTTCTTCACACAACTCGACCTACTGTGAAAAACTCTAATAGACTCCTTCTGATCTATTAGACTACTTCTAACACAGAAGCACTCACTTCTCAAGTCCTACAGCATCACATGCCACTTGAGAAGGTTCCCTACAGGTTCACTGTTTAAGTGTTTGGGTTTATGGGATTTCTAGAGCTTGGTTGATACAAATGGAGTACTCAATAAATACAACACAAGACTTAACACATACTCAGAGATCAAGAGAATCCCTTCAGTTTTGTAGCAGCTGAGTATGGATGAGAGAAAACTTTGACACTTGAGAAGGTTGGAAGTTAAGAACTCAATGCACTCTCATACGGATCAATGGCGACCAGGAGCGTTTATTTATAGATGAAATTATGTGTAATATCCTCTGGTCCAAAGATTAGAGTGGTTGGCAATGTTATATAGCCGTTTATAGCATTTGGAAGATGCCGCCTGCATAATACAACTGTGTTTCTGCTTTTCTGCAGAAGACAACTGTTTCCAGTTGTCATGACTCTTCTCATCTTGACTCTTCTCAACTATGACAGATGTTGATGATGATGCTTCTCAAGTTGATGCTTCGAATGAAGGTATTTATGATATGACCTTATGACCTTTCTCAACTTGACTCTTCTCATCATGACCTTTTTGATGGTCATGATTCTTCTCAACTTGACTCTTCTCATCTGGTGCTTCTCATCTCCTTTCTTATGGTTCTATCATGATGCTTCTTAGGTTGATCCTTCTTAGATACCCTTCTCATGTTGACACTGATAGGGATGAAGCTTCTCATGATGATCTTTCTTAGGTTTACCATATGGACTTGATCTTTTGATCTTATCATGAGAAGGTTTCTTCTTTAAGAATATTGTGAGCAACATTCTTCTAAGTCTTCTCACATATAATGCTTCTCATAAGCATACACTTTCTAGAGATTTTCTTGGATATTCCTGTTCTTATTTGTCACTCAAGAAGAAACATTAGTAGCATATGAAATCAGATAACTTAAGCTTCTCACCATTTGAGGTTTGTTAATCATCAAAACTTAACTAGGGATTTTGCCTCAGCACTTGGGTCCTGCCTGGTCCGGCTAATCAGGTCAGTCCAGGTTTAATAGCACTGACTAGTAGGTTTTTTTAAGCACATGAAGTGTGAGAAAATGGTTTTATCAATTCATTAAACTGAGATATTTATGAAGTGAATTAATGTGAACTAGAGTCACAAAAAATGAGAGTTTGAATTGTGACCGTTTTAAAACTTTTGACACTGATCAACCAACCCTCTTAAGTAAAATGATAATTCATGTACACTTAAGAGCAGCTAATGGGTATGGTCAGAAGATGATATGTATCTTCTGAGTTTATCATTCAATGGAATGCATATTGGTTAAGGTTGTTAATGTAGGTCAAGTTGCTAAGAAGATGATGAGGATACATATGGATAATTCTTCTTAGTACCAAGGTTGTGTAAGAAAGATAGGATATTTGGAGTGTGAAGACTTGTTATTCTTACACAAAGGATAAGGAGTGTGAGAAGGTATTTCGATGTGTTTCAGGCTTCTCACGCATGTGATGGTGTTGCATTGCATTGCATTGCATTGCATTGTATGGGTGTTTGAGATTTAAGTGACTGTTAGGTGTTTAGAAGATAGCTTAATCAGTCTTGATGTGAGATTGTAGAATCATTTCTACAATAGAGTGAAAGAGGGTTTACTTTAAGCACATGTTGTATGTTAAAGCAAACTATGATGGAAAGTAGTATATAACACATGAGAGTTATAGTGGTTCATCCAAATCACCAAGGGGCTACTCCACTCCTCACACACAGTGAGATTTTCCACTATTTCCCAAATAATTTACAAGCCAATCACAGGCTACAACAACTAATAGTTTTCTTCCACAGCTCTATCAACTGTCACACTAGCTTTTTCCAAGTTCTAGAAACTTAAACCCCTAAGAAAACTTCTTGGCCCTCTTCCCTAACAATGCACAACCAATGTTTATTGTTTAGAAGGTATCTAACCCTTGTTAAGAAGATTCCTTGTTAAGAAGATTAACAGATGAGACTGTGTTTGTGTTATGTTTGGGAACTACCCTAGCTTGGATGATTATGTGATGTATATCATTCTATGCTTTCCTAAGCTATTACATACTCAAAATAATACTCCCATATTAGTTTGTAAGCTCACTAAGTATAGTTGAGAGAGATTATAGACATTCAGAAGCTATGCGTAAAGCCATATGCAGGGAACAATTAGCTTGGGATGTGGTCTACTCTCACACTTTGAATGTGATCATCTACTGAATATTTATAGAGTTTTCCTTCCAATAGATCCGTTGAAAATCTTTTCCCAAGGCTCTAACTATCCGTTGACGGCTTCTAAAATAAACCAAGTTTACTTTCTACGCTTTGTGCAGGACCGTACACTGACACAATAGGTTTTCGTTGGGAGCTTCTGAACAGTGAGGCTTTTGAACGCTCATAGCTTTTGAACTTCTTCAAGAGCTTTGATAGTATCTTCTAAGACTTGAAAACCAACCTTCTGAGAATTGCCTAAGTCAATGTATGTGTAGTTTAGGAAGAGTTGGTCTATTGACGTAAATGTACCTTTATGTCCTTGATGTATCTTCTTAACATGTCTTCTTTGTAGCTTCTAAACTCTATCTTTTGAAGTGCTTTTAGGAAGAATCTTCTGAATGTCTTTTGAAGATCTTCTGAGTCACTCATATTGCCATAACAAGCTTGACCTTGTTATTTCTTTCTCTTTCCACAATTGTGTCATTGGCACAAGACCTTTTGAATTCATTTGAGTGTTCTAGAGGTTTCCTCTTTGATGACTGTATCTTTTGAATACATATGTATCTTGACATGTTCCTTCTGAAGGTCTAAGTCTTACAAAATGATTTAATTTTGTTATTGAATAGGCTTTTATGTTCTGTTCACATCATCTGTCACTTCAAGAATGAAGAGCTTTGTGCACATGTCTTGACTTAAACATAAGATGCTTCAGGGGATATCTCACTATTTTTTGAGAGTCCTTTTTCTTTCTCATCTTAAGCATAAGGTTTTTTCTTCTCACATTGAGAAGCTTCTGGCTAAAACTACTACAACATAGAAAGATATTTATTTAAGCTTTGCAGGCTTCTAAAGGGTGTCTTCTTACTAGATAGAATTTCTCATCTGATTGTATCTTCTGAAGTTCTTCTGGCATAGTCATTTAATTCCTTAGTCTTGAGGGTATTGCTTGTAAGGCTTCTTCCTTAGTAAATAGCATATCTTGTCATGCTTGAGAAGCATTTAGATAGTCTTAATCTTTGGTCTGCTTGTAGATCATCATTCATTTCATATTGAGACACATGTCTGTGTCTTTCTTGATCTATTTAGGGTAGTTGAGTATGCATGGTCTTGTTCACAAAATGAGGCTTTTGATTCTTTTTCAAAGCCTTATAGATAATGCTCTTCTTATCTAGATTTCTGCTTGAGATGAGTTTCAATGTTCTATGTTATTTGATGCCAACAATCTTTGGAGAAAACTTTGAAGTGAGTATATATATATATATATATATATATATATATATATATATATATATTATATATAAGAGGCAAAAGACGCACAATATAGAAAATCACTATTATATTCACATATATAGATAAACGTACCAATATTTAAATTGGAGGTGTTACAACTTTCTTTTCTCCATAATTCAAAGCTTACATGATTTGGTGGAGAAGTTACAAAACTCGTAATAAAATTTAACAAAAGTACTTCACCATCACATAAATAATACACGATTATTTTTTTTGGATAAAATAATACAATATTATTATTGACAAAAGACAAAGCATTTATTCGATACCAACAACCTTTGAAGTAAACTTTGAAGCGGGTAGTGAAGATGCATGCATTATATCATTTTATTTTATGATATCATCCAGAGATAATTACAATTGTACCAAACTGATCATATTTCATATGTCATTCCAACCTTGAGAAGTCTCTTTCTTGGGATAGCCATTGAATATTCCCCTTGTCTGAAGTTTTTCCGCAAGAAGCTATATGCATAGTTGACAACTATCTTACTCAAGATGGAGGAATTTGGGTTAGCCACTACCTCTGCTTCTCCCAACATATACACCACACCCTTTTCCATTGCTTTATCTATAAATTTTATTTCCTCCTCAACTCCTTGGATGAGTGGGCCGGAGAAAGCAGATGACTTGTTCACATGAGTCGCACTTGCTGATCGAATTGAATTTGAATCCGATGAGGCGCGAGACACGCCTTGAGTAGGGATAATTCTGCTAGAAGAATTAGTAGACTTAGGTTTTCCTTCTATGGGTTCCATATCATCACTTTCATTCGTGGAAATAGGTACTTGTTGTTGTTGATCATCATCATCATCATTACTATTATTATTATTATTATTAGCCTCAAGCATAATAAAGTTCTCTTGTTGAATAAATCCCTTGAGATTTTGTATCAATTGTGACTCAAACTCCATGGGATCCTCAAGTGCATCATTGTAACCATGCCTGACAACACAACGAAATATTCTATACTCTCTTGGTTCGACCTGTCGAAATAGAAACCTCTCTTCCAATGGAACTCTACTAATAGGGACTGTCTTGATGGAAACAAAGACTACAATTGAATGAATGGACGGTACACTGGCGATCACATGTGGAAATATTGGAGGAATTCCTTGTACAAGCTCCGAGTACAAAAGTCCTATTCCAGGAACTCTGTGTACGTCTGGGTTATTGGCCAATTCCTTCAAATAACCACTAGAAACCTTGTTGTTGAGTTCAAATATGTATCTCTCTTTGTGCACATAATGCCATATTCCCATCACTGCGGTCAAGAACAAAGCTAATACAATTGGAAAATAGCCTCCTTTGGTGAACTTGGTTAGTTGAGATGAGAAATAAAGAATCTCAATACTACCAAATGTTAAAAAGAAGAGAGCAACCATCCATAGGCTCTTCTTCCATATAACTAGCATTATAAGAGAAACTAGTGTTGTTGTGATTAGCATATCACCAATAACTGCAATCCCTGTATAATATTAAGAAAACATATTAGTTCTTCTACTACTCCTCAAATTGGTAAGTGAAAAATTAATACTTAGGCACATAAAAAGTTAAAAATGTATACCATAAGCATGGCTAATGTTTTCCGTGGTCTTGAATGAAGCACATACCAAAATACATGCAATCATGAACATGTAATTAATCTCAGGAATATACACCTGGCCTTCATGCTTAGCGGAAGTATGAACAACTTTAACTCTAGGGAAACAACCTAGATTTAGGGCTTGTGATATAATGGAAAATGCTCCTGAAACCATTGCTTGGCTGGCTATAATGGCAGCTCCAACAGCCACAACAAATGTTGGCCAATATAAGGGATCTGCATGTAGTTTACATTAAAAATTAATTTATTTAAATAAATTTCCCTTGTGTTTATGATTGCTTTGTAAAATTAACCAATTTACCTGGTATGCTATCATAGAAAGTATTCGACACTTTGTCGGGAAACTTTCGTAGATATGCTGCTTGCCCAATGTATGCTGCCAATATTGCGGGGAGTGTAATGCAAGAAAAGCTAATCTGCAACATATACACACACAAGGATTTAATGGTGATGTATAACTCACCCTCATTATACTGTTTTCTCAAAATAGATTTTTTTTGTTGTTTAAATGTTGTGATATCAGTTTTTTAGCACATGGATATATGCCTTTAACAAAGAATATACAATTTGTAATAGAGAAAACAAGAGTATATGTAGTGTATGTTACAAGTAAAAATAAATAAATAACTTTATTTACTTACTTGGATGGCTCGTACACTAAAGTGACCCAAATCAGCAAACATGGCCTCAGATCCTAAGATACATATGTTAATTAGTTATATAGGCTTAATTAAACGATACAATTTAATTAAGAAGATTGAAAATTAATTAATGTTGATGCAAACGACTCACCTGTTACGCATAGAAAGACTCCACCAAGTGATATCCATCCTTCCTTACCATTTCTTTGAAAGTAATCATAAATATATTTTGGATTAAAAGCACGTAATACTCCAATTTCATATTTGAATAAATTGTAAAGACCAATTCCACCAATGAATAAAAACCACAGTAAAATAACTGGAGCAAATGCGAATCCCACTTTATCAGTACCAAATCGTTGAGCAGCAAATAGGACAATCAAGATCACTATAGTGATGCCCACGACAGCATCTGAAATAAGGCACAAACAAGTACACTCATTAATATTAATTACATTATTATAATTAATAATAATAATAATATTAATAACCAGCCACATTATTTAAGTACCTTGACCAAGTGATGTACTGATCCCGCTCACCGCAGAAAGAACTGCACATGGATTCAACAATATAAATATACCAAGTATTGTAATTGAAAACAGTGAACATCATGGGAGATTTGTTTGACTTTACCCAACTCAATTTTAAACAAATTTGTAAGGAAAACCTTAAAATAAATTATCTCTGACTTCAAAAATTCAATATCTAAGTTTTTTATAAAAAACATGGATTGAGTGTGTGCAGTGCATGCAAGTGCTAATGATGCTGATGAGTTAATGCATTTATATTATAATAATACCTAGTCATTGTTAATCATTTTTTCAGATTCCTTTGATTGTCTTCTTTTTAAAATTGTTACCAAACTCTCCTTGGTTACTTATAAAAAAACTATGTAAGTTGATGTGTAAAATTATGACAAAATGTACGAAAACAGAAAAAGAGACAATATATAAATAATTTTTTCGACCTGAAATTATGAAAATACTAAATTTAATAACTAGTTTTTTTTTTGACAGCAAATTTGATAACTAAATAACTAACCTGAAATTGATGGAGTAAGAATCCCGTCTCCTATGACCATGGAAGTTCCCAATACAGCAAGAAGTAAAAGAATAATTCGAGCAAAATGACTATTCTCAAGCCTTTGTTTTACTTTATAGGCTCGTTTCAGCTGGGTAGATGGTGTTTCAAGTTTGTAGTTAGAAATTTGCATGTCCTCTGGCTGTTGATTTGGAACCAAACTCACCTTTATATGCCTGCATATCAACGAATATAGGGCAAATGCTCCACCTATAAATTAGCATCTATAGTTGTTAATACCATCAAAATATAGCAAATATCAGGAAGATCTGTTTTACATTCTTTTTTAAAAAAATTATGTTGTCTAATAAGTTTCATACAGTTTATAGCAAATATCACAATTAATTTCACTTAATATATCATTAATAATAATGTTGTTGTTGTAGTATTCAAATATATTGAACACCGATCGATGCGAAATTGAGATTAAAAATCGCAATTTAGAATCAGTTGTTTGAATACTAGACTCCAAATATTTTCTGCACTACTGGATCACATTGACGATTTAGAAAGTTGGATAAAAATATAAAGTAGTAGAAAAGTGGAAGCTACATATATTACTCGATCAACTTATTGAGGCATACTTAGGGTTTTAAAATTATCAATTATTTTTCTTTGACACATTTTATTTTCCATTATTCGTTTGCACATATATTTCTATTTCTACGATACATAATTAAGAGAATAATTGACGAAAAAAGTAGGCTAAATTACACCAGAGGTCCTTTAAGTTATTTAATTGTAACAAGTTGGTCATTTAAGTTTTTTTCGTACCACTTAGGTCCTTTAAGTTTTTTAATTGTAACAAGTTGGTCTTTTAAGTTATTTTGTACCACTTAGGTCATCTAAGTTATTTTATTTGTAACAATTTGGGGCTGCAAAAAGTAAGTTTTTTGGCCTTTAAAAGTTATAATTAAATAACATATAGGATCAAATTGTTACAATTGAATAACTTAAAGGACCTAAGTGGTACGAAAAAAACTTAAAGGACCAATTTATTACAATTAAATAATTTAAAGGACCTCTGGTGTAATTTAACAAGTAATTACTGTGAGTTTAACTTTGCAAACGGGAAATAGTAACAAAGTTTTTGTAAGAATATTTCAAATAAGTAAGAGAATTATTGAAAAAATAATTCATCCACTACCAATATTAATATTTCTAGCTAAATTTTAAAATATTTTTAGAGATGCAAATATTTCAAATAAAACACTTGATAGTAGGGGTGGACAATTTTTTGAAACCTACCGGAAACCCGACAAATCCGGTGAAAGTTTGGTGTAACGGGCGGGTGTAATCGGGTGTCGGGTTAAAAAAAATGAAGAAACTGGGTTTATATGGGTGTACTTGGTCGGATTCGGTTGGCTAAAATTAGATCCATCCAAACCCACACGGACCCATACCCATACCCGACCGACCTGCACTAAGACACAACACCTTCTACAACATTTTGGACTTGTCATATCTTTTACACAGACCTGCACAGCTGCCCTGACATCTGCACTCCACGTTTTAGAGACTACTACTAGTACAAAAGTGAAGCATTGAACATTGAAAAAAGTGTAGACTTATTAAGCATTATATACGGCAAGCCTTTATAATTTATTTTAACATGGTTATTGTCTCTCTCTCTCTCCAGTCATAATTTATTTCATTTTATATAATAATAATAATAAGGATGTATTCAACGGATAAGGACAAACAATTTGATAAAACCAAGGAAATAAAAAAATAATGAATTTTTTTTCACCCTATGTGTATAAGGGACCCCTTCAAAATATAAAAATAACAAATGGAATTGGTATAATATTCTTTCAACACAAAACAAACTAATTTTTTAAATGATTAATACATAAGTGACTAATCTTTAATAAACACAATAGACTAAAATTATAATTATTAGTATAATTTTATATAAAAAAAAAAGAGAAATTATAATTTAGGTTTAAACTAATGCATATTTATTAAAAATAGGAAAATATACAAATAGATGATTTTACCGTTGCCATTGTCGTTTGCCCATAAAACTATGAAAACATATTTGAGCATGGGTATGAGGACAATGGTATAGATGATGAGAGACAAGACACCGAGAACGTCATCTGTGTGCTTGATTGAATTGGTGAAAGTACTTGCATACACGTATAATGGAGATGTACCAATATCACCATATACAATTCCTATGCTTTGAAATGCCAAGCTCAATGTCGTGCTCCATGCCAACTGTTCAATATCAAATAGTATATATATCCCATGTCAATCGAAATCAAAAGAAAGTTTAACTCATCTAAGTTGGAATCTAATTTAAACATAAAAAATTTGACTTTTTTTATTACTATATCATAAACAACTTTTTTAACAAATATCGAATAGTAAGTGTTTTTACTTTTCTATATAATCAAATTAGATTAGATGATGAACAATTTCGGTAATTAATTAAGTTAGACTTTTATATAAATAATTTATATGAACAATACTCTCTATGTTCCACAATTCATGTTGATTTTCTCTACCAAAAAATATTCATGTTGATTTTGACAGATATTACTTTATTTGTCGATTTGAAATTTAAGTACAACATTAAATATTGTTTTATTAATAAGATTGAGTACTTAACTATTATTTTAGGGAGAGAAAGAGGTACAATAAATTAAATAATAAATTAATAATCAAGTGTTTATAAGATCGAAAAGATATAATTGCATCAAAAATATCAAAATTTATTAATTTTTTTTGAGATGCGTAAATAATCTTTGGGTTACAAAACATAAGCAATTCTGGCTCACTATGAGAATCGATCCTGAGTGCACTGGGTCGACCCCATATATCTGAGAAAAGATTAAGCTACTGAGTTCAGATTCATTTGAATTTTATTTAATGATATTATACCCTAAATGTCTATCATTTTATGTTAAATATTTAAAAGTGAAGATATAACAAGTTAGAGACGTGTGAAATATATATATATATATATATATATATTTATATTTATATAACTCGATGGATGTAGAAATAAATATACCTTGGAGCGGTGACCTGCAACCGTAGAAACTCTTCCAGCTTCCAAATTGAGAGAGTCTACACGGCGTAGCTTTGCCCATGACACCTTTCTCTCTTTCAGCTTCTCACCACTCTCCTTTACAGTATCTATCTCTTCCTCAGTTTTTGTTTCTCCAGACATCACTTTTTTTTTTGTTGAAGCTGGAGTGAAGTACTTGGAGAAATGCTTTTGCGTTTACTTTTATAGGCACACAAGGTAGATCTCGATGACCTCATCTATTTTATCGTGTACTTATATATTATTATTCTATCATCAATAATTGTACTGTTTCTGTGCAAAAAATTATACTATAACTAGGTTTGTTTTCACTCACCGCTACGCCACCTTGTAAAAAGGTATCTAGTTGACTTTATAAAATTCCCTGTCAGTTTTAATTACTTATATATAAATTATTATCAATTATGTAGGATAAAGTTGAAAATGTAACAATTATTGATTAAATTATATGGGTTGTTGTTATCTGCGTAGCTAATATTGTAGAATATAGAGTGTTTCGTTTTTTCAGAGAAGGCTTAACTGCAACTAGAATATAATTGTCGGCATTTTGTAATTTACTTACTTCGGGTATGTATGAATTGTCTCATTCTTTAAATTTTCAGCTAGCTTCTTCACATTCTTTTACAATATCTTACATTTTTAATATATTTTTTGTTTTAGTCAGAATGTTTATGTCAAGCATTGTTCACAAGATAGCTTCCTTTATCTCCATTCTGTGTGGTCTTATTGCTCCTCCACTAAGACACACACGGGTTACCACGGGTTCCTAAAAAAAAGTCTCACCGGTTACCACGGGTCCGTCGACAACTTTGACATAAGAACCATGGGAAATGCATGCCTAGATCAAAACTCTCATCGAATAGATTACAAAACTTGACTATTCAAAAAAGAAAAAAGATTACAAAAGTTGTATATGATTGTCAAAACCGCCATCATGCCAGTCGAAAAATCAAAATGATGTGGTGGGAGGGGGTGGGTGTGGAATTCCAGCAGTAGAAAATTAAGGGAAATAAATTGTGCGGATATCCGTGGCTAGGAGAAATATCAATCGCTTGGCTTGGTTATTGGAGAAAAAGTAATCGAAGTAAAAAAAAATAGAGATGAGGAATAATAATATAGAATAACGGAGAAAAATGGTTTAGGTTAGTCTCGGGCGGCGCTAGATAGTAGAGAAAGCTAGCATGTAATGATGGACTGAACAATTAGTAAAAATAGGAGCATTAATTAGGTTAGTGTTAGCCTGCATTTTCGACAAGCTCAATTAAATGCAGTCAACGAGGTTTAGTTTGACCTTGTATTTCAAGAGACAAGAAGTAATTTCGACTTTCAAAATGGGTTAAGTTATCAGGTTATATCAAGCAGATTTCGACGTTGGATTTGGTGAAGTCGAAGAAGTTGCTAGCAAAGATTTCGACAAGAGGAAGTTTGGAGGCTGGTGTCGAAGTAGAATCAAGCAACCGTCGCCGAAGGCACATAGCAGTTACATTTTTAAACTTTGTACAGTTATTTTCTATTTGAATAAATAGTAGTTTCTTATAGGAAAAACGGGTCACAATTTCATTACAGAACTCTCACGCTCTAACTTCCAACACATTACAGAGAAAACGAGCAAAGAGAAGAATGTATGATCTGTGCACCAACCCTCTTTACAATTAATGCAATTTTAATTTGTTTTCTTCTTTGCTTTTCTGCAATTTTTTCCTTTGTTTTATTCTCCCTCATTGAGGAAACTCGACAGTTTCGAGCGAGATCGACGGTTATCTTCTTCTTTTACTTTTAAACTGCAAGAACACAAGTAATTATGGGAAAAACTTTAACACAAACGGTCTTAGGATTTACTAGTTGATCCTGCAAACAGAAGCAATTTCAAACTAGCGGTGTTTACCAAAATCCAAGATAAACAGTTAGCAATTTGTTTTGGAAGAAAAGCTATTTTGGCGTGAATTCTTTCTTCCTAGTAAAAATTGTAAATGTTCTCTTCCCTCTTTCTCTTCAGCTAAACACATATGGTAGTTGAGATAAAGTCGAACTTTTCTGTGACATCGTTTCTTTTTCGCTAATGTTGTAGAAAATCTTGTACAAAACAATGCTAGCACAGACATGGGCGAGACGGGCGACAAACATAGTAGTTGTTTTTTTAGAATTTTTATTTTCTACGTCTGTTTTTTTCTTGATCCGCCAACTTCGTATGGATTTTTCTACCTCGTTTTTTTCTAGTTATTTAATTTATCAGTCTATTTTTATTTTATACTGGAACTTTATTCATAAAGTGCATAAGCGTACATCACAGAGCAAATATGACAAAATACAAAATTAACAAACAATCAATTACAAGGAAAATTATTTTAAAGTCTCTGTCGTAAAAGGAAAATTATCTCGAACCTTGCTCTCTAAAAAACCTGTTTATATATAGTGGATGTCGTCGAATGTGAGCCGTTGATTAGAATTTTTGATGATAAATCTGAATCGTTGAAATTATATTCGTTGAGGCATGCTTACGAAAGAAAATATTATCCACTCATTTTTCTGATATATTTGATTGATTATAGGTCGTTGATCAAAAAGTGTCGGTGGAATCTGAGCTGTTAAAATATAGAAAATACTTGTTAAGTTTTCTGCAGAATTGTAGGATTTTTAATAGGTACCACACTATGGTATCGTACCGGTTCAGAATCATAGTGTCGGGGCTATGATTGTTGCACATTTAGTGACTACAACACTATGATACCGTACCGGTTCAGAATCATAGTTCCATACCTATTAAATATCCTGCAATGGGGGTGTGTCCCAAAGTACAAGTCATGACACTATGGTACCGTACCTGGTAAAGTATCATAGTGGCATACCCATTGTATCCCATAAGAAAGGGACGTGCTTGGAAGTCATTTATCCATTAAGGGTATTTTGGTCATTTCATTGGGTTAGGGGATGTTTAACGAGTAGCTGGGGTGTGTAATAAGTATGGGCCCAAAAATAACCTTAAACATACAATCATTATCCGGACAATTTTTAATAAGAGAAATATATTAATAAGAAGAGAAATGCCTCTTAGTATGAATATAGGATCTTAATCCACTACGGCCATAGTTGACGACAGTCACAACAGTTAGCACCACTAGAATCATTGGATTGGGTCATCTTTAAATCATGATCGTCGATTTATTTTTATTTAAAAAACATGAATAGAGAGATGAAAACTTTGCTAAATACAGAGGATCCTAATCCGGAAGAGAGGTACCAATGAGACAATGATGACATGTATTGTTTCAAATTTGCTTTAAGCATTTTTAAACAAGAGACAAACATGCTTTTCTTACATTTCGTCGAAATGTGCTTCAAACCAAATTTTTTTTCAAAAGTAGGAAAGAAGCGTCGTTAAGAAGACTCCCCCCTTGATTTTGTTGAAAAAGAACATAAAAGAAAGAAGGCAGAAGAGAGCCAAAAGGGGACTAGGGGAATACCCTTGGCAAGAAACAAAATAATATCAAAGCAGTTCTAGAGGTCCCCTAGCTAGAAAGACCCCTAAAACAAGCTAGAGACGAAATAAAAGCCCAACTAAGGAATTTACAAATATATCTTAAAGACAAAATAAAAGTCCAACTAAGGAACTTATATATAGAACGAATGTTATAGCCAGCACTATTCTGAAGCAGATTCTTTGTTTGTCGAAATTTCTTCTTTTGGGTCTTGGACACAATCAACTCGAAGTTAACATTCTGAGCAACCATTCCTTGGGTGTCAGGAGCCACAAGATTAGCCTCATGATCACCCCAAAGCTTTCCTAAAATTCTCACATTCGATGCTACCACTAGATTAGAAGTAACAATAGACTCAAAGGTATTTAGCGAATCCAGTATGGCAGAATCACTCCAGCAACGACTAGCAATAATCATTTCTGGAAAAAACTCATGTTGGCGTTACAGTGAGAAATAGGAGTTTCAAAAATACAACCACTAACAGAATAAGAGGCAGTAGAGACCTGAACATCATTGTTTGTTGCTGATGAGTCAGTGGCAGAAACAGTAGCCAACTGCTGAATGGAATTCAAAGGTGGCTTTTGCATCTGCATAACCACCGGTGACCCTTGTCTACCCTCAACTGAAACAAAAGAGCCTTAGACAAATTTGATGGAATCTGACTCATCATTAGGTTTCAGGACCTCATCTCTAACCTCATTGCATGCAGAATCCTCTTGTAGTTGGACACTTGTAACCTGGGCTTGCTTAACCTTTAACTTAGGAACAAACTTAGAAACTTGTTTTGTATCTGGGATCTTTCGCTCCTTATATTCCACACCAGAGTGGTTGCTTTTTTTACAATTGCTAGTGGTATGACCAATAGTTGAGCAATTCATTCCAAAAAGAGGTAAATTTTCATACTCAATTCCCACAAAGAAGGCATATCCTAGCCTCTCAACTAGAATCTGATTCCTAAGCTTTGATTTCAAATCTATATCAACCAGAATGCGAGCAAAATGATCAAAAGATCTATCAAATGAGCATTTACTTGTTGTATCATTAGAGTAATTGGTGTACTGTTGTGAGAAAAGTAGTTGTGCAAGGTACACAATCGCAACAAGTAATACAGTGATAAAATAGAGATCGTACCCACATGGATTGATGTTAATTTAAGACTTTAAGATATTAACAAACTAGTGAAACAAGCAAAATAGTAACTACAAGTTTGTAGGCGTAAAAAGTAAAGGTTGTAATTGTGAGTAACAGTAAAAAGTTTTCAAGTGTTGATTAAAGATGAGTTGGAGTGCCTTTTACTAAGTAACTCCTCTAAAGTAAAGCGCTATAACATTTGACACTATAGCATTAAGTGCTGTAGCATATGTTTTTGTGCCTTTCAGTCACTGACTCCAGGGTGTTGTTACAAGACTCTTATGTCTAAGTTCTAAATAAGTTCACCCCTGTATATTAAAGAACCCACAGTGTTTACCCTATTCACTATGTCTTCCTATGTCTAAGTTTAAGCATGGGTTGTTTTAAGTGTCCTTAAAATAACCACTCATTCATATCAATCTTTGAGTTAGAATCATAAACCCTTTCTGTATTTACGAATGTACTCATTTAAGTTGGCCACTTCCAAAATAAGTTTGAAAGTATTAGTACACAAAGACTGAAATGCAAACATCAAAATATTATATTAACAATACTAAAAACTCATTAAAAAGCGCAAAGCAATCTGTTGTCGTCAAACTCTTAGATCCTAGCCGTGGGGTCGGCCAGAGGTTTGGACAGTCTTTGATTTCTCTGTTCTTCAAGCAATTGCGCCGAGGAGGGAACTCTGCTCCTCGACTGTGGGTATACAGACTCCTCTAGAAAGGGTCAGGTTAGGTGAAAGGGACGCGAGGGTTGGATTATTCTACAGGCCTAATGCATAAAGTAAAGATAAAAGTGCTGTAAGGAAGATAAAATTGAAATAAAACATAGAGTTTTGACTGATTGGATGTGTGCTTTTTTACATTTACTTTGTGCTATATATATATATATATATATATATATATATATATAGACACACACACACACACACACACACACACACACACACACACACACACATATATAGGCCCTCGTCGGCCACTACGCGAACCAACACTTGCCTACCATTGGATCAATCTAAGATCAACGTCTATCATTGCTCCTGAGCCCTATAGAGGCGAAGTAACTACCCACGATCCCACTAGCACGATTAGTGGGGTAAATACTCGTCGCTTTGTTTTTCACGGCCTTGTTCCTTCGCTTGATCTTCAACTGCTCCCACGTTCTATTTTTGTGCCTCTTCTGTCTTGGTTTCCAAGCAAGCCTGCCATTCCTCGGCCACTCGGTCACTCGATTGCTCTTCGCCCTTGGGCAGTAACTTAGACACCCGAGTCGCCTTGGCCGTGGCACTCTATAGGTTGAGGCTTTACTCTCCCTCGGCTTCGCCTATTGGCCCTCAGGCTTACCACTTCCTTGGGGAGTTTTGTCTTGTTGTGTGCCCCGATGGCCTCTCTTGAGTTCACTCTATCAGCAATTACCTCATGGGCTTTAGTCATATGGCTTGCCTCAACACTCTAACTCTTTTCCCCTTTTTTCCTCAGCCCTCAGCCTACGATTTAATTATTTGTGGGTGTTAACAATTGCCCCCCTTTTAGTGCTGTCGTATGGCCGCGAGGACGTGACTGATCGTACAAAAACCCTTGATATGACTTGATATGACGGTTGGAAGGGACATAACTTCCATCATGACACTTGGCGCTTCGCGTGAAGCGAAATGACTGCGCGACGGTTCCCACCTTCAATTCCCTCAGCCAGACAAAACAGTCCACCTTAGCTGAGCAGAAAAGGATAGTCTGTCGCATCAAAGCTATAGAGGACCAGATTGCCTCACTTCGGGCTGAGCTAGCCTCTCTCACCCCTCAACATTCGGCCATTTCTACTACCATTGCCGAGCTCTTCCATCGCAGTTCTGCCTTGGATCCTTCTCTCGCACATCTCATGCCCCTCCAACCTGGCCTGGAAGCGGACATTGATACCAGTCGTGCTACCCTAGTGCGGATCACTGAGGAATGGGGAGCCTTAAGGGCGTCTTATGAGCAAGCCCTCACCCAGGTTAGTTCAAGAGGTTGCTGACGCTCTTACCTTTGCCGAGGTTGCGACAGGTGAGCCCCTCTCTCTCCTACCCTTCCACCTCTCAACAACGCCCTTACTGCCGAGGTAGAAACCCTCAGGGATGAGGCTGGGGAGGAGATGGGGGCGCCAGTATCAGAAGCGTGCCCGTTGTTGAATCCCCCATCCGAAGGCTTTTGAGAACTTAGGCGAGGCTGCCGCTGTTGAGACGGATAAGGCTATAGCGGCGGAGATTGAAGCTGCGGTGACAGTCATAGTGCAATATGCTTCTGTAACTTGCATCATTGCTGATTTGGAGAGGGTAGAGTGAGATTAGGACCCATCTATTCTATACATCCGTAAACTTATCACTTGGCCGCTAGTGTGTGGCGTGCCATCTTGACAATTTCTTTTATAATCACCAGTTTTCTTTCCCTTTTATAATCACCAGATTTGGAGAGGGTAATACGATTTGAGATATTTTCCGTTTATTTTTGTTTCACACTCTTCTCCGTCTAGAGTGATCAAATGACATGCCCCACCGTTGTATACTTCACTAACGATGTAGGGCCCGTCTTAATTTGGGGACCACTTGCCAAACCGGGGATCTTTCTTCCCTAGTGGCAGAATAGTCTTCCATACTAGGTCACCTTCAACAAAAAAATTTGGTTTGACGTGTTTGTTGTAGGCTCGGGCCGTTTTGGCTTTATTTATTTCAATCTTGCTGAGGGCAGCCAGCCTGTCATCATCCACCGAGTCCAACTCCATCAACATTGCTTGTTGGAACTCATCCATACTAAGGGAGTGTTGCCGAGCCACCCTTAACAAAGCTACACTGATCTCCAATGGTAGCACGGCATCCGGCCCGTAGACCGGACGATAGGGAGTTGCCCCCGTGGCCGTGGACTTAGAATTTCTCATAGCCCAAAGAACCTCATTGAGGGTCTCGTGCCACTGTCGAGGCTTATCCTCTATGTTTTTCTTGATGAGCTCAATGATGATTTTGTTGGTAGCCTCTGCCTGTCCATTAGCTTAGGCATAATAAGGAGACGAGTGTATCGTCTCAATGGGATACTCCTGAGGAAAGGTGTTGCGTTTAAAAACAATGCTAGTGCAAGTGTACACTGTCAACAAGTAATATAGAATAAGTAAAGTTCGTTCCCACGGGGATTAGCACTTAAACAATGCCTAATTTAATCAACAAATTAGTGATGGTAAAAATAAAGTAAAAGACACAAATATTTGGTAACATGCACAATAATAAAAAGGTATCAGGGTAATAAAGATCAGATGATTGGAACAAGTTGAGATGCATTGACTTTCTGTAACTTCATTAAAATGCAATTAATGGTATGTTAAGTGCTGCAGCATTAGGTGCTGCAGCAATGGATATATTTTCTCAAATACTTCTCACTAGGGTTTCGTCCCAAAAGTTTATCTCTAGACCTTAAAGGATTACGCCCTAGGCTGCTTAGGCACCCGCAGTATTCACCTTATGGCTTATGCCCTCCTATCTCTAGGGTTTAAGCAAGAAACACTAAAATCTCTTTTAATCTAACAAACCATATTATCTTGTGAGGTAAATTTACAAACCATCTCTGAATTCATAAATGCTACTTAGATTAGACGGCCAATCCTAATCTAAGATGGAAGTATTATAACACACAAGATAAAATGCTCAACACTTAAACATACTTCATTAATCACACAATAAATTCATTACATTAAGTTCAGCATCCCAACTATAAGAAGTTAGCTCATGTTGAGCTTAAACAACAAAGAAAACAACTTAAACATAAAAGAAGAAGTCATACTACAGTCTCAAGGAGAGAGTTTACACTACTAATTGTTGAACCAAGAGGGTAGCTCCAAAGATGATCAATAAAGCACACTCCAGCTCTCCAACGTAGATTTCTCCAAGAAATGAAGTTCCAGTGTTGCTGCAGCAATAACAATTCCAGCAATTGATCTTTGAGTGAGCTTTTTGAATGCACGAAATGGTGGCTTTCTCTATACCAACCTTTTCGGCTTACCCTAATTGAGGAAGAAGGGTCCTATTTATAGATGAGGCTCATGATCCTAGGTAACCCTAATTTGGGAGGCACCAATTGTCCTTTGATAAGCCCAAAAAGTCCTTTTTACCCAAACTTTTAGGTCATCAGCGAATATTCCCTTGTTAGCACACCCACGCCTGGTGATGACTGACATCTGTCCTTTCCTCATTTTCCGTGTTTCCTTCAGGATTCTCTCTCATGTTGCGCAATTTTGCATTGCTGCCACATTAGGTGCTGCAGCAATTAGGCAAACACATCAAACCCACAATTGGGCACCAAAGTGCCAAATATAACAAATTAAAACATGCACCTTAGACTAACTCCAAACTACCATATTTACAACATTAATCACAATATTGCTTGAGAATTAACAATGATTTAAGCTTGAAATAAGAGGTAATAACCATCATAAATGATTGTTATCAAAAGGCCACCACTTGTTCCCAGGTGATCATTGCACCTTGATCGGTCGTGATGGTTTCAGGGATACCAAATCTGTATAAGATCTGGTTCTCTATGAATCTAATCACCACAGCCTGATTGACACTTCCCAGAGGTATGGCTTCCACCCACTTAGTGAAGTAATCGGTGGCGACAATAATGAAATTATGGTCTGTTGAGCTTGGAGGGTATATCTTGGCGATTAGATCCATGGCCCACCCTCTGAATGACCAGAGCTTGACAATGGGATGTAGCTCGTCCGTAGGCACTCTCTAGTTTGGTCCGTGCAGCCAGCAAGCCTCACATCCTTTGGTAAACTGGAAAAATCGTCCGTGATCGTCGACTAATAGTATCCGTGCCTGTAGATGAGTCATTTCATGATGGGGCCAGACCTATGGGCACCACAAATTCCTGCATGGATTTGTGCCATCACCATATAAGCGTCCTTCCTCTTGAGGCATCGTAATAACACCCCATTGGCGCTTTTCTTATAAAGGTCGTCCCCTATCGAGATGTACTTTAGTGCCCTCTGTTTGACCTTGATGTCAGTGTCAACCGTTGGGTTACGAAGGTATCTCGTCAACACTCGAATCCAGGCATTGGCAGGATCCTCCTTGATGGGGGACAAGGCATCTTGTTGCATTACCTCAACCACTCACTCTTTATAACCCGAGGCGTGTTGGGACAAGTCGTTCGCTTCTTGGTTCTCATTCCTGGAGACGTACATGATGACAGCATCGGCAAACAACTTCAATAAGTTATGCGCCGAGGCTATCAGCTGTTTTCGCTTTCCGTTGTAGCACTTGTATTCCCCAGTGATCTGCTTGATCCCCAATTGTGAATCACCCTTTGTTTCCACGTACTTGGCCTTCATGGCGGCCAGGATGTCAAGTCCCATGATCAAGGCTTCATATTCGGCCTAATTATTGGTGGCTTGATCTCCTATCCTGCATATGAACCTCGATGTTTGACAACAAGGGCTGGTGATGACCACACCAATACCTGCCCCCGTTTGGGTGCTTGAACCATCAAACATAAGGACCCAAGGCTTTAGGCCCAAATAGTTGACAGATTCGGCTGGAGCACCGTGTATCTCTACACAAGGATGCTGAGCCAGGAAATTGGCCAAGGCTTGCCCTTTGACAGCTCGTAGTGGCACGTAAGTCGGGCAGCCACATTTAACTTAATGGCCCACTTAACAAGTCTTCCCTGTAAGACGGGCCTATTAAGGTACCTGATAATGTCTACTTTGCACACAACCAAAACCTCTTTAGGCAAAAGATAATATTCCAATTTAGTTCAAGCATTAAACAAAGACAAACAAAGCTTCTCAATAGGAGAATATCTAGTCTCAGCATCATTGAGAATCCTACTAAGATAATATATAGCGTGTTCGGCGCCACTATCATCATCCTGAGCTAACAAGCAGCCAATGGCTTGATCTTCGGCCGCAATGTATAGCTTCCAGGCTGCGAAGGCACTATGACAGCGGGATTAGTTAAGGCAGCCTTGATATGATCAAAGGTTTCCTACTGCTTGGTTCCCCATATCTTCTCCTCGGTGTTCTTTATCTTAAACAAGGGTGAGAAATCTTTCAATTTCCCAGCCGAGTTGGCGATAAATCTCCTTAGAAAATTGATCTTGCCTAGCAAACTCTGCAGCTCCTTCTTCATTCTTGGGGGTCTTTCCTCCAAGATAGCCCGAGCTTTATTTTTGTCTACTTCAATGCACTGGTTGTGCACCAAAAAACCTAGGAAATTGCCTGCAGATACGCCAAAAGCACATTTAGTAGGGTTCATCTTGAGATTGTGGAGTCTCATCCATTTTAGAGCTTGTTCAAGATCAGCCAAGTGGGCCTCGAAGCTCTTGGATTTGACCACCACATCGTCAATGTATACTTCCATGTTTTTACCGATGAGGTCATGGAAAATGGCATTCATAGCCTTTTGGTATGTGGCCCCAACATTCTTGAGGCCAAAAGGTATTACCAACAACTCATAGATACCTAAGGTGTCAGGGCACCTAAAGGCAGTCTTATGGGTGTCTGCCTCAGCCACATATATCTGGTTGTAACCAGAACAGTCACCCATAAATGTCAAGATGGCATTGTTAGCCGCGACGTTGACAAGCACATCGGCCTCAGCCATACCATACTCATCCTTTGGAGTGGCCAAGTTCAGATCTCTGTAGTCAATACGAACCCTAACCTGGCCATTCTTTTTGATCACGAGGATTATATTGGATTGCCATTCCACATACCTTGTAGTTCTGATGAACCCTACTTTTAGCAGTCTCTCCACTTCACCTTTGATCTATGGCATTAGCTGCGGGTTGAACATAGTTGGTGGTTGCTTATGGGGCTTGTAAACTTCCTTGATGGGTAACCGATGCTCCACCAAGGCTCTATCAAGGCCTGACATCTCATGGTAGTCCCATGCAAAGCAGTCGCGGTAGTCCGTTATCAAAGCTACCACCTGGTCACGCTGTTGCGGCTAAAGTTTGCCATGACCTTGGTCATCCTCGACTCACTCTCACTCCCTAGATTTACTTCCACAAGAGGGTCTTGAGCCTCAAATGTAGGTATCCTCCTCTTAATTGGTTCTATGTGGGGAGGTTAATCACTATTCTCTTTGCTAGGCCGTGGGTCGGCCAACATTTTGAATTCAAAACCCTTCTTAGTCTAATCACATGATTCTATGCCACCTTCCTCATAATTCCAGGAATGGCAATGGGACACAAGTGAGGGGAGTAGAACACAGTCTCACACATCTTGACCTCAACAGGGAATGGATTAGGGTTAGCCTCCGCTATTTCAACCTTGTCTCCTGTAAATATCATTAGCTTTTGATGCAAGGTGGAAGGAACACACTCACTGGTATGAGTCTAATCCCTCCCCAGGATTACTGCATATGAAGGCTTTCCTTCTACGAAGAAGAAGGCCGAGCGAGTGACCTTAGACCCAACCGTCACATTGGCCACCAACACTCCCAATGCATGAGATGGGTGGCCGATGAAACTAGTCATGGCGGTTGGAATTAGATCTTCGGCATTCTTCCCTAGCTTCTTCATTGTAGCTAACGACATGATGTTCAGCACAACCCCACCATCCACGAATACACGATTAAACAACTTCCCATTTAGGTGGGCCTTGATGTATAATGGCTTCAAATGTCTAGTCATGCTGCCGTTGGCTTTTCAAACAGCATACCCTCCGTGACTGGTCCCTCGACTTCTGTCAAGGCAGCTTATTTGGCTTCCTCGACAAAGACATCTCCTTCGAGCGATCTTGGTTGGTCCTTAGCTCCCCAGAATTCAGGTGGGAGAAGACCCACCATTTCTATATCTACACAGAATTCCCCACCTGTTCTGTCCATTAAGTCATCCAGTATCTATTCAATTATGGAGTTTCCATCAAAGTCTAATGTACTGAAGGTATTCTCTTCATTCTCCCTCTGGAGGTCGTCTTCTTCAAGCCCTTCATTTGTCATAGTTCATTCGGTCTAGGGTACACTGGTTGGCTGAGGTTGCTTAGGACTGTGAGGCCCGTACAAGCATTCTATTACTGCTTCAATGAGTGGGCTATGGGGAGTCTCTACCATCCCTATCATGGTGTTTGGCTCTCCTTCTTTGTCAATGGGTGTATCAAGGACAATTGTTTCAAAGGCTTGCAGCTTCGGAGCTGTGTCCTCGGCCGATTTTGGGAAAGCTTGTTTCAATGCCGTAGCAACTGAGGCTGCGAGAATGGTTTGGGTATTCCCATCTCTGGCCGAGGTGAGCATCTGGAGTGTTTCCCTCATTCTATTGAAGGCTCTTGCCCTCTGCAGCCTCCTCTTCAGCGAGCGAGATTTGGAGGCCACTCTAGGTGCTGGCGCTTCTACTGCTGCCTGTGTCATCCATTGATGTTGTGGTACCTTCGTGGGTGGCTTCACAGTTCTAGTAGCCCTCAACTCGCGGTCGTTTACTGTAATGTCCACTGAGGTTGAGTCTTGAGCCCTAGTGACCTGTGCTACCCTTTTTCCTTCTTTGGGGCGAGCCTCTTCCCTTGAGGTTGGCATGGTGGCCTATCCAATGGAATCATCGGCCGGCCTACCATGCCCCCCAAGTGGGACGCGTTGAAGCCTTTCCCTCAAGTCTCCGGGCCTAGGTGGGTGCCTCTCAGGGTTGAGTTTGGACGAATGTAACTCCCAGAGGTCATGGACAAGCCTTCCTTTGGAAGTTTCTTCTGGGGTCCTTGAGGCTGACTCGGTCTCCCCAGCTACAATTTTTCCTGTAAGAGGGCCATACGTTCTGCTACTGTGGATCCTCTAGGGTGTGAACCCAACCGGTCAAACACATGTGTTTTCCTTTCTGGGGAGACCTCCTTTTTGGGAACCCACACATACTTCTTCTTCCCTATCCCTCGGTCACACCCTGAGAAGGAGACCATGTTGATGTTCATACTGGGGAAAGGGTTAGTGTCGACAATCATCTCTGATGCCCCCTAGTCGGCCATATTGAACCTCCCTTTTCTAATGGCTTCTTGAATAGCTCGGCGGAAGATAACGCAGTTGAAATAGCATGATTGAAACAATTATGCCACTTACATTATTTCTTTCCCTTTATCTCTTCAGGAGGAGGTATCTTATGGCCGTCGAGGAGTTTGATCTGTTTGTCTTTGAGGAGGTAGTCAAATATTTGGCCAGCCTTAGAGATGTCAAAGGAATATTCAACCTTATCCTCGTCTTTCTCCTTACCCTTAACTATTTCGGCCACCAAGATGTCCGTGTAATCGGCTGATTCATCATAATCTAAGTCCTCGGTTGCATCCACCATTGATAATAATTGTGGTCCTCGACCACTAGTAGCTCTCTTCTTTTCTCTTTCTTGTATAAATTGCTCAATCTATACTGCCCTGGAAGCTAAGCCACTAAGGTCACTATAAGCTTGTCCAACAAGCTTCTCCTTCAATTGAGGGTGCATTCTAGAGATGGCCATGGAGGTAAGTTGAGATTCTGTGAAAGGTACTGCGCACTTTCCGGTCATCTTTCTGAATCTTTCAATGAAGTCTGTCATAGCCTTTTCCTCCTTCTACCATAAATTCATGAGATTGGCCGCGGTAACTTTAGGCTATGGCCAATAAAATCTGTCATGGAAGCAGCTTTCCATGTCTGCCCAGATCTGTATAGAGTCAGGTGTGAGAGAAGAATACCATGAGAAGGCAGTTCCTGTCAGAGACAAAGGGAAAAGCTGCAACTTGTGATACTCATTATAGCTTCCTTCCCCAGATTGGGTCGTGAATCGGTCGATGTGCTCCATTGTCGGCTTGCCATCATCCCAGGAAAATGTGGCAAAGTTGGGGGTTTTAAACCCTTTGGGCAGAGGCACCAATCTATCCAACCACTCGGGGTAATACTTCCTGTACACTGGCCGGTCGAGCAGTTTCAACTGCACACCAAAGAACTTCTTGATGGTATCAGCTATCAGAATAGGGTCCAGGAGTTGGGGCCCCGAAGGTCTTTCAGGTGGAGGCATTGGTCGCCACATTGTATCTGGGGGACCCTGCGCCCCTGGCAGCAGCGGTACCTTAGGAGGAGCATCTGTCCATGGCTGCCCAGGTTCTACTTGGGCCAGGTTAACAAGGCCAATTTCTGGTACAGATGCCTGCGTGCCTCGGTGAGGTGGAAGTTGATTCCATGGCTGCTCGACCGGGGCAAAATACATTTGTGTCTGTGTATAAGAACCCGCCGGGTAGTTACTGAGTGCTGCGGGGTACGGCTGACTAGAAGGTAGGTTTGTCGAGCCAGGTGGGCTATGGACCCATGGATGCTGACTCGGACAATACCCGCCTATCCTGCCATTCCCTGATTCCGGGGAGAAGGCTTACCCCCACCGCGTAAGCCGGGTAGTTAGCCGCGACTGAGCATCCATAGGATGATCCTTGCGGCAGACCCACAAGGCTTGCTACCTCGGGCGGCCTTCTGGCCAATTCCACTTGTCGCTACTGAAGAGAAGTCCTATCACTGACATTCGGCAATGGCAAAATACCAGGCTGAGGAATTACAGGAGTAGGATTTACCTGATGAAAGAACGCCTGCTGAGGCCCAGTCACACTCCCACTCGGTGGACACTGATGCTTGGCTCCCATAGGATTATAAGAGGATGTCTGCTGAGGTCGAACAGGGTTGGTGTATGGCAGAGTCTAATGCGTACCTCTCATAGAAGAAGGTTGTCCTCCCTGTGATTGGCCGGGGAAACCATGGGTCATTGTGCTACTGCCTTGCTGTTTACCTTGGATTTTGGTAAACACCGCTAGTTTGAAATTGCTTCTGTTTGCAGGATCAACTAGTAAATCCTATGACCATTTGTGTTAAAGTTTTTCCCAGAATTATATGTGTTCTTGCAGTTTAAAAGTAAAAAGAAGAAGATAACCGTCGATCTCGCACGAAACCGTCGAATTTCCTCAATGAGGGAGAATAAAACAAAGAAAAAATTGCAGAAAAGCAAAGAAGAAAACAAATCAAAATTGCATTAATTGTAAAGAGAGTTGGTGCACAGATCATACATTCTTCTCTTGGCTCGTTTTCTCTGTAATGTGTTGGAAGTTAGAGCGTGAGAATTCTGTAATGAGATTGTGACCCCATTTTCCTATGAGAAACTCCTATTTATATGAGGAGGGAAAACGCTAAAACTAACTGTACAGAGAATTTAAAAAGGAAACTGCTACAGTCTTCGATTAGGATAACTACCAAAGCTTCGACAGCGAGCACTTGCTTTTGACTTGCTATTGAATTCAATTTTCTTCTCGTCGAAATATCACCCTTCAAATCTAGTTAAGTCTGAAGCTTTGTCGAATTTGCGTTCTGATACAACTCTTCTGTGTTGAAACCAACACCTTCTTCTAAGAAAACCAAAGTCAAACCGCATTGACTGCATTTAATTTAGCCTCTCGAAATTACAGGCTAACAAATTACCCCCCAAAAATGTCTTTTTCGACAGGAGCTATGTGAATGGCAGAAAAAGAGCATTTTTGAAAACCCTTTTCAACTGCTCTGATGACGTCACTTGCATCACGTTGCAGAGTGATACGACGTTTCAGTGAAAAAATAGCTTTTGACGCCTCCGTTGTAAAGTTAGCTTCTAAAACCGCTTTTTGCTTATTTTCGGCCACGTAGGCCGTAACTCTATCCCATACAGCGGGTTCATCCATAAATAACTATTTATGGTCCTTCCCACCCTGTAGGCTTGACATAGCCTTGTGGGTAGTTGTCTTCGTCAATGACCTCTCTATCCCAAATGAATCCATAGTTGGGATCAAGAATCACTGAGGTCCTCACATTATCTTGGCTTTCATAACCATGTTCAGAGGAAATGCATGGCGCAATGCTCGCCAGTTTCTTGTCGAAGGTTTTCTTGGTGATAGTATTCACCTCAGCCTTGAAATAGCTTTGATCACCCTCAATATTTTCGACTAGGCCATCTTCTCTCCAAATAATGAGCCTCTGGTGAACTGTCGAAGGGATTGCCCCCACAGCATGGATCCATTCCCTTCCCAACAGCATGTTGTAATTTGCCTTGGTTGAAATCACCATAAACATAGTTGGCCTTCTAATGCTTCCAACAGAAAAGTCAACTTCAATGGCTCCAAGAGAGTGGCCACTTTTACCTTCATAGTTGCTAAGGATTACGTTGTGTGTTTTCAGATCTGTTTCACACTTCCCAATCTTCTTCAGCATATGTTGTGGCATCAGGTTCACAGCAGCGCCACCATCAACCAAGATCTTGCTTACCCCAACATTGTTCACCTTTGCTTGGATATACAAAGGTTTGAGATGATTCCTCATCCCACAATCAGGTCTCTCAAAGACAGCATGTTGCTCTTCCACACAACCATTCTCGAGGACATAGTAATAGATGGGTTTGTAAGTGGTTTCTTCGTCGAAATCCTCTTCGACGTCGTTTACTTCAGAAACCACGTCAGACTCAATTGGGAGGATTGAGACTACACCACACAAGACGTCGAATTCTGACCCAGAATCAGCGAAATCTGAGCCCATTTCTTCATCTAAGTTGAGGCCCTCTTTGATCACTGAAAGTGGTGGAAATATCCTTTCAGTAGCTGGCTTTCTAGCCATTTCAAGAGACTTTGAAGGTGTTTGTTTGCTTTTCTCTTTGTTGGAATTTTCCACCTTGCCTGCAGCAGCAACTTTTTTCTGGCGTTGATATCTGCGCCATTGCGTTCTTGTCATAGGGTTCTTCTCTTTGTAATTATTGTTATAGGCATACTTGTTAGATTCAGTTGCCTTATTTTGGTTAGTAGCACTAGTGCTACCCCTGACCAATTTTGCTGGTTTTTGTTGATTTCCAACATTCTTTCCAGCATAATATACTGGATAATACCCAGTACTCTTTCCACCAGAATGCACCCATTTCTCGACAGGTGACTTTGCTGGAGGAACATAAGTTTTAATCTGATCTTTCTGAGGACTCCTTATCGAAGTAACCTTATATTGGATCCCTCTGTTGTTGTAACTGAACTTTGGCCTTTTGTCGACCCACTTTCTTTTACGTTTCAATTGAGGCTTAAATCCCTCAAGATTCTTGGCAGCCTCTTTGTCGAAGACAGCACTGCACCTAGGACAAAGCATAACTTCAGTATTGTTGATTTTGCAGCGATTGAGAAAATCAATCAATTCTTCTTCAGCCCTTGGATACACTATCTTCATTTTTTCAGCGTACTGGTCTTCAGTGACCATTTCGACATCAACCTTGTCGACAGCTTTCTCTACCTTAGCATTTTCAGCAACAACCTCTGTGACCTTAACCACATTGAGATCAACTTCAACCAGCAATGCATCAGCTGTTGGCAAGGGATCATCATCAATCTCCATTGGTGGCTTAGATTTGTCACCAAATTTCAGCCTTCCTTCGTTGATAGCATTTTGAACCAAATCCCTGAAAATGACACAACGGGAAGTGTTATGACCTAAGAAACCATGAAACTTACAAAAGCCTCTTTTCTGTCGTTGTTCTAATGGTGGAATCTTTAGGCCCTTAGGCACTAAGATTTTACCATCAGCAGATCAAATATTTCGTCACATTTAGATACATCATAAGTGTAAGTTTTTGCGACAAATTTATCATTCTTAGGTTCCACAGGATTTTTCCCATTAGAAGGTTTTAACAATTTGCAAGTGTAAGGAGGTCCTGGTTTTAGTTCTGCAATGTTAACCTCTTCTTCGACATCTTCATAAGATATGTCGTATTCTTGGTCACTGTCATTAGCTTCGTCATAAGCAACCTTTTCTTTCTTACTTTGGAATCTACCTGTTCTGGCTTTTTCAGCTTTGAGTCTTTCGACTTGTCGAACTCTATCAGCCAATTGTGCCATATCTCTTAAATGTAGTGTGTCTAATTTCTTTCTTATAGTGTAATCTAGACCACCAGCAGCCATTTCGACTAACTCATGCTCAAGCACTTAGGTAAAGCACCTTGCTTTGAGTAGTCTAAATCTATTGAGATAATCATCAATAGATTCTGCCCCCTTGCGTCGAACGCTAGCCAGTTCTTTAAGACTAATCTTACATTGGCCCATATAGAACTGCTCATGGAAGGCCTTTTCTAATTGACTCCAATTAAATATTGAATTTGGAGGCAGTGTTGTGAACCATGTGAAGGCATTCTTAGTTAGAGAATTTGGAAAGTACTTCATCCTTAAATTCTCATTATGTGCTAGATCGCCAGCCTCAGTCAAATAACGAGCCACGTGTTCGACGGTAGATTCACTGGTTTCTCTAGCGAACTTTGTGAAATTGGGAATTTTCCATCCCCTAGGTAGCTCTGTTTGTAAGGTGTATTCCGACAAGGGCGACACACAATTAGGCCTATGTAAACCTAAGTTAAGGCCATTCTGGGCTAAAATAGTTTCGACCATATTAGCCAGATTGTTTTGTGCTCCAAAATTGTTTTGTTGCACTTGTCTGACCACTTCGTCTGCATTTTGGTTTCTATTCACCAACACAACTTCAGGGATTGTCTCTATCCTCATAGGCTCTTCGACAATTTGTTGTTGTCCTTGGTTTCCCTGATTCATAGGAATTGCATTGTTAGGCCTTTCTACAGGTATTTCTACAGGCCTAGCATTTTGGATTTGGGGGATTTGCTGGTTATGTACTGGTGGAGTACCAAAGAAATCAGCAATTCTTCCCATTTGTGTTGCCAACATTTGGTAACTATTATTAGTGTTTTGTATCAACGGATTAAACACAGTACCAATTTGTTGTGTTAACATATTGACCATATCATGATTGCTATCATCCATTTGTTGTCTTAATGCCAACAAAGATGTTGTAGGCAGATTAGTTTGGGCATTTCGACTATGGATGCCCTCTGTTGAACTATGAGTAGGAGAATACCCTGTAATTGTATTATCTGCAAATGTAGACGAATTTGTCTGAAGGCCTGCCATACGGTAAAGCCCTTCCACTCATAGTAAATGGCATATTTCCAATCATTGGATTTGCCATCAAAGGACTCGTTGGTCCTACTATTGGTGGCACAGAAGCCATTGTATTAACATTTGTTAATGCTGCAGTGGTCATCATTGACACAGGAGTAATTATGGGAGAAGTTATAGCGGTTACTCCCATTGTTGTCGAAGAAGGCATAGCAACGGTTATGCCTGCGACATTTGCAGCGTTAACGTCACTAACTGACGCTTGTTCTTGTGTACTTTGTGCATTTGATGCAGAAGCATTACTTCTACTAGAGCGTGCCATCTCTGGAAGATGTTTACCACTCCTTAATTGCATGCACAGACAAACACAAAGTTTAAGAATTCAACGAAAAACTTTAAAATTAGCACAAATGTCCCACTGGGCGTGCCAATTTGTTTACCTTGGATTTTGGTAAACACCGCTAGTTTGAACCTTGCCTCCTTCGAATCATCCTCTCAAATGAGGAAGATGAGCCCCCTTTTATAGTGCTAGGGTTAGTAATCCAAGGAAAACACCCTAAAGAGGCTCTTTTTGTCATTATGTGTGCCTAGGAGTACAAGTGACCACATAGAAGGAATATTCTTGGCATAATAGTACCCACTCCTTGCTACAGGATGTGACTGTCCTTTTTGACAGCTAGCAGGCGCTGAAATCCGCGCGTCAGCTTTTTGTCTCTCATCTGTTGCAGGAATGCAATGTTGCGGCACCTAATGCTGCAATAATGAAATACACACATAAAAGCACAAAATGGGGCACCAAAGTGCCAAATGACTCCAATCTAGAATTAAATTTTCTTTTACACTAAACAACATATTTAACTAATTGAACACAATATTACTTTAGAACTCACAACAATTTAAGCTAAGAAAGCATAAATAACACTTAGAAATAAGAGTTGTCACACCCCCAAACTTAAACCATTGTTTGTCCTCAAGCAATAACGCTTGACAAAGACAAACGAACACAAACAAGGTAATATCCAGCTGCACAAATTGATTCAAACGGATTTTCAAAGATGTTAAAGTTGGGCATAAACTTTCAGATCCTCAATCACTCATATACACCTTAAGTTCATTAAGATTCAAAGAATTCCATATTGCTCAAGGTGTGTGTGATCACTAGGCTCAGTTCAGTCCTTAGCAAGTTCCAAAAGTTCTCCTAGCCTTGGAAAGCATGGCTTTCTTTTGGTTATGCCAAAGATTTTTCAGAGAGTAGGGTAGACTAACAATTTCAACAAAAGAACAGGGGTATAAGCCTGACAGAGGGCTTTTATGTAAGCATTTCAGAACTTAGGCCAGTGCACTTATTACATAGATACTTTTCTCAATGCTACAACATGTGTTGCTGCAACATTGGTGACTTACTAACTAACTTTGGTACCCACTGCTCATGCAATTACTTATGAGAGAGACCTTAGACACGATAGAACTGAATTGAAAACATTTAACACAACACAGATTTTAAATCCTAAACAGATGGTGGATGCTATTACAGATGCTACAACATCCTGCAGGATTATTGAAACAGAATCGAATAGAAAACAACAATTAAAAACAACTAACAAAACATAAAAAAAAAACTAGACAACAAAAGAGAAAGGGTTAACTAGAAGGAACCCCTAGTTTGTTTCTGTAACTCGCTCTTGAAGCTTGGTGCTCTCTTAAGCAGTTGCATTGGATGTTGCAGCATATGGTGCTACAATATCTCTGTTTAAACTCATTGCACCAAATCAATATAATAGTCCTTTGACCCTGTATGAGGTTCCTTGACATCACCCTTGGTGCGGCCCTCTGGTGATGCAACATCAACCTTTTGCAAAACAACTTGATGCGTTGAATCTTCGGCCACTGGAGGTCTTGGTGTAGGAGGAGGGATCCAATCATCTATGACAGCATAATCGTGTTCCTCCACAATAGAATCAGATACCCTTGGCATATTTTTGGCCACCAATTTTGCTCTTACAACTTCGTTTGGTGCTGCAGCAGATGCTGTAGCTTTGCCTACTAACATTTATGTTGTAGCACTACCTGTGACAACATCCACTCTCTGCATTTCAGTTTCCAATGGCCTTGGTGGTTTCTCTGTGGAAGGTTGAGTTTTGGGTGGATTTTTCTTTGGTGAGGGCTAAGGTGGTTTTACTTTTGTGTGGGGGAGGTTGTTTGGTTGATAGGGACTTTTGTGGAGTGGATTGTTTTGGAGATAGGGAAGGTGTTGGGTTAAGGGTTAATGGTTTGGTTTGAGGTGGGGGTGGATGAAGGGTAAGTAATGTAGGGTTGGATCTGTGAGAAGTGGGCTTTTGTGATGGAGAAGGTGTTTTGGGTGAAGGGGATGGTTTTCTGGTTGGTGATGGTTTAGGTGAAGGTGTTTTGGGTGAAGGGGATGGTTTTTTGGTTGGTGATGGTTTAGGGTTTAGGTTTTGGTTTTCTGGTGGAAAGGTTTTGGGCGGGTTGTGATTGAGGAAAAGATCGTTAACAAAGTTTAAATGATTAGAAAGAGAAAACACACTGCCAAATAGCAGAGGTGACTGCCAAATATGCCACATTGGCATTTGAAACTCCATTTTGAGTTTTTGACCACGTACTCTACATCCCAGCCACAGGTGCTGAAACATATGGTGCTACATCACCAAACTTAGCACCAAAATTCTGCATAATTGTCAGCGCATACCACAAGTCCACTGATTCATACTTGAAAAAGTAAAAACAAAACACGCAAAATACAATTAGTCTTAAAAATCTTGGTTGCCTCCCAGTAGCGCTTAAAATTTATAGTATTTAGCTAGACTTGGCCTTCAAAACCCATGTTAGGGTGGATAATAGGACAAGAAGAAAATATCATCCTTCCACTTTCTCCTTTTTGTTAGAAATGCCATGTATTTAGCATAGGGAAGGAAATGTTCCCATACTCCAACCAATAAGCATTTGGGATAGGAATTCCCTCTCTCTTGAAAAATTTGAAGCTCATTTTGTGGAGGACTCTTTTCTTCAGTTACCAAGGGTTGAGTCTCACTTGTCACATAAATCTTTTCATACCTCAACCTTGGTTTTTCCTCCTTGTCACTATTTTTGAATTTTTCTTGTTCTACAACTACACAACTTTTTTGTTTTTCTTCCACTACTTCCAAATGACCACATTCAAGTTCACACTCTACACTCATTTCTTCCTTTGCTCAACCACGTATTCAATACAACTCTCTTCTTTTAGATCAATCACTTCTTCAATACAACTCTCTTCTTTTAGATGCTCGATAATTGTCTTAAAGTGAACCTCTACATTCTTACATGACACTTGAAAGTTGTCACTATCCACTTTGATATCCTCAAGGGATTGAGCTACAAATTCTTGGAAATTGGAGATTGTCTCATGGAATCCTTCGGTTTGAGCTTGACAACTTGGATCTTGCTCACACACAAAGTTTCCCATGCCACAATCCGTATTTTGGGTTGTCATTGGCATGAAATTTGTCTCATAACAGCCCCTTTCAAAGTTGTCACGCTCCACCTTCATAGATTCAGTGGATTGAGGTAAGAGTTCTTTTAAATTAGAGTTATCGTCATGTAATCCTTCGGTTTGGGCTTGAGAAGATGGACTTTTCTCATAACAGCCCCTTTCATGTTCACTGCCATGGGAATCAAAATTGAAACATTGTTGTTGAGCATTCAATTCTTGCATAAAGTAAAAACTCCAATGGTCCATGGCATAAAGTGGATTTTTTTTTCTTTCACAAAATACTAAACACAAACAGTGACGCCAAAAACAATAAAGAGAACACATTACAAACACAAAGCACAATACGAAATAGAAAAAAAATTGCTCAAAAATAGAACACACCAAAAAACTAACTAAACTTACTAACTTAACAATAGAAATTAACTATCACAATCCCCGGCAACGGCGCAAAAAACGAGTTGTGTGAAAACAATATGTGCAAGTATACACAATCGTAACAAGTAATAAAAAAAGTAAGTAGAGATTGTTCCCACGAGGATTGTTTAGTTCTTTTCTATATTTAAATTATCAAGTAAGCTAGTGAGTAAAAGCAAAGTAAAATAACAAGTTGTAGAACCCAATTTTATCAACAAACAGTAAGTAAAATAAAGGATCAATAGAAATTCAAAAAGAGAGTAAGCCAGAATGCCTTTCACTATGCAATGTCAATATAACAGTCTAATGCTCTATCTGATACTGCAGCACTGGGTGCTGTAGCATATAGTATGTGCTTTTCAGTCACTTTTCTATAGGGCTTCTTTACAAGCACTTATGTCGAACTCTAAATAGGTCCACCCTGGCTATTACGCACCCACAGTATTCACCCTATGAAATTTGCACTATCCATATTATCATTTGAGATCAATTTATAAACCATGACTGAATCTATAAATGGTACTTATATTTAGGTGATCAATTCTAAAATAAAATTGGAAATAGTATCACACAAATGATAAAATAGCTAAACATCAAACACATGCATTAAACACACTAAGACTTCATTACATAAATCAAAGCATCCCAACTAAGAGTATTTAGCTCATGATGAGCGAACAACACAAGAGATTCAACTTAAACATAATGTTTAAAGCTATAAATGTGAAAATAGAAAGAAGGAATATACTAAGAAGTGGTATACTGAAGATTGACTCCAAGAACAGTAGCATGGAGGTTTAGATCAGCTCCCAAATCCACGAAAATCTTCAAGTAAGTCAGCTCATGTATTGCTGCAGCATCACTCCCAGCACTGTTGTGCAGAATTTCTACTCCCAGCACGGCCGATCAAGGTACAATGTTCACCGGGGAACGAGTGGTAGCCTTTGCCCAAGAATACGACATTAAGATGAGACACTTGTTTCCTTATTATGCCCAAGCCAACGGCCAAGCAGAGGCCACCAACAAGAGCATCATTGAACTCATCAAAAAGAACATAGAGGACAAGCCTCGGTGGTGGCACGAGACCCTTAACGAGGTCATGTGGGCTATGAGAAATTCTAAGTCTACGGCCACGGGGTGACCCTATCGTTTGGTCTACGGGCAGGACGCCGTGCTACCACTGGAGATCAGTGTAGCCTCGTTAAGAGTGGCGCGGCAGCACTCCCTTAGCATGGATGAGTACCAGCAAGCCATGTTGATGGAGCTAGACTCGGTGGATGATGATAGGCTGGCTGCCCTCAGCAGAATAGATATGAACAAAGGTAAAACGGCCCGAGCCTACAACAAACACGTCAAACCAAAGAAGTTTGTTGAGGGTGACCTCGTATGGAAGGCCATTTTGCCACTAGGGATGAAAGACCCCCAGTTGGGCAAGTGGTCCCCGAATTGGGACGGGCCCTACATCGTTAGCGAAGTATACCACAGTGGAGCGTATCATCAAATCACTCTAGACGGAGAAGAATTTGAAAAAAAGATTAACGGCAAGTACCTCAAGGCGTATTATCCTACTCTATGGGAAAGTATGCGAGGAATCGATAGATGGATTTAAAGAAATAAGAGAAATATTGTCAGAGTGGCTCACCACACACCGGCGACCTGGTGATAACCAAAGACACGTAAAAAATGAAACGATAGATCTTCCCCGTCTAAGCCAGGTTGACAGGGACCCCTACGACCTCCGCAGGCTCAAGATTGGCAACACCAGGGTTAGCAGGAGGAAGACCCGCCAGGCGGAGGCGAAAGTTCTCCCATGAAGCGGTAGCCAATTGCATCCCATTTTGGCCGCGATCTCTGTCAAAAATGGCAATATCTCGCTGGGGATGAGATTCCTGAATGTGTCGACCCAAATGCTTGCTGCGGTGGAACACCCGGGACTCCTCTGCTGAGATCTGCTCTAGTCGTCCGGCAGCCATCCCATGGCGGGCACGCAGAACCTCGAGATCATGCTGAAGGTGTGCCAGCAAAACCCCAATTTCCCCGATGCGCACCTACTGGTCTCTTCCTCAATCAGTGCTAACTAGCGCACCGCCACCTTCTGTTCGTAGCCAGAAAGAAGCGTATTGTGCTCGGCTTGCAGAGTGCGTAGGCGGTTCAGTGCCTCCTGAGCAGCATCCTGGATAGCGTTGGCCGCCAAATAGGCCTGAGAAATTGCTGGGAGACGATAAGCTATGTCCTTAAGGGCTCTCCGTTGACACTCCGGCAGGCCTTCTTGGGAGGTAAGCTTGAAGATTAAAGACTGGAGGACAATAAGTTGAGAGGTGTCGGTGGGGATGCCGCCACGAAGAGCTGTCTCCAACCTTTGTGATTCCTCGGAAGTGAGGGGGTGAACCCGAAGTTGGCATCTGGCCGTAAAGTGCTAAGCCACCTCAGTGTCCACCACAGGTTGGGGGGCCAATGGAGGGTTGGAAGGAAGAATTGGAGATGGATCCGGGAGAGGGGGATCCACGACCAAGTGAGTAACCACCTGCAACGATATGGGGACGTGACGTTAAGAGAGGCCTTAATAACCAACGAAATACAAGGGCGAAACCGCGAAAGTTACCTTAGGACTCTCGGAAGAGCGAAGAGTGGCGACTGCCACCACATCACCTTTTTTCGCCGTCGACTCCGGAAGAGATTTCATCGTCTGACGCTTGGGAGGGCGCCAGAAGGTTATGGGGCTGTCGTCGTCGTCCTCGATGACAGGCGCTACATAGGCACATAAGACAATGAAAAGAGGAAAAGCAAGGAGAGATACAAATAGATCAGGAGAAAGGAGGCATACCTGGGCCTGACTGGGAGCTTGTAGGAGAACGTCTAGCCACCTGCTTTGGCAAGGTTACCGGGGTTGGCAGAGACACTGGCAAAGTCGTCAGCTTGCGAGAACGGCTCAGATATTGAGATAATAGCTCATCAGGCGTTTGAGGGAAGACTAGACCCTTGACTCCGTGCCACCAATTGGTAAAGGCACTGGTCACGGTTGGGCACGTGGCATAGTACGCTCACACGGGCTCGGCAACCCGCTGCTGATTAACGACAACCATCTCGCATACCCGAGCATCGGTCAGCCCTTCACAGCACAGAGCGTCCCTCAGAGACGAATACGGCAGGGGAACGTGCTGCATAAAGCCGAACTGCCTGCAGACGAAGTTGGGAAAATAATACTCCGAGGAGGCGGTGCTGCTTTGAGAGGTCACATACCCAATTGGTAGATCCCGTGCCACCAAGGCGGACATTCAGCTATCTCTGGCGTAGGCGCGAACAGCAGCAGAGTAGGTTGCCGGGGGCTTTGAGGGAACAAATATCCACAGAGGGCCAAACCCTTTGTCCAACACAGGGCACCAGGTCGTAATCGGGGCATCCGCCCGAAGAAGCTCCTTCACAAAACTAGCAGGAGTCAGCCGGTGACAGGGGAACAAAGTTTCAAATTCAGTTTCAAACAAAGTTTCAAATTCAGTTTGTCTAAAAGATGTAATTTCAGTTCTCGTCCTGGCATTCTTGATAGGTGGAAAATATTTTGTCATAAATTTTTCAGCCATCTCATTCCAAGTAGTGATAGAGTTAGGTTCCAAAGAATTTAACCAAACCTTAGCTCTATCCTTCAAGGAATAAGGGAAAAGTTTAAGTTTAAAAGCATCATCACTTACACCAGGGAGAATGAAATTACTACAAACTTCTACAAATTGTTTTAAATGCAAATGTGGGTCCTCAGTAGGTCCTTCACCAAATTGCCCTATTGTTTGAAGCATTTGAAACATCATAGGCTTAAATTCAAAATGATTTGTGGCAAGTTCAGGCCTTACTATGCTAGTTTGCATAGTGTAAGGGTCAAAAATTGCATAATCCCTCATAGGTCTGTCTCTGTCATTAACCATGCCTATGATTGTTTCATTCAAAACTTGTCTCACATGTTCAGGTTGCTCAGTGGCAGCTATAGTATGTCTGTCAGAACCATGGTTGCTAGGAGGTGGTGTTCCCCTATGATTAGAAGGTGGTGGTGTAGCCATATTGATAGCTCTTCCCAAAGAAATCAGACCAGAATGGTCGTGTCCCCTTCTCAAAGCTCTAAACAGTCTTTCTATCTCAGGATTAAGTTGATATTCTGGTGATCTGCGTCTGTACATATGCTGCAGCAACAGTTGCTGCAGCAATGAACTTACTGAAACAACCAAAACAGAGCACCAGAATTAGCAACAAAAGAAATCACTAAATTGCCAATTAATTAAACAGTGTTTAACTAATTAATCCCCGGCAACGGCGCCAAAAACTTGTTGCGTAGAAACGTGATTGTTTTTTGTGCAAGTGTACACAATCGCAATAAGTAATACAGTGAATAAGTGAGATCGTTCCCACGAGGATTAAGTTGTAAACAAATGTTTAATCAATGTAACAAATAGTGATTTGAGGTAAAAAGTAAATGACACACAATTTTGGGTAACAAACAATAAAAGTAAAAAGTATCAGGGTAATGGAAATCAGATATTGGAACAAGTTGAGATGCAATACTTCAATAAATCCATTAAAATGCTCAAAATGCTATGCTAAGTGCTGCAGCACTAGGTGCTGCCGCAATTGTGCATTATTCCTAATGCTTAACACTAGGCTTTAGTCCTCCCAAATTATTCCTAATTCAGAAAGGATTATTTCCCTAGGCTACTGGAGAACAAGCAGCTTTACACCTAAGTGTTGTACCTCATGGCTTATGCCTCTCCTATTCCTAGGACTCAAGCAAGGAACAACTATATTCCTATAGTGCAACATACCATGTCATCTTGTGAGATATAAATACAAACCATTCCTGTGAATGTATTTCTACTTAGATTAGACGGCCAACCCTAAGCTAAGATGGATGTAGTAAAACACACAAGATAAAGCGCTCAACACAATAACATAAGCATCAAGAACAAATTAACTTCATTAAATTCATAATAGCATCCCAACTACAGAGGTTTAGCTCATATTGAGCTTACACAACATTACAACTAAACTAAACATCAAGGGAAGTAGGAATTTCATACTAAAACCCGAGAAGAGAAGTTCAACTACAAGTCTTGATACTGAGACAGCTTCAATGGTGATCCACCAAGCGATTCCAGCTCTCAAAATGCAGCTCCTTCGAAATTGAAGTAGTTCCAGTATTGCTGCAGCAATCAATATTCCAGCAACTGATTCTAAGTAACAATGGAGGCACGAAATCAAGAGGCTATTCCTATACCTCTGAAATTCGGCTTAACCTAATTCTGAGAATGTGGTCCTTTATATAGAGGAGGCTAGGGATGAGAGGTAACCCTAATTGGGGAGGCGCCTTTTGTCCTTTAATGGGGGCAAAAGGTCCTTTTTGCCCAAATCCCTAGGTCACCAACGAATATTCCATGATTGGCACGCACACCCACGTCTGGAGACAACTGACAGGTGTCCTTTCCTCAATTTCCGCGTTTCCTATTGCTTTCTCTCTCATGTTGTGTAATTTGGCATTGCTGCCACAATAAGTGCTACAGCAATTAAACAAACGCATTAGACCACAATTTGGGCACCAAAGTGCCCATTATAACAAAATAAAGCTTGCACCTTAAATTATTCTAAACTAACATATTTACAACATTTAATCACTAAATTGCTTGCGAATAATCAATGATTTAAGCTTGAAATAAGAGGTAATAACAATCATATTTGATTGTTATCACACCCCCAAACTTGAACCATTGCTTGTCCTCAAGCAAAGACACTTGACAAAGACAAGCACTATACCAGCAAACAAACCAGATAGTTGAATTATTCATAAAGGCACACAACAGAACATTAAGATGAGCATAAAACTTTCAGATTGGCCACTCAACTTGCAAGCCCACTGAATAGTAAGTTCCCTTAATTACTCCTGCTCAAAAGTGTGTGTGTGACACTAAACTCAGTTCAGAACATAGCAAGGTTCAAAATTTCACTTAGCTAAAACTAGAGAGGCTTTCTTTTGAGATTGCCAAAGATGTTTCAAAACTAAGGGTAGACTAACAATTCAGCACAGAAAGAGGGGAGAAGCATGACAAAGGGCTTTGATTTAGCAATTCAGAACTCTAGGCCAGTGCACTTATTACAACTTGACTGAAGTGCTGCAGCAACAGTTGCTGCAGCAATACAACTAAAACAGAATTCAAAAACAAACAATACTTGACACATGTGTTGCATTGCCCTTATTCTTTACATTTCTTTTTCTCAGCATTTTGCTTGCTTTCTTCTTCTTCTTTTTTTTTTCAATTGGCAATGACAACAATTACACATATTTACAACTTTGGTGCTTTATAACATAGCACAATACATAATACACTTAATTTGATTACTTTCTAAACTATGTGCACTTGGCCTAATTCCATTCTTTCATGCTTTGCCTTAATATAGCTTAAAGAACCCCCAAACTTAGTTTCTTATGCTACCCTAAGTTTTTAGTAAAAATTTAGCAATTCTCTAGGTCTACCAACAACTAGCTTAGCTTCAGATCATTTCTAATTCACTAAGTCTTTCCTAAGTTTCATGCAAAAGTGTAGGAACAGGAGCAATAGAGTTCACTCACAAACAAGGGCACTAATCACTCAATTCTCACCATTTCATCACTAAGTTTTGCTCAACTTAACTTCTAAAATTTAACATTTTCATTCAACTAACTAATAAACATGCTAGTACAATACATAGACCATAGGTCCTCCCCCCTACTTAGACCTTGCAGTGTCCTCACTGCTCATGCATACTAAGGGGAGGCCTAATTAAAAGCAAAACAGACATAAAAACAAACAACTACCACAACTATTGAATGCTATCACAGAACACAAACATTCAACATGTTTATTCATCAAAAGCATTAAAAGACAGAATTTAAAAGACATAAACTAAAAGATTAAGATGCAGAGGCCCCTGGTTTTGCCCTTGGGCTTTGTCTTGTGGCTGTTCCTCTTCTGGACCTTGGAGTGTAAGGTTTCTGTCTTTTGGTTCTTGGGCTTATAACAGCATTAGAAGTTTCTGTTGCTGCAGCATCAGATTGCTGCAGCACTGGTGGTGTATCTGCAACAACACCACCAGCATCAGAAACACCTGCCTTCTTTTGAGCAGTCACTGATGCAGCCACAAGCTCAAGAGCCTCTCTTGCAATTCTCTCAGCCTCCAATCTTCTCTGCTCTTCTGGTCTCTGCTGCTCTTCAATTGCTGCAGCATCAGAAGTTGCAGCATCCGCAATGCCCTTGACCACAGCAGCAATATTGGCATTAGTCTGCGCATCTTCTTTCTCAGTCACCTTAGCAGCATCAAGCACTTCTTCCTCTGGTACCTCATCAAGTTTCCTCTTCCTTGCCATTCTCTTTGACCTTTGCCTCTTGGATGGTGTAACAGCAGCTCCTTCTTCATTACCAGCAGCATCAGTTGCTGCAGCAGCAACTGCTGTCACACCCTCAAACTTCAAATTGCTCAGAATTAAATTCCTGCAAAACAAACACTAAAACAAACAACAACTAATTTATTAGATAAAACCCTGGGCTGCCTCCCAGTAGCGCTTGGTTTAAGAGTCCTCAGCCTGACTTCCTTCCAAGATCATAGGTTTTCCGATTCAGTGGTGATTTTGCTCCTCACCACCGGTTCTCCATAGTATTTCTTCACTCTATGACCATTATCCTTGCAGGTTTGCTTTCTCACATCATCATACAAGTCCACAGCTCCATGAGGGTATACTTTCATCAATTTGAATGGCCCAGACCATCTAAACTTGAATGGCCACTTGATGATTTTCTTCTTCACCATTTCTTTCATGATAGGATTTAGTCTCCTCTGCCCTTCAATGCTATTCTTATCATTTTCATCAAGACTGATTCTATGCATGAAGATGGTAGGACTAATCCCCTTTATATTAGCCATTTGCCACCCAATTGCCTTCTTATGCCTCGTCAGGGTAATAATGAGATCATGCTCTTGACTGTTGGATAGGTCAGAAGCAATGATCACATGCACGGAATCATTTTTCCCTAAGCAGGCATACTTAAGGTGCTTGGGTAACTCTTTAAGCTCAAGCACAGGAGGTTTTTCAATAGAAGGCACATTATGTTTAAGATCAGAATCCCCAAGCTCAAGGGACTCATATTGCCTACTACAGATTTCCTTCACAGTGGCCTCCTTGTTCACCATACCTTCTTCCACAAGTTCACTTTTATCAATCTCATCTAGAGCTTTCACCAAATGATCATTCTGCTTGTGGAAGTGTTTCTGAACCACAGAATCAAGAGACATCACAAAAGAACACTTCTCAGTTCCTGGATCAGGCAGCTTGAGAGCATTCATTACATTGAACTTGATCTCTTGCTCATTGACTCTCATAGTCAATTCTCCTTTTTGCACATCAATTAGAGTCTTGCCAGTAGCTAAGAAAGGTCTTCCAAGAATTATAGGCACTTCCTTATCTGCATCAAAATCTAAAATCACAAAGTCAGCAGGAAATACAAATTTATCTACCTTTATTAAGACATCTTCAATGATTCCTTCTGGATATGCAATAGATCCATCAGCAAGTTGGAGAGTAACAGTTGTAGGTCTGGCAATCCCTATACCCAGCTGAGTGAAAACAGACTTAGGCATCAAATTGATGCTTGCACCTTAGTCACAAAGAGCTCTGCTATTATAGTTTTTACCAATTGAACATGGAATAGTGAAACTGCCTGGATCCTTCAACTTGCCTGGAAGCTTGCTTTGCATGATCATACTACACTCCTCTGACATAGCTACTGTTTCAAATTCTCCAAGTCTCTTCCTCTTAGAAAGCACATCCTTCATGAACTTTGCATAGTTGGGCATTTGTTGAAGTGCTTCTACTAGAGGAACCTTGATGTGAAGTTGTTTTAGCACCTCTAAAAATTTGCCAAATTGCTTGTTTTGCTGAGCCTGCTTCAACCTTTGAGGAAAAGGAGGAGGTGGATAAGCTTGATCAGCAACTGGTGATGGAACTGGTGCAGCATCAGATGCTGCAGCATCAACTGTGACAGCATCTGTAGCCTTCTTTTTTTCATTTTTCTGATTTTTTTGGTTTTTGTTGGTGCCATCACTAGGATCAGTAGATGGTCCATTCAAGTCCTTCCCACTCCTTAGAGATATAGCCTTCACTTGTTCCTTCCCCTTAGAAGATGATGGTTCAGTAGTGGATGGTAATGCTCCACTAGGTCTTTGGGTAAGAGCAGTGGCTATTTGACCAATTTGATTCTCCAAGTTCTTGATTGCAGCCCCTTGAGTTTGATACTGAGTTTTAGTTTCATTCATGAAAGCCTTAAGCATGGCCTCCATAGAGTTTTCAACTGCTGGTGCTGCTGCCTTGGGTTGAGTAGGGAATCCTGGTGGTGTTGTAGGAGCTGTAGCAGGTGTTGCATTGTTGCTCCATTTTAAATTAGGATGGTTCTTCCACCCAGGATTGTAGGTACGAGAATATGGATTATTGTTATTGTCATACCCAATATAGTTGACTGAAATAGGGTTTGCAGGGCATTCTTCAAATACATGGCCTCCTCCACAATAGACACAACTGGTGGAACCCACTGGTGCTTGCTCAATTGCTGCTACCTTAGTTTCTGGTATAGATTCAGTTGCTGCAGCAGGTGTTGCTGCAGCAGGTGTTGCACTCATATTTTTGATCATGTTGGACAAAGGTGCAACCTGAGCAGATAAAGCAGTAACTTCACTCACTTCATGCATACCAGCAACTTTCTTCTAAGCACTAACCCTGGCTGTTGGCCATTGATAGCTATTTGCAGCAATAGTTTCAATAAGATCATAAGCATCTTGGTAAGAGCCATTCAGCAAGACTCCACCAGAAGAAGCATCAAGCATCAATCTAGTTTGAGGTTCCAAACCATTGTAAAAAATTTCCATTTGAACAACCACAGGCAACCCATTATGTGGACATTTTCTTAACAATTCTTTGAATCTTTCCCACGCTTCAAACAAAGTTTCAAATTCAGTTTGTCTAAAAGATGTAATTTCAGTTCTCATCCTGGCATTCTTGATAGGTGGAAAATATTTTGTCATAAATTTTTCAGCCATCTCATTCCAAGTAGTGATAGAGTTAGGTTCCAAAGAATTTAACCAAACCTTAGCTCTATCCTTCAAGGAATAAGGGAAAAGTTTAAGTTTAAAAGCATCATCACTTACACCAGGGAGAATGAAATTACTACAAACTTCTACAAATTGTTTTAAATGCAAATGTGGGTCCTCAGTAGGTCCTTCACCAAATTGCCCTATTATTTGAAGCATTTGAAACATCATAGGCTTAAATTCAAAATGATTTGTGGCAAGTTCAGGCCTTACTATGCTAGTTTGCATAGTGTGAGGGTCAAAAATTGCATAATCCCTCATAGGTCTGTCTCTGTCATTAACCATGCCTATGATTGTTTCATTCAAAACTTGTCTCACATGTTCAGGTTGCTCAGTGGCAGCTATAGTATGTCTGTCAGAACCATGGTTGCTAGGAGGTGGTGTTCCCCTATGATTAGAAGGTGGTGGTGTAGCCATATTGATAGCTCTTCCCAAAGAAATCAGACCAGAATGGTCGTGTCCCCTTCTCAAAGCTCTAAACAGTCTTTCTATCTCAGGATTAAGTTGATATTCTGGTGATCTGCGTCTGTACATATGCTGCAGCAACAGTTGCTGCAGCAATGAACTTACTGAAACAACCAAAACAGAGCACCAGAATTAGCAACAAAAGAAATCACTAAATTGCCAATTAATTAAACAGTGTTTAACTAATTAATCCCCGGCAACGGCGCCAAAAACTTGTTGCGTAGAAACGTGATTGTTTTTTGTGCAAGTGTACACAATCGCAATAAGTAATACAGTGAATAAGTGAGATCGTTCCCACGAGGATTAAGTTGTAAACAAATGTTTAATCAATGTAACAAATAGTGATTTGAGGTAAAAAGTAAATGACACACAATTTTGGGTAACAAACAATAAAAGTAAAAAGTATCAGGGTAATGGAAATCAGATATTGGAACAAGTTGAGATGCAATACTTCAATAAATCCATTAAAATGCTCAAAATGCTATGCTAAGTGCTGCAGCACTAGGTGCTGCCGCAATTGTGCATTATTCCTAATGCTTAACACTAGGCTTTAGTCCTCCCAAATTATTCCTAATTCAGAAAGGATTATTTCCCTAGGCTACTGGAGAACAAGCAGCTTTACACCTAAGTGTTGTACCTCATGGCTTATGCCTCTCCTATTCCTAGGACTCAAGCAAGGAACAACTATATTCCTATAGTGCAACATACCATGTCATCTTGTGAGATATAAATACAAACCATTCCTGTGAATGTATTTCTACTTAGATTAGACGGCCAACCCTAAGCTAAGATGGATGTAGTAAAACACACAAGATAAAGCGCTCAACACAATAACATAAGCATCAAGAACAAATTAACTTCATTAAATTCATAATAGCATCCCAACTACAGAGGTTTAGCTCATATTGAGCTTACACAACATTACAACTAAACTAAACATCAAGGGAAGTAGGAATTTCATACTAAAACCCGAGAAGAGAAGTTCAACTACAAGTCTTGATACTGAGACAGCTTCAATGGTGATCCACCAAGCGATTCCAGCTCTCAAAATGCAGCTCCTTCGAAATTGAAGTAGTTCCAGTATTGCTGCAGCAATCAATATTCCAGCAACTGATTCTAAGTAACAATGGAGGCACGAAATCAAGAGGCTATTCCTATACCTCTGAAATTCGGCTTAACCTAATTCTGAGAATGTGGTCCTTTATATAGAGGAGGCTAGGGATGAGAGGTAACCCTAATTGGGGAGGCGCCTTTTGTCCTTTAATGGGGGCAAAAGGTCCTTTTTGCCCAAATCCCTAGGTCACCAACGAATATTCCATGATTGGCATGCACACCCACGTCTGGAGACAGCTGACATGTGTCCTTTCCTCAATTTCCGCGTTTCCTATTGCTTTCTCTCTCATGTTGTGAAATTTGGCATTGCTGCCACAATAAGTGCTACAGCAATTAAACAAACGCATTAGACCACAATTTGGGCACCAAAGTGCCCATTATAACAAAATAAAGCTTGCACCTTAAATTATTCTAAACTGACATATTTACAACATTTAATCACTAAATTGCTTGCGAATAATCAATGATTTAAGCTTGAAATAAGAGGTAATAACAATCATATTTGATTGTTATCACGTCCCTTCTCACCTTGTCTGCCCCTTTCTAGAGGAGTCAGGAAACCCATAGTTGAGGAGCAGAGTTCCCTCCTCGACGCAATTGCTTGAAGAAAAGAGGAATCAAAGACTGTCTAAACCTCTGGCCGACACCACGGCCAGGACCTAAGAATTTGACGAAAACAATTGGATATGTGTTTTTTTACATTTACTCTATGCTATATAAATACATAGGGCCTCGTCGGCCACTATGCGAGCCAACACTTGCCTACCGTTGGATCAATCTAAGATCAACGTTATCATTGCTCCTGAGCCCTAAAGAGGTGGAGTAACTACCCACGATCCCACTAACACGATTAGTGGGGTAAATTCTTACCGCTCCATTTTTCACGGCGTCGTTCCTTCGCTTGATCTTCAGCTGCTCCCACGTTCTATCTTCGTGACTCTTTTGTCTTGCCTTCCACGCAAACCTGCCTTACCTCAATCGCTCGGCTGCTCTTCGCCCTTGGGTAGTAACTTAGGCACCCGAGTCACCTTGGTTGTGGCACTCTATAGGCTGAGGCTTTACTCTCCCTCGTCTTAGCCTATTGGCCCTCGGGCTTACCCCTTCCTCGGGGAGTTTTGTCTTGTTGTGTGCCCCGAGGGTCTCTCTTGAGTTCACTCTATCAGCATTTACCTCTTGCCCTTTAGTCATATGGCTTGCCTCAACACTAACTCTTTTCCCTTTTAGAGTGTTCATATTACGAAAACGAAGAGTAGAAGAAATGATTGTAAAAGATGCACTACGTAAACTCCTATGCATGAGACGAGTTGATGATTCTATAGCACAACTTCACTGCATAGAAATATAAGATCTTAACTTGAGAAATTAAAATCTTCAATGGAGAATCAATGGAGGAAGTTGTGTCAAAACTTTTCTATAAAAACTCTCCAAGTATTCGAATGGAGTATGGTATGGTAGAAGTGAGATGAAGATAGATCCTTTGTATCTCATAAAGTAGCTTTTTGAAAAAGGTGAGACAAGACAACCACCAACCAAAATGATCTCCCAAGAAAAAGGAGATACGTGTCCTCGCTAGCAAGTGGTTGGTCGTCGCGTTAGCCTAGGGCGCAGAGAAATGAGGAGTTGACATGACATAAAGTTGAAGGCGCTAAAAAGTCACCTTTTTTTATTTATTTTTAGCTGACCCACTGTCATGCAACGCTATAGCGCTAAACGCTGGAACACTGAACAAAGACATTAAAATTCTCACAAGGGCACCGATGTGCAATATTATAACAAATTAGATCCTAACCTTTCTTAATACATAATAACTTATATTTACCTAATTAAACATGAATATTACTTGAGAACTTGCATTAATTCAAGTGTTAATAGTATAAATAACACTTATAAGCAAGAGTTATCACACCCCCAAACGTAAATCGTTGCTTGTCCTCAAGTAATGACCCTTGACAAAAACCAAATAAAACATCTAACAGATATTTACAGAATTCAAGACAAGGTTAGTTGCTTCCCTAAACAAACGGTCTTTCTAAAATGGAGAGTCGACTATAACACTTTCACATAAGACTTGAAGGGCTTCAAAGCACAACAAAGGGCTTGATTAGGTATTTCAGATATTTCGTCGGTGCACTAACCATTGATTTGGTGACTTCTAAAAGCTATAGAGTTGGGTGCTATAACATTGGTGATTTGATGAACATACTTAGCTACAATGCCCTCATTACTGAACTCCTTTATTTGCATTTCACTTCTCTTCTTTTTTTATGCAACTTTTTGGAAAAGTTCGGCATTTGTTTCGGGCAATTGCAGCTAATTACAATATACATGGCTATTTGATAATACATTTGTACACTTTGTGAGCCTTTTGCACTAACCATCCTATAATCTTCATACCTAGCCTTAATATAACTGATGCACCCCCAAACTTAGCTTCAAAAGCCACACTCAATTTTCAATAGAAACTTGACTAAAATTTTCCCAAAAATAGACAAGTTCTATTACTGGAAGGATAGAATCTTCAACTAACCATGATTTTCATTCAATAAACACATAAACACAATAAATCCTTTAAGGTCCTCCCCCAACTTAAGACTCAGCATGTCCCCACTGCTAATGCATTCAACTAGGAGAGGCCTGAACTTAGGAACTAAACATAAAACAGACTTGCCAGAATTTAGAAACTACACATACTGTTGGATGCAAGGACAGATGCTATAGCATCCAATAGGTTTATTGAAAACAAGGAAACATTGTTATATTTTCAATTATTTTAACACAGAAGGGTTAGGCTACTTCTTTGCTAACACAGATTTCAGCATGTTGTTGGCCCTTGTAGGTGCTTGAGCAGCTCTACTGTCGGTGATCTAGGGCTTCTTCTTGGCAGGCTCCTTTTCTGCAATCATTTCAGGCGATACAGCACTAGGCGTTGTAGCATCAGCCTGAGCTTGATCTTTCTACACAGTGGTGTGATAGAGTAGATTGGTCTTCAGGTGCTGTAGCATCAGCCGCTACAGCATCACTCTACTGTATTTCTGTATCTTCATCATCCTCTTCATTGTCAGCCAACTTGGCTCCAGTCCTCTGCCTTGCTTGAGTTTATGTCAGGATCCTCCTATGAGCAAGTGCTCTTTTCTCTTTCATTTTTGGTGTTATAGCACTTGGTGCTATAACACTGGCTTGCAGATCAACAAATTCTTGATGGCCTCCAGCTTCTACCTCTCACCTCCTTTCTGAATATCTACCAACTTAGCCTTTGAATTTCTCTAGGCCAATTGCTTGAATCTCTTTCTTTTGGATGGTGTGACATTAGGTGTTGTCACACCAATTTCATCAGTGGATGCTGTAGCATCAGCCGCTACAGCATCAATTATGGTATTGCTCTCTTGCTGTTGTTGTGGTTGCTCTTGAATGGGTTGGGGTCGATTTTGTGGTGGCGGGGTAGATTCTTTGGAAGGTTTTTCTAGTTGAGGTTCTTGTGTGAGCGGTGGACTGTTGGGAATTGGGGTGGACTTTTGTGATGGTTGTGGTGGTTATTGGGGTGCTTTTGGGACAATGGTAGGGTTAGAGGGTGGATTAGGGATTGTGGGTGGGGAATTTTGTGGTTGTGGTGGGTTTGGGATAGGGTTAACCTAGATCTCCTCATGTTCCTCACTAACAATTGTTTCTTCAATTGTTTCCTCATCTTCCTCCTCACTGATAGTCGCCTTCATTATTTTTCTTGTCTCTTCCTCATCATTCTCACTAATGTCATCCAATTCCTCAGAATATAAGATGTCTTCCTCTTCCTCGCTGCCCACTTTCTTCATCTTTTTAGCAGGGCTTTCTTTCTTCTTCATTGGACTCAGTGCTTTCTTTGCTTGCTTGGCTTCTTCCTTATCAAATTTCTCTTCTTCCAATAGACATTATGAAAACTTTGTGGATTCCACAGCGGATTTTCGCTTGCAAACCTCAACAAATAGTTCTTTCTCCCATTCAAAATTTTCTTTCACAAATTGGCAGAAGACCTGCTGCTGCAGCTTCAAACGTTGTAAGACTGCAGCATCACCTAATGCTATATAGCATTACGTTTCTGCCTTGACTTGAAATCTGTTGCAAATGCCCCTGCTGGTGATCTTCTTTTTTCCTTTTCTTCCACTTCCACTTCGACAGGGATGCACAACTATGTGATCAAACATGGGAAAAAAGAGATTCCCTCCTTTTTTGTCTTTGCACAGCCCTATTTCCCTTGAGATAAGCCTCCCCACATCAATGGCTTCACCAGACATGATGGAATCCAACAGCATAAGCCTTTCCTTCTCCACATTGGTAGTGTGAGAGGTAGACAGTTGGGAGTGCTTGATGAAATTGAACCACATATTGGCTTCATCATGCAGGAATGTTTTCTTTAGCTTGTACTCTTCCCCAAATTTCTCTCAACCAAAGGTTTTCACACAAACTCTCCTTCTCACATCTTCCATTTCAGCCTTTCCTCAAGAGTTTACCTTTTTATCAAATGCACGACCATGGTAGCCTAAATGAAACCATTCATTGATGGTTCTTGCATCAAAGTTCACCTTTTCACTCATAACCAAAGAATAGGTTTGGGGTTTTCCCTCTTTGGGATCCGGAATGCCCGCATAGAACTCTCTCACTAGTGAAAACACAAATGGCTTGCGTTGTTGCACAAATTGATCCCACCCCAGCACTGCAACGGTAGACACGAAAGAAGGAGACTCCTTGGTGAGCTTGAATCCCCTCTCTGTCCTGAACTCCAGGGTCCAGAATTTCTTGGTATCATCGATGAGAGAGATTTTCTTTGAAGAACTAGGCTCTGTGTTTGAGCTTTTGCCAGTGGATTTCATGGTTACTTTCTTTTTAACCATAGTGAAAGTGTAGGATTTGATGGTGGGTTTGAGAAATGCGAACGAAGAAAGAGGAGATTTGGGTGCTAGGTTACGGTTTAGAGAGGAAAAGGGATTGTGTAACTAGTGAGGGAGATGGTAGAGTGTTTAGGCGGTTTTATTGAGGAAAAAGAGAAGTTATTGGAAGTTGGGAAGTGGGGAATTGATTGAAGTGACTGTTGTTGCTTGAGTGATGGAGAGAGAGAGACAGACGTGACAGAAAACATGCGCAGAGCAGTTAAGATGGGACTGCTAAATGCCACGTCAGAGTAACCACTTTTTGGAATTTTGACTTTTCAATTAAAGCACTTTGACAACCGTTATAACACTTTGGCTTCAACTGATACTGTAGCATCCTCTGCTACCACATCAACTGTTATAGAATTCTTCTCTCCATTCAAAATTGATCCTTCACAAAAAGGAAATTACAAACACAAAATTTTTAGTTTCTAAATTTTAGGTTACCTCCCAAAAGCTCTTGCTTTAAGAGTCTTCAGCCAACCTTCCTCTTTTTTTAGAGGTCTTGAAGTCCAGATGTGATTTTGTCCCTCACCACATGTTCGCCATAGTACTGCTTCACTCTTTGCCCATTCACCTTGAAAGTGGTGTTGGTTAATTCATCTAAATTGAAAGGGCCTGACCATCTAAATTTCAACTTTCCATGAAACAGTTTTAGTCTTAAATTGAACAATAGGATCATTCCCCTTTCTACCAGATCTCTTCTTTGAATCTTCTGGTCCTGCCATGCCTTAGTCTTCTCTTTGTAAATTTATGCACTCTCATATGCAAAGTGTTTGATATCTTCTAGCTCCTTCAGTTGTAATAGCCTTGCTGACCCTTCCCTGTCATGATCAAAATTGAGCTTTTTGATGGCTCAATATATGCTTTATATTACAATTCAACAAGTAGGTGACAAGCCTTGCCATACACAGGCCTGTAAGGTGACACTCCCAATGGTGTTCTGTAGGCTGTCCTATAGGCCCATAAAGTGTTATCCAATTGCATTGACCTTTCTTTCCTAGCAGGACCTACCATTTTCTCCAGTGATATCTTTATCTCTCTATTGGACAATTCTGTTTGGCCACTTGTTTGTAGGTGATAGGAAGGGGAAATTTTATGCTTGACTCCATATTTGGCTAGGAGTGTTTCAACGAGTTTGTTGCGAAAATGAGAGCCCTCATCACTGATGATAGCTTTTGGAGTTCCAAATCTGGTGAGAATGTTCCTTTGAAGAAATTTGCTCACTGACTTGGCATCATTGTTGGGCAAAGCAAAACCTTCCACCCATTTAGAAACATAATTAAATGGGTGGAAGTTGTTGCTTTGCCCAACAATGATGTATAAATCATGAGAAGGAGGGAAAGGTCCCATGAAGTCCATTCCCCAAACATCAAAGAGTTCAATCTCTAAGATGTTGGTGGTCAAAGGCATTTCATGCTTATTGGAAATATTTCCTTTCCTCTGACACTTGTCACACCTCTTTACCAGTTCTTGAGCATCTTTGATAATGTAGGCCAGTAGTATCCTGACTTTAGCACCTTCCCAGCTATTCTTGTACCTCTAAAGTGCCCACCATAAGGTGTTGCATGACAATGTTGTAGCACTTGATGTTGTTCTTCCTATGCAAGGCACTTTCTCATCAATTAGTCTTGACATTTTTTGTATAGGAACGGATCATCTCTGAAATACAGTTGTACTGTGTGGAAAAGCCTCTTCTTTTGCTAATAATTCAAATCTGCAGGCACCACCTTGCTAACTAGAAAATTCACAATATTAGCAAACCAAGGTGTTGTAGCATCAGTCGCTATAGCCCTTGGTGCTGCAAGAGTTACTGCTAGCAATTTTTCATCTCGAAAGCATTCTTTAATTTCTCCATCTATTGTACCTGCATTTTCTCCTTCAAGTCTAGACAAATGATCACCAACTTTGTTCTCCACCCTCTTTTTGACACGGATTTCTAAATCAAATTCTTGGAGGAAGAGAACCCTTCTTATTAACCTTAGCTTTGCATCTTTTTTGGAGATCAAATACTTGATTGCAGAGTTGTGTTTGAAAACAATTACTTTAGTTCCAACCAAGTATGATCTAAACTTATCAAATGCAAAGACAACAACTAACAATTCTTTTTCAGTGACTGTATAATTAAGTTGCGATTCAACAAGTGTTTTGCTAGCATAATAAATAGAATGAAAAACTTTATCATACATTTGCCCTAACATAACCCCAACAACATAGTCATTGGCATCACACATGAGCTCAAAAGGTTTACTCCAGTTAGGTGTTACAATGACTGGTGCAGTCACTAAAGCTCTTTTCAATTTTTGAAATGCATCTTGGTAGGAATCATCAAAGATAAATGGTGTGTCATGTTGTAGCAGTTAACACAATGGTTTTGAGATTTTAGAAAAGTCTTCGATGAATCTCCTATAGAACCTAGCATGGCCAAGAAAGCTTCTGACACCTTTTACACTTGTCTGTGGAGGTAACTTCAATCTTGGCTTTATCCACTTCCAAACCTTTCTTGGAAATTCTACACCCCAAAACAATCCCTTCTTGGACCATGAAGTGGCATTTCTCCCAATTGAGCACTAGGTTGGTCTCTTCACATCTGATCAGAATCTCTTCCAAATTAGCAAAACATAGCTGATATGTCTGCCCAAACACAGAAATCATCCATGAAGACTTCCAAGGATTTCAATGAAATCTGAGAAGATGGTCATCATACATCTTTAGAAAGTTGCAGCGGCATTACATAATCCGAAAGGCATCCTTCTAAATGCAAAGGTGCCATAAGGACATGTGAATGTTGCCTTTTGTTGATCTTCAGGAACTATTGCTATTTGATTGTAGCTAGAGTAGCCATTTAGAAAGCAATAGAATTCGTTCCCTGCTAACCTATCTAGCATTTGGTCAATGAATGGGAGAGGAAAGTGGTCCTTCTTGTGGATATCTTGTGTTGCAGGTTAAGTTTTGATGATGAAGTAATCTAAGACAAACTCACAAATGGAACTCCAAGGCACAACCAACCCAAGAAGTAAGTCCGTGTTAAGGGTAGTTGCTAGAAAGTCGGGTCGTGTCTTAGGAATGAATTGTAAACCGCTTTTGAGGATCGGCTCAAATCACTCAACACACTAGACTCACATAATTAATCGAATATATGCCTTCAATTGATAAAAACATGTTAAATAGGTTAGGCACAAATAATAACTTATTTTTTAAAGAAAATAGATTCATGACTTAGTGTTTAAAAGAAACTGTTTTTGAAGTCAAGAATCGATTATTGATTTGGTATTTTAAAGCAAAGAATCGATTTTAGTCTTGTTTTTAAGCTAGAAATCGATTCATGGCTTCTTGGTTTAAAGCAAAGAATCGATTGCTAACTTGATGGTTTAAGAAAGAACTTGTTTTGGAAAGAAATCAATCGATCGATGACTTTGTGTATATGAAGCAAACAATCGGTTGTACTTATGTATTTTAGAGTTGAAAATCGATTCATGGCTCCCATTTTAAACAAAAGAATCGATTATCCACTTATGCTTTTAAAAGAACTTGTTTTTGGAAAGAAAACAATCGATTCAAGACTTGGTGTTTTGAAATTCATGAACTTGTTTTTATAAAGCTGACAATCGATTATCTACTTGCTTCCTTAAAGCACAAAATCGATTCCTCACTTATTCCTTCAAGCAAGAAATCGATTTTGTACCTATTAATTTTAAAGCACATAATCGATTTTTATCTTATCTTTCTCAAGTCATTAATCGATTTTTCACTAATCTAAAGAGAGTTAAAAATTGCTTCAATGGGCATATTTCTACAAACTCTATAAATAGGACCTAGGTTTTACGATCAAATCACAACCTAAAATTTTAAAACGCAGAACGCGAAACTTCTCACTGTCACAATCACTTTTTCACGTTCTTCACCACTTTGAGCTGATCTCTCTCAAGGGTTAGGTTGGGGATCTTCAAGTTGTCATATTCACCTTCTCAGAGGTATTTGTTATTTCATTATTACTGTAATTTCTTGTAATATTGTATTGGGTTTTTACTAGAGAGTGGGGTATCTCTCTAGGGTTTCTAATTGTAACAAGGGTGGGGTATCTCTTGTTGTAATTGTTTTTTAGGGCTCTTGCACAAGGTGGGGTATCCTTGGTGAAGAGTGCCTGTGTCTGTAAGGGTTTTAAAGCACCCGGTTGAAAGCTTTGTTTTGATAGTGAAAATCTCACAAAGGGTTGTGAGGACTGGACGTAGGTCACTGGGAGGTGACCGAACCAGTATAAATCTTGTGCGGGCTTTACTGTTCTATATTCTAATTCGTTCATTTCATAAACCTGCGCGAAAATTATTCTAAGTCGTTAAAAAGGGGAAAAGTTTTTAAAGTCTCAATTCACCCCCCCTCTTGAGACTGAAGCCACTTGGTAACAAGTGGTATCAGAGCTAGACTCTTGTTTAAAGGGCCTAGCAGCTTCAAGAGAAATGGCTTCAGGTTGGTCTACGCAAGAGGGTGCATCTCTTACCCGTCCTCCGGGATTCAACGGGAAAGATTATGCATATTGGAAAGAAAGAATGAGAATATTCATAGAAGGGGTAGATATAGATGTATGGGATGCTGTGGAAAATGGAACCTATGTCCCTACGCACATGGTAAATGGTATTCTCACTGTCAAAGAAAGAGCTGAATGGACGGATGATGATAAGAAAAAGGTTCAACACAATCTCCGGGCCAAAAACATCATTACTTCCGCAGTAAGCCCCGATGAGTTCTTTAGGGTGTCGAATTGCAAAACTGCCCAAGAAATGTGGGACAATCTTCAAGTCACACATGAAGGTACAAGTGAGGTAAAAAGGGCACGAACAAACACTCTTATCCGAGAATATGAATTATTCAGAATGAATCCAGGAGAAACCATTCAAGAAATGCAAAAGAGGTTCACTCACATAGTGAATCAATTGGGTTCGTTAGGAAAATCATTTCCTGCGGAAGACTTAATCAACAAAATGCTTAGGTGTTTGAATAGAGAATGGCAACCGAATGTAACTGATATAGCTGAATCAAGGAATTTAGCTACTATGACACTCGCCACTCTTTTTGGGAAACTACAAGAGCACGAATTAGAGCTCGCTCGTCTAGCAGAACATGAAGAAAAAGACAATAAAAAGAAAAGCTTAGCTCTCAAAGCTTCTAGTTCAAATCCATCTGATGATAGTGATGATTCGAAAAATGAAGATGATGAAGACGAGGAGAATATGGAGCTAATGGTTAGAAAATTCAAAAATTTCATGAGAAGGAAAAGCTTCCCCAAGAAGAATTCTTCACCCAAAAGAGTCTCAAGCAAGGAAAACTTCCCAAGTCCACCAACTTGCTACGAATGTGGCAAATCCGGACACATGAAGATGGAGTGCCCGAACTTACAAAGAAATTTGTCAAAATTTAAGAAAAAGGGACCCAAAGGAAACAAGGGTAGAAAAGCCTACATAGCATAGGAAGACAATAACATGGAGTCATCAGATGATTCAGAAAGTGAAGAAGCTCAAGTTGCTCTCATGGCCGACCACGACAGTGAAAATGAAACTGAGGTAGAGGTGTTGAAACAGTTACACGTCATTGCTACTGATTCAAATTCCCCTAGTCTTGTTCTTTTGGTGCGGACATCCTTCATAAACTTGGCGTAGTTGGGCATTTGTTGCAGAGCCACAACCATGGGAACATTGACGTGTAACTGTTTCAACACCTCTAGAAATTTGCCAAACTGCTTGTCCTCTTGAGCCTTGTTCAACCTTTGTGGATAAGGAGGAGGAAGGTATTCTGGAACAAGCTTAGGTGATGGAGCAAGTGCAACATCAGATTCTTTAGCTTTAGGTGTTATAGCACCAAAAGAATTTTTTTTCTTTTTCAATAATTTTTACTTTTTTCATTTTCCTTTGTTCCATCACCTAAAGCAGTTGATGGCCCTGTCAAATCTTTCTGAATCCTCAGTGATATAGCTTTGACATGCTCCTTCCCTGCAACATGAGAAGTTGAAAGCAATGATCCACTAGGCCTTTGGGTAAGAACAGTAGTTATGTGCCCAACTTGGTTCTCTAGGTTTTTTATAGCAGCACCATGAGTTTGCAGAGTTGCCTTAGCATCAATCATGAATGCTTTTAACAGTGTCTCCATAGAGTTTTCAACAACTGGGGCAGTTTTTTTTGGTTGTATCCTGGTGGACCAGTAGGAGTGCTTGCATGTGTTGTTGTAGCATTATTTCTACCCCATCTGAAATTCGGGTGATTCTTCCAACCAGAATTATAAGTATTTGAATAGGGATTATTATTCTTGTTGAGTCCCACATAAATTACAGAGACATGATTGGTTAGACATTCTCCATACAGATGACCTCCTCCACAATATACACAACTGCTTGAGCCTGGAGGGGTTTGTTCAATGACAGCTACTGTTGTATCTGTGGACACTACATCATTGGGTGTTGTAGTACTTGAGGTGTTGAGAGTTTTTATCATATTTGTGAGGAAAGCTACTTGTGCTGACAGAGCAGATACTTAACTAATTTCATGGACCCAGGCTACCTTCCTCTGTACATTGAGCCTCTCAGTAGGCCACTAGTAACTGTAGGTTGCAATGAGTTCTATCAGTTTACAAGCTTCATTATATGATAAGTTTAAGAGCACTCCCCTAGATGAGGACTCTAACATAAGTCTTTTCTGTGGTTCCAACCCATTGAAGAATGTTTCAATCTGAATAATGACAAGAATCCCATGATGTGTACATTATCTCAATAGCTCTTTCCATCTTTCCCATGCTTCAAAAATTGATTCACATTCTTTTTGTTTAAATGAAGTGATGTCATTCCTCAGTCTGACATTTTTGTTAGGTGGAATTTATTTTACCAAATTTTTTTCTGCCTTTTCATTCCAAGTACGGATAGAGTTAGGTTCTAAGGAGTTTAACCAAGCCTTAGCTCTATCCTTCAAGAAATATGGAAAAAGATTTAATATAAATGCATTTTCACTTACACCAAGAATGAGGAAGCTGCTACAAACTTCCAAAAAAAAAAATTAAGTGTGAATATGGGTCCTCTTGAGGAGAACCACCAACTTGACCCACACAGTTTGAAGTATTTGGGACATCATGGGTTTAAATTCAAAATTAGATGTGTTGAGAGTTGGTCTTGCTATGCTGGTCTGCATTGTTTGAGGATCAAACACAACATAGTCTCTCATAGGTATGTTCGTATCATTCACCATTTCCTCAGGACCTTGATTTTTGACTTGTTGTCTGTACCAGTCCTCTAGATCATGTAATGTGATAGAGTGAGTGATTGGACCTCTTCCTCCATGGATTTGTCCACTACTAGGTTCAGATCTACCACCTCTTGTACTACGACCACCTCTAGAATTTGACCTTCCACCATGTGTACCTCTACCAGAACCAGTTGGCTCTGACATGGTTGGTCTTAGTTGTAATCTCTGAAGTTGTCTTAACCTCCTGAATCTTCTTTCTGGTTTTGTGTCGAACTCAAATTCTGGTGAATTGGGCCTGGGCATATTCTATAGCACCTAATGCTATAACACCAGAGAACAAAAACACCAAAGTAAAAGCCTCACTAACGGTGCCAAAAACTTGTTGTGCGAAAAGTAGTTGTGCAAGCTCGTGTACACAAGCGCAACAAGTAATACAGTGATAATGTAGTGATCGTACCCACAGGGATTGATGTTAATTTAAAAGTTTAAGCTATTAACAAACTAGTAAAATAAGCAAAATAGTAACTAAAGTGACTAAGTTACACAAGAAGGGGGGTTGAATTGTGTACCCTTTTTAATTTCTAAAACCTGAAAACTTCTCAACAATTTGTTCTCAAGCTTAACTTGGAGATGAGAAGGTTAAGGTTAGTTACAAAAACAACAAACACTTATATACCTTAAATGATGAAGACTAATAATGATTGTAAGATAAATTTAGCCTATGCAAGAGAAGCTGTTTTCAAACAGAGATGAGTAGGTTGGAAGATCAAGTATTAGTTTGAAAACTGTCTTGAGAAGAATGATGAAATTAACCTTCTATTGGTTTGAAAACAATCTCAAGTGCAAAGCAATTTAAATAGATAGTTTGGAAAGCAGTTTAAAGAACACAGAGGAGTTATATCGGTTCACCCAATTTAGGCTACGTTTTCTCCTCACTTCCAAGTGAGTATTTCCACTATTCTTCAAATAAGCTATTACACTTGCTTTTGCTCAACCACAAAATACTTACAACCACCACTTTCTTTTGATCACCACCCAAAAGACAAGTGCACTTTTGCAGAGTTTCACCAAGCTATATTTTACCTACTAGAAAACTCTCTCCTAGTTTCCTAAAGGTTTCTTTTACAGTTCACACCAACACTCACCTCATAATCTAGGTAGTTTGATGGAATGTTCACAGCACACAATTTACAACAATGGTTTTGGGGTTTTTGGGATAATAAAGAGCTTGAGGATAAACTACAATAAGTGTTTACAATATAAAGTATCAAGCAATCACACACTCAGCAAATGGATCCCAGAATCTAAACTTGAGAAGCTTTGAGTGTGGGATGAGAAGCTTGAGCTTTGAGTACGTTCTAATTAAATCTCACACTTGTAATCTTCGAATCCCAGCAGTTAAATAGCCCACGATGTTGATTATAGCCGTTAGAAGGTTGAAGAGAGCCTCTAGGCTTGTAGAGTAGTCATTATGAGAGTTGCTTTAGTTTGCATCTTTTGAACCTTCTCATTCTGCACATTGTACTTTCTCTGCATATTCTGAACCTTCTCATTCTGAATTGTACCTTATACATGCTTTTGACAGCTCATGAACTTTCTCAAATGATTATTCCTCAAACAAACAAATTTTGATGCTCTTAGGAAGAATCATTGATCTCCTTTCTTGCATTTAAAACCTTCTCAACACATTCAATGCAACATTCTTCAATTAAAGCTTCAGTTCAATAATGAGAAGGATTATTCTTGAGTTGATGAAATTTTCCAGATTGAGTAGGTTGCTGTTCTTAAACCTTCTCAACTGTTGAGCCTTCTCATTCACGAACCTTCTCATCTTTGGTCTTGCAAATGTGATGGCTTAGTCAAACCTTCTGTTGACTTTATAGTCAACCTTCTGTTGAGTTGGTCAAACCTTCTGTTGACTTTGGTCAAACCTTCTGTTGGCCTTAAGTCAAACCTTCTCAAACCGTACCTTCTTATATCAATTCTACCTTTGATTTTTGTACATGTTGATTCTTAGGTAGTTGATTATTTTGCTATTTTTAGGGCCCGAACTTTGCACTAGAGAAACATGTTAGATCACACATAATCAGAAAACTTAATCCTTAGCTTAAGTTTGTTTCATCAAAACATAAAAGAGATTTTTATATCAACAGCAACCACAAGTTTGTAGGCGTAAAAAGTACAGGTTGTAATTGTGAGTAACAGTAAAAAGGTTTCAAGTGTTGATAAAAGATGAGTTGGACTGCCTTTTACTAAGCAACTCCTTTAAAGTAAAGTGCTATAACATTTGACGCTATAGCTTTAAGTGTTGTAGCATATGATGTTGTGTCTTTTAGTCACTGACTCTAGGGTTTCGTTACAAGACTCTTATGTCTATGTTCTAAATAAGTTCACCCCTGTATATTAAAGAACCCACAGTGTTCACCCTATAAACTATGTTTTCCTATATCTAGGTTTAAGCATGTTTTAAGTGTCCACCCATTTCTGTATTTATGAATGTACTCATTTCAGTTGGCTAATCCCAGAATAAGTTTGAAAGTATTAATACACAAAAATTTAAATGCACACATCAAAATATTAAGTAAACAATACTAAAAATTCATTACAAAGCTCAAAGCAATCCAACTACTAAATGTTTAGCTCATGATGAGCATTATATAACCGAAATACAAACTAGAGTGTTTATATTACCGAAACGAAACTAGAAGAAATGGTTCCAAAAGGTGCACTACGTAAACTCCTATGCATGAGACGGGTTGATGATGCTATAGCACAACTTCACGGTGTAGAAATATGAGATATTCACTTGAGAATTTAAAAGCTTCAATGGAGAATTGATGAAGGAAGTTGTGTCAAAAATTTTCTCTAAAAAATCTCCAAGTATTCAGATGGATCTATGGTATGGTAGAAGTGAGAAGAAAATGGATCCTTTGTATCTCATAAAGTAGCTTTTCCAAAAAGGTGAGACAAAACAACCCACCACCCAAAATTGTCTCCCAACCAAAAGGAGACATGTGCCTCGCTAGGAAATGGTTGGTGGTCGCGTTAGTCTAGGGCGTAAAGAAATGGGGCGCTTACAGGACATAACAGTTTTTCTTTCGATCTTCAGCTGGCCCACTGTCATGCAACGCTATAGCGCTAAACACTGCAACACTGAACAAAGGGATTAAAATTCTCACAAGGGCATCAATGTGCCAGATTATAAAAAATTAGCATCTAACCCATCTTAATACAAAATAACTTATATGTACCTTATTAAACATGAATATTACTTGAGAACTTGCATTAATTCAAGTGTTAAGAGTGTAAATAATTGTCGATGTGAGGACCTCTTTTGTGGGTGATCTGTAAGTACCTTTCTAAGCGCTCAAAGAGACATGAGGCCTACCCTGACCCTAGTGTAAATAACTCAAATAACTCTTATAATTAAGTGTTATCATGTGCCGACACTACTAGCAATTGCAAAAAGAATTTTTGGATGCCAATATTCTTGGGGAAGACCTGTAAGCCTAATCAAACATTGTGCATATGGATGTTTTATAATTGAACGATTAGGATCAGGCTGCCGGGTACCGAACAAGAATCAATATTTTGTAAGTTAAGAAAGGAAAAACAAGAAGACTTCACCTAAACTAAAAGAAAATAGTCGTGCTGATATTTTAATTGTTAAAATGACTTAAACATTCTTAATGTCTAGCATAACTGACAAATGCCGAAAAGACTAAATAACATGTCTCGGGTTTAAATTCGGGACTTAGCAGTTATATGTGTGAGTTTTAAGAGATATTTGTCACTTTGTCTTGAGACAAAAAAAAAAAAGAAAATGAGATAAACAATTAAATGAATGAAGAAATATCATATACTACTTGAAGAATTATATTTATAATCTAATCATTTTTTCCCTCATCTCTCACGTTTTTTCACAAAATGGACATGCGTAGATTTTTTATGATAAAATCCCATCCGTTTATTTCTATCTTTCGATATTTCCACTTCTAAATTTCTTACATGTTATTTTATTAAACGAAACAAAGTCTATATGATTGGAAAATTGATAGAGAGAAAGTGGAGGAAGAAGACCTCCTTCAATGGAGCACAAAGAAATCGAAATTTCACTCCGTGGGAGACTCCATGATATCCGGTATGCAGGAGGACCCCTCATCCCCCAAGAATGATCCTATCATCACACCCTCATTTAAAGAAGGAGAAACATCCGAATGTGATGCCATCAAGAAGGCCATGTCGTTCAAAGATGCTTTGGTGAATACGTTTGGATCTGACCCGAACGAATTGTTTTGGGGAGATTGTATCGAGGAAGATTTACCCGAAGACAAATGGTACAAAGATATGAAAGATCCTGCGGATGAGAATACCGAAAAATCTCCCGATATTGTGATCAAACTAACTGAAGACGAACTTATGCTTTGGTCAAAACCTTGGAGGAACACGCTCATAGTCAAAGTCATGGGGAAACGGGTAAATTTCAAGATGCTTGAGAATAAACTTCAAAAGATTTGGGTCAACGAAGGTTCCATGAAGATAACGGACATGGCGGGCAATTATTTTTTGGTGCACTTGTCCTCTCCGGTGGATTACCGGCATGCTCTCTTTGAAGGCCCTGGTAAAGTGGCTGACCACTACCTAATTGTTCAAAGGTTGCGCCCTTTCTTCTCCCTCACGGCAGAGATGTCCAGGAAAGTAGCGGTTTGGGTGAGACTGCTGAAACTTCCGATTGAACTGTGTAACAAGCAATTCTTGCACCGTATTGGGTCTTCCTTAGGCATTATGCTTAAGGTGGATAAACTGTCATCCCTCCACGATCTTAAATTCGCTAGAATATGCGTGGCACTCGATCTTAAAAAACCACTTTCGTCTCATATCACGATTTGGGGTAAGAAATTCCACTTAGAATACGAAGGATTACACTCAATATGTTTCAAATGCGGGAAATACGGTCATAGAGAAGAACTTTGGAGAGAATTCTTGGAAGCTTCTTCTCCAACGGAAATCCAAAAGAACCAAGACCCTGACCCTATTTCAACAGATAAACCCACATCAAGATCTCGCTAGCGGTAAGCCTGAATCAAAAACTCCATTTTCATTTGCGGCTTTTCCGATAGTTGACGATCAATCTGTTGAAATGGGACCTTGGAGCATGGTCCAAGGTAAACACCGCAAATCCCCTGGCCAACGCCCCACCTCCACAATCAACCCGGTTAAACCTCCGAAGACACAGCCCAAAACGCTAATCGGGTCGCGAAACAACTTGCAGACAAAGCAACCCCAAGCTTCGCTAACAGCAAGCGCGAGGAAAGCTCATGAATCAATCACTCATCTTGTTGTTGTGAAGACGGCGACTGGCCCTATCAACTATCTGCCAGTGTCCCCGTCGAAGGCGGTGGTTACCAGAGTGCGCAACCCACTTGCGGATCGTAACCCTCAGAACACAAACCAACCCAAACCCGCATACCAGAACTGGATTCAAATAAAAATAACACCAAACCCAGTCTCGTAACTCTTTCCAAAAATCAGCCGAAGCCCAACCAAGCTGTCAATGCTGGAATCAACCATGGAAATTCTCTTGGACCTGCTCACATCAAGGTTGGGCCAGATAAATCTACTTTGGGACGCAAGGTTATTACAGAAGAGAAACAAGTGCTTGAGTATATGAAGCGAAGGGATCAAGCCCAAGGCGTTGACCTTCTATCAAATATGCTAATTGACACAATTCAATTGGAACCTTGCTCAATTGAGCTGGAGACAGGTACCAGGACTGCTAAGGCCCAATAATTAATTTAGTCTTGATGAATTTATTCTGTTGGAATTGTAGGGGAACTGCGGCAAGCGGCTTTGTCGGTCTTATTAAAGACCTTAAAAACGAATTTAATTTTTCTTTGCTTATGCTTTTCGAAACACATGTTAGTGGGGACAGGGGGAAAAAGATAATCCGAAAGCTTGGATTTGATGGCCAATTCATTCAAGAGGCCAATGGCAAATCCGGTGGCATCTGGTGCCTTTGGGTGACTAGTGTTTGGACTATTAATATTATTGATAACTCTTTCCAATACGTTCATATGCAGGTGAAAAAAGATATTGGCCCTTTGTGGCATCTAACAGCTGTGTATGGAATCCCTCATTATGCCCAAAGACAAAGCCTATGGGAGGATATCATCTCTCTCCATGATAGGATACACGGCCCTTGGGCCTTGATGGGGGGATTTTAATGCTATTTTCTGTGATAATGAGCGTGATGGCCCCCTGCTTCTTAGTCCTCCTAGACGAGAGACGGGTTTTATTGATACTATTGCTAATTGTGATTTAATTGATGCAGGTTTTAAAGGCAACAGCTTTACATGGCATAAAGATGGTGTTCATAAACATTTAGATAGGGTGTTTGTAACGCCCTAAAATTTAATCAAATTACTTCGAAGTTGGATTGCCGTAGGATAATTGTAAGAATTGAAATTATGGGCGTAATAGCTATGTTGAAAATGAGTTAGATGATAATCACGTGTCGTGGGCCAGTTAAAAATAGCATTGGGCTTAGCACCGCGAGTGCGCAGCGCTCACGCAACCCTAGCAGCGTGTCCAGTGCGCAGCTTGCGCAGGAAGGCGCTTGTGCGCCACTCCTCCTTATAAATATAGCGCAAATATGCGCTAGGGCTGGTCTTTTTGCGCAGCCGCCCTCTTTTCCATTCTTCTCCTTCTTCCTCTCACTTCTAAGTTACACAAAAGCCTCAATTTTCAAGAGCTCTAGCCTAGGATTGGATTGGGAGGGTTGATTTTCATTGCAATTCTCTACGTTCGTGATCGTCACGCGTCGTTACTATCGCAGGGGAGTCGCCGTATTCGGAGAATCGAGGAACGAGGCTAGGAGGGAGTTTGCGCCACCATAGTTGAGGTAAGGGTGGGTTCGAATTCTATAATAGCGTATATGAGGGATCGTATGCGGGGTTTGGGGTTTATTATAGATAGCCTCTGTGTATGTTGCGTAGTTATATATATATATATATATATATATATATATATATATATATATATCGTATGAGAAATGTTTGATGAATTGACCGTGTGTGCTTGAATTCCTATGTCGTTAGTTCTAATTAAATCGAATTGTAATTTTGTTGGATTAAGGTTTTCACTATTATAATCAAAAAAATGATAGGAATATAGATAACTCGTTAGTAAGAATTATAAATAATTTTCGTAATTGAATTGATGGTTACGTTAATGCTGTTACTGTTTTGATGTAATGCTGTTGCTGTTTTGCTGTTAATGCTGTTGCTGTTTTGCTGATAATGCTGTTGCTGTTTTGCTGTTAATGCTGTTGATGTTTTGCTGTTAAAGCTGTTGCGGTTTTGCTGTTATTGTTGTCATTGCTGTTACGTTTTGCTGCTGTGTTGTTGCTATTCTTGCTGTTTTGCGCTGTTGATGTTGCTGCTTTGTCAATATTGTTGCCACAGTTGCTGTTGTGGTTAATTGTTGCGTTGAATACCTTGTCGAAAATGTGGTAAATTGCAGGTGAAGTTGTAAAAGTTGATTTGCCTCTATTTATTGGCAAAGATAGTAAATTGTAGGCCTATGGCCTCCATGACGTTTTGGTGTTGTTGTCGTGCGATTGCGTGACTGTGATTAGCGTTACTTGTACATTCACATTGTGTCGCATACCTTTGCATTTGCTTTACGACGTGAACGATGAGGGCTATGCCCTGTGAGCCACTATTTACTGGCAACGACGATTTTTACGGCGGGAGTTTTGCTCCAATGGTACCACATGCATATGCACAGTTGAGTCGCATTCCGCATTGCACTTCGATGATTCTATTGATGACTCTATTGAGGATTTTATTGATGATATGTGTAATTCTATAGTACCTGACCTATCATATTGTTCTTCATACATGCTCTTATATAGTTCGATATCTCACCCCTTCTGTTTGAATGTTACCCCTATGTGGTAACGTGCAGGTAGTCGCGAATGAAGGCGGTGATCCTTCCTTAGTTGAGTCGGTGTCGTCACTCTGATACGTAACACTCGGGGGGATTGAACGCTGTTTTTTTTCCTTTATCATTTAGGTTGCAATATTTGTTGAACTCGAAGTTATTTCTATTAAACAAATTGTTGATTTTGAGTTGTCTAATGGACAAGGATTGTTAAGATTGCTTCAAATTGAATTTACCATGAATGAATTATATTGTTTGTTTTGGGAAGTAAGTGTAGCACTCCAATATTTATGTTGAAAATTCCGCACTCTGATTTATAGTATTATTGGGTAGAATTGGGGTGTTACATTAGTGGTATCAGAGCATGGTTGGGTCTGTCCGACCAAGTTGTCGAGTCATCGCTTCGATTAATAATCAAGTATTGTTATTCGTTCTAAACTATAATTTGTGTTGTAGGGATAAGCTGAAATGGCCAGACGGAATGATGCTGCTATTGCTGTTGCTTTGGGCGCTATGGCTCAGGCATTGGAGAATCAATAGAACGCTGGTGAAAATGCTGGATCTCGCAGTTTGGCGACTTTCCAAAGGGAGAATCCGCCCACTTTCAAGGGTAAGTATGATCCTGATGGAGCATTGGCTTGGTTGAAGGAGATTGAGAGAATCTTCCGTGTGATGGATTGCACTCCAGCGCAGAAGGTTCGTTATGGTACTCATATGCTGTCAGAAGAGGCTGACGACTGGTGGTTAGATACACGTCAGAGATTGGAAGCTGCAGGTGAAGAGATCACTTGGGTTGTGTTCTGTAGGGAGTTTTTGAGGAAGTATTACCCTGAGGATGTTCGGGGTAAGAAAGAAATTGAGTTTCTTGAGCTGAAGCAAGGGAACCTGTCAGTTACTGAATATGCTGCTAAGTTTGTGGAGTTGGCCAAATTTTATCCGCACTACAATGAAGCAACTGCTGAATTTTCAAAGTGCATCAAGTTTGAGAATGGGCTGCGACCTGAGATCAAAAAGGCAATTGGGTATCAGAAGATCCGTGTTTTCTCCGATTTGATTGACAGTTGCAGGATCTATGAGGAGGACAACAATGCTCACTATAAGATCATTAATGAGAAGAGGAGCAAGCAGTAGACTCATGGTAAGCCGTATGATGCTCCAGTTGGTAAAGGTAAGCAGAAAAGTTTTGATGGTAAGAGAACTAGTGGGGGAGACGCCCCTGCTGGTATTGTATGTTACAAATGTGGCAAACCTGGTCATAAGAGTAACGTGTGCAAGGTTGAGGTGAAGAGGTGCTTTCGTTGTGGTAAGACTGGGCACGAATCATCCGAGTGCAAGCACAAGGAGCAGGTCTGTTTCAGCTGTGGCGAAGAAGGGCATATTAGTAATCAATGTCAGAAGCCAAAGAAAGAAAGAGTTAGTGGAAGAGTGTTCGCTCTGGCAGGGACACAGACTACTGAGAACGACGGATTTATTGGAGGTACATGTTTCATTAATGGTGTTCCTCTAATAGCTATTATTGATACTGGCGCTACTCATTGTTTTATTGCTGCGGAATGTGTTAAAAGATTGGGTCTTGTGTTGTCTTCTATGAATAGGGAGATGGTTGTCGATACTCCAGCTAAGGGGTCGGTGACTACTTCTCTTGTGTGTTCTAAGTGCCCTTTGTCGATTTTCGATAGAGAATTTATTGTTGATCTGATTTGTCTGCCGTTAAGCGGATTGGATGTGATCCTAGGCATGGACTGGTTAGAATATAACTATGTTCATATTAATTGTTTTAGCAAGTCTGTGAGTTTCTCCACTCCTGAAGAGGAGGAGGCTGGTTTGTTGTCTGCTGGACAGTTGCGGAAGTTGATGCGGGAAGAAGTTCAGCTATTCTCGCTGATGGCGTCGCTATCTGTTAAGAATCAAGCCATAATTGATGAGTTGTAGGTGGTGCGCGAATTTCCTGAAGTTTTCCCTGATGAGATTCCAAGTGTACCACCAGAGAGGGAAGTTGAATTTGCTATTGATCTTGTACCTGGTACCAAACCTGTTTCTATGGCACCTTACAGGATGTCAGCATCTGAATTATCCGAATTGAAGAAGCAACTTGAGGATCTACTTGAAAAGAAGTTCGTGAGGCCGAGTGTATCACCGTGGGGAGCTCCAGTGTTGCTAGTGAAGAAGAAGGATGGAAGTATGAGGCTTTGTGTTGATTATAGACAGTTGAATAAAGTGACGATTAAGAACAAGTATCCAATCCCAAGAATAGACGATTTGATGGATCAATTGGTGGGTGCTCAAGTATTCAGTAAGATTGATTTGAGATCGGGCTACCATCAGATTAAAGTGAAAGATGAGGATATTCAGAAGACGGCTTTTAGAACTCGGTACGGGCATTATGAGTATTCGGTGATGCCTTTCGGTGTTACTAACGCGCCGGGAGTATTCATGGAGTACATGAACCGTGTGTTTCATGCTTATTTGGATCGGTTTGTGGTAGTATTCATCGATGATATTTTGATTTACTCTAAGACAGAAGAAGAGCATGCAGAGCACTTGAGATTGGTATTGGAGGTCTTAAGGGAAAAGAAGTTATATGCAAAGTTGTCTAAGTGCGAATTTTGGCTGAAGGAGGTGAGTTTTCTTGGTCACGTTATTTCTGGTAGTGGCATTGCGGTGGATCCATCTAAAGTCGATGCTGTATTGCAATGGGAGACTCCAAAGTCGGCTACCGAGATTAGAAGCTTTTTGGGATTAGCTAGCTACTATAGAAGGTTCATTGAAGGCTTTTCTAAGTTGGCACTTCCTTTAACTCAGCTGACCTGCAAAGGTCAAGCCTTTATATGGGACGCTCGTTGAGAAGAGAGTTTCACCGAATTGAAGAAGAGATTGACGACGTCTCCTATCTTGACGTTGCCTAATCCGGGAGAGTCCTTTGTGGTGTACTGTGATGCTTCCAAGATGGGTTTAGGAGGTGTGCTTATGCAGAATGGTAAGGTAGTTGCTTATGCATCGAGGCAGTTGAGGACTCATGAGAAGAACTATCCTACGCACGATTTAGAACTTGCTGCAGTTGTTTTTGCGCTGAAAATTTGGAGGCATTATCTTTATGGTTCTAGATTTGAAGTATTTAGCGACCATAAGGGTTTGCAGTACTTGTTTGATCAAAAGGAACTGAATATGAGACAGCGGAGGTGGTTGGAGTTACTAAAAGACTATGATTTCAGTTTGAATTATCATCCAGGGAAAGCTAATGTCGGCAATGATGGTCAGGGAGTTTGAATTGATTGAGCAGTTCAGAGATATGAGTTTGATTTGCGAAGTGACACCTCAGAGTGTTATGTTGGGGATGTTGAAGATTAATAATGACTTTTTAGATAGCATCAGAGAAGCTCAGAAACTGGATGTTAAACTGGTAGATTTGACGGTAGGAATCGGGCAGTCTGAGAATAACGATTTTGAGTTGGATGCGCAAGGTGTGTTGAGATACCGTAATAGAATCTGCATTCCTGACGATGCGGAAATGAAGAAAGCAATTCTCGAAGAGGGTCATAGAAGTAAGTTGAGTATTCATCCAAGAGCTACGAAAATGTATCAAGACTTGAGAAGATGGTTCTGGTGGCCTGGGATGAAGCGCGATGTAGCGCAATTCGTGTATGCATGTTTAACTTGTCAGAAGTCAAAAGTTGAACATCAGAAGCCTGCGGGGTTGATGCAACCTTTAGAGATTCCGGAATGGATGGGATAGCATTTCAATGGACTTTGTGACGGGGCTGCCTAATACTGTGAGAGGGCATGATGCGATTTGGGTGATTGTTGACAGGCTGACGAAGTCGGCTCATTTTATACCTATTAATATCACATATCCGGTACCGAAGTTGGCTGAGATTTACCTCCAAAAGATTGTAAAGTTGCATGGTGTTCCTATGTGTATCGTTTCGGATAGAGATCCTAGGTTCACTTCTGATTTCTGGAAGAGTTTGCAAGAGGCGTTGGGTTCTAAGTTGAGATTGAGCTCAGCGTATCACCCTCAGACGGATGGTCAGACAGAGAGGACTATTCAATCGTTGGAGGATTTGTTGAGAGCGTGTATTCTTGAGCAAGGAGGTTCGTGGGATACCCATCTCTCGTTGATAGAGTTTACCTATAATAACAGTTATCATTCTAGTATTGGGATGGCACCTTTCAAAGCGTTGTATGGTCGAAGGTGTAGAACCCCTTTGTGTTGGTATGAATCTGGAGAGAGTATAGTGCTTGGACCTGAAATTGTTCGAGAAACGACTGAGAAGGTGAAGTTGATTCGTGAAAAGATGAAAGCTTCACAAAGTAGACAGAAGAGTTACCATGACAAGCGAAGGAAGGATTTGGAATTTCAAGCTGGTGATCATGTGTTTTTGAGAGTCACCCCTGTGACCGGTGTTGGACGTGCTCTGAAATCTAAGAAGCTTACTCCTCGATTCATTGGTCCGTATCAGATCACGGAAAGAGTTGGGAATGTAGCTTACAGAGTGGCCTTACTGCCTAATCTTTCGAATTTGCATGATGTGTTCCATGTGTCACAACTTCGGAAGTATATTCCAGATCCATCTCATGTAATTCATATGGATGATGTGCAAGTACGGGATAACCTCACTGTGGAGACGATGCCTGTACGAATCGCGGACCGTGAGACGAAGACTCTAAGGGGCAAAGAGATCGCCTTGGTGAAAGTAGTCTGGTTAGGAGCAGCCGGAGAGAGCATGACATGGGAGTTGGAAAGCAAGATGCGGGAGTCCTATCCCGAGTTGTTCGAATCAGGTAAATTTTCGAGGACGAAAATATTCTAAGTGGGGGAGAGTTGTAACGCCCTAAAATTTAATCAAATTACTTCGAAGTTGGATTGCCGTAGGATAATTGTAAGAATTGAAATTATGGGCGTAATAGCTATGTTGAAAATGAGTTAGATGATAATCACGTGTCGTGGGCCAGTTAAAAATAGCATTGGGCTTAGCACCGCGAGTGCGCAGCGCTCACGCAACCCTAGCAGCATGTCCAGTGCGCAGCTTGTGTAACACCCCGGAAATAATTTAATTAAAATAGTTGATTGAATTATTAAAATAATTTGGAGGCGGGATATAGATAAATTAAAAGGTTAATATTTTATATGCGTAGGAGGTGAAACGAGTAAAGGAGGTGGTGACGTAGAGAGCCCAGTGTTTACTGAGCCCTCAACTTAAACCCTGGGGGTTTAAGCCAAACCCTCATTCGCAGCAAGCAAAAGAAAAACGAAAGTGAGAGTGAGAGAGAGAGCACGCGGCGCAAAGAGGGAGAGAAGAGGAGGGTTTCGCGAAGAATTTCAAAAGGAGTTCGTTCGTGTTGCTGTGGTTTTGTTCGTGTCTCGTTCGTCGTGTTCCGGAGCTTACGTTATTCGAGGTAAGGGTGGGCTTAACCTTGATAATGGGTTGATGATAATTATGTGTGGGTAGTCTAGGGTTTTGTTGAATTGTTCGTATTGTTGCATATCGTGTTTTCGTTGAGATTGGTGCTTTGATGATTATTGCACGTTATTGTGATTTGTTTCGTTATTTGTTGTTGCGTGATTGTTGTATCACGATGATGGTGTTGTTATTGTTCGTGTTTTTATTGTTGCTGTGCGTGGTTGATTGTTGTTGTCGCGTTGTCGAATTGTCGTTTTTGTTGTGGTGGTTGCGGTGTCGTTGCCGTTAGGGTTTGGTGTTTGGCAATTTAGCGATTCTGGACACAGGTTCGGTTTTTCTAAAACTGGCGCTGTTTGGTTGATCCAAAAATTATAAGGTTGATTGTTTTTGAAAATAGACTTAACGCCGGTCGTCTTGGCACTGGTTTCGTTAAATTCGGAGTTGTATAGCTCGAGTTATAGGCGATACAAGTTAGGTTAAAATTCTGGAAACGATTTGGGTATAGATTCGGTATTTCGGTGACTGGGAATGTTGTATTGACCGAAAAATTATGTGGTTTATTTTTCTGGAAAATAGACTTAATGCTTGTTAATTTGGCACTGGTTTGGTTGCGTTTAGAGTTGTGTAGCTCGAGATATGAATTCCACAAGTTAGAGTAAGATTCTGGAAACAATCTGGACACAGGGTCAGCGTTTTGGTTACCACGTTTTCAAAAGAACTCCTTTTCGAACGAATCCAATTTCTTTGAAAACTAGATAAAATTTGCCCCAGTTTACGCACAAGTTTCATGCAATTTGATTGAGTTTTGGTCACTTTGGAATTGCTTGAATTTGAAGGACAGAAACTGTCCTCTTTTGCAACTAGCCTGTGTGCTTTTCGAAAAACTGTACCTATTGGACACTCTCCTTCAAAAACTGAACTTAGGGATGATAACCAGACCCATAGGGCTTTCCAACAAGTATTTATTTGTTGAAATCCGATGTCGTTTGCTATTTTAATTAATTCGCTGAAGTAGGTACGATGTGCCTAGGCGCTGTGCGCCAGTCTTGTGCGTGGTGTGCGTGCGTTATGTCCGCGTTGTGGAGCCGTCTGGTGTTAATATTTCAGGTGCGGTGCTGGTATGCTCAGGAGAGTTTAGTGGTAGCTGTGATGCTACAACTTGGTGCTATTTTTGGTGAAATCATTTGTTTTGATTCTGGTGATATAGTATTTATTTTAAATACTTGTTATGGTGAGTTGGTGCATAATCATGGTGTCGCATTGTCATATGCATGTTTTGGTGATATAGGCTCTGCCTCTGGTGTTTATTGGTGATATGCCCATCGTGGCTCATTTTGGTGATCGGTACCGCATGCATATGCCCACTGGAGGGGTTGCATATCATCCCATTGTCTATGAATGTTATAATTTTGGTGGTTCACTGTCAAATGGATTTTTCCTTGGGTATCTGGTGCTGTGATATGGTGTAATTGTATTGTGTTGCTGTAGTTACCTGATGCTAGCATATTTTTATCATCTGCTTATTATCTCTGTTAGACTCACCCCTTCTGCTTGGAATGTTGCTCTCATGCGGCAACGCTGCAGGTGATCGCTAGTGCTCGTGGAGGAATTGCTAGGTTTTGCTTCCTCTCTCGTTTGGGTCTGTGTCAGCTCTGATATGTAGCACCGGGGAGTCATTAGTTATCGTTTTGAACTATTATTTTAGTTATTGGAAATTGTTTTAATTAATTTTGGAGATGTCTTTAATTGTTAATTCTGGAGATGTTTAAACTGGTTAATATTTCCGCTGCTTGGTGATTTCTTTTATATAAATTATTTTGGAGACTTTTTTTTGGAATAAATGGTGTTTTTTTTTAAAATGGTGAAAAATGTAGCGCCTTTCGAGGTGACTCTGATAATTGTCTATTTAATTGTAATAGTAAAAGGGGGGTGTTACATTAGTGGTATCAGAGCAGTTCGGTCTGTCCGGCCAAGTTGTCGAGTCGTCGAGTCGAGTAACACTTGAGTAATTGTTACTCGTTTCTGATTATAGTTTCTGTTGCTAGTGTTAGGTTGAGATGGCAGGACGGAACGATGCTGCACTCGCTGCTGCTTTGCAGGCTGCGGCTCAAGCTGTGGAGAATAACCCAGGTGCTGCTGGTGATGCTGGGTCGCGCAGTTTGGCTACGTTTCAGAGGGAGAATCCTCCTACCTTTAAGGGCAAGTATAACCCTGATGGTGCTTTGGCGTGGCTGAAAGAGATGGAGAGAATCTTTCGTGTTATGGATTGCTCTGAGGCGCAGAGAGTCAGGTATGGTACTCATATGCTGGCAGAGGAGGCGGATGACTGGTGGTTGGAGGTGAGGCAGAGGTTGGCGACTGTGAATGAAGAGGTCACTTGGGCTGTGTTCAGCAGAGAATTTCTGAGAAAGTATTATCCTGAAGATGTCCGTGGGAAGAAAGAGATTGAGTTTCTGGAGCTGAAGCAGGGTAATATGTCGGTGACTGAGTATGCTGCCAAGTTCATTGAATTGGTGAAGTTCTATCCACATTATGGTGAGGCTGGCGCTGAATTCTCCAAATGCATTAAGTTTGAAAATGGGTTGCGGGCTGATATCAAGAAGGCGATAGGGTATCAGAAAATTCGGGTGTTCTCGGAGTTGATTGACAGCTGCAGAATCTTCGAGGAAGACAGTAATGCTCATTCTAGAGTCATGAGGGATAGGCAGAAGAATTTCTCGAGTCGTGGGAAGTCGTATGAGGTTCCAGCTGGTAAGGGCAATCAGAGAACTGCTGTGGGTAAGAGACCTAGTGGGGGAGATGTTGCTGCTAGTGTGGTATGTTACAAGTGTGGTAAACCCGGTCATAAGCGTCCTGACTGTCCAGGTGATGTGAAGAAGTGCTACAAGTGTGGTAAAGAGGGTCATATGGCGTCTAGCTGTGATCGAAAGGATGTGTTATGCTACAACTGTGGTGAGGGTGGTCGTATCAGCACTCAGTGTCCTAAACCGAAGAAAGAAAGGTCCGTTGGGAAGGTGTTCGCTCTGGCGGGGTCAGATGCAGTGAATGAGATCAGAGGTACATGCTATATTAATAATTCTCCTCTTATTGCTATTATTGATACTGGTGCTACCCATTGTTTTATTGCTACTGCATGTGTTGAGAAATTAGATCTTGTTTTATCTTCTATGTTGAGGGAGATGGTTATCGATACTCCGGCTAAGGGTTCGGTGACTACCTCGGTTGTTTGTGCTAAATGCCCTTTATCGATATTCGGTAATGATTTTCTCGTTGACTTGATTTGTTTGCCGCTGAGCGGAATGGATGTTATTCTAGGTATGGACTGGTTAGTTGATAACCATGTTCATATCAACTGTCATGAAAGGTCTGTGAGTTTCTTTTCTCCTGAAGAGGAAGAGTCTGGTTTGTTGTCTGCTGGTCAGTTGCATAGGGTAATGAGGGAAGACGTCCAGTTGTTTTCATTAATGGCGTCATTGTCTGCTGAGAGCCAAGCGAAGGTTGATGAGTTGCAGGTGGTGCGAGAGTTTTCTGAGGTTTTTCCCGACGAGATTCCGGATGTACCACCAGAGAGAGAGGTTGAGTTTGCTATTGATCTGGTACCTGATACTAAACCTGTGTCTATGGCACCGTATAGAATGTCTGCATCTGAATTGTCAGAACTGAAGAAGCAACTCGAGGATCTGCTTGAAAAGAAATTTGTGAGGCCAAGTGTGTCGCCGTGGGGAGCTCCAGTGTTGTTGGTGAAAAAGAAAGATGGTAGTATGAGGTTGTGCGTAGACTATCGGCAGCTGAATAAGGTGACTATTAAGAACAAGTATCCGCTTCCGAGGATTGATGACTTAATGGATTAGTTGGTGGGTGCTCAGGTGTTCAGTAAAATAGATTTGAGATCGGGTTATCATCAGATCAAGGTGAAAGACGAAGACATTCAGAAGACAGCTTTCAGAACCCGTTATGGGCATTATGAGTATTCCGTGATGCCTTTCGGTGTGACTAATGCGCCGGGAGTGTTCATGGAGTACATGAATCGTATCTTTCATGAGTATCTGGATCGGTTTGTGGTGGTATTCATTGACGACATCCTAATTTATTCTAAGTCAGAAGAGGAGCATGCAGAACATCTGAGATTGGTATTGGAAATTCTGAGGGACAGGAAATTATATGCGAAGCTGTCTAAGTGTGAGTTTTGGTTGAAAGAGGTTAGCTTTCTGGGTCATGTTATTTCGGGGAATGGAATTGCCGTGGATCCGTCTAAGGTTGATGCCGTGTTACAATGGGAGTCTCCGAAGTCAGTTACTGAGATTAGAAGTTTTCTGGGTCTGGCAGGTTACTATAGGAGGTTTATAGAAGGATTTTCGAAGTTGGCACTTCCGTTGACTCAGTTGACTTGCAAGGGTAAAGCTTTCATCTGGGATGACTGTTGTGAAGAGAGCTTCAAAGAATTGAAGGAGAGGTTGACGACGTCTCCTGTTCTGACGTTGCCTAATCCGGAAGAGTCGTTTGTGGTGTATTGTGATGCTTCCAAGATGGGGTTGGGAGGTGTGCTTATGCAGAATGGTAAGGTAGTTGCCTATGCGTCGAGACAGTTGAGGACTCATGAGAAGAACTACCCTACCCATGATTTAGAACTTGCTGCAGTTGTGTTCGCGTTGAAAATTTGGAGACATTATCTGTATGGTTCGAGGTTTGAGGTGTTCAGTGATCATAAGGGTTTGCAGTATCTGTTTGATCAGAAAGAGTTGAATATGAGACAGCGCAGATGGTTGGAGTTGCTGAAAGACTATGACTTTAGCTTGAACTATCATCCGGGAAAGGCTAATGTGGTAGCTGACGCTTTAAGTCGAAAGACGTTGCATATGTCAGCAATGATGGTTAGAGAACTCGAATTAATTGAGCAGTTCAGGGATATGAGTTTGGTTTGTGAAGTGACGCCTCAGAGTGTCAGATTGGGGATGTTGAAGATTGATAATGAATTCATGGCTAGCATTCGAGAAGCTCAGAAGTTAGATGTTAAATTAGTTGACCTGATGGTTGGGATTGATCAATCCGAGAATAAAGACTTTGAGTTGGATGCGCAGAATGTATTGAAGTACCGTGGAAGAATCTGCATTCCTGATGATGAGGAGATGAAAAGAGCAATTTTAGAAGAAGGTCATAGGAGTAAGTTGAGTATCCATCCGGGAGCTACAAAGATGTATCAGGATCTGAAGAAGATGTTTTGGTGGCCTGGTATGAAGCGTGATGTGGCGCAGTTTGTGTATTCCTGCTTGACTTGTCAGAAATCGAAGGTTGAGCATCAGAAGCCTGCTGGGTTGATGCAACCGTTGGAGATTCCAGAATGGAAGTGGGATAGTATTTCTATGGATTTCGTGATAGGGTTACCTAATACTGTGAGGGGGCACGATTCGATTTGGGTGATTGTGGATAGATTGACGAAGTCTGCTCATTTTATTCCTATCAATATCACGTATCCGGTGTCGAGATTGGCAGAGATTTATATTCAGGTGATTGTGAAGTTGCATGGTGTTCCTTTGTGCATTGTGTCTGACAGAGATCCTAGGTTCACTTCTGATTTCTGGAAGAGTTTGCAAGAAGCGTTAGGTTCTAAATTGAGGTTGAGTTCAGCTTATCATCCTCAAACTGATGGGCAGACAGAGAGGACCATTCAGTCGTTGGAAGACTTGTTGAGATCTTGTGTTCTTGAGCAGGGAGGTGCGTGGGATACTCACCTTCCGTTGATCGAGTTTACTTACAACAATAGTTACCATTCTAGCATCGGGATGGCACCGTTCGAGGCATTGTATGGTCGGAGATGTAGGACTCCGTTGTGTTGGCATGAATCTGGGGAGAGTATTGTTCTTGGACCCGAGGTTGTTCGAGAGACTACTGAAAAGGTGAAATTGATCCGTGAGAAAATGAAAGCGTCGCAGAGTAGACAGAAGAGCGATCATGATAAGAGAAGGAAGGATTTAGAATTCCAAGCTGGTGATCATGTGTTTTTGAGAGTCACGCCTATGGCTGGTGTTGGGCGTGCATTGAAGACAAAGAAGTTGACTCCTCGTTTCATTGGACCGTATCAGATCACTGAGAGAATTGGTAATGTTGCTTATAGGGTGGCCTTGCCGCCTAATCTTTCGAATTTGCACGATGTATTTCATGTGTCGCAACTTCGGAAGTATATTTCGGATCCCTCCCATGTGATTCCGATGGATGATGTGCATGTGCGGGATAATCTCACTGTGGAGACAATGCCTGTGCGAATTGAAGATCGTGAAGTGAAGACTTTACGTGGCAAAGAGATAAACCTGGTGAAAGTGGTCTGGTTAGGGGCTGCTGGTGAAAGCATGACATGGGAGTTGGAGAGCAAGATGCGAGAGTCCTATCCGGAGCTGTTTGAATCAGGTATGTTTTCGAGGACGAAAGATTCTAAGTGGGGGAGGGTTGTAACACCCCGGAAATAATTTAATTAAAATAGTTGATTGAATTATTAAAATAATTTGGAGGCGGGATATAGATAAATTAAAAGGTTAATATTTTATATGCGTAGGAGGTGAAACGAGTAAAGGAGGTGGTGACGTAGAGAGCCCAGTGTTTACTGAGCCCTCAACTTAAAACCTGGGGGTTTAAGCCAAACCCTCATTCGCAGCAAGCAAAAGAAAAACGAAAGTGAGAGTGAGAGAGAGAGCACGCGGCGCAAAGAGGGAGAGAAGAGGAGGGTTTCGCGAAGAATTTCAAAAGGAGATCGTTCGTGTTGCTGTGGTTTTGTTCGTGTCTCGTTCGTCGTGTTCCGGAGCTTACGTTGTTCGAGGTAAGGGTGGGCTTAACCTTGATAATGGGTTGATGATAATTATGTGTGGGTAGTCTAGGGTTTTGTTGAATTGTTCGTATTGTTGCATATCGTGTTTTCGTTGAGATTGGTGCTTTGATGATTATTGCACGTTATTGTGATTTGTTTCGTTATTTGTTGTTGCGTGATTGTTGTATCACGATGATGGTGTTGTTATTGTTCGTGTTTTTATTGTTGCTGTGCGTGGTTGATTGTTGTTGTCGCGTTGTCGAATTGTCGTTTTTGTTGTGGTGGTTGCGGTGTCGTTGCCGTTAGGGTTTGGTGTTTGGCAATTTAGCGATTCTGGACACAGGTTCGGTTTTTCTAAAACTGGCGCTGTTTGGTTGATCCAAAAATTATAAGGTTGATTGTTTTTGAAAATAGACTTAACGCCGGTCGTCTTGGCACTGGTTTCGTTAAATTCGGAGTTGTATAGCTCGAGTTATAGGCGATACAAGTTAGGTTAAAATTCTGGAAACGATTTGGGTATAGATTCGGTATTTCGGTGACTGGGAATGTTGTATTGACCGAAAAATTATGTGGTTTATTTTTCTGGAAAATAGACTTAATGCTTGTTAATTTGGCACTGGTTTGGTTGCGTTTAGAGTTGTGTAGCTCGAGATATGAATTCCACAAGTTAGAGTAAGATTCTGGAAACAATCTGGACACAGGGTCAGCGTTTTGGTTACCACGTTTTCAAAAGAACTCCTTTTCGAACGAATCCAATTTCTTTGAAAACTAGATAAAATTTGCCCCAGTTTACGCACAAGTTTCATGCAATTTGATTGAGTTTTGGTCACTTTGGAATTGCTTGAATTTGAAGGACAGAAACTGTCCTCTTTTGCAACTAGCCTGTGTGCTTTTCGAAAAACTGTACCTATTGGACACTCTCCTTCAAAAACTGAACTTAGGGATGATAACCAGACCCATAGGGCTTTCCAACAAGTATTTATTTGTTGAAATCCGATGTCGTTTGCTATTTTAATTAATTCGCTGAAGTAGGTACGATGTGCCTAGGCGCTGTGCGCCAGTCTTGTGCGTGGTGTGCGTGCGTTATGTCCGCGTTGTGGAGCCGTCTGGTGTTAATATTTCAGGTGCGGTGCTGGTATGCTCAGGAGAGTTTAGTGGTAGCTGTGATGCTACAACTTGGTGCTATTTTTGGTGAAATCATTTGTTTTGATTCTGGTGATATAGTATTTATTTTAAATACTTCTTATGGTGAGTTGGTGCATAATCATGGTGTCGCATTGTCATATGCATGTTTTGGTGATATAGGCTCTGCCTCTGGTGTTTATTGGTGATATGCCCATCGTGGCTCATTTTGGTGATCGGTACCGCATGCATATGCCCACTGGAGGGGTTGCATATCATCCCATTGTCTATGAATGTTATAATTTTGGTGGTTCACTGTCAAATGGATTTTTCCTTGGGTATCTGGTGCTGTGATATGGTGTAATTGTATTGTGTTGCTGTAGTTACCTGATGCTAGCATATTTTTATCATCTGCTTATTATCTCTGTTAGACTCACCCCTTCTGCTTGGAATGTTGCTCTCATGCGGCAACGCTGCAGGTGATCGCTAGTGCTCGTGGAGGAATTGCTAGGTTTTGCTTCCTCTCTCGTTTGGGTCTGTGTCAGCTCTGATATGTAGCACCGGGGAGTCGTTAGTTATCGTTTTGAACTATTATTTTAGTTATTGGAAATTGTTTTAATTAATTTTGGAGATGTCTTTAATTGTTAATTCTGGAGATGTTTAAACTGGTTAATATTTCCGCTGCTTGGTGATTTCTTTTATATAAATTATTTTGGAGACTTTTTTTTGGAATAAATGGTGTTTTTTTTTAAAATGGTGAAAAATGTAGCGCCTTTCGAGGTGACTCTGATAATTGTCTATTTAATTGTAATAGTAAAAGGGGGGTGTTACATTAGTGGTATCAGAGCAGTTCGGTCTGTCCGGCCAAGTTGTCGAGTCGTCGAGTCGAGTAACACTTGAGTAATTGTTACTCGTTTCTGATTATAGTTTCTGTTGCTAGTGTTAGGTTGAGATGGCAGGACGGAACGATGCTGCACTCGCTGCTGCTTTGCAGGCTGCGGCTCAAGCTGTGGAGAATAACCCAGGTGCTGCTGGTGATGCTGGGTCGCGCAGTTTGGCTACGTTTCAGAGGGAGAATCCTCCTACCTTTAAGGGCAAGTATAACCCTGATGGTGCTTTGGCGTGGCTGAAAGAGATGGAGAGAATCTTTCGTGTTATGGATTGCTCTGAGGCGCAGAGAGTCAGGTATGGTACTCATATGCTGGCAGAGGAGGCGGATGACTGGTGGTTGGAGGTGAGGCAGAGGTTGGCGACTGTGAATGAAGAGGTCACTTGGGCTGTGTTCAGCAGAGAATTTCTGAGAAAGTATTATCCTGAAGATGTCCGTGGGAAGAAAGAGATTGAGTTTCTGGAGCTGAAGCAGGGTAATATGTCGGTGACTGAGTATGCTGCCAAGTTCATTGAATTGGTGAAGTTCTATCCACATTATGGTGAGGCTGGCGCTGAATTCTCCAAATGCATTAAGTTTGAAAATGGGTTGCGGGCTGATATCAAGAAGGCGATAGGGTATCAGAAAATTCGGGTGTTCTCGGAGTTGATTGACAGCTGCAGAATCTTCGAGGAAGACAGTAATGCTCATTCTAGAGTCATGAGGGATAGGCAGAAGAATTTCTCGAGTCGTGGGAAGTCGTATGAGGTTCCAGCTGGTAAGGGCAATCAGAGAACTACTGTGGGTAAGAGACCTAGTGGGGGAGATGTTGCTGCTAGTGTGGTATGTTACAAGTGTGGTAAACCCGGTCATAAGCGTCCTGACTGTCCAGGTGATGTGAAGAAGTGCTACAAGTGTGGTAAAGAGGGTCATATGGCGTCTAGCTGTGATCGAAAGGATGTGTTATGCTACAACTGTGGTGAGGGTGGTCGTATCAGCACTCAGTGTCCTAAACCGAAGAAAGAAAGGTCCGTTGGGAAGGTGTTCGCTCTGGCGGGGTCAGATGCAGTGAATGAGATCAGAGGTACATGCTATATTAATAATTCTCCTCTTATTGCTATTATTGATACTGGTGCTACCCATTGTTTTATTGCTACTGCATGTGTTGAGAAATTAGATCTTGTTTTATCTTCTATGTTGAGGGAGATGGTTATCGATACTCCGGCTAAGGGTTCGGTGACTACCTCGGTTGTTTGTGCTAAATGCCTTTTATCGATATTCGGTAATGATTTTCTCGTTGACTTGATTTGTTTGCCGCTGAGCGGAATGGATGTTATTCTAGGTATGGACTGGTTAGTTGATAACCATGTTCATATCAACTGTCATGAAAGGTCTGTGAGTTTCTTTTCTCCTGAAGAGGAAGAGTCTGGTTTGTTGTCTGCTGGTCAGTTGCATAGGGTAATGAGGGAAGACGTCCAGTTGTTTTCATTAATGGCGTCATTGTCTGCTGAGAGCCAAGCGAAGGTTGATGAGTTGCAGGTGGTGCGAGAGTTTTCTGAGGTTTTTCCCGACGAGATTCCGGATGTACCACCAGAGAGAGAGGTTGAGTTTGCTATTGATCTGGTACCTGATACTAAACCTGTGTCTATGGCACCGTATAGAATGTCTGCATCTGAATTGTCAGAACTGAAGAAGCAACTCGAGGATCTGCTTGAAAAGAAATTTGTGAGGCCAAGTGTGTCGCCGTGGGGAGCTCCAGTGTTGTTGGTGAAAAAGAAAGATGGTAGTATGAGGTTGTGCGTAGACTATCGGCAGCTGAATAAGGTGACTATTAAGAACAAGTATCCGCTTCCGAGGATTGATGACTTAATGGATCAGTTGGTGGGTGCTCAGGTGTTCAGTAAAATAGATTTGAGATCGGGTTATCATCAGATCAAGGTGAAAGACGAAGACATTTAGAAGACAGCTTTCAGAACCCGTTATGGGCATTATGAGTATTCCGTGATGCCTTTCGGTGTGACTAATGCGCCGGGAGTGTTCATGGAGTACATGAATCGTATCTTTCATGAGTATCTGGATCGGTTTGTGGTGGTATTCATTGACGACATCCTAATTTATTCTAAGTCAGAAGAGGAGCATGCAGAACATCTGAGATTGGTATTGGAAATTCTGAGGGACAGGAAATTATATGCGAAGCTGTCTAAGTGTGAGTTTTGGTTGAAAGAGGTTAGCTTTCTGGGTCATGTTATTTCGGGGAATGGAATTGCCGTGGATCCGTCTAAGGTTGATGCCGTGTTACAATGGGAGTCTCCGAAGTCAGTTACTGAGATTAGAAGTTTTCTGGGTCTGGCAGGTTACTATAGGAGGTTTATAGAAGGATTTTCGAAGTTGGCACTTCCGTTGACTCAGTTGACTTGCAAGGGTAAAGCTTTCATCTGGGATGACTGTTGTGAAGAGAGCTTCAAAGAATTGAAGGAGAGGTTGACGACGTCTCCTGTTCTGACGTTGCCTAATCCGAAGAGTCGTTTGTGGTGTATTGTGATGCTTCCAAGATGGGGTTGGGGGGTGTGCTTATGCAGAATGGTAAGGTAGTTGCCTATGCGTCGAGACAGTTGAGGACTCATGAGAAGAACTACCCTACCCATGATTTAGAACTTGCTGCAGTTGTGTTCGCGTTGAAAATTTGGAGACATTATCTGTATGGTTCGAGGTTTGAGGTGTTCAGTGATCATAAGGGTTTGCAGTATCTGTTTGATCAGAAAGAGTTGAATATGAGACAGCGCAGATGGTTGGAGTTGCTGAAAGACTATGACTTTAGCTTGAACTATCATCCGGGAAAGGCTAATGTGGTAGCTGACGCTTTAAGTCGAAAGACGTTGCATATGTCAGCAATGATGGTTAGAGAACTCGAATTAATTGAGCAGTTCAGGGATATGAGTTTGGTTTGTGAAGTGACGCCTCAGAGTGTCAGATTAGGGATGTTGAAGATTGATAATGAATTCATGGCTAGCATTCGAGAAGCTCAGAAGTTAGATGTTAAATTAGTTGACCTGATGGTTGGGATTGATCAATCCGAGAATAAAGACTTTGAGTTGGATGCGCAGAATGTATTGAAGTACCGTGGAAGAATCTGCATTCCTGATGATGAGGAGATGAAAAGAGCAATTTTAGAAGAAGGTCATAGGAGTAAGTTGAGTATCCATCCGGGAGCTACAAAGATGTATCAGGATCTGAAGAAGATGTTTTGGTGGCCTGGTATGAAGCGTGATGTGGCGCAGTTTGTGTATTCCTGCTTGACTTGTCAGAAATCGAAGGTTGAGCATCAGAAGCCTGCTGGGTTGATGCAACCGTTGGAGATTCCAGAATGGAAGTGGGATAGTATTTCTATGGATTTCGTGATAGGGTTACCTAATACTGTGAGGGGGCACGATTCGATTTGGGTGATTGTGGATAGATTGACGAAGTCTGCTCATTTTATTCCTATCAATATCACGTATCCGGTGTCGAGATTGGCAGAGATTTATATTCAGGTGATTGTGAAGTTGCATGGTGTTCCTTTGTGCATTGTGTCTGACAGAGATCCTAGGTTCACTTCTGATTTCTGGAAGAGTTTGCAAGAAGCGTTAGGTTCTAAATTGAGGTTGAGTTCAGCTTATCATCCTCAAACTGATGGGCAGACAGAGAGGACCATTCAGTCGTTGGAAGACTTGTTGAGATCTTGTGTTCTTGAGCAGGGAGGTGCGTGGGATACTCACCTTCCGTTGATCGAGTTTACTTACAACAATAGTTACCATTCTAGCATCGGGATGGCACCGTTCGAGGCATTGTATGGTCGGAGATGTAGGACTCCGTTGTGTTGGCATGAATCTGGGGAGAGTATTGTTCTTGGACCCGAGGTTGTTCGAGAGACTACTGAAAAGGTGAAATTGATCCGTGAGAAAATGAAAGCGTCGCAGAGTAGACAGAAGAGCGATCATGATAAGAGAAGGAAGGATTTAGAATTCCAAGCTGGTGATCATGTGTTTTTGAGAGTCACGCCTATGGCTGGTGTTGGGCGTGCATTGAAGACAAAGAAGTTGACTCCTCGTTTCATTGGACCGTATCAGATCACTGAGAGAATTGGTAATGTTGCTTATAGGGTGGCCTTGCCGCCTAATCTTTCGAATTTGCACGATGTATTTCATGTGTCGCAACTTCGGAAGTATATTTCGGATCCCTCCCATGTGATTCCGATGGATGATGTGCATGTGCGGGATAATCTCACTGTGGAGACAATGCCTGTGCGAATTGAAGATCGTGAAGTGAAGACTTTACGTGGCAAAGAGATAAACCTGGTGAAAGTGGTCTGGTTAGGGGCTGCTGGTGAAAGCATGACATGGGAGTTGGAGAGCAAGATGCGAGAGTCCTATCCGGAGCTGTTTGAATCAGGTATGTTTTCGAGGACGAAAGATTCTAAGTGGGGGAGGGTTGTAACACCCCGGAAATAATTTAATTAAAATAGTTGATTGAATTATTAAAATAATTTGGAGGCGGGATATAGATAAATTAAAAGGTTAATATTTTATATGCGTAGGAGGTGAAACGAGTAAAGGAGGTGGTGACGTAGAGAGCCCAGTGTTTACTGAGCCCTCAACTTAAACCCTGGGGGTTTAAGCCAAACCCTCATTCGCAGCAAGCAAAAGAAAAACGAAAGTGAGAGTGAGAGAGAGAGCACGCGGCGCAAAGAGGGAGAGAAGAGGAGGGTTTCGCGAAGAATTTCAAAAGGAGATCGTTCGTGTTGCTGTGGTTTTGTTCGTGTCTCGTTCGTCGTGTTCCGGAGCTTACGTTATTCGAGGTAAGGGTGGGCTTAACCTTGATAATGGGTTGATGATAATTATGTGTGGGTAGTCTAGGGTTTTGTTGAATTGTTCGTATTGTTGCATATCGTGTTTTCGTTGAGATTGGTGCTTTGATGATTATTGCACGTTATTGTGATTTGTTTCGTTATTTGTTGTTGCGTGATTGTTGTATCACGATGATGGTGTTGTTATTGTTCGTGTTTTTATTGTTGCTGTGCGTGGTTGATTGTTGTTGTCGCGTTGTCGAATTGTCGTTTTTGTTGTGGTGGTTGCGGTGTCGTTGCCGTTAGGGTTTGGTGTTTGGCAATTTAGCGATTCTGGACACAGGTTCGGTTTTTCTAAAACTGGCGCTGTTTGGTTGATCCAAAAATTATAAGGTTGATTGTTTTTGAAAATAGACTTAACGCCGGTCGTCTTGGCACTGGTTTCGTTAAATTCGGAGTTGTATAGCTCGAGTTATAGGCGATACAAGTTAGGTTAAAATTCTGGAAACGATTTGGGTATAGATTCGGTATTTCGGTGACTCGGAATGTTGTATTGACCGAAAAATTATGTGGTTTATTTTTCTGGAAAATAGACTTAATGCTTGTTAATTTGGCACTGGTTTGGTTGCGTTTAGAGTTGTGTAGCTCGAGATATGAATTCCACAAGTTAGAGTAAGATTCTGGAAACAATCTGGACACAGGGTCAGCGTTTTGGTTACCACGTTTTCAAAAGAACTCCTTTTCGAACGAATCCAATTTCTTTGAAAACTAGACAAAATTTGCCCCAGTTTACGCACAAGTTTCATGCAATTTGATTGAGTTTTGGTCACTTTGGAATTGCTTGAATTTGAAGGACAGAAACTGTCCTCTTTTGCAACTAGCCTGTGTGCTTTTCGAAAAACTGTACCTATTGGACACTCTCCTTCAAAAACTGAACTTAGGGATGATAACCAGACCCATAGGGCTTTCCAACAAGTATTTATTTGTTGAAATCCGATGTCGTTTGCTATTTTAATTAATTCGCTGAAGTAGGTACGATGTGCCTAGGCGCTGTGCGCCAGTCTTGTGCGTGGTGTGCGTGCGTTATGTCCGCGTTGTGGAGCCGTCTGGTGTTAATATTTCAGGTGCGGTGCCGGTATGCTCAGGAGAGTTTAGTGGTAGCTGTGATGCTACAACTTGGTGCTATTTTTGGTGAAATCATTTGTTTTGATTCTGGTGATATAGTATTTATTTTAAATACTTGTTATGGTGAGTTGGTGCATAATCATGGTGTCGCATTGTCATATGCATGTTTTGGTGATATAGGCTCTGCCTCTGGTGTTTATTGGTGATATGCCCGTCGTGGCTCATTTTGGTGATCGGTACCGCATGCATATGCCCACTGGAGGGGTTGCATATAATCCCATTGTCTATGAATGTTATAATTTTGGTGGTTCACTGTCAAATGGATTTTTCCTTGGGTATCTGGTGCTGTGATATGGTGTAATTGTATTGTGTTGCTGTAGTTACCTGATGCTAGCATATTTTTATCATCTGCTTATTATCTCTGTTAGACTCACCCCTTCTGCTTGGAATGTTGCTCTCATGCGGCAACGCTGCAGGTGATCGCTAGTGCTCGTGGAGGAATTGCTAGGTTTTGCTTCCTCTCTCGTTTGGGTCTGTGTCAGCTCTGATATGTAGCACCGGGGAGTCGTTAGTTATCGTTTTGAACTATTATTTTAGTTATTGGAAATTGTTTTAATTAATTTTGGAGATGTCTTTAATTGTTAATTCTGGAGATGTTTAAACTGGTTAATATTTCCGCTGCTTGGTGATTTCTTTTATATAAATTATTTTGGAGACTTTTTTTTGGAATAAATAGTGTTTTTTTTTAAAATGGTGAAAAATGTAGCGCCTTTCGAGGTGACTCTGATAATTGTCTATTTAATTGTAATAGTAAAAGGGGGGTGTTACATTAGTGGTATCAGAGCAGTTCGGTCTGTCCGGCCAAGTTGTCGAGTCGTCGAGTCGAGTAACACTTGAGTAATTGTTACTCGTTTCTGATTATAGTTTCTGTTGCTAGTGTTAGGTTGAGATGGCAGGACGGAACGATGCTGCACTCGCTGCTGCTTTGCAGGCTGCGGCTCAAGCTGTGGAGAATAACCCAGGTGCTGCTGGTGATGCTGGGTCGCGCAGTTTGGCTACGTTTCAGAGGGAGAATCCTCCTACCTTTAAGGGCAAGTATAACCCTGATGGTGCTTTGGCGTGGCTGAAAGAGATGGAGAGAATCTTTCGTGTTATGGATTGCTCTGAGGCGCAGAGAGTCAGGTATGGTACTCATATGCTGGCAGAGGAGGCGGATGACTGGTGGTTGGAGGTGAGGCAGAGGTTGGCGACTGTGAATGAAGAGGTCACTTGGGCTGTGTTCAGCAGAGAATTTCTGAGAAAGTATTATCCTGAAGATGTCCGTGGGAAGAAAGAGATTGAGTTTCTGGAGCTGAAGCAGGGTAATATGTCGGTGACTGAGTATGCTGCCAAGTTCATTGAATTGGTGAAGTTCTATCCACATTATGGTGAGGCTGGCGCTGAATTCTCCAAATGCATTAAGTTTGAAAATGGGTTGCGGGCTGATATCAAGAAGGCGATAGGGTATCAGAAAATTCGGGTGTTCTCGGAGTTGATTGACAGCTGCAGAATCTTCGAGGAAGACAGTAATGCTCATTCTAGAGTCATGAGGGATAGGCAGAAGAATTTCTCGAGTCGTGGGAAGTCGTATGAGGTTCCAGCTGGTAAGGGCAATCAGAGAACTGCTGTGGGTAAGAGACCTAGTGGGGGAGATGTTGCTGCTAGTGTGGTATGTTACAAGTGTGGTAAACCCGGTCATAAGCGTCCTGACTGTCCAGGTGATGTGAAGAAGTGCTACAAGTGTGGTAAAGAGGGTCATATGGCGTCTAGCTGTGATCGAAAGGATGTGTTATGCTACAACTGTGGTGAGGGTGGTCGTATCAGCACTCAGTGTCCTAAACCGAAGAAAGAAAGGTCCGTTGGGAAGGTGTTCGCTCTGGCGGGGTCAGATGCAGTGAATGAGATCAGAGGTACATGCTATATTAATAATTCTCCTCTTATTGCTATTATTGATACTGGTGCTACCCATTGTTTTATTGCTACTGCATGTGTTGAGAAATTAGATCTTGTTTTATCTTCTATGTTGAGGGAGATGGTTATCGATACTCCGGCTAAGGGTTCGGTGACTACCTCGGTTGTTTGTGCTAAATGCCCTTTATCGATATTCGGTAATGATTTTCTCGTTGACTTGATTTGTTTGCCGCTGAGCGGAATGGATGTTATTCTAGGTATGGACTGGTTAGTTGATAACCATGTTCATATCAACTGTCATGAAAGGTCTGTGAGTTTCTTTTCTCCTGAAGAGGAAGAGTCTGGTTTGTTGTCTGCTGGTCAGTTGCATAGGGTAATGAGGGAAGACGTCCAGTTGTTTTCATTAATGGCGTCATTGTCTGCTGAGAGCCAAGCGAAGGTTGATGAGTTGCAGGTGGTGCGAGAGTTTTCTGAGGTTTTTCCCGACGAGATTCTGGATGTACCACCAGAGAGAGAGGTTGAGTTTGCTATTGATCTGGTACCTGATACTAAACCTGTGTCTATGGCACCGTATAGAATGTCTGCATCTGAATTGTCAGAACTGAAGAAGCAACTCGAGGATCTGCTTGAAAAGAAATTTGTGAGGCCAAGTGTGTCGCCGTGGGGAGCTCCAGTGTTGTTGGTGAAAAAGAAAGATGGTAGTATGAGGTTGTGCGTAGACTATCGGCAGCTGAATAAGGTGACTATTAAGAACAAGTATCCACTTCCGAGGATTGATGACTTAATGGATCAGTTGGTGGGTGCTCAGGTGTTCAGTAAAATAGATTTGAGATCGGGTTATCATCAGATCAAGGTGAAAGACGAAGACATTCAGAAGACAGCTTTCAGAACCCGTTATGGGCATTATGAGTATTCCGTGATGCCTTTCGGTGTGACTAATGCGCCGGGAGTGTTCATGGAGTACATGAATCGTATCTTTCATGAGTATCTGGATCGGTTTGTGGTGGTATTCATTGACGACATCCTAATTTATTCTAAGTCAGAAGAGGAGCATGCAGAACATCTGAGATTGGTATTGGAAATTCTGAGGGACAGGAAATTATATGCGAAGCTGTCTAAGTGTGAGTTTTGGTTGAAAGAGGTTAGCTTTCTGGGTCATGTTATTTCGGGGAATGGAATTGCCGTGGATCCGTCTAAGGTTGATGCCGTGTTACAATGGGAGTCTCCGAAGTCAGTTACTGAGATTAGAAGTTTTCTGGGTCTGGCAGGTTACTATAGGAGGTTTATAGAAGGATTTTCGAAGTTGGCACTTCCGTTGACTCAGTTGACTTGCAAGGGTAAAGCTTTCATCTGGGATGACTGTTGTGAAGAGAGCTTCAAAGAATTGAAGGAGAGGTTGACGACGTCTCCTGTTCTGACGTTGCCTAATCCGGAAGAGTCGTTTGTGGTGTATTGTGATGCTTCCAAGATGGGGTTGGGAGGTGTGCTTATGCAGAATGGTAAGGTAGTTGCCTATGCGTCGAGACAGTTGAGGACTCATGAGAAGAACTACCCTACCCATGATTTAGAACTTGCTGCAGTTGTGTTCGCGTTGAAAATTTGGAGACATTATCTGTATGGTTCGAGGTTTGAGGTGTTCAGTGATCATAAGGGTTTGCAGTATCTGTTTGATCAGAAAGAGTTGAATATGAGACAGCGCAGATGGTTGGAGTTGCTGAAAGACTATGACTTTAGCTTGAACTATCATCCGGGAAAGGCTAATGTGGTAGCTGACGCTTTAAGTCGAAAGACGTTGCATATGTCAGCAATGATGGTTAGAGAACTCGAATTAATTGAGCAGTTCAGGGATATGAGTTTGGTTTGTGAAGTGACGCCTCAGAGTGTCAGATTGGGGATGTTGAAGATTGATAATGAATTCATGGCTAGCATTCGAGAAGCTCAGAAGTTAGATGTTAAATTAGTTGACCTGATGGTTGGGATTGATCAATCCGAGAATAAAGACTTTGAGTTGGATGCGCAGAATGTATTGAAGTACCGTGGAAGAATCTGCATTCCTGATGATGAGGAGATGAAAAGAGCAATTTTAGAAGAAGGTCATAGGAGTAAGTTGAGTATCCATCCGGGAGCTACAAAGATGTATCAGGATCTGAAGAAGATGTTTTGGTGGCCTGGTATGAAGCGTGATGTGGCGCAGTTTGTGTATTCCTGCTTGACTTGTCAGAAATCGAAGGTTGAGCATCAGAAGCCTGCTGGGTTGATGCAACCGTTGGAGATTCCAGAATGGAAGTGGGATAGTATTTCTATGGATTTCGTGATAGGGTTACCTAATACTGTGAGGGGGCACGATTCGATTTGGGTGATTGTGGATAGATTGACGAAGTCTGCTCATTTTATTCCTATCAATATCACGTATCCGGTGTCGAGATTGGCAGAGATTTATATTCAGGTGATTGTGAAGTTGCATGGTGTTCCTTTGTGCATTGTGTCTGACAGAGATCCTAGGTTCACTTCTGATTTCTGGAAGAGTTTGCAAGAAGCGTTAGGTTCTAAATTGAGGTTGAGTTCAGCTTATCATCCTCAAACTGATGGGCAGACAGAGAGGACCATTCAGTCGTTGGAAGACTTGTTGAGATCTTGTGTTCTTGAGCAGGGAGGTGCGTGGGATACTCACCTTCCATTGATCGAGTTTACTTACAACAATAGTTACCATTCTAGCATCGGGATGGCACCGTTCGAGGCATTGTATGGTCGGAGATGTAGGACTCCGTTGTGTTGGCATGAATCTGGGGAGAGTATTGTTCTTGGACCCGAGGTTGTTCGAGAGACTACTGAAAAGGTGAAATTGATCCGTGAGAAAATGAAAGCGTCGCAGAGTAGACAGAAGAGCTATCATGATAAGAGAAGGAAGGATTTAGAATTCCAAGCTGGTGATCATGTGTTTTTGAGAGTCACGCCTATGGCTGGTGTTGGGCGTGCATTGAAGACAAAGAAGTTGACTCCTCGTTTCATTGGACCGTATCAGATCACTGAGAGAATTGGTAATGTTGCTTATAGGGTGGCCTTGCCGCCTAATCTTTCGAATTTGCACGATGTATTTCATGTGTCGCAACTTCGGAAGTATATTTCGGATCCCTCCCATGTGATTCCGATGGATGATGTGCATGTGCGGGATAATCTCACTGTGGAGACAATGCCTGTGCGAATTGAAGATCGTGAAGTGAAGACTTTACGTGGCAAAGAGATAAACCTGGTGAAAGTGGTCTGGTTAGGGGCTGCTGGTGAAAGCATGACATGGGAGTTGGAGAGCAAGATGCGAGAGTCCTATCCGGAGCTGTTTGAATCAGGTATGTTTTCGAGGACGAAAGATTCTAAGTGGGGGAGGGTTGTAACACCCCGGAAATAATTTAATTAAAATAGTTGATTGAATTATTAAAATAATTTGGAGGCGGAATATAGATAAATTAAAAGGTTAATATTTTATATTCGTAGGAGGTGAAACGAATAAAGGAGGTGGTGACGTAGAGAGCCCAGTGTTTACTGAGCCCTCAACTTAAACCCTGGGGGTTTAAGCCAAACCCTCATTCGCAGCAAGCAAAAGAAAAACGAAAGTGAGAGTGAGAGAGAGAGAGCACGCGGCGCAAAGAGGGAGAGAAGAGGAGGGTTTCGCGAAGAATTTCAAAAGGAGATCGTTCGTGTTGCTGTGGTTTTGTTCGTGTCTCGTTCGTCGTGTTCAGGAGCTTACGTTATTCGAGGTAAGGGTGGGCTTAACCTTGATAATGGGTTGATGATAATTATGTGTGGGTAGTCTAGGGTTTTGTTGAATTGTTCGTATTGTTGCATATCGTGTTTTCGTTGAGATTGGTGCTTTGATGATTATTGCACGTTATTGTGATTTGTTTCGTTATTTGTTGTTGCGTGATTGTTGTATCACGATGATGGTGTTGTTATTGTTCGTGTTTTTGTTGTTGCTGTGCGTGGTTGATTGTTGTTGTCGCGTTGTCGAATTGTCGTTTTTGTTGTGGTGGTTGCGGTGTCGTTGCCGTTAGGGTTTGGTGTTTGGCAATTTAGCGATTCTGGACACAGGTTCGGTTTTTCTAAAACTGGCGCTGTTTGGTTGATCCAAAAATTATAAGGTTGATTGTTTTTGAAAATAGACTTAACACCGGTCGTCTTGGCACTGGTTTCGTTAAATTCGGAGTTGTATAGCTCGAGTTATAGGCGATACAAGTTAGGTTAAAATTCTGGAAACGATTTGGGTATAGATTCGGTATTTCGGTGACTGGGAATGTTGTATTGACCGAAAAATTATGTGGTTTATTTTTCTGGAAAATAGACTTAATGCTTGTTAATTTGGCACTGGTTTGGTTGCGTTTAGAGTTGTGTAGCTCGAGATATGAATTCCACAAGTTAGAGTAAGATTCTGGAAACAATCTGGACACAGGGTCAGCGTTTTGGTTACCACGTTTTCAAAAGAACTCCTTTTCGAACGAATCCAATTTCTTTGAAAACTAGACAAAATTTGCCCCAGTTTACGTACAAGTTTCATGCAATTTGATTGAGTTTTGGTCACTTTGGAATTGCTTGAATTTGAAGGACAGAAACTGTCCTCTTTTGCAACTAGCCTGTGTGCTTTTCGAAAAACTGTACCTATTGGACACTCTCCTTCAAAAACTGAACTTAGGGATGATAACCAGACCCATAGGGCTTTCCAACAAGTATTTATTTGTTGAAATCCGATGTCGTTTGCTATTTTAATTAATTCGCTGAAGTAGGTACGATGTGCCTAGGCGCTGTGCGCCAGTCTTGTGCGTGGTGTGCGTGCGTTATGTCCGCGTTGTGGAGCCGTCTGGTGTTAATATTTCAGGTGCGGTGCCGGTATGCTCAGGAGAGTTTAGTGGTAGCTGTGATGCTACAACTTGGTGCTATTTTTGGTGAAATCATTTGTTTTGATTCTGGTGATATAGTATTTATTTTAAATACTTGTTATGGTGAGTTGGTGCATAATCATGGTGTCGCATTGTCATATGCATGTTTTGGTGATATAGGCTCTGCCTCTGGTGTTTATTGGTGATATGCCCGTCGTGGCTCATTTTGGTGATCGGTACCGCATGCATATGCCCACTGGAGGGGTTGCATATAATCCCATTGTCTATGAATGTTATAATTTTGGTGGTTCACTGTCAAATGGATTTTTCCTTGGGTATCTGGTGCTGTGATATGGTGTAATTGTATTGTGTTGCTGTAGTTACCTGATGCTAGCATATTTTTATCATCTGCTTATTATCTCTGTTAGACTCACCCCTTCTGCTTGGAATGTTGCTCTCATGCGGCAACGCTGCAGGTGATCGCTAGTGCTCGTGGAGGAATTGCTAGGTTTTGCTTCCTCTCTCGTTTGGGTCTGTGTCAGCTCTGATATGTAGCACCGGGGAGTCGTTAGTTATCGTTTTGAACTATTATTTTAGTTATTGGAAATTGTTTTAATTAATTTTGGAGATGTCTTTAATTGTTAATTCTGGAGATGTTTAAACTGGTTAATATTTCCGCTGCTTGGTGATTTCTTTTATATAAATTATTTTGGAGACTTTTTTTTGGAATAAATAGTGTTTTTTTTTAAAATGGTGAAAAATGTAGCGCCTTTCGAGGTGACTCTGATAATTGTCTATTTAATTGTAATAGTAAAAGGGGGGTGTTACATTAGTGGTATCAGAGCAGTTCGGTCTGTCCGGCCAAGTTGTCGAGTCGTCGAGTCGAGTAACACTTGAGTAATTGTTACTCGTTTCTGATTATAGTTTCTGTTGCTAGTGTTAGGTTGAGATGGCAGGACGGAACGATGCTGCACTCGCTGCTGCTTTGCAGGCTGCGGCTCAAGCTGTGGAGAATAACCCAGGTGCTGCTGGTGATGCTGGGTCGCGCAGTTTGGCTACGTTTCAGAGGGAGAATCCTCCTACCTTTAAGGGCAAGTATAACCCTGATGGTGCTTTGGCGTGGCTGAAAGAGATGGAGAGAATCTTTCGTGTTATGGATTGCTCTGAGGCGCAGAGAGTCAGGTATGGTACTCATATGCTGGCAGAGGAGGCGGATGACTGGTGGTTGGAGGTGAGGCAGAGGTTGGCGACTGTGAATGAAGAGGTCACTTGGGCTGTGTTCAGCAGAGAATTTCTGAGAAAGTATTATCCTGAAGATGTCCGTGGGAAGAAAGAGATTGAGTTTCTGGAGCTGAAGCAGGGTAATATGTCGGTGACTGAGTATGCTGCCAAGTTCATTGAATTGGTGAAGTTCTATCCACATTATGGTGAGGCTGGCGCTGAATTCTCCAAATGCATTAAGTTTGAAAATGGGTTGCGGGCTGATATCAAGAAGGCGATAGGGTATCAGAAAATTCGGGTGTTCTCGGAGTTGATTGACAGCTGCAGAATCTTCGAGGAAGACAGTAATGCTCATTCTAGAGTCATGAGGGATAGGCAGAAGAATTTCTCGAGTCGTGGGAAGTCGTATGAGGTTCCAGCTGGTAAGGGCAATCAGAGAACTGCTGTGGGTAAGAGACCTAGTGGGGGAGATGTTGCTGCTAGTGTGGTATGTTACAAGTGTGGTAAACCCGGTCATAAGCGTCCTGACTGTCCAGGTGATGTGAAGAAGTGCTACAAGTGTGGTAAAGAGGGTCATATGGCGTCTAGCTGTGATCGAAAGGATGTGTTATGCTACAACTGTGGTGAGGGTGGTCGTATCAGCACTCAGTGTCCTAAACCGAAGAAAGAAAGGTCCGTTGGGAAGGTGTTCGCTCTGGCGGGGTCAGATGCAGTGAATGAGATCAGAGGTACATGCTATATTAATAATTCTCCTCTTATTGCTATTATTGATACTGGTGCTACCCATTGTTTTATTGCTACTGCATGTGTTGAGAAATTAGATCTTGTTTTATCTTCTATGTTGAGGGAGATGGTTATCGATACTCCGGCTAAGGGTTCGGTGACTACCTCGGTTGTTTGTGCTAAATGCCCTTTATCGATATTCGGTAATGATTTTCTCGTTGACTTGATTTGTTTGCCGCTGAGCGGAATGGATGTTATTCTAGGTATGGACTGGTTAGTTGATAACCATGTTCATATCAACTGTCATGAAAGGTCTGTGAGTTTCTTTTCTCCTGAAGAGGAAGAGTCTGGTTTGTTGTCTGCTGGTCAGTTGCATAGGGTAATGAGGGAAGACGTCCAGTTGTTTTCATTAATGGCGTCATTGTCTGCTGAGAGCCAAGCGAAGGTTGATGAGTTGCAGGTGGTGCGAGAGTTTTCTGAGGTTTTTCCCGACGAGATTCTGGATGTACCACCAGAGAGAGAGGTTGAGTTTGCTATTGATCTGGTACCTGATACTAAACCTGTGTCTATGGCACCGTATAGAATGTCTGCATCTGAATTGTCAGAACTGAAGAAGCAACTCGAGGATCTGCTTGAAAAGAAATTTGTGAGGCCAAGTGTGTCGCCGTGGGGAGCTCCAGTGTTGTTGGTGAAAAAGAAAGATGGTAGTATGAGGTTGTGCGTAGACTATCGGCAGCTGAATAAGGTGACTATTAAGAACAAGTATCCACTTCCGAGGATTGATGACTTAATGGATCAGTTGGTGGGTGCTCAGGTGTTCAGTAAAATAGATTTGAGATCGGGTTATCATCAGATCAAGGTGAAAGACGAAGACATTCAGAAGACAGCTTTCAGAACCCGTTATGGGCATTATGAGTATTCCGTGATGCCTTTCGGTGTGACTAATGCGCCGGGAGTGTTCATGGAGTACATGAATCGTATCTTTCGTGAGTATCTGGATCGGTTTGTGGTGGTATTCATTGACGACATCCTAATTTATTCTAAGTCAGAAGAGGAGCATGCAGAACATCTGAGATTGGTATTGGAAATTCTGAGGGACAGGAAATTATATGCGAAGCTGTCTAAGTGTGAGTTTTGGTTGAAAGAGGTTAGCTTTCTGGGTCATGTTATTTCGGGGAATGGAATTGCCGTGGATCCGTCTAAGGTTGATGCCGTGTTACAATGGGAGTCTCCGAAGTCAGTTACTGAGATTAGAAGTTTTCTGGGTCTGGCAGGTTACTATAGGAGGTTTATAGAAGGATTTTCGAAGTTGGCACTTCCGTTGACTCAGTTGACTTGCAAGGGTAAAGCTTTCATCTGGGATGACTGTTGTGAAGAGAGCTTCAAAGAATTGAAGGAGAGGTTGACGACGTCTCCTGTTCTGACGTTGCCTAATCCGGAAGAGTCGTTTGTGGTGTATTGTGATGCTTCCAAGATGGGGTTGGGAGGTGTGCTTATGCAGAATGGTAAGGTAGTTGCCTATGCGTCGAGACAGTTGAGGACTCATGAGAAGAACTACCCTACCCATGATTTAGAACTTGCTGCAGTTGTGTTCGCGTTGAAAATTTGGAGACATTATCTGTATGGTTCGAGGTTTGAGGTGTTCAGTGATCATAAGGGTTTGCAGTATCTGTTTGATCAGAAAGAGTTGAATATGAGACAGCGCAGATGGTTGGAGTTGCTGAAAGACTATGACTTTAGCTTGAACTATCATCCGGGAAAGGCTAATGTGGTAGCTGACGCTTTAAGTCGAAAGACGTTGCATATGTCAGCAATGATGGTTAGAGAACTCGAATTAATTGAGCAGTTCAGGGATATGAGTTTGGTTTGTGAAGTGACGCCTCAGAGTGTCAGATTGGGGATGTTGAAGATTGATAATGAATTCATGGCTAGCATTCGAGAAGCTCAGAAGTTAGATGTTAAATTAGTTGACCTGATGGTTGGGATTGATCAATCCGAGAATAAAAACTTTGAGTTGGATGCGCAGAATGTATTGAAGTACCGTGGAAGAATCTGCATTCCTGATGATGAGGAGATGAAAAGAGCAATTTTAGAAGAAGGTCATAGGAGTAAGTTGAGTATCCATCCGGGAGCTACAAAGATGTATCAGGATCTGAAGAAGATGTTTTGGTGGCCTGGTATGAAGCGTGATGTGACGCAGTTTGTGTATTCCTGCTTGACTTGTCAGAAATCGAAGGTTGAGCATCAGAAGCCTGCTGGGTTGATGCAACCGTTGGAGATTCCAGAATGGAAGTGGGATAGTATTTCTATGGATTTCGTGATAGGGTTACCTAATACTGTGAGGGGGCACGATTCGATTTGGGTGATTGTGGATAGATTGACGAAGTCTGCTCATTTTATTCCTATCAATATCACGTATCCGGTGTCGAGATTGGCAGAGATTTATATTCAGGTGATTGTGAAGTTGCATGGTGTTCCTTTGTGCATTGTGTCTGACAGAGATCCTAGGTTCACTTCTGATTTCTGGAAGAGTTTGCAAGAAGCGTTAGGTTCTAAATTGAGGTTGAGTTCAGCTTATCATCCTCAAACTGATGGGCAGACAGAGAGGACCATTCAGTCGTTGGAAGACTTGTTGAGATCTTGTGTTCTTGAGCAGGGAGGTGCGTGGGATACTCACCTTCCGTTGATCGAGTTTACTTACAACAATAGTTACCATTCTAGCATCGGGATGGCACCGTTCGAGGCATTGTATGGTCGGAGATGTAGGACTCCGTTGTGTTGGCATGAATCTGGGGAGAGTATTGTTCTTGGACCCGAGGTTGTTCGAGAGACTACTGAAAAGGTGAAATTGATCCGTGAGAAAATGAAAGCGTCGCAGAGTAGACAGAAGAGCTATCATGATAAGAGAAGGAAGGATTTAGAATTCCAAGCTGGTGATCATGTGTTTTTGAGAGTCACGCCTATGGCTGGTGTTGGGCGTGCATTGAAGACAAAGAAGTTGACTCCTCGTTTCATTGGACCGTATCAGATCACTGAGAGAATTGGTAATGTTGCTTATAGGGTGGCCTTGCCGCCTAATCTTTCGAATTTGCACGATGTATTTCATGTGTCGCAACTTCGGAAGTATATTTCGGATCCCTCCCATGTGATTCCGATGGATGATGTGCATGTGCGGGATAATCTCACTGTGGAGACAATGCCTGTGCGAATTGAAGATCGTGAAGTGAAGACTTTACGTGGCAAAGAGATAAACCTGGTGAAAGTGGTCTGGTTAGGGGCTGCTGGTGAAAGCATGACATGGGAGTTGGAGAGCAAGATGCGAGAGTCCTATCCGGAGCTGTTTGAATCAGGTATGTTTTCGAGGACGAAAGATTCTAAGTGGGGGAGGGTTGTAACACCCCGGAAATAATTTAATTAAAATAGTTGATTGAATTATTAAAATAATTTGGAGGCGGAATATAGATAAATTAAAAGGTTAATATTTTATATTCGTAGGAGGTGAAACGAATAAAGGAGGTGGTGACGTAGAGAGCCCAGTGTTTACTGAGCCCTCAACTTAAACCCTGGGGGTTTAAGCCAAACCCTCATTCGCAGCAAGCAAAAGAAAAACGAAAGTGAGAGTGAGAGAGAGAGAGAGCACGCGGCGCAAAGAGGGAGAGAAGAGGAGGGTTTCGCGAAGAATTTCAAAAGGAGATCGTTCGTGTTGCTGTGGTTTTGTTCGTGTCTCGTTCGTCGTGTTCAGGAGCTTACGTTATTCGAGGTAAGGGTGGGCTTAACCTTGATAATGGGTTGATGATAATTATGTGTGGGTAGTCTAGGGTTTTGTTGAATTGTTCGTATTGTTGCATATCGTGTTTTCGTTGAGATTGGTGCTTTGATGATTATTGCACGTTATTGTGATTTGTTTCGTTATTTGTTGTTGCGTGATTGTTGTATCACGATGATGGTGTTGTTATTGTTCGTGTTTTTGTTGTTGCTGTGCGTGGTTGATTGTTGTTGTCGCGTTGTCGAATTGTCGTTTTTGTTGTGGTGGTTGCGGTGTCGTTGCCGTTAGGGTTTGGTGTTTGGCAATTTAGCGATTCTGGACACAGGTTCGGTTTTTCTAAAACTGGCGCTGTTTGGTTGATCCAAAAATTATAAGGTTGATTGTTTTTGAAAATAGACTTAACACCGGTCGTCTTGGCACTGGTTTCGTTAAATTCGGAGTTGTATAGCTCGAGTTATAGGCGATACAAGTTAGGTTAAAATTCTGGAAACGATTTGGGTATAGATTCGGTATTTCGGTGACTGGGAATGTTGTATTGACCGAAAAATTATGTGGTTTATTTTTCTGGAAAATAGACTTAATGCTTGTTAATTTGGCACTGGTTTGGTTGCGTTTAGAGTTGTGTAGCTCGAGATATGAATTCCACAAGTTAGAGTAAGATTCTGGAAACAATCTGGACACAGGGTCAGCGTTTTGGTTACCACGTTTTCAAAAGAACTCCTTTTCGAACGAATCCAATTTCTTTGAAAACTAGACAAAATTTGCCCCAGTTTACGCACAAGTTTCATGCAATTTGATTGAGTTTTGGTCACTTTGGAATTGCTTGAATTTGAAGGACAGAAACTGTCCTCTTTTGCAACTAGCCTGTGTGCTTTTCGAAAAACTGTACCTATTGGACACTCTCCTTCAAAAACTGAACTTAGGGATGATAACCAGACCCATAGGGCTTTCCAACAAGTATTTATTTGTTGAAATCCGATGTCGTTTGCTATTTTAATTAATTCGCTGAAGTAGGTACGATGTGCCTAGGCGCTGTGCGCCAGTCTTGTGCGTGGTGTGCGTGCGTTATGTCCGCGTTGTGGAGCCGTCTGGTGTTAATATTTCAGGTGCGGTGCCGGTATGCTCAGGAGAGTTTAGTGGTAGCTGTGATGCTACAACTTGGTGCTATTTTTGGTGAAATCATTTGTTTTGATTCTGGTGATATAGTATTTATTTTAAATACTTGTTATGGTGAGTTGGTGCATAATCATGGTGTCGCATTGTCATATGCATGTTTTGGTGATATAGGCTCTGCCTCTGGTGTTTATTGGTGATATGCCCGTCGTGGCTCATTTTGGTGATCGGTACCGCATGCATATGCCCACTGGAGGGGTTGCATATAATCCCATTGTCTATGAATGTTATAATTTTGGTGGTTCACTGTCAAATGGATTTTTCCTTGGGTATCTGGTGCTGTGATATGGTGTAATTGTATTGTGTTGCTGTAGTTACCTGATGCTAGCATATTTTTATCATCTGCTTATTATCTCTGTTAGACTCACCCCTTCTGCTTGGAATGTTGCTCTCATGCGGCAACGCTGCAGGTGATCGCTAGTGCTCGTGGAGGAATTGCTAGGTTTTGCTTCCTCTCTCGTTTGGGTCTGTGTCAGCTCTGATATGTAGCACTGGGGAGTCGTTAGTTATCGTTTTGAACTATTATTTTAGTTATTGGAAATTGTTTTAAATAATTTTGGAGATGTCTTTAATTGTTAATTCTGGAGATGTTTAAACTGGTTAATATTTCCGCTGCTTGGTGATTTCTTTTATATAAATTATTTTGGAGACTTTTTTTTGGAATAAATGGTGTTTTTTTTTAAAATGGTGAAAAATGTAGCGCCCTTCGAGGTGACTCTGATAATTGTCTATTTAATTGTAATAGTAAAAGGGGGGTGTTACAGCTTGCGCAGGAAGGCGCTTGTGCGCCACTCCTCCTTATAAATATAGCGCAAATATGCGCTAGGGCTTGTCTTTTTGCGCAGCCGCCCTCTTTTCCCTTTCTCTCCTTCTTCCTCTCACTTCTAGGTTACACAAAAGCCTCAATTTTCAAGAGCTCTAGCCTAGGATTGGATTGGGAGGGTTGATTTTCATTGCAATTCTCTACGTTCGTGATCGTCACGCGTCGTTACTATCGCAGGGGAGTCGCCGTATTCGGAGAATCGAGGAACGAGGCTAGGAGGGAGTTTGCGCCACCATAGTTGAGGTAAGGGTGGGTTCGAATTCTATAATAGCGTATATGAGGGATCGTATGCGGGGTTTGGGGTTTATTATAGATTGCCTCTGTGTATGTTGCGTAGTTATATATATATCGTATGAGAAATGTTTGATGAATTGACCGTGTGTGCTTGAATTCCTATGTCGTTAGTTCTAATTAAATCGAATTGTAATTTTGTTGGATTAAGGTTTTCACTATTATAATCAAAAAAAATGATAGGAATATAGATAACTCGTTAGTAAGAATTATAAATAATTTTCGTAATTGAATTGATGGTTACGTTAATGCTGTTACTGTTTTGATGTAATGCTGTTGCTGTTTTGCTGTTAATGCTGTTGCTGTTTTGCTGATAATGCTGTTGCTGTTTTCCTGTTAATGCTGTTGATGTTTTGCTGTTAAAGCTGTTGCGGTTTTGCTGTTATTGTTGTCATTGCTGTTACGTTTTGCTGCTGTGTTGTTGCTATTCTTGCTGTTTTGCGCTGTTGATGTTGCTGCTTTGTCAATATTGTTGCCACAGTTGCTGTTGTGGTTAATTGTTGCGTTGAATACCTTGTCGAAAATGTGGTAAATTGCAGGTGAAGTTGTAAAAGTTGATTTGCCTCTATTTATTGGCAAAGATAGTAAATTGTAGGCCTATGGCCGCCATGACGTTTTGGTGTTGTTGTCGTGCGATTGCGTGACTGTGATTAGCGTTACTTGTACATTCACATTGTGTCGCATACCTTTGCATTTGCTTTACGACGTGAACGATGAGGGCTATGCCCTGTGAGCCACTATTTACTGGCAACGACGATTTTTACGGCGGGAGTTTTGCTCCAATGGTACCACATGCATATGCACAGTTGAGTCGCATTCCGCATTGCACTTCGATGATTCTATTGATGACTCTATTGAGGATTTTATTGATGATATGTGTAATTCTATAGTACCTGACCTATCATATTGTTCTTCATACATGCTCTTATATAGTTCGATATCTCACCCCTTCTGTTTGAATGTTACCCCTATGTGGTAACGTGCAGGTAGTCGCGAATGAAGGCGGTGATCCTTCCTTAGTTGAGTCGGTGTCGTCACTCTGATACGTAACACTCGGGGGGATTGAACGCTGTTTTTTTTCCTTTATCATTTAGGTTGCAATATTTGTTGAACTCGAAGTTATTTCTATTAAACAAATTGTTGATTTTGAGTTGTCTAATGGACAAGGATTGTTAAGATTGCTTCAAATTGAATTTACCATGAATGAATTATATTGTTTGTTTTGGGAAGTAAGTGTAGCACTCCAATATTTATGTTGAAAATTCCGCACTCTGATTTATAGTATTATTGGGTAGAATTGGGGTGTTACAGTGTTGGTTAACTTAAATTGGAGAATAAGGTTCTTCGAAGCGGAAACCATTCATTTACCTTTTTTCAAATCTGACCATCGCCCTATTCTACTGCAGCTTGAAGCCCCCCTCGAAGTAACCGAAGGCGTAGACCTTTCCGCTTTGAGGCTATTTGGCTCACCCACGAATCCTTCAAACCTTTAATAAAAGACAATTGGCGTGGGGAATGTGACAATTGGAGCTCCAAAATGAGTGAAATGCAAGGGATTCTCTAATATTGGAACAAACAGATTTTTGGCAATGTATTTGGTAGAAAAAGGGAACTTCTTCATCAAATTAAGAGAATCAGCACTCAACTTAGATTGGGGACAGAATGCTACCCTATTAAAAACCCAAGCTGAAGCGTGGAAACAATATGAAGCGATTTTAGCCAATGAAGAGCTCCTTTGGTTCCAAAATTCCCGTGCCAAATAGCTTGAACGACGCATGAGGGTTTTTTTTCCAAATTTGGTGGGTCTGTCGCAATGCGCCTTTGTTCCGAAAAGACATAGCCACGACAACATTGTGGTGGCTCAAGAAATATTCCACTTCATGCGAAGCAAGAAAGGGAAAAAAGGGTGGTTGGCTATTAAAATCGACCTTGAAAAAGCCTATGATAGATTGAAGTGGGAGTTTGTCAAAGAAACCCTTGAGCATATTGGGTTCCCTAGCTCCATTATTGATATTATTTGGTGGTGTATTTCCACTTCTTCTATGCGAATCCTTTGGAATGGGGAAGCTCTTGAAGAATTCAACCATCTAGAGGCATCCGACAAGGTTACCCTCTTTCTCCTTACCTCTTTGTGTTAAGCCTGAAGCATCTCTTCCACCTCATTGACATTGCGGTTGGTGAACATTGTTGGAAGCCTTTTCCCACCTCTACTAGAGGCCCAAAGATTTCTCACCTTGCCTTCGCGGATGATCTAATTCTCTTTGCAGAAGCCTCTATGGAACAAGCTACGATGATAAAGGAAATCCTAAAAATGTAAATCATAGAAGGGATATTAGCAATGACAAAATTCGCGTCTTCTTCTCTAAAAATGTAAATTGGGATCGTCGGCGGGATATTAGCAATGAACGTGGCTTCCACTCAACGGAGGATTTGGTGAAATATTTGGGTGTTCCAATTTTCCACGAAAGAGTCTCCAGACATACCTTTAATTTTATCATTGATAAAGTTAATCAACGTTCGAGCTCGTGGAAAGCGAGAAATTTGTCCTTTGCGGGCCGTCTCACCTTAACAAAATCCGTTCTCCAAGCAATGCCAACTTACATCATGCAATCTTGTGTACTTCCTAAAGGTGTGTGTGATGAAATTGATAAAAAGTGTAGAGCTTTCCTTTGGGGTGACATGGTTAATCATAGAAGGATCCACTTGTTAAATTGGGAAAACATTTGTAGACCCAAATTAGAAGGTGGATTAGGCTTACGCCAAACCTCCCATGTCAACAAAGCCTTCATGCTCAAAGCCATTTGGAGTTTATGCAATAATCCAAATTCTTTGTGGGTGAATACCATAAGAGCTAAATACAACTGTCGAAGAGATGGGTTTCCTATTATTAACCAAAACAAACCTGGATTAAATTTTTGTAAAGGCATTTGCAACAATTGGGACTTATTAATATAAAATGGAAATCGGGAGTCGGGGAAACTATTAGAGTTTGGGAAGACATTTGGCTTCCAAATTTGGGAAAATTGCGTGACTTTACTTCTCAACCGGTTGATGCGACTACAAAGGTTAGTGATCTTAGCAACTTTGACCATTGGGATTTAAGCTCTATTGCTGATCTGCTCCCACCCCATATTATACACCAGATATCTATTCTTAATGCTCCTCTTCTAAGTGATGATAGCGAAGGGGAGAAAATTTGACAGGCGGGAACAGGGAGCAGGGGAGTACTCCCCACCGCCGCTCCGCCCCATTGCCCATCCCAATAGATAATTAACAAAAATCCAAGTTTGGTTCATGTGAATCATTAAAATTGTATTTACTTAATTAAATTTAATTATAGTCAATATTAAATTATTTTCTATTTGTTTTTGTCTTTTAATGCAAATTCAAAAATAATAATTTAACTATTAATATTTTTGGCAAATCATTATTTTTTGATTAATTATTAAGGTTACTATTAGAGCTATTTGATTATAGAAATATAATTTACATTTTTTAAGTTTAATAATTAATTTTACTATTTCCCTGAGCTCTAAATAAAATCCCTCAAAAAAATAGGTCTATCATTTTATCATTTTTTCTTTCATTTCACGGGTCTTGACTGAGGGCTACACTTTTTTATTTCATCGAGTTTGTTCAATTTTATTTATATGTTTGTTGTTGTTGTTGTTGTTGTTCTTATTATTATTTTTATTATTATTATTATTATTATTATTATTATTATTTTCTATTAAATAACTATCCATTTTATTAAAATAACTTAATAATATAAAATTGATATTTTCAAAAAACATAAAATTTATAGTTTTTTACTATATACCGTGCCTAGCACGGGCCTACATATTAAATGATTTTTTTGTTTTTCTTATTTTTTCTAAATAGAATTTTCCAATGTAGTAAATTTATTTACAAATTGTGTAATAAAATCTTCACTCAAATTAATGAATTCTTATGTGTACAAGAGTATTTTAGTACTATAATATATTGTATTATAAAGCTTATCAATGTGTTTCAATTCAATTAATTGAACCATAAGTCATTTTATGTGATAATATATTACAATATCGTATAATTCGATTTAATTATTTATCAACTATAACCAATTTTATTTTAAGTTACTAAAACTCACTTAAACATTTTTAACATACAATTTATTTTAATAATATATTACTCAATATAAATTTTCAACAAGATTGCATTTTTATAACTTTTGTGAATTGCTGTAATGATAATAACAATTAAGCAAAGTCATCAAAGTTTGTTTAATATCCAAGTCTACACCCCCATCATCAAAGTTTTAGTAAAAAATATCCAAAGTCATCCTATTTTATGGTTTTAATATAGCATATTTTGTTTTGGTTAAAACAGAAAAATGTAAATAAATATAATTTAAAAAAATGCATCAATAAATTAAGTTCATAGAAAAATAAAAATGAATAAAAAAATAATTAATTGAGATAAATTATTAGACCCAATTTATGTTTTTGTGGGTTCACAAATGGAAAAAAAAAATCGTACGATTGCTTAAAGTATAGGTGGCACTGTGAAGTTTACTTTAAGAACCATCAATGAGCTCACCGTTGGATATGCTCAAAAAACTTTAACGTTTTATCAATTTCCACCATAGAATTTTTGCAAAAAAAATACCCTAATAAAGACACCTGTATGAAACAAATCGACGCCTTACATTTTTTTTGGATACTGTTCTGCACTGTACTTCCGACCTTTAAAGAGTGGTCCGAGGTAGTTAGTGGTTGATATCCTTAGTCGATAACTGTGTCCGATCCTAGCTGGTGTTGTACCTGCAAAGTCACTCTGATGCTGAAGTCAGAGGAATGGTGTTAAGTGAGTAATAAATATGAGAATGCTTACCTTAAATGAGGCAATGAATGTTGTATTTATAGAGTGGGGTGGGGTTGATTCCAATGAATTAGGTCCGTCCGATCTGGTGGTTTGATCTGAGCCCTTGATGTTTGGATTGGGCCCTATTGACATTGGGCCTATAGGGGGTGTGAATAGGTGTCAAAAAGGGGGTGTGAATAGGTGTCAAAAAGGGGGTGTATATGGCAAAAAGCCATTCCATAACAGTTGCCCCCCAAGTCAGGTCGTCTTTAGAGGCGATCTTGACTTGTTCGGATATGAAGCTTTCTTTTTACCGATGTTTAAGCATGGTTTCTGATAGTGGCGAAGTTTTTCCGACGTTAAAACTTGGTTTCTGATGGTGACGAAGTTTTTGCCGATCGTAATAAATTTGAAATTTTGAATTGGCGCCTTTGCATTTATTGCGTCTGTCAGAGCGCGTTTTCCAATGGCGGCTAATGATGGTGACGCTTTGGTAGGTGTGAGCGTGTGTTGGAAGCTATTGATGGGATGTGTCGATTGGATTCAGGCCAAATCCAGTTCTGCGAGGCCCACTATAAATAGGGGCTTAGTTCCCCTCATTTATTCCTGATTTTCAATTTGCTCTGCATACCGATCTTCATTTTCAAGTTTAAGTTCGTCATATCCGAGTTAAAGTTTGTCGATCAGTGGGATAGTGGCTAGGGTTTCGCCATTCCAGTGGGTCCAAGTGCTTGACTTCCGCAAAAGATCATCAGCAGGAGCTTCGTTTGAGCGAGGTTAGTTCTGTTTTCAATTTCTCTTTTGTTTTCTTCTCTTTAAATAGTCAGTTTTGCCCCCATTTCTTTAGTTGTCACAGGGTGGGGGTCGTCAGGTCGGGTCTCAAAATTGGTAAGGACCCGTTAGGTCGTTATTCCTGACTTCCCTATACCCCCATTTCTGCAGGTTTTTTAAAACTGGCGGTTACTAAACAAACTCGTAGGCAAATTTCCCAGCAACCCCCGCAACTTGCGAAAGTGATGGCTTCTGGAGGAGAAAATGCCGAGGGTCGTACTTCTGAACCCCCACCCACCCACACCCCCCCCCCCCCCACCCCCCCCCCCCCCCCCCCCGGTTATTCCCGAGGTTCGAGATCATCCCGATTCAGCCCCGACCAGTGAACAAGTGGAGGACGATGCTGAAGTCAATCGCCATGTTCCTAAAGATTCTTCCAGTGAGCCTGAAGTTGGGGAGGAGCTTTCCGAGGATGTGGTTGTTGTTGGCGTAAAAGATACCAAGATGGACGTTGTCGTTGTGGAGACGGTATCTTCTGAACAGACGCACTCCGATGACGAGCAGGGGTCTTCGCATACCCAGGAAGAGGGGGGCTCTGAGACGAAGTCGGAGTATAGTACCGAAACAGGAGAAAGAAGTCATACGAGATCCGAGGTTGATAAGGGTAAAAGACCTGCTGAAGAAGTCGAGGATGGGCAGGATTATTCGCAGCGAAGAGATGATGAGGTTGCTGATGTTGAAGCTTCCGAGGCTGATGATCGTGTTTCAGCTTTGACTGATGGTTATTCCAGCACTGGTCCGGGCCGAATGGACCTGCCGATGCCTTATGACGTGAATGTTCCTCGTATTCTTAATTGGGTCGCTTCTTCTGTTACCGAGACAAGGTCTTTGTATGAAGCAGGGGAGGATATGAGCGTTATTGTAGATAGGTTGTCGATAAGGGGCCGACTTTGGAATGTCGAGGGTATGAGATCCGACGAGCATGCAGCGACCTGGCCAGGAGCCTTGAAATTCGTCATGTATGACGTATTGGTGTCGGATATGCATATCCGTCCCCCTTTTACTAATCTTCAACAGACAGTTTTGGCGAGATTGGAATTGGCACCTTCGCAACTTCACCCCAATGGTTGGGTGTTTCTTCGAGCCTTTGAATTGATATGCCTCGAACTTAAACGTCCAGTGTCTGCCGATCTATTCGTCCATTTGTTTGAGGTTAATAGGATTAGTGAAAAAGGTGAGGAAGGAAATGCTTGGGAGCATGTGAGTCTTCGATCTCTGAAAGGTGCCAAGATTTTCCGGGCTTATTCAGATTCGTTGAAGGGGAGGTGGAAGGAGCTTTTCTATTTCATGGAGCCGGTGAATAGCGAGGCGATTGACTATGTGGGGAAATTTGATTCGGACGGGCGAAATTTGGTGTCCACTAAGTTTCCCATAGGATGGGGACTCGGTCACTATAACCGATCTCCAAGATCCTACCATGTTGGTGAATCTTATCTTTGCCGTGCTGATATCCTGACCCGGGATATTTTGTTGTTTATTTCCTCTCAAATACCTTATACCAAGCATAAATACCGAGGTATTCCTACTGATCGATTGGTTAAGTGTGCTACCCGAAGAAAGGTTATGGGGGTTCTAGGTAGGGTCTTTTTGTTGGTTTGTCAAATTATCTTTCGATCGGGAATTGTTAATTTATCATTTTTGGTTAACTTGTCCTGTTTTTTCTTTGTTTTCAGATACGATGGCAGGGAGTAGGATTGCTCAGTTAAAGAGGATGGCGTTGCAGAATCTGGGTGTCGAGGAAGGTGAGCTTGCAGAGAATGCTCCCGATCTTAGCGCTGCCGTCCATGTTTCCCCGATTAGGACCGTCCACGAGGAACAGCTGGAGAATCCTGTGGATGATCTTCAACATCGGAAGAGGAAACTAGCGAATGAGGGTGTTTCTACAAAGCAAGTGAAGGTGGCCCGGAGGACTGAGGAGAAGAAGAAAGTGGCGATCCCAACAGATCCTAAGACTTCTAAGGGGCACAAATCTTCTAAGAAGGCGACTTCCGTTCCTGTGGATGCGAGTTTTATGGAAAAGAACGTGGAGGAATATCTCACCGATCCTGTCAGTGCGGCAGCAAAGCTGTTTGTTCACTTGGCCGATGTTGCCAAATTTCAGAGGGATGAGATGGAACGTCGTCATGAAGGTGAGGTTTTCTTTCTGGAGTTCATTTTGTTGTTCTTTTTACCTACCTTATTGACTTTAAATTTTATTTGTTTTTCAGAGTTGGTGACCACTGAGAGGGCCAAGTTGTTCAATGCTCTGAAAGAACTGGCCGAAAAGAATAAAGTCTTGGGTAACACTTTGAACGACTTGAAGACTTTGAAGGCTTATGCGGACGATCTTGAAAAGTCCCATAATTCTGCTAAGTTGCAAGTTGAAGATAGCACTGCCCGCATCGGTCAGCTGAACGATCGGATCACGACCCTTGAAGAAGAAAGGAAGAGTGCTGAAGAGACAATTGGAAGGTTGGAGGGTCAAATTCAAGAGCTGATGGCTAAGTTGAAAAAATTCAAAGAGAACAAGGCCGAGACCAGTTCTTCTCCTGAAGATCGATGTGCAGTGCTGGAGAGAGAGCTCGCCAAAACCCGTGTGGAGCTGGAAAAATCTAAGAAGGATGCGCGCTCTGCCACCGACCTTGCTCTGGAAATGGCGGGAGATGGTTTTGATCTTGCACTTGGTCAGATTGCTCTCGTCTACCCTTCTCTTAATCTTGACAGGGCCGTTCTGAATGTGGATCATGAGATTGAGGGAGATCGGATCATAAAGGTTGACCTCGGCACTAATGTGAAGACCGTTGTTTTTCCTAAGCCCGCCGATCTTACCTCTGATGAGTTTTGTAATGAAATATTTGTAATGAATTTATTTCTTTGTTTATCTCCTGGAAGGAGTTTATATTTCGTAATACGTTAATTACGCTGATTCGGTTATAATTTTGATTGGATCAAAAATCATAAGCGTGGAACGTAGGTAGTTACGCTGTTCCGATCATAACTTTGATTGGATCAAAAATCATAAGTGTGGAACGTAGGTAGTTACGCTGTTCCGATCATAATTTTGATTGGATCAAAAATCATAAGTGTGGAACGTAGGTAGTTACGCTGTTCCGATCATAATTTTGATTGGATCAAAAATCATAAGCGTGGAACGTAGGTAGTTACGCTGTTCCGATCATAAGCGTGGAACGTAGGTAGTTACGCTGTTCCGATCTTGTGACTGTTTTGGCCGTGTTGGGAGATCACGAAAGATCGATCCCAAGAAGTTTCTTCTGTCATATTTTGCTTTCTAATTTTGTTGGGATAAGAAAGGCAACACTTATATTTTTGATGGGATCGAAAAAGATAAGTGCGTGCATTACATAGATTGAAAAAGAAAAGCGTACGTTTTACATAGATTTTTCAAACAGTGGTCTTAAACGTAATAGCTTTTTAGTTTCGCGGCGTTCCAGGTTCGGAGGATTTCCTTTTTGTCCAAAGTCTCCAATTTGAAAGCACCTGTGCCGGTCTTGGCTTTGATACGGTAAGGTCCCTCCCAATTGGGTGCTAACTTACCCTGAGATGCATTTTTTAGCCCCACATCGGCTCTTCGAAGTACTAAGTCGCCCGTGTTAAAATCTCTGGGTACGACCTTTGCGTTATACCGGGATGCAATTCCTTGCTTGATAATGGATTCTCAGAGAGTGGCTCGTCCCCTAACTTCGTCGATGAGGTCGAGCTCTTCCTTTAGAGCTTGGTTGTTTTCGGTTGGAGTTTTTGGATTAGTCGTTCTCCAAGTTAATTCGCCAACTTCTACTGGAATGACCGCCTCGCTGCCATAAGAAAGTCGAAATGGAGTTTCTCCCGTGGAACTCTGCGGGGTTGTTCTATAGGCCCAAAGTACATATGGGAGTTCTTCGACCCAGTTTCCTTTAGCGTCGTCCAATCTTTTTTTTAAACCATTAAGGAGCACCTTGTTGGCAGCTTCTACTTGACCGTTGGTTTGTGGATGTTCAACCGACGTAAAATGGTGCTTAATTTTAAAATCAGACATCACCTTCCTAAAACCTTTGTCGGTGAATTGTGTTCCATTGTCGGTGATAATTCTTTCTGGGATCCCGAATCTACTCATGATGTTCTTTTTGAAAAACTTTATGGAGTTTCTTACGGTGATGGTGGCCAACGGTTCTGCCTCAACCCATTTGGTAAAATAATCAATTGCTACTATGAGGAACTTGTTTTGGCTCGGAGCGGTTGGGAATGGTCCCAACAGATCTATTCCCCATTGTGCGAAGGGCCAGGTTGAGGATAGGTTACGGAGTTCGGTCGGTGGAGCGATGTGAATGTTAGCGTGGATCTGGCATTTTTTGCACTTTTTGACGAATTTCTTAGCATCGGTTTCCATGGTAGGCCAGAAGTATCCTGCGCGTAGAGCTTTTCGAGCCAGGGATCGGGCGCCGAGATGTTGTCCACATAATCCTTCATGAATTTCGGTTAAGACGTAGCCCGCCTCTTCTCCTTCGATGCATTTTAACAATGGCAGGAGAGGCTTCTTCTGTATAATGTTCTGTCTATGATTGAAAAGGCCGAGGCTCTTTTTCTGACGATTTTTGCTTCGGCTGAGTTTTGAGGTTCGGTTCCTTCTTTTATGTATTTCAAAATTGGGGTAATCCAGTTTTGGCTTTCCTCAACAACGCATATTGTAGAACTGTAAATAGGATCGAAGGAGATGCTGGGTTTTCGCAGTATTTCTTGGATGACCGTCTGGTGATTGCCTGGGATTTTGGTGCTTGCGAGTTTTGATAAGATATCCGCCCTTTGATTCTCCGTCCTGGGGACGTGTTTTACCTCGGCTGTTTTGAATTGTCTTAGCAGTTCTCGTACTCGAAATTGGTATTTCTGTAGTATCGGGTCTTTGGTTTCAAATTGATTGTTGATTTGTGAAACGACCAAGAGTGAGTCGGTTAGTAGTTTGACCTGAGTGACTCGGAGGTCAATTGCCAACCTTAATCCTGCAATGCAAGCCTCGTATTCTGCTTGATTATTGGTTGTTTGGAAGGTGAAGGTGAGAGAGACTTCAACAATAACGTTATCCGGGCTTTCTATCATTAATCCTGCGCCGCTTCCTTTAGGGTTAGAGGATCCATCAACGTGTATAGTCCAGGATTTATCAACAGGATCGGCGGAAATCATTTCTGCCACGAAGTCTGCTAATACTTGGGCCTTCATTGTGGTACGAGACTCATACTTGATTCCGAATTCGGATAGTTCGACTGCCCATTTAATCATTCTGCCGACAAGGTCGGGCCGATGTAAGATCTGTCTTATAGGATAGTTGGTTCGCACGACTATCTGGTGAGCCACGAAATAGGGCCGGAGACGCCGAGCTGCGATGACTAAAGCCAGGGCAATCTTTTCTACTTTTTGATATCTGCATTCAGGTCCTTGGAGGGCTTTGCTTATAAAGTAAATCGGTTTTTGGTCGGCTTGTGTTTCTCGGATAAGGACGGCGCCCAAAGCTTCTTCTGATATTGAAAGATATAGGTATAAAGTTTCTCCTTCGTTTGGGCGAGTCAGGATTGGAGGTTCTGAAAGTGCTTTTTTGAGCTGTCTTAAAGCTTCGTCTTGTTCCTGTGTCCAGTTGAATTCTTCTTTTTCTTCTTCTCCTTTACTTTTCTTTAAAAGTTTGAACAATGGTAGAGATTTAAATGTCGCATTTGATAGGAAACGGGATAATGCGGCGATCATGCCGTTGAGTTTCTGGACCTCTTTCTTTGAAGTCGGTGTTCGCATTTCAGCTACGGATCGGCACTTATCTGGGTTCGCCTCAATCCCCCTTTCTGTTAGATAGAAGCCGAGAAACTTTCCAACTCGTTCTCCAAAAGTGCATTTTTCTGGGTTTAGCCTCATGCCGTTTCGCCTGATTTCTGTGAATATTTCTCGAAGGTCTGCCACGTGGGTGTTCTCTTGTTCACTCTTGGCTATCATGTCATCAAGGTAGACTTCAACGGTCTTGCCTATCTGCTTTTGAAATACTTTGTTCATCATTCTTTGGTAAGTGGCACCGGCGTTTTTCAAGCCGAAGGGCATAACTCGATATGCGAAGTTACCTTGGTCCGTCATAAAAGCCGTTTTTTCTTGGTCGGGAGGGAACATCGCGATCTGGTTGTAGCCGGAATAGGCGTCCATAAAAGATAGGAGCCCGAAGCCCGAAGCGTTATCGACGAGGCGGTCGATGCTCGGGACCGGAAATGCGTCCTTTGGGCATGATCTGTTTAAGTCGGTGTAATCGATGCACATGCGCCATTTGCCATTGCTTTTTTTTACTAGTACTGGGTTTGATAACCAAGTCGTGTACTTGACCTCTGATATGAAGTTCGCTTTGATCAAATCTTCAACAGCTTTTGCGGTGGCCTTTGCCTTTTCTCCATTTTGTGCTCGTCTCCTTTGAGCAACCCATTTGGCTTCTGGGTTGACAGCGAGTTGGTGACATGCGATTTCAGGAGGGATTCCGGGCATGTCTTCTGCTGACCATGCAAAAAGATCGGCATGATCTTTTAATCACTGAGTGAGGTTGGCCTTCACTTCGTCGGACAGGTCTGCTCCAATTTTTACTGTTTTAGTGGGATCGTCTCCGAGGTGCACTTCGGTAAATTCCCCGTCTGGTTCAGGTCTCCTCATTTTCCTTTTGAGTTCTTTGGTTAATTCGTCATCATCGTCTTCTTCCGAGCTATCTGGGTCGTATCTCGCATCCAAGTCCGTTAAATTGACCTCGGTGAATCCTTTTCCGATTTTTCCTTTTTTAGTCATGACTGGGGAATCATCTTCAGTTGCTTGAGCCTTCTTTTTTGCTTTTGTCCATAAGAAGAAACATCTTGAGGCCGATTCAAGGTCTGAGTTCAGGGTAATAACTTTGTTGCAGAGGGAGTGGAATTTGATTTTCAAATGAGTGGTGGAGGTTACCGCTCCGAGTCTTCCCAATGTTGGTCTCCCGATTATACAGTTGTAGATTGATTCACATGGTAAGATAAGGAATTTAGTTTTGATAATCCTTACCAAGGGTTCTTGACCGTATGAAACCATCAATTCCAGGTGTCCAAGGGGTTTAGTCCGAGATCCGTTGAATCCGGATAGTGCGGATCCTCAGTAAGGAGCGATGTCTTCTTTGTCGATTCCCATTCTTTCAACGAGGTCGAGAAAAATGATGTCGGAGGAGCTCCCTTGGTCTACCAAAATTCTTCTAATTTCTTTGTTAGCAATTATGGCCGTGATCAGGAGTGGTATGTGTTTGTTGGGTTTCCCGTCAAGCAGGTCTTCATCTCCGAAAGATAATAGAGGTCGGTTTGAAGGAGTAGGTGTTGCTGATGTCGAGGTTGTATTTAGTAGCTCTTTCCACTTTCATTTCATTGTTTTCCCGGATTCTTCGTAGGAGAAGCCTCCTGCAATCATCATCATTACCGATCGTCCTTTTGATCTCCTTGGATCGAGTTCGTCATCTTCGGATTCGGCTTTGACTTTACTCCTCGTTTTGGGCTCTTGTTCTTGATTTTCTTTAATTTCAGCTGGTTGATGTCTAGGTCTGCTTACATAGCTGGCTAATTTTCCCCTTTTGATCATATCCTCGATGTCATCTTTCAAGGCGTTGCAGTGGTTGGTGTCATGTCCGTTGCTCCGGTGATATCGACAGTATTTATTGGATCGTTGACCAGGTCTTTGGGTGAGTGGTTTTGGGAATTTTTCGTCTCTAAACTCTGTGTTCCAGCACTCGCCCAATATCTGGGACTGATCGACGTTGAGTTCGGTATAGAATTGATGACGGTTTCGAGCTCAGGGATCCCTGTTACCTCGGCCGCCGCCCCTTTGATCCTTTTCATTTCGGTTGTCGGATCGTTCAATTAGGGGTTGGAGGTGTTGTTCTTTTCCGGTCATGGTACTTTCTTCTTCATTGATGAAACACTGGGATAGTTGAAGGAAATCTTGGAGGTTTTCTGGTTCCCAAGTATTTATGTGTTTCTTGAATGGGCTCCCAGGGCGTAAGCCCAATCCCATAAAGTAAACTCGGAAAGAATCGTCGAGGTTCCGAACTTGAACTGCTTCTCTATTAAATCTTTCTATGTATTCTCTTAAAGACTCGGAGCTCCCTTGGTTGATGGATGCTAAGACATTCTTGTTTTTTGGTTTGCTTTTGGAGTGGGAGAAGTTGGCTGAGAATAATTCGGCTAAGTGGTCCCAAGAGGAGATTGTGTTTGTTTTAAGGACTTCAAACCATTCCGAGGCGATTTTTTCCAATGTTAGGGGGGAAATACGGCATTTCATTTCCATTGGGACATTTCGATATCTCATTATCGTGTCAAAATAACTCAGGTGCCTGTCTGGATCGCCTGTCCCGTCATAAGTTTTTAAGCCTTCCGGTGGTTTTTCTAGATACCTGGGTACCGGGTATTGGTCGATCCTCTTGGTGAAAGGTCCCTTTGTTTCTCCTGGTTGGGCCTTTCTTGAAGGTCGACTCTGATGATGGGGATCGGAGTACCTCTGATCTGGATGTTTTGGGGGCGAATTTTCCCTGCTTTTCAAACGTCGCCTTGAAGAAGAAGACGCTCCTTCCCGGGTCCTTCGATCCCTGCGATGTTTTTGGGGATAATGTACCCCGTTTTTTGAACGTCGCCTCGGGGAAGAAGATGCTAGGGAAGAGTTGATCTCTGTTTCATCGTCGTAGGAATCGGCTCGGGGGAACGGGATCCATTCCCTTGGCGTCTTCGTGGAGGGGATCGATGGTAGTGGTGTCTTCTGGGCGGAGATCGGTGGCGTCTCCTGGTATGATTTCTCCTTTCAGGTGAAATGGAATCGGGGGATTACTGATCTCGAATATTTCGAGCCCCGAGTTCTGCCACCCGTCCTTCGAGGTTCGTAAATCGGTGGCTTCTTTCTTGGTTGGCTGCCTCATGTTGGTTGAGCAGTAGGACGAGCTGTTGAACAGCGTCGACCGTGGTCGGAAGTGGAGGTGGAGGGAGGTTTTGGATTTGTGCTTGTGTAGAGTTTGGAAGGTCTTCCACAAATCCTTCTGGGGTTGATTGGGGTTCGGCTAGTCTTCCGAAAGTCGTCCTTTCGATATGCGTCGGTTCGAGATGGATGCCGACCCCGAGTCGCTGAGCGTTAGAACGGAGATTTCGAGTTGTCATCTACTAAGTCGAGGGGAGAGGATCTTGAGTTGAAGATCTCCCACTGAGGTCGCCAATGTTCTGCACTGTACTTCCAACCTTTAAAGAGTGGTCCGAGGTAGTTAGTGGTTGATATCCTTAGTCGATAACTGTGTCCGATCCTAGCTGGTGTTGTACCTGCAAAGTCACTCCGATGCTGAAGTCAGAGGAATGGTGTTAAGTGAGTAATAAATATGAGAATGCTTACCTTAAATGAGGCAATGAATGTTGTATTTATAGAGTGGGGTGGGGTTGATTCCAATGAATTAGGTCCGTCCGATCTGGTGGTTTGATCTGAGCTCTTGATGTTTGGATTGGGCCCTATTGACATTGGGCCTATAGGGGGTGTGAATAGGTGTCAAAAACGGGGTGTATATGGCAAAAAGCCATTCCATAACAGATACTATACATATTTTCTTTTTGTTGAAAAATAGAAGAATCAAGCCATACACATTTGTTTCCCAAAAAAATAGTCATACACATTCTTTGACAAGAAAAAGGCTATACAAATCCCAATCTTATTGATTTCGAATCACAATATCAATGGGTTCAACCTAATTTAATTTTGTTAGCAACGAATCAATTATTATTCATACCCCTTGACATATTTTATATTGTCAATGGCTTATTTTTGACACCCTTTATTTAGGCACGCTATTAAAAAATTTAAGATATTTTTCCCTGACTACTTCATAATATCTTGAATAATCATAATGTAATATATATTCAAACAAATATATATCCTACCCTACTCGAAGGATTAGTTGCGCGCAGAGGATACCCAGTTTATACCAAAAAATATATATTACATACTACAAATACATAATTACTATTATTAATATATAAGACACAAATGACAATATTAATAATCGTAAAATATGAAACGATGTATCGTACTAGCGTCAAAAGATAAAAACATAAATTTGTTTAAAATATTGATACTTTAAAGCGCTATAATCATGACTCCTCACACATTCTTGGTAAAAAAACGTCTTTAATCTATTTGACAAACATAAATAGGGGTCATTAAGAATTTATAATAGTATGCTAATAAATTATATTTTTTTTGATGACCAATGTACTCGAAATGTTTCCCGTGCATCGCACGGGCATGTATACTAGTTTTTTAAAATTCAAAACGATTTGCATTAGAGCCATTTTAATCAATATTTCGTTTGAAATTTCGATTTGGAAATTTCAAAATCAATTTTTAAAAGGTTTAAATATGCGTTTGGCCCCTGCAAATACACGCACAATCCAAACAGGCCCCTGTAAAAAAAAACTTTAACATAGTCCCTGCAAAATATAAATTGTTTACGGTTAGGCCCCTCGGTCAGTTTTCCATCCAAAAAAAATTCAAAATAATAATCACTGCCACGTGTCATCATCTTATTGGCCCCTATGAAGAAAATAAAATTTTATGGCATCAAAAGGGACTTGAACACACCACCTCTTGGTCACACACAAAGGGATTTACCACTAAACCAATGCTTCATCTGTGATATGTTACCAATTCTATTATATTTATATTATTACACCATAGTTTTTTTTAAAAAAATCTGGAACTCTAAGAAGAGAAGAATAGAACTCTCTTCATCATCATCAAAGCTTCATATATCTTCATTTCTCTTCATTTTAAAACAACAGAACTTGAACTTGAACATGGAAATTTCGGCATTTGTCTTCATTTCCTTCGATTTCATTCGCAGATTTTTTTTGGGTTTTATCCCAAATCCCAATTTGAATATGAAAGTTGAATGTAAAATTAAACATTTCTGGGCTCATTTTCGAATTCTGCAGAAAAGAAATCATCACCCAGAAAACGAAATCCCACAAAATCATAACCCAAAAAACGAAAATCGAATCAAAACGTTGTTCATTTGGTTTTATTCCTTATTTCTGCGTTTTATGTTCAATTGATTTTGTTTGTGTGTTTATATGTTCCTGGGTTTTGCTGGTTTTATGTTCCTCATTTTATTTCAATGGTTTTTTTTTGGAAATCTGGGTTCATGATGATAAATACGAAGGAAGAGAAGGGAGAGAACAGAGAGATGCAGTTGTTCTTGTTTTTTACTAGAATTTAAATAATATATATTTGTAGTTGGCTAAAATTACACAACTAGTGATGTGGCGTAGTGGTTGGATAGTATGTGTGTTAGTTGAAGGTCTTGGGTTCAATTCTCCCTATCACCAAAATCCTTAATTTTTTAGTAACACTATTCTCTTCATAGGGCCCAATAAGATGATGACACGTGGCAGTGATTATTATTTTGAAGTTTTTTTTGATGGAAAACTGACCGAGGAACCTAACCGTAAACAATTTATATTTTGCAGGGACTATTTTAAAGTTTTTTTTTACAGGGGCCTGTTTGGATTGTGCGTGTATTTGCAGGGGCCAAACGCATATTTAAGCCTTTTTAAAATTTGAAATTTGAATTTCCACCTATATTTCCCACCAAGTGTATTTTCAAAAAAATGCTAAATAAGGCTTTTTACTCATCACCAACATTTGCATTACCATTAAAAAAAGTGAACATCTTTATGTTTCATCTGCATTACCATATATCTTCAACAACACAAATGCCGTCGATGCATATCTTCCTCAAAATGAACCTAAAATCTTCTAACCTGCATACTATTTATACTTATGTGGTCATTTATGAAGTTATCTTCCATACATATGGTTGATACTATTTGGTTTGGACCATTTATGATTATTATGTTCTTTTATTTGCTAAAGCTGTCTATTTGGAAAAGAAAAAAAAATTAGTCATGACTGACATTGTTTCACTTTAAATTTCTGCTTTGTAGAGGGATGAATGGATAGAAAGAACATATTTAGTGTGTGGCTATTAGAAGCTGAATACATCTTATTCTATTGGTTATCATGTTTTTTTGATAAGCTATATCTTACTTCAATGTATTAGGCTACTGATGTTGGAAATCTTTACCACTAGACTGTTAATTTGTACATAGTAAAATCAGTTTAACATTATAACCAAAGTCCAAAGTTCCTGCTATTGGATTGGGAGTGCTTTTGGTTTTCACTCAGGAACTTAAAAACCAGTTAACCAAACTTTACATCTGACATTTGAGCTTATTAGTCTAACTACCATTTTTCTGTTTTTGTAGATATCTGATGAATTTTGATCGGACCATGTATATTCATATCACAATGGCAGTGAAAGCCCTATCAATTGCATCCGGTGCACCCAAAGAATTTTTTCATTTCTACATCAAAGGCTCCATGCTTAATTGGCTTCAAAAGGAGAATATAGACTGAATGTTTGTATACAAAACATTATTAAGAACATAATTTGGTGATTTACAATTTTTTTTTTCACTGAGACATTTATAAAAAAAAAATTCATCAGCATAATTAAATATAGAGGTAATATATAAGTATATTTCATTCAAGTGATTTTGAAATTTTGTTTCATCAGCATAATTTCGAACTTTTTCAAATGGTAATTATTATAATCAAACTATAACGTGAACTTAATTTAGTATATTAATACACACTGAATTATTATTGTCATTCATAACTATATTAATTTCTTATCCACAATTATATTGCACATTCTTTTAAATATTTTATTAGTTTTTTTCCCTTTATTGTCATTCACATGTCATCTAAATATCAATTTCAAGTATCATTATTAATCATCACAAGAAAAATAACTATAATGTACTTACTAGATTCAATTATTTAGATATAGTAATACTCAAAATTTAATAAAAGAATTGTTGTTTGGTAAACTATTTTATCTATAGTCTTTGAGTTTGAAAATAAAAATATGGAAAGTCGAAAAAATATTTTTTATATTGAAAATAATGATAGTTTTTCACATATTACTTCTCATAATACCTGATAGCACTTGGATTAGATGATAGGGGTCTCTTCCAGTTTAACCAAAGTTTTGAGTTCGAATTAAGACTTGGGCATGCAACAGTGTTAAATCTCTTGAGGGAGAGCTTTGCCGCTCATTGAGATCCTACCTGACTCGAGGGATTAGTCTCCAAAGTTGCGCGCAGAGGATACCCGTTTATACCAAAAAAAAATTATTTCTCATAAAACAAGGTTTGGAACACTTTCAAGTGAATTTTTTTTAATAATTATGTATTTTTAATAAGGTGCTTCTAGGGTGAGAGAGCAAATCAAATTCCTCGCCGGTGAACAATTATATATGACCGTAGGATATAGTATAAAAAATCATCAAAGGTTGAGATTTAATACTGGTTGATTCAATCTTAACCACTCATAGCATTTTACACAATATCCTACGGTCAATTTTAGTGGTTCATCGGTGAGGGATTTGATTTTCTTCCTCACCCTAGAAACACCCCTTTTAATCAAAGTAAATTTTATATAAATATTTATTATTACATTTGTCATTTTAATTTTAATAATATACTTTCAAAAATAATATTATAATGTGGTAAAATGATAAGAAGAACATTGCATGAGTGGAGTTTTTTATTTATTTTGTAAACTCATAAAGGAAAAGCTAAAAAAATTTAGTCTGCATTGAGACCCATCAACGTTAACGCATGTTTCGTTTCAAAAAAAAAAACGTTAACGCATGCAACTCTACAAACGATGTGTTGCATAAATATGAGGACAGGGAGAAAAACTCTTTGTGGTACATTATCTATGTTTTTATTTAAAAATATTTATAAAATATTAAAATGTGTTAATTTTTATGTTTTATTCTCAATTTATGTTTTATTGAAATATAAAGCCCGGACTAAATTTAGCATTAGTTAATATTAAAATATTAAACTATAATTTTTTTAATCTAACTATTATACTCTTTCCCAAATTATGAGATTTTAATTTACATTTTTGATAATTTTTTGAGGTTTTACGAGTTCCCCACAAGGACTATGGGGACGGGGAGAAAAACTCTTTGTGGTTGGGATCAGGGAAGTACTCTTCGCGACCCATCCTACCTCATTGTCATACCGAATAACTCTTCTATAATATAATTTTAAATTTCACGTAATATCTAAAGTTGAATAATATTATTGTCTAAACTCTTAACTCATGTGTTACTTTACCAGATAATTATTCATTTGAATTTTTTAGAAATACTAATATAGCATGTATTGTACATCATTAAAGATATATAAACTACATATTCCTTAAACTTGACCAAAGTGTAATGTATACCCGTGCATCACACGGGTCATACGCACTAGTATTTAACATGACACATGAGTTTTTAAGGATTCATACATGTAAAACAAAAATCTAACTTTACCTAACTAGCTTAGCCAATAAATAAATCCCCTAAATCTAGGACTCTGATTGTGATCCGGTTACCGACACTCTACATTGGACTTCTGATGAGCAATTCGGATATACTCTTCAGCTTTCCAATGTTACCTGTTACTTGGAAACATCACCCCAAACATAGTGAGTTTTACAACTCAGTAACAAAGAATATAAAAAAAAATTATTTGATGTTTCCAGCCATATCCGTGTGCGAGATATGGAAAATCCTCTCCACAACATAGAAAATATAAATCACACACAAGTGTTTTTCACTCAAAGACAATTCTCAGATAATAACGTAAGAAAGACTACAATATAGGACAAGAATCACTTTGCATAAAAAGATCATAATCAAATTTCGTGCGCGTACATCACAGATATCATAAACAAGACACTTATTATACTATGTGCACATAGACCACATTGTCTATTCGCATGGCAAACGGTAATCATAGGCCGTATTATCTCTTCGTCACGGCAAAACGGTAATCATACGACGTATTATCTCTTCGTCACGACAAAACGGTAATCACAACAACCAATCAAACACATGAAAATACAATTTCTCACTTCATAGATTAACTCCTCACATAATATTCTTTCTATACCAAAGATAATTCATATAACAATCAGGTTTGTTCCGAATTAAAACACATAGGAATCCATTCTACACAATTCAAGTGTCATCATACTCAATCATCAAAGCAAGTTATTTTTTTTTTTTCGCAACTTGGAACTAGGTGCTCCACTAATACTTCATCAAACTTAGAAGTTCCAAAGCCTAGAGGGTAGATAATCATGGTTATTTTTTATTAGCACAAATGGATTTAATCCATAAATATATAGCTATAATGCTACAACAACATCAAAACAAAATTTCAGTTTTTATCTACAACTTGAAAGTAGATTTTCTCAACTAATCCTCAACGCAAATAAGCTATTTCAGAATCTATTTCGTTTACAATGTTATCTAGTTTCCAATGGTTCGGAGCTCATTTCAATAGGATCTTTGTGGAGAAAGATATGAACAAAACACCAATAGGATATCAAAAATGAGTTTTAGGAACAACAGTTAGTATAAATTAGGAATAAAATATCAAATGAAATCGGATAATTTTTCCAAATTTTCTATAGATACCTAGCTCACATACTAACGTAATGCAATTTGTCCCATGTCAAAATTCAAAGCCAATAATTCAATAAAAATCACGCACTAAGATTGATTTGTGTAGAATTTTCAATAAATTTGAATTCACCAACTTACAACTTCAAAGAAAATATTTCTCCTCATCCAAGTATAAGTACTCAAGACTTCAATCAATGTTTGACCTTATTCAATTATTAAGCCAGAAAAATATGAAAAAGGAAGTTCACTCTATACATATTTACACTCAAGGTCAACAAGCAACTAGTAAATGTATCAACTTTAATCAAAAATCAAATTAACACCTAACAATTCACACACTACTTCTATCAAACACCTTGTAGGCAATCCAACAAGCCAACTTCCTATAACACACATACAACATCATTTTCTTTCAATCTTCAATCATTCAAAATAAACAACAACCATCATTCATAATATTATAAAATCATTCATAAGTTAAATAGAAATCTAAGCACACTCTAAGAGAGGTTTTCAAGGGAATTCTTTGTTACCTTAATCAAGATTCTAAGAGATGATGATGATGATGATGATGATGAAACTCTCAAGTGGGTATTGGATTTTCCCTCTTTCATGCAACCCTAGCTCTCTTCAAGCTCCATCTCACTTCCTTGTTCTTCCTCCATAGCTCTTGTTCCCTTGAGATCTTTCTCTACTTTGCACTTCCTCTTCTTCTTCAAAGCACAACCTCAAGTTTTCTCTTCTTCCTTTCTTCCCTTCTCACGATTTCTCTCCTTCTCTCTCTATTCTCTCTTCACTTTCTTTTTCCTTCTTTTTCTTTTGTCTTGTACGCAACTCTCTCTCCCTTCTCGATCTTTCTCTATCTTTTCTTTCTAATTTTATTTCTTTATTTTAAAAAAAAACATTTTACTAACCACACCCCCTTTATTACTCACTACCCTCTTTTAATTTTATATCTACTTAGAGTTTTTTTTTCGTTGTGAACCACCACGTCCTGCTCACAAAGAGGCCCAATAGCCAATATGAATGCACCTAAGAACTTTAGATTCAATGGCTTGCATTTAGACATGTGGGATTCCCAAATTCTAGTTCATTTCCTACAATCCATATAAGGGTGGGAATAGGCCAGACCGACCGACAGGGACCTACGGCTCAACCTACGTCAGGCCAGGCCAGGCCGGACTTTTTATTTAAACAGATAAGGCTTAGGCTTTTTTAAAAGCCTATTTAGCTAAAAAGGTCAAACCACAGGCCATTGAAAAAGCCTTTTAGACCTATCAGGCCGGCCTATTTAAGTAAAAACAAATAATATTATATTATTGTATTAAATTTTGTATTGAATGTTAAATCATAAATTTGCTAATATTTCATGTTAATTTAAACTATTACATCTATTTTTGACGTATTTAAAGTTACTATTATAAAATAGAATTTAAATAGGATGTCATATAAAATAAAACCAAATTTTATTAATCTATTAGCTTCTTTGTTATTTACAAAAAACATACATCACTTAAATATTGTTGGTTTTTTGTAAAAAAAAATTGTGAAATAGACTTCTAAATAGGCTATCAGGCCTTGCCAAGCTTTTGCAAAGGCCAGGTCAGGCCTAAAAATTGGGCCTATGATAGGCCACAGGCCAGGCTCAGGCCTAACACTTTCAACGCAGGCCAGGCCCAGGCCAAGCAAAGCCTAGCTCGGCCCAGCCTATTCCCACCCCTAATTCCATAGCTGTCATGCCCGTCAATTCATATACTCAAAATTATTTAACTGAAGTATATATTTACAACAACTACAACTGTGTATGATTATACAAATTAAATAAAAGATGGAATGAAAAAAATTGCAAGGGGAAAAAATGAAGATATATACAACAAAATGGAGCTCTCAACAATTGGTCTCAAATATGATTATACAACAACAACTACTACAATTGGTCTCAAACCTATAACCCTGAGGGAGCTCTCAACAAAATGGAGAAGAAGGACGAAGAAAACTAGAGAATAAAGACTATAGCAGTGACAGCAGAGTAGGCGGTCACATTAGCCTGCAAACTTAGCTCGGGACCTTAGTATGGCAACTATGTTTCCATTATTATCATTAGAAATTAGTCCGATTATTTTTGCTTTTTCCCTTTTTTCAGTGACAATAATTTAAATTTCATAAGGATAAAGTTGTTATTACGAATGTTGATTTTTTCTGTCTTTTACCAATTTGTCCCAACTATTGGATTGGTGGCAATTTTTTTGAATGGCTAATGGTGTCTTTTGTTTGCATATTGTTTGTTTAAATAAAATTGTGACAACTAAGGTACCCATCAAATATAGTTGGGTACTACACCCAAAATGAGTCAACAATGCAATTTTGAGACACACAATGCATTTTTTTAGGGTGGGGTTGCCAACGATGAGACGAAAACAGCAATTGCACAGTGAAGGATTAGCAAAAACCAGAAATTAGAGAATAAGAAATAAGTATTATAATTCAACCTATAATTAGGCTAATACTATAATTTTTAAAAACTGATAACCTGTAAATGAAAATCTGAAAACAAAATATGAGTTGTAAAATAGTATTACATAGCAACTTGTAAGTAAAACATGTCATTAGGTGTTGCACCCAACTTTTTAAATAGGGTAAATAAGAATTTACCAAATGGAATATTGTTTGATTAAATGAATATAGGATGAAATCCAAATGCAGACCACCTAATAGTTTTGCTTCATGAAGTGTTTATATATATATATATATATATATATATAAAAGCTCTCTCCCATCTTAAATAACTCACTGTTGCTATAGTAATTGTGTTGAGTTTATCACTTTCAATTTTCTATTTGACCTCATAATGCCTCAGTCCATAAGGAAGCAAACAAAATAGAGAAACAACAAAATTCCTAATTCTTAAACACAAAAATTGACATTCTTTTCATCACAATAAATTGCAAATCCTGATTGTCTTTTTCCATTTAATTTTCTCAATCACTAAGTGACACCAATTTTTTGGTTTCACCTAGTAGCCGCAAGCTGGAACCACAGCATCAGGTATATGAACAAATACAATAGAGAAAGGAGCAACAATTATTGGCTTTGATGAGTTTACATATAGAGGCTCTAAAGAAGGAATATCACCATCTGAATTCACAGTTAGAGGATTTCCATTTAGTAACATGATTTGGCTATGTATATTCCCATCTTGTGGAGTTAAATGATACTCTTCTCTTGGTGTTTTACTTGAACAATGAAAAGGTAGTTTCATCAACTTTGGATTATTATCAACCATTTTTCTGTGCAACAAACTCTTGGTGTTGCTCAGTGTTACTTGAACAGTTGTGCTGTTGTCAAGGTTGATCAATAGTATTGTGATCCCTTTCTGTATAATCATCACATAGAGTATGAAATTAGATTAGATTTCATGGATAGTATGCATCAAGTTGGAATCATAGTGACAGAAGATTATACTCACAGATTGCTTTGCACAGTGCGCATAAGATCGTATCTTGTTTGTTCCTGAGAAGGTAGTTGATAGTACACCTCTTCCCATTAGTCGGTGCCATAGAAGAGCGCTGCAAAGAAGAAAGTTGATCACATTAACACAAAAAAGTTGAAAGTCCCCACCAAGATAATACTGTGGATCGACTTGTATTTTTTTAAATGGGGTCCTTTCCGAAGTAGCCAAATTTATATGTAGTAAGCAAGCAAACATGACACATAGGACTGTCCAACCGAACATACTTTCGATCAGCCTTAAGTGAACTCTGAGGTGTGAGGCCTATTTACAACTAATAACAGCGTCAAGGGTTGCAAAAATAAATGTGATTTATGCTCAAGTAAGTAGGACTATACATAAATTGTTTAACAAGGGAGTTGTGAAATGAAGAATGCAAGCTTGCTTTGAAAAAAATGTTTTATGATTTTTAACATCTCGAGATAATCACAGAAAACATCACTCTGAAGTTCAATATTTAATACCTATAGTAGTCTGGATTTGGCAGGAAATTACTAGTATTAAGTAAACCGTAGTTCCCTCCAATCAAACTCTGTCTGCAATATGTTTTAGTGTCGTAAGAAGCCGACATGCCAAGCTGATCCAAATACCTGTTATTAGTCATATAATAACATGAGCCAAAAATAGTTCTAAAAAACCCCTAAATGTATCTAAATCAAGGTGAGTAAGCACTAAGCACTAACCAGAAACTATACACAAATGCATCAGATACAAGATGGTGGCCACTGTTGTAAGCCCCTCCTGACTCACCAACCCATGCTGTTGCTGAGGTTCCTGTACTTTCAAGTATATTTTTCAGGCCATCAAACGTGTTTTTCTCCCTATCGAGATAAGAAGGATTGACAATTTTTTCCACGAGGTGCTCATCAACTCCTGTTTAGAAGATGTATTAATCTTTCAAATATAGTAAAACTCATGGGAATAGGAAACACTTAATAAATACTAGTCTGTTTGGTGAAAAGGTACCTGGTCCAAGGCTATAAATGTGGTGTGTGACAACATCCAAAGATTTACCAGACTTGCTTATAAATTCCTTGAACCAAGTTGCATCAAAGAAACCTCCTGGTGCAATGACTAGTGGCATAGGATTAGCGTCTTTATAGGCATCTTGAACTATGTCTACTAAAGCAGACACATCAAAAGCATATTGGTCTGCAGTAATGCTTGCTCCAACTCCATTTCCACTCAATTCATTGCCTGCCAGAGAAGAAAAGTGCTTAAAGCAGTCACTTAGGTCCATAAGCAAAAAGGATGATGTTTAATATTTGTTGAATTGATATAGAATTGAATAGTTAAAATCAAGAGGTGGATTGTGCAATTTCTTCTTCATCCGAAAAATACGGTAGAAGACATGTTTATGTTATCTTTGAGCTTTTTAATAGAGATCACCAATTACCATGTTTAATGATAGGGTCTGTTTAGATTGACTTACAAACGACTTATTTAGGCTTATCTATATGACTAAGCACATGTCTAAGTTTCGGAGAGTATAAATAACTTAATACATAGATAAGCTGTTTTCAGCTACGTCAATTAGTTCTTCAAGATAGCTTATGAAAATAGCTTATAACTTATGTGAAACGAGTTTAACTATTTTTTTTATGCAAATACATCACTCTAGAGATGGGAATCCCAACTATGTTAGCACCCCAGCCTCCTAGTCATCATCTGCAGCACCCTAGGCCATTACCAAAAACTGATAAAAAAATTATACAAGAACCTTGGGGGGCATGAGCCAAACCTAGGCCATTACCAAAAACTGTAAAAAGGAAGATTAAATCAATTCCTAAGAACAAATCATCACTAATAAAAGATGGAATATGATGCATTGATGTTGAGATGAAGATCCTCCTCTGGAACAGGTAAAACGAGTTTAACTATATTTTCTCTTTGATTATAGAAATTGCTTAGGCAGAAACGCTTATCCTATAAGCGTAAGCACTCAATTAAGTTGTTTACCCAAATATGCCCTTGGTCTTATTGTGAGGTGGCACTTTGGGATGTGTAATGAAAGTAGCATGCACATACTTACCAAGTTCCCAACCATGAATGATGTAGTTCTTCCCAACAGTGTATCGAATAAACGATTCAGCATTTGTGTAGTTCCAAGGTCCTATAGCAGAACCAGAGTGTATTGATTTTCCAGCAAGAGCATTCAATCCAAAAACAATTTTAGCCCTGAAATAAACCGCTTAATAATGTTAAACTCATTACAAATATTAGTTTCAAGTACACAAGATGAATCCATTAGTCTAAAACACACAAACATGCTACATAAAGTACTGAACTTTACCCTGCTTTTTGGAAAAAGTCGTTTAGTTCATCCCATCTATTCATTGGAAGGCACCCTTGTGTGAAACCAAACATTTCAGATTCATTCTTAACAAAAGGAGTGCATGGTTGATGGTAATCTTCAGTCCCATATATTACCTTATCTTGCAAACTTCCACCTAATCTAAGTTTCAATGGTGAAAATGCTGCAATAAATGATATTTTGATAAGCTATCCAAGCAATGGTCAAGTAAAAGCAATGAAAGAATTTTATTGATGTCATTTTTTTAGTTTCCCGCTGCAAAGATTAATCCCTTCAACGATCTAGAGCTGACGGTTGCCTCTCATGTATATGAAAGGGTAAACAATCATTTTGGTCACTGAATGTGTGATGCGCCGTAATTATAGTCCCTAAGCGTATTGAAATTGCAGTCATTTTGGTCCTCAAATGTGTTTTTTGTTGCCTCTCACACATTCAGGGACAAAAATGATTGTTTACCCTTTCATATACATGAGACAGGAATTGAACTCCTAACCACATGTTTAAGCCGCTTACCACTCAGACCACACTAGTTTGGTAATTGAAGACGTTTTATAGCAATAAAACATATGAAAATTTCTCTCACCTTTTATTGCATTTAACAAAATCTTGTTGTTGAGGTCCTGCACGAGGTGAAACCAAACAAAAGAATTTAACATATTCCGTCTAAAAAACTGTACAAGAATTTGAAGGTTCATCAAAGAACCTTATGAAATTATGAGAACAATTAATTAACTAATTAACTTGTGAAAATAAATATTAAAACCTAAAAACTCAACCCAGAAATTAATTAATTTCAACAAACCCTGCAGAAAACAGACAGGGACTGGCCCATGAACCGAAGCTGATGAAATTATGAGAACAATTAATTAGTTAATTAATTAACTAATTAACTAGTGAAAAGATATTAACAACTAAAAAACTCAGTCCAGAAATTAATTAATTTCAATGAACTCTGCAGAACAAAGGCCCTGGCCCATGAACTTTTATCATTAAGTATAAGAAAAGAAAAAGGTAACATGATATTATTTCATTATTATCTGGTGAGCATATTATAAACTTGTTCTCCACAAACGATGAGTAGATAGCGACATTCTCTTTAAAATATTGAAAAAAAACTAAAATATTGATATTTTTTCTACAGGATTTTTTTTCAGCTGAGCTAGGAGATCCCAATCATGCATGATAGATTCAAGCACCATCCAAAAACCCAAAAAAAAAACATCATTAAATCAATAGAACATTAAAAAAACATTATTAGTAATTATGTTGGAACAAAGAATTGAGAAATAAAAAGAAAAGGAAGAATACCAGATTGAGAAGAGAAGCAAGACCCCAACTACATCTTCCATAGTCACATTTTTCAGGAGGCCACCAATCAAGAGTAGCACAAACAAAATCATCATCAATATTTCCAACAACAGATGTTCCATCAATAATGACACTCCCTTTCTTCACATCTCCACTTTCACTCAATGTGTTCACAATAACAAAGCTAAAGCATACCAAATACAACACACCCAGAAGCTGAATCAGAGAACCCATTTTCAGAATCAGAAAAAGTTAAGATCTTTGTATTTATTCACGCATAACCGTGTGAAGAGGTGGTGGATGAGACAGTGAAGGCGTCGCTAGACTTTACTTATTGCAGAAAAAGAGTCACATGACATTATGCTAAAAGGAGACAGGTTATTTAATGTCACAGTTTTTTTCTCTGCTGAAATGGTTTGTCTTACAAAATTGCTACTTATGTGTGTTGGATTGGAAATGAGACTTTATGTTTTCATGGCAAACTTGAAGATCTGGTGGGTGGCTTTCATAAATACATAAAATAAATACATCAAATTAAGAAGAATAGAGTGGCTTTCGGTCCCCGGACTCGGCAAAGTAATACTCGTGTGTATCAAAATAATTGTCATTTTAGCTTATTTCACGTATATTAAGAAAAGAACATAAAAGTAGAAGAAAGAATAGTACTTTTACTAAATTATCCTTATCAAATATTAGGAGTGTTGAATATACTCCCTCCGTTCCTAAACTTTGGTCCTTTTGATCTCTTTTTTTTGTTCCAAAACTTTGGTACTTTTAAAAACTCAATGTACAATTCACCTAATTTTTTCTAATATACCCTCTACATTTATTTAGTATTTTAGAGTCCCAGAATTAATTGTCCCAATACTATTTTACTTTAACTTCAATTATCCCAATACAACTATAAGTGGGGCATTTTAGTATTTAACCAACACAAATTAATAGTACCTTAATATGTGTAACAAACCAAAAGTACCAAATATTAGGAACGGAGGGAGTAATAACTTGGGAGTGATGAATATTATTTTAATTAGAGGGTACAATTGGAAAAAAGCAACTAATGTTGCATTGGAAATCGTAAATAACAATTATTTTGGGACAAATTTTCTTTACTAAAACGACTATTATTATGAGACTGAGAGTCCTTCGAAGGTACTCTATTAAATATATTTAATTATTTTAGCCGATATGAGATGTGCCATTAAGAAAAAGGTGCCGAACTTAGAGAAAGAATATTTCATACTCTTAGTCTTATAAAAAAACGAGTATTGAATTCGGATTTATTATCACCTAATACTGGTTAGGTTTGCTAAAAAAATTGTGTAAGCATTTCTTAAAAGCAGACCTAAATTTCAAACTTTTTCATTAGCCAAAATTTCGACGATAAAATCTTTTTAGTTGATATATTTTCAACGGGTCATTTTTTTTTTGTCCAATATATTTTTGACAATCCATATTCTCTTCAGATATTGCATTTTTTGGTGTTTTTTTCTTTTGATTTTTCCAAGCTAGAAGTGTAATAAACGCATTTGAGTTTGCGGAAGGATATTAGATATAAAAGTTTGTTACACCGCTTCATACGCAAGTCAATCAATACACATACATTCCATAATCGCATAAATGTAACGCGCTTTGAATTAGTTAACAGTCCCATTACATTTTAGTGTTGATCGGAGATTATCTTTTCATATTTCATCGGTGAAGAATCGATGAAGCTTTAGAATAACGTGATGTTGGTTGGAGGTAGGGTAGTGGATGCTTTCCTTAAGAAAGATACAAGACGGTTGTTGCTTTGTATTGTTCATAAAGTAAAGGCACTCCCTTTTAGCTTTCACTATTTATTTATTTGATTAAAAAAATCTTCAGTCCTTTGCTTTCTGGGTGTTAACTGAGCCTAACTCGTATTAAAGTTGGAAATAGAAAAAGGCAAAAGTTCCCCGTTTGTATTCCAAGAGCAAAAAAAAGAAATAGGCAAAAGGGTGCAATCTCCTCAACTAATCCCTGACTTTTTTTTTCCAGAACATCGTTGACTATTCATCGATTGTCCCAACACTTTCAACGAAAAACTAATCCTTACTCGTGCTTAGGATCAAATTTCGCAGTCCACCCCTATGTCCTAAGGTAGATTCTAAGTCGAGCCAACAGTGTTGGTTACTTATCCTCGACTTCTAATATATTGTTTACATATTGTTTTTTTAGATGTGTATATTCGGCTTTGTTCCTTTGTGGTTCTCCTCTCCTGAAAGAGCTTTTGCCACACCAATATTCGAACCTGAAGCTTTAGGCTGGGATCCAAGTCCAATTACCACTCAGACCAATTAATGTTGGTGGTTACGTATCGTTTATTATAAACATTCCTTACATTAGATTAATCTATGTCGGGGAATTTGACGTATATATATATATATATATATATATATATATATATATATATATATATATATATATACTCGACTTTATCGGGCCGTGTGGTTCTCCCCTCATAACAGAGTTTTCGCTAAACCCAATATTCGAACCCGAGACCTTGAGGTGGGATCCAAGCCCAGTTACCACTTGGAGCAACCCTTATTGGTGAGTTTGTATCTTTAAGAAATTACTTGTATTGCCAGGACTTTTTTTGTCGATTAAAAAATATAAATAAAACGCACACACTCTCATAATTAGTTTCGAACACGAAATACAGTGTCGACATATTGTTGAAATTGCCGATACAATCAATCGTGGGTACTTAGAGGCTCCTAAATAAAAAATAAAACTTTGCTCAATCAGTTAAATTGAAGATTAATTAGTTTTTTTTTTTGTAAGCGAAGATTAATTAGTTGAGTATTCGTTTTAAACACAATGGACAAAAACTTTCGTGCTGTATTCACTGAATTGCGAATGTGCCATAGGCCATAAATACAATGGACAAAAAAGAAACACATACTAACAATGAAATGGCTAATATTTATTTGAGATTATAATCTTTTATGACATTTGGTGGGTACCTACCGTCAATGGCTGGTAATGATTAGGACTTGGGATTGAATTAAGACAACGTGATTGTGACTGGATTTTACCATGGAAACAACGTCTATTGACCAGCCAAGCCACCAAGCATTGTCTTGGATTTGTGGAAATGCCTAAAAAACTTCAAATATCACCACACAAATAGAAGTGAAGAAGGGGTAAGGAAATCCTATTGACCAGATCCACAAAGCATTGTCTTGGATTTGTGGAAATGCCTCGACTTAAAATATCTTTAGAAGTGAAGAAGGGATAAGGATTTCACTGTCTAACTCTCTTCTTGCTATCAAAAAACCAACATGAGAGTCATTAATAGAGAAAGAGAGGTTAGTCGGGTGTAGAATAATATTTGTCTAAGAGAAAAATTTATCATCAAAACTAAAAGCAGCCAGAACTTTCACTATAAAAATTCCAATCTATAGCATCAAAAGTTTTTTTTTTATGTTAATTTTCATGTTTAATTGACCACCAAAAGCCTTTTCCCTAAAGCAGGTTAATAGATTTCAAAGTCGTACAAATACGGTCAGAAATATTGCTACATGTCACAAATATCCTCTAGTTAGATAAATAATGGTAAGATCAACTAGAGAAAGTCTATCAGCTATAACTTTAGTATAAATTTAAAATAACCTAGAACTATAGGTCTATAATGCTAAATCGGATCAACTTCATCTTTTGGAATCAAAACTATACAATATTAGAATTAAAATATGGTAACATCCAACCTCTTGTTGAGAAAATTGCATGACAGAATCATAAAGACCGTGAGCAACAATGTTCTAGTAATGCTGGAAAAAGAAATCTCCAAACCCATCAAGACCAAGGGGTCGACTCCATTAAGAGAAAAAACTGCAGATTCATAAAAGGTAAGTTAGTAAGCATAACATTATCCTGATCTGAAACTAACATTTGTCTTATGTATAAACCGTTTGAGAAAGAACTACAATATTGTGTGTGTGTGTGTGTGTGTGTGTGTATTATACAAATGAACTAAAAATGTTGATTAGCGTACTTGGAGAGGAAAGTCATGAGCTCGATTCCAAGGCCCGTACGTGCAGCCTTCTAAATTGTTGGGTGGAAGGTTCTCCGTTGAATTGATCTTATATGGATTTATCAAATTCTTATAGAGATTACGCTATTGATTGAAGGATTTAAAACACACTGAATTATTTAGTGAGGTGTCGACAGAAGAACTCATTGAGATTTCTTAATCTCACTCTGTAATGTTGTGGTTTTTGTAGATAACAGTGTAAGAAAAAGGAAAATGAAGAAAATACCATGGATTCTTGCTACTTCTCTTGAAGTGTGGATTTCACGACTTATGTTCTTGTTGTTTATTTTGAGTTGTAATGCTAATACTTAGTAATTGGAAATGTCAGACCAATGTTCATGTTTAGGAAATATGTACCTTAGACATTGATTTTATGGTTTATGACTCTTGAAAACCTTATCAAGCTTTTGACTTCAGGTGTATTATTATGTTAAGAATTTATCATAACTTTTGTTGAGTCATTTTGGATAATCGTATTTTGTTGTTTAAAAATCCATATTTTTGGTAGTGTATTCTCTGATTGTGAAAAAATGAAGGACGTTCTAAGTTTTGTTGACAAGTGAAATTTTAGAATGGTACACCGCTGATAAAAGTTGAGGTCCTAGTTACAAGTAAAACTCCCCTAAGAGAACCTCCTCTCAAGCAAACATCTGCAACCTCCAGGGGATGACCCAATCCTAAATTCCCCCGTCGGCCCATAACCACAAACTAAGTAAAGCATTAGGATCAACTGCACTAAAGAGCCTAGGGAATCTAGATCTAAGATTGATTCCCCACCTAGACATCATGCCCTAAGAGCATCCTAGACTCATTCGAGATCCAGTCATGCCCCTCAACACTATATGATCAGAATGGGCCATGTAACTTATATTCTGGCCATACTTCAACACTAGGACTTGCCTCCACAATGCATCACCATCACAAAGTAGCCTCCACTACTACTTACCTAGCAAGCAAACACTGACTACTCTAGGATCCCTCACCTCGAGTCCTCCTTCACTTTTAGATACACAAATATCCGACTAACTTACCCACAAGATTTTCTTCACCCCCAAGCTCCCGCCATAGGAAGAACATTTGTTATTCTCAGCAAACAACTTCAAATTCAAGGGGTCGTATTTAAACCATACCAAGGCTCGAAAATAAACAATTTTTTTGGCTTATACAGATTACAAAGCTTTTTTAGCGCTACTCTTGTGTTAGGATTACCAATGCCCCTAATAGTATATTACACCACTAATAGTATCAGATGCAAATAAGATCTGAATGGAGTTGTCTTCAGTAGGCAGCAACATACCCTCATTTGAAGCGAAAGAGTCTTAAGCATTTAGGATAGAATTTGGTTTTTTATTAGAATGCATGACAATATCTCTAATCTCATTGGATGAGGCTTCCCCTTATTGCATATACAAACCTGAAAGTTGCTACACTCATATGAACAACTTGTCGGACATTAAATGACTCAATAAATCCCATTAAAGGATTCGTATCCACCTCGTCCCATAGAGCATCGTTGACTCCTTTAAATGCTTACTTATTCACATAGGTTTCAACACTTATGACGTGAACTTTATGCTTAAAATGCTTATTTAGTGTGTGCCAAGTAAATCAACTTTCCCACTGGTCTTTGATATTGAGTCTTGTCAATTTTGGCATTTTCCTCTTCGAAACTCATATGGTAATTCTACTCTATAGGGAACACTTGCAAGTTTTCGTCCAAGTTTTCCTATTTCCTACGAAAGGTCAAGTACATATTTCCTCTGAAATATTAAAATTCCTTGCTTGGATTAGACCACCTCAATTCCCAAGAAATACTTGAGATGTCCAAGGTAATTCATTTCTAACTCTGCTGATAATTTCTCTTTAAGCATATGTCTCTTATCTAAGTCATCTCCTGTAATAATGATATCATGAACATAAACAAGAATAATAGTTAGTTTTCCTTCATGTGAGTGCTTGAAGAAAAGAGTGTGATCTCATTGTCTATCCTTATAGCCTAAGCACGCGTTTGCCTTAGTAAATCTATCTAACCACAGCCGGGGAGACTTCTGTATCCCATATAGGGCTTTCCTCAGTCGGCACACTTTGTTTGTTCCACTTGTGGTGTCAAATCTTGGGGGAATCTCCATATACACCTCTTCTTCTAAGTCTCCATGCCAGACTTCAGTTTTGACATCAAATTGGCTTAGTTCCCACCCAGCGTGGTCAGCAAGTGATAGTAAGATCTGAACTAGAGTCGTCCCAAACAATTTGGAGACCCTGTTCAAATCCTAAAAATTGAGCCAAATTAAGTCAACTCTTCAAGTTTTTTATTTTTGTTTATTTTTACGTTTCTCATATCCATACTCATATTTTCTAATCTTAGGAACCATGGCAGAAAGAAAAAATATGATAATTTCACTTTCCGGTAGTGGTTGGGACGAGGATGAGCAAGAAAACTTCACAACCGTCAATCTACCCACTACATTAGATAAATCATTTCAATTTAAAAAGAAAAAAGTTAACGAAGTAACGTGTGAGGAACAATAGCAAATAGAAAGAAGGATTAAAATGCAAACTGAAACTTGAAAGATAGCAATCACTTCCACAATCCAGTGTTATCAATCTCGAATCGCAAAAGTAGCGGAGCGCCAAAAAACCGATATGTGAAATATCGAATAGCATTGTGGGCAAATATCGGAAGCCCCCACATAGAGTTTGAAATAAATTAATTCTCTATTGAAAAGCTGCAGATAAATATAAAATCATGATGATAGGGACCGGTATCAAGTGATGTTCAGCCACTCGTCATCGCTACATTATCTTCTCACAAAAATTACATATATATATATAATATTTTTCCATTCACCTTAACAGTGGTGGATATTAAAAAGTTTGTAGAGGGTCAAAACTTGTTAGGAGGCAATTAAAAAATTACCTCTAAAATTAATAAATTGATTTTTATTTTTAAAATTTGTAATTAATATTAAATAAATTATCAAACATTTGGTATAAATTGAATATTTTATAATTAATTCATATAAATGTAATTTTTTTATGCAGCTAAGCTATTCATAAATACTTATTTATCATTGATAAAAAATTATTAATATATCAATGACACGAACAAGCACAGTTAGAAAATAATAGGTGAACATATATTGACAACTACAATTAAATTAGAGTTTGAAAAAAAAGATTTTCTAATATGTGGCAATTGATATACAATCTCGACAATTATTATTATTATTATTATTATTATTATTATTATTATTATTATTATTATTATTATTATTTCTAAAACAATAGAATGAGACCAAAAAAACTTGAAAAGCAAGTCAAAAGAAAAGACACGAAAGTGCAACGAGGCGGGTGTAGTACAACATAGCAAAACGATGTTACCATTGCAACACATATGAAATTCAGTACTAAGGTTGCAAACAAAAAGTATTATTTTATTCTATACGAATTTTTTTTGGGGTTCTTAAAAAATTTGGATTGGGCTGAGGCCTTGTACTATAGCACAGGTTGAACAGCCCAAAGGATAGCCCTGATCCGAACCATGTTTATCTTTACAACGAGAGCGAACGTCTCATCATAATCAAAGCCACAGGTCTGGGTGTATTGCTTTACTGCTAGTCTTTCTTTATACCGATCAAGAGTATCATCTGGTTTGTACTTGATTGTATAGATACACTTGCAACCGATATGTTTCTTACCATTCGGTCTCTCAACAATTTCCCATTTTCCATTCTTCTTAAGTGTTTTCATTTCATCATCCATAGTTTGGACCCGATTTTATCTCTGAATGCTTCATGAAAAAATGATGGGATTATCACATAGTAAACAACTGAAATAAAACATTGATGCTGTAGGGAAAGATGTTTAGAATAAACAAATTGAGAAATAGGATATTTGGTACAAGACATTTTTTCTTTCCTCAAGGCAACATGCAAATCATCTGACTCAGTGTCGCAAGTATCATCATATATCTGAGAATAACAACCAGGGTTGTCAATTTCAGTACTTGCCTTTTTTTTCAAGCAATTAGGGTTGTTCCTGGAGCAGGTTGGGCTTACTTCTTCTCCAATACATTAAAGTTTTCTCTTTAGCGTTAGTTTTTTATGGTTTCGAAGGTGATGGTTGTAACACCCCAATTTTTGGAGCACTACTAAGTGGTTTAAGTAAATTACGCTTCTTGCCATTCTGAAAACATGAGTTTATTTTTTTTAGAAAATACTTTCAACACAATCAAAGTATTGCATCGTTTTCAAAACATGATGTATTACATAAAATAATACAAGAATTGAAAATGAAACATAACATAGATAGATTTATTCACAGATCACTGCAATTCATGTTTTCAAAAAGTTTACAATGCAGGGGAAAATGCATTTGAAATAAAAGCTTGCCTCATCTAGGGATGATTTCGACAAATATACCTTCGGCAAATACCCACACAAGGAACTGCACAAAAAGCCATGTAGTTGGGCGATTCCCTAAAGCAACAACAACAAAAGAGACACGTACACTGATCAAGCATTCTATACTCAACTTTCGAGTTGGGACCTTGATGAGTCCACTAGTTCTCCACTATGACAGAACGTCGAAGTCTAATAATATCTGAATGAGGGAACCGACCACAACAACTTGTCTCTGAAAAACTAAACTATAGTCCTCCAATGGATGAGTTAACATCCATTGTATTGGAGAGCCACGGGCAATGATCATCTTCCAAACCACTCTATAATAACAATGGAGATATACATACACATACGATTCATAACATCACGACGGTTAAACAATGAGAGAGGGCATCATATAAAAAACCACCCAACAAATCAACATGATAAAGATGCACTACCAATCCCTATTGTTTAGTCTATGTGCCAAATTGCCAATGCACATGATTATGGAATATCGCCACGCCACCCCTGCAAGGGTATAATCAGTAACATTGGTCCCATCAGATGTTGCAGATTATGATTACAAAGTATATATACTAGTCCCACCAGATACTTAGTTTACTTAATTTCCATCGCAATGGAATTCATGTCATGCACCCCACCCGGGAATTATCCAAGAAAGTTGCCTCTTTTCTACCACCTAGAGAGGATTGTTGGCACATCATTGCATTTGGGTCTAGGCTCACCGTACGATCGCTCAACTCAACAATAAGTTCACACAGATTCCTAAGTAGGCATCAATACTTGCATGAAAATGCATCACCTCGAGTTAGTCAACACAAACGGATCACTCCCACTGAGCGTCCGAGAAAATCAATGAAGGATCAACATTGATCCCCACTTGATATTGCGATGTTGTCACAACGAGATCATTCCACCGAGTGCTTGAGAAAATCAACGAAGGTTAAACACTTTAATCTCTACTTTCTTGTAATAAAATCTTATCTTATCTCATATCTCTCCTCACTTTGTCATTTTGACTACTCCTACTCATTCAACAAAAACTTCATTTAGTAATCTCACAATTTCCCAAAATTCTTATTCCATATATAAGTACTTGGATAAAAATTGGTTTGTTTTCAAAAATCCAGTAGAGAAATTTGACTTGCGAAAGTTACCCATACTTTCAAAATATTATCTTTCAAATTTAGATCTTTTTTAATTCCTATACTTGCTCTCTTACTCCGCTCACCACACAACGGGTCATAACAACAGTTATGTCGTCAACAAACAATTAGAATCGCACATACTCAATATCTGATCACAATAATATTTACTAGAACATATTCAGTTCAATCAAACAGGTCATAATACTACACATATTAACACAACAAAACAGTCAACAAAACAAAACTCGATCATCATGCCCACAATACCAATCACAACAACACCCCAGTATTACATATATTAGAATTCAATGTAAAAAAACAACAACGTAGATGCCCTTACCTCGTACACTTTTCAATTCGTCACAAAAGTTTACTAATTTATTCGAATGTCAATACGGTCACAAGAAAACCTTCAATATGAGTTATACAAATTTTAACAACTCATATTCTAAATCTAACGTGTAGCTGAGCCTTGCAACTATCTTTTGGAACTTAGCGTTTCACAAGGACTTGATATTTTTCATTCTAAAGACGATAACTAGGGTGTTTAAGCCATTAGTTCCTTTTACACTTCTATCTTAACAACTTAAGGCTTTTTCATCAACTTTTTTTACAAAATCTCTTCTTTGAAACCTTAAAGCTTTAAAATTTAAAAACTTTGAAGTTAGGTTCTTTCTAAAATGTCAAAACAACTATAAATGTAAAGATCAAAACTTTTTAAGCATCAAGACTTCTCAGGAGGGAGGGGATTGGATCCTTAAGGAAGCATTTTGTTATTAAAAAAAACATTAAGACTTCTCTATGCCAAAACATTTAACATTTGGTTCCAAATTTAGCTGTTTTTCCACAAAAGCATTTAAAAAACCTTTGATGTTCTTATTAATATTTAAATATTTTTCATAAAGAAACCTTTTTTATTGGCGTCAAAACCTTTATGAATTTCTTTTCAAGATACTAGCCAAATCTTTTTTGAAAACTTTTGATGGATCGAAACCGAAGTTTCGAAAAATTTACCTAAAGCTAGTTGTTTTTTTAGGATCCATCTTTCCACTTTATGAAAATCAATACTTTAGGAAAAGGAACAAATATTTCTTTGTAAACTTAGACCTATTTGTCCAAAATGATTATAAATATCTTTTAGAGCAACAACTAGTAATCGAAGAAATAATAGAAATAAAAACGAAAAGGAGACACAATATTGATTACGCAGTTTGACCAATTTTTGCCTACGTCTGCGACTATAGAGTTGCTGTAGGTCTGTCTTATTACTTGAATGAATTAGGGTTTTAGTGTTACAACAGGCATGTGTAATAACTCAGTCCAGCTTACAATAATACCCTTGAACCGTACCGCTGGGGCTAACGCCACGCACCCCTCAACGCAGGCATTTGCGTGCCAATGTCACACCATGGCGTGCTAGTTATATAGTCGCACGCATTTGCGTCTCAATCTCACGCCATGGTGTGCTAGTTCTTTAGGCGCACACATGATACTGCATATGAACGATACCCATCATTCTCCACCTTGACACTAGGGGTAGATCTCCTGCTTAACACTAAGTAATATGTAACAAGTCCAAGCAATGCTTGAACTTGTAACTAGAGACTGACTTGGTCAACATATCAACTACATTCCCTGAAGTATGAACCTTTTCAAGTAATATCTAACCAGATGCAAGTAGCTTCCTGATCTTGTGAAACCTCACATCAATATGTTTTGTCCGTGTGTGATACACCTGATTCATTGCCAAGTAAATGACACTCTGACTATGCAATGCAACTGAACTTCACCTTGCCCAACAACCAATTCCTTCACAAATCATGTAAGCCATAAGGCCTCTTTGGGAGCTTTAGCTACTGTCATGTACTCTGCTTCAGTTGTTGACATTGCCACTATGGATTGAACTAATGATTTCCAGCAAATAGGTCCACTTGCAAGAGTAAAGGCATATCACGTTATAGACCTCCTATATCTATATCACCAACATAGTATGGATCAAGATATCCGGCACTTGAAGGATCACCCTTTCACCCCTTCCTTTCCATCACAAATTATAAGGGTGGGAGGAGAAAGGTAATTATTGAAAAATAGGGATATACCGATGAGTGAGAGAGAGAGAGAGATAAAGTGGATAGAGGAAGAAAATGAATGAGAAGATCCGAGTTCAAAGGTGTAACTCTCTAAGCCATTACTCACTTACAAATAATTGTGAACTCTCTTAAGTCATTATCTCACCTTTTTCATTTACTATTTAACTATTTCTTAACCTTTTTGCCCCTTAAACCAACATTCATTTGTAGTTTACAATGCAAATACTAAATTGAGTAATATAGTACAAGAAAATCTCATCAAGAAAATACTAATTTAACAAGTAGTTTACAAAATGGATAAGTTACACACAAGAAAAACACACTAATATATATATCTCCCACCACTGCTTTCCGTATAAATTCAAAATATCCTAAATCTAACCATAAAGGGAGGCAATGTGAGCAAATGCAGAAATTGAGTTAAAAGCAATTCCTGCAACTGTCTTCCCAGTTTGTAAAGAAACTTGCAAACTCCTACAACCTACTCATAATGCAAAGAATTGTTTCTTTCTATAACATTAATAATAATGTGGAATCCAAAGTCCAGAGGGTAGCAAAAGAAACCTGCAGAAATAACCCGACAAAGTTTATTATCATATTTTATAAACAAATGCAAAAATCTAATACTATCTGTCAGCAGAGAAAATCTTGCACATAATTAAGATTACCTCAAACATATGTGACACATAACAATCGGAAGTTGTTAATGCAAGTAAACATTGATATCTTTGTGGGATAAGTTTGTTTACCAAACTCTTGTCAACAAGCTTTTAAGCTAGTTCAATAAGCTATAAGCTAGCTTACTGGCCTTACCAAACAAAGCATTAATCTCCTAAACAAGCAGTTGCAATAGGTGTTCCGTTGTTACATAAGTAAGTCTATTTACACTAATTCAGTCCACTCCACATTTCCAAATGATTCAATTGAATATTCAGTTCTTTCACATAATATATTTTTTTTCCAAAGATCCATGAAGAATAGTTTGGCTTTGAGCATGCACTAATTCTATCAAAGGCAACTGCTTTCAATTTCCCTGTGATGTAAAATTCACCAATCTAAGAATTATCGAAAATTTATTGAAGTCAAACCCCAGCCTATAGCTCAATAGTAGATTGACTCAAGAACTGAAATGGATATGGAAAATAATGAAAAAAGAAAATATGTCCCACCCAGTGTTCAAGAGACCTTGATTCTTAACACTGCAATTCCGTATGAAATCGGAAATGCCTCACTAACTCTCCACCGTGTGTCATTAATGCAGTTAACTTTCTCCAATAGATTATAGATTTACTATTTACTGGATAATTACTAACTCTGTCTCTCTTCCCAATTTATTCCTGCCCACCTTCACTACAAATAATTTTCTACTCCTTATTAATGAACCATATTGATTCTAATATTCTATTACCTGCCACTCTCTTCCTCTTCCTGTGCTGTAAACCTTCTTAATGGATGGTTTACCAATAAATCATAATTAGTTTCCATAAATTATAAAGACTTGTGTATTATTTTGAAGTCCTAATTGGGAATTTCACATGAAAACCTCTTATTCGCTTCGTCAACAATTATTTACTGCTACCAAGTAAGGGTATATATAAAGAGAAGCTTGTGCACATAAATAAACGGTGACAAGCTGAATTTAGAAGGCATATACTAATTTTTGTGTTTGATTCTAGGCTGCAAATTTGATCTCTGATAGTATAATTAATTACTATCAGTCAAAGAGCTAATTAATTGTTAACTTCAAAGTATAATAACTAATTAATCTACGCCAATGATCATTAAAACAGTTCACCACAAATATACACTAGCTAAATCGAAGACTGGTATTTTATACACTAAAGCTACTTGTCATTCTCATATCTGTAAGACACTTTTGAAACATGCGCTGATAGATTCTTATTCTACAAAAACGTATATATCACAGAACAAATCATGTTGATAACTAAAATAATTCTTAAAGAAAATAAATAGCACGAACATCATCAACATAGGTCTTAAACTCTCAGTTACCTTGTGTTGACAATAACATTTCAGGCACAGAAGCAATCTATGTGAGTGTCGACTCCGCCATTCTCAGCTACTTGCAGTAATGGATATAACTCATACAAGCTCAAAGGCATGGTAAATTTTCGATACTCTTCGCCTAAGCAAGGGTTCCAAACGAAATGATGGGACTCCTTTCTGCAACTTTTTAGCTTCATACATCTCATTCCATGCCTGTACTATTTCATCAATTTTGAAACCTAAACCTGTTATCAGAACCATTAGTATATATCTATCCAACTAAAAACATTCTAGCTACGAAAGAAAACATACCATCTACAGCAGTGTTATTTGAACAATGGTTTTTCAACATTACAGCTACATCTGTTGGAGAGGCTCCTGCGAGTTCAAACTTCTCAACTGCAATCTCCAAACATTCATGCCATACAGGTACCTCTAATTTGAATTCCACAATCGAGCGCTCGTATAGCATCGTACCCAACAAAAGATTTATTTGAGACCTCATGTTCATCGCCTCCACAGCAGTCGATGTGTTTTTAAATAGCCCATTCACCTCAATATTGTGCTTCTGACTGGAGGTATCGTTCAATTGTTGCGCTTCTGATTCTTCCCATATCAGCATTCCTTTCTCAATATTTTCTTCAGCACTGTTGTAAAGCTTAAGAACCTCAGTGGAAGGCCATGTAGCTAAATCTATATTACTACTCAGCGCATAATACCAAGAAAGTTTTGCTTGCTCAAATTGCTGTTGGCCTAGAGCTAGAAACCCTTCATAAAAATCTGACTTAATTTTAATCGCTGCTTCGTATTTTTCTCCAGCTATCGCATATTCTTTCTGTGCCCATTCGTATAAACTTTTGATTTGTTCGTATAAAGAATCTTCTGTTAAATAAACTTTCTTCCTTGCTCTTGACATATGCACATTCCCCCAGTTGAACAATGCTAGAGCTGCCATCTCTTGAAACTTACCCCCTGCCATGTCAAATAAGCCTTGTGCTTCTTCACTTGTAACTGTCTCTTCCACAGCTTCTGAATAAAGCTTCATTCCAAGTTCGTGGAAATCTAAATACCTGTCAGATTCAAACCCAACATGATTCTTGAACTGTTGTGCAAACTGAATTATCCAATCTTCAATGCATGAAGAGCTAATAATTTCCTTTGCTTTCACCACACCACCATTCTTAGGACCATTATTATCAGTGTCAACCTTTTCAAAGTCTTTCACATGAAGTTTCTCGTAAAACGGATCTTGACTGGGATTAGCTTCTACTATGTGGAGTCGGATAGAACCCTGTGAAGGCTGTGATACTGTTTCAGCCCATCTTAACTCTTCCTCAGAAGTGATTGTGATCAAATCACCTTCTTGGTCTCTATATTTTACAAGAACTGCTCCTAGACCTGGGAACCGGTCACAAATAACTTCCCTTAGTTGAAAGAGGCTGCAATTAACTGGCAATTGAGCCCATCTTATATCCTCACCAAAAACAAGTTTTGCTGTTTTCTTATCTATATCTTCACTAATAACATTACTTTTTTCCTCTTGTACTTCCTTAACATCATCATCATCATCATCCTCCTTCTTATCAACTTTTTCCTTGGCCTTCTTCTTTTTCGATGAATTAGCCTTCTTCCGTTTCAGACCGTCCTCAACCTTATTTGCCAAGATACAGTCCTCGGCTTTCTTCTCTTCTAATTTCTCTTCAGCTCGCTTTTCTACAACTTCATTGGGAGCCTTCACCTTCTCTTTGTTGCTCTTCTTCTTCTGTTTCTTTTCTTTCACCACCTTTTTGGGAGGCAAAGCATAAGAAGGTTCAACATAATCCGGAGGCAACTCAATTTCCGTATCGTTTACTCTCAATCCTTTCTCTTCAAGAGCTTTCTTCACCTTATCCGAGACCTCCAACGCCATGATATTATTTGGCTCCATCTTCAAAACAGTACTAACATCTCTCAACGCTAAATCCAATCTATTCAAAGCCTCATAGCACCTTGCTCTCTTCATCAAAGCTTTACTGTATTTTGGTGTCACTTCAAGAGCCAAATTGCACTCATGGACTGCCCTAGGGTACTCGCCGAGTCCCATTTGCATGTAGCACGCAGCCATGTTACTCCGCAGATAGCACACATCTATATGATTATTCGGAAGCAATTTGAGGGCTTTCTCATACTTTACCATAGCTCCTTCAAGATCCCTCTTTTGAAACAACTTGTTCCCTTCATCCTTCAATTCTTGAGCCATGGATATAAATACCATAGTATCATTATCATATGATTTGGGGCTTCTATCTCTATCTCCACCCTTTCCATGATTTCCACTCTCTTCACTTGTTTCTCTTACTTGCTTCTTTTTCTTCCCCATTTTGAACTTAACAATCAAACAATAAAGAAACTATTCCAAGACACACTAGTCCACAACACTCACAGTTCAATCCACTCAAGCACATAAGAAAGAAAGGTATCTTTTTTTTCTTTTTGTTTTTCACATGAATCAATTGCCTATACAAGGTAACAAATCAAAAGCCAAACCACAAGCCACAAGGGAATAAAAACAAGTAGAAAAGAGTTTCAGATAAGCTTATGAACTTATCAGAGTATTCAACAATCAGATTAATACAAGAACAATTAAACAAGCTCAAAGCCTCATCAAAGTTTGTATAGTATTACTGAAGAATCAAGGAAAATGAGAACTTTCAACATAAACACACACCCAACTCTCCAAATCAGGATTTGTTTCAGCTGATACAAATCCTAACTCAGAGAGGGGATAAGGACAACCCAACTCAGATTTGAAAGAGAAAGAGATTCCCCTCTGGTTCTATCAGAAGGAAGGGTTAGAGAAAACAATACAATATTAAAAAGACCCAGAATTTGATAACAATTGAAAACTTATCTGGGTGACAAATTCGGGGAAAAAGCTTCCAACTTTGACAGGAAAATGCAGACACCAAAACAAAGCCTGAAATGTGAGAAATACAGAGAACGCAAGCGATGTTATTCCATCGTCCCTTTTTGAATAAAATAAAATAAAATAAAATTGTAAGATTTTCAAATTCTTGACGTAAACGCCACAAAAGAAGAGGAGAAAATAAAAAAGAATCAGATAACGTCTGAACCGAGAATCTGCAAATTCCTCCACTCTGCTTTTTATTTTCTTTAATTAAATTCTTGATAACAACAGATTTTACAAAATTAATGGGTCCCATGGTATCATTTGCTTTTTGGACAACCTTAGTGGGGAAGTGGTGCTGTGCACACATGTTGGTTAAACAATCTATTCTAATCTGTTTGTTAGTTTTTATTTTTTGGACAATACGAGAGGTCATAAATGGCAGTTGGTGTTTCACAAAGTGTTTAATTGTATTTTTCCTCCTTCAATTTTTTATTTATAATTAATTAGTATTTTTTACAGCATCTAGTGACATACATTCTCCATTTAGTCAGCTCATAGGTTAGACTAGGGGAATGCCCGTGCGTTGCACGGATTGTTATAATATTTGAAGTTTAGTTTTATTATGTTTTGGTTATAATATTTTTAACTAAAAATAGCATTATATTAGTTATTTTAATGAGTAAAACTATTTTAATACACTAATCACCATTTCTTAATATAGTTATTAATTTAGAAAAAATAAAATTTTGAAAACGAAGCGTAATATTTGTTTTTTTATAAGAAGGACTATTTTAATATGCACTATATCACTATTTTTTAGCATATTGATTACTTAAGAAATAAAAATAATAATTAGTAATGTGATAATATAAATATTATAGTTGGAGGTTATTAAATGATTTTTAAAAAATATCATTTTGAACTAAAACTTCTATTTTAGTTCTTCTGTTAATTAGTACAAAAATTTGATATAGTGAGTAGGAATGTGGCTTTTAGAGTCCTATAGTTTGTGATTGATAATAGTAATATAATATTAAAGTCATCCGTTTTTTTAAACCTAATGAGAATTAAAATAGTGGTTATAAAAGTTTTCCAAATAGTGTTTGTAAGTGTTTATAAGTGTAAAAGATAAATTATAAAAGAACGTAAAATACAAAGTTTTTATTTGATGTAAAACCTTAAATCACAAAGTGATAATAATATATAGTGGTTAATTGTTAAAAAAGAGTTAAAGTCTCCTTTATATGGCTTTGAAATACATGGTAAGATGGAAAGATTTCAAATGTTAGAGTAAGTAATTTGGTCCCAAAAAAATGTTAATAATGGTTATGTATTTGCAACAATAATTTAATTTAAAATTAGAAAGTGATAGTTGAAGTTCTCACTACAAAGGAGAAACATAAATAAAATTTTAAAAAAGAAGAATTATATATTTTTTTAATAAGTAGAATTATTTTTATCACTAAAAAAAGGAGAATTACTTAGAAATTTGAACGAATTTGATCACCTACAATTAAGTCTATTTGAGAAGTATTGGATAAAGAACAATATACAATAATCAGCAGATATAGAAGAATAACTAGACCCATAGCCCGTGCGATGCACGGGGTTGGCTAACTGCATGCCCTTCAAGCGATTAATAATTAAAAAAGTTGAAGTCGTCCATGATTAGAAAGGGAACAAATAAAATTTATGAATAATCAAGATAAAAATATATTACTAACATAAATAACTATTAAAAAGTCGATAAGATTAACTTAGAAAAATAACGACATTACATTGTCCAGACAGATTATACAAAGACAACAATGTTGACAATTGGAACGGGCAACACATAGGCTGAGAAACTGTTTTGTAAGGTGCCATCACACTTAGGGTCTGTTTGGATGAGCTTATTTTTGAGCTTATGAAAAACAACTTATGAAGATAATTAACTTTTTATGTCAACCCATAGGTTCTCACTAACAAAAGTTATAACTCCATATGTTGTTCTTCCATATACTTACTTGAATAGTAACCAATGTGAGGTAATATTAATATGATGTTTTCATGAACTAACCATATGCAGTAGGTCCACTAAAGGCACCAAAATGGCTTTTAGATATGCCAAATGAATAATAGTATAGAAAGAGGAGAAGAATATAGACAACACGCGAAGATAACAAAGGCGAAGTATCATACAAAGAAATTCAAAGTAAGCGCAGTAAATGACCATTGTTCTTTTAGGGGAGTGAACAAAGAATATAGGCCCTCTGCCTTACATTTTTTTAGGGGAGTGAACCATTGTTCTTTTATTGTATTTACATTGTCTTGCAAAAGTAAATAATGTCGATTAGATAATGGAGGCAGTAAATGACCTCACCTTGAGAGTAAAGTAAGTGCAGTTACTTCACCTTGAGAGTATAAGCAACAATTTCCTAAGCTTACCACATGATTCAAGACAGCTTCCTAATGTTAAGGCAAGTTCCATCCCACACTATAACATTTCATCACTTATCCAATTAGACCCTATCTGCTCTATATCTAACAAAACATAAGGACTGGCAAAATGCATTTGACAAAACATTGAGGAGCCAATTAAATGTATATGAAAATTATTATTATTTATTTATGAATAAAGTAGGAGAGAGAGTGTATGTTTAAAGGTGTCATCTATTCCTGCATAATCTAGACTGGTGCTCAACAATGACGAGCAAGTCTAAGGAATTAAAAGTATTTCTTTATAATAAAAATATCACAACATCAAATGAAATTGAAGTACAATATCCAGATATAATTTGTCGTGACTGTGATCCCGACGTAGACGTCTGAAAAATAATTATTTTAGGAGTCGCCACCCAATTTATTTAATAAGAAAAATTGAGAAAAACCTAACTTTAAGATTATTGGTCTGCGTAGCTTGATTGGATTCGGGAGTCCATTATGCATAGGGAAGGGAATAAACTAAATTACACTACACCCCTAATACATCTGTCCTAAGACAGCTACCCTAAATTCAATTGTGCAAATTACTTTTGAGTAATGAACTATTGTTATACCCCTAAAAATAAAAAGTAATTTATTTACAAAAATAAAAGAAGGACCGATTAAGAAAGTCTAATTTTTGACTTGACGGGAAAGTCCGCTCCTACGTATCCCCCGGTGCAATGAGCAACTCAAAAGTCACGTAGTTCTTCCTAAAAAAGTTTGTTGGTTTGGTTGATTTTAATTTTTTTGAAGGGGTTTGAAATCAGCAAGTTGTACAACTCGGGCGTCTTGAACCGGATTGCGAGTTTGATAAGGTGTACATCTCAATCAAACCCACTTTTATTTTTAGAAATAAATAAGTTAAAGAGAGAAAAATACTTTTACGTGGACTAATATTTATTTTCATCTTTTCATTTTTTTTTTTGAAATAGATAGTAAATATAATAACAATAATAATAATAATACTAATAATAAGAAAATAATAATTTTGAAAAGTAAGAAAGAAATAAAAAAACTAATAAAGGGGGTGCAGAACAGAAAATTAAAGGGTGTGAAAAGTATGCCCAGTTAGCATTTTTTGGGGGTTGGGGAGCTAGTTTTAAAAAAACGGAATGGGCCTGCAAGGTGGTGGCGAATAAAATATGAAGTTTTTTGGCAGAGTTTCTCCAAAAAAATTCCCACAACTTTCCGCCCAAAGTGACAAGCCGCTTATGTTTTTGTAGATTCTCGCAATCTATAAAGAAATGAAAAAGTTAAGTGAACCATATTTAGAAACCAACAAAACCAAATTCATCAAGGTGAGAACACCAAATCTATATAAAATGGGAGAAAACAATTAACTAAATATATAGAGTGAAAAAAATAGAAAATATCCTATTTATTCCCTTCTGTAATAGCCAAGGCAAATCGATGAGAAACTTATGCACCACAATAACCAAAGCAAAAATCTAACTCCGCTTATATATTGGCGAGTGGTTAACACTCTTAAGGGATAAATTCAGCCAGACTCGATTTTGATCTTCTCTGATCCTTTTCTTACTTCTCGAGATTGACACCGTTGGCTTGAGTACCATGAACTATCCTAGAGAAGGAAAAAATAGAGCTAAAAATAAGAGTGAGAAGGTAGGGTATGTGAGTGAGTGGGTAGGCTTTATGTAGTGAGTAGGAATGTGGATTTTAAAGTCTTATGATTAATAGTAGTAATATAATAGTATTAATCATTATTATGAACAAAGAGAAAATGAAGAAATTGGAATGCCACATTTACTTTTGATATTCCATAACTGATATTCTTATTTTCATATTATTTTATTAACTCACCTTATTATTTTCCAATTTTTTTTTGTACGTAGGATATGGCTATTCACCTTTCTGTGTTATCAGTTAATTATATAATAATTATAATTATATAAAAAATAATATATATATATATATATATATATATATATATATATATATAAATAAAGAAAGCTTATTCTTAGTTTTTAATTAAACATACATTTTTTTTAACTATTTTGACAATTGAAATTAATTTGTTATATATTTGAACTAATATTTTAAGTTTCCAACGGAATTTGATTTCAACTTATATTTTATAAATATAATTTAAGAGAATTTAGATTTAGATAGATAAAGATATTTTTTTAAAAAAATTGCTATGAAATAATAGTAAGGTCTTACTTTCTTGCTACACCATGGAATATATGTTGTTATTTCTTTTTTATAATTTATTTTGAAGCTTTTATTATTTAAATTATAACATTTAGTGACATATAGTCATAATTAAAACCAACCTTAAGTATATTAAAATATTTTTTATCACCTTTAAACTGGATTTTTTTGTTAAAAATCGAATAATATATAAGCTGATATTTTAGTGTCTTGGGTTATTAAATTTAACATTTTTCTATCCAATAAAAAGCCTTGTTAATTTCATTCATTTCTATCTATTTTAATTACATCAGTTATTTTAACACTAATAACATGAGTAATCAATTATGGAAAATCATGAATAGTATGAAAAATAGTTGGTATTTTAATAAATCAATAATTTATATATAAATTTAACAGTGAATTAATATTTATTCTATATATAATTTATAGTTAGATACATCACAACAGACAAACACATATACCGATAAAATATTAAAATTTTAATTTCAAACTAAACATAAATAACTGATTCAATATTTATAAAAATAGCTTTGTAATTCTAACAATTTCCTAGTAATTTGATCAAATTTACACATAGAAAATTTGATCAGTTCTTTTAAAAAGTATGACTTGCATGTAAATTATAAATAAATAAATAAATAAATTAAATTAATAAGAATCATTCTAAAACATCCATTAAATGTCCATTATAAATTAATATTACTATAGGTGAATATTGTATTTCACTTGAAGTTAACATCTTTTGAATTCATCTAAACAATTTTAATTCGTAAATATATGAAATTTTATAATAATATTATAATACGCTTTTAATAATACGCTTTTAATAATACACTAATAACTCTAAAAAAAAAAACACTAATAATAATACGCTTTTTTGACAAAAATAATAATAGTACTTCTATATTAATAATAATAACAATAATTGAAATAATGAGAAGGATGGAGCTTCCATCTAAATTTAATATTCCACTAAATCATTAAATAAGTTAGTGGGTAATTATGTGTTTTCACTATATCTAATTAAGAGGTGAAATTAAAGTCTCCTATTTAAATTAGAAATATTTATATTATAAATGAAAATGATGTGGAGCTTCCTAGAGGCTCAAAAAAAGCTTCCTTTAGTAATTTATATATAGATTATTCATAAAGGCACGACACCACTACCTTTGTTTTTCGAGGATCCATCGACGTGCAATGTCCAAGCAAAAGATCCAACAGAAGCTATCAGGGTCATTTCTGCTAAGATGTCAGCCAAAACTCGTGCTTTCAAGGCCTTATTAGACTTGTATCCAATTCTGAATTCAGATAGCTCTACCACCCATTTGATCATTCTACCAGCCAAATCAGGTCGGTACAAAATTGCCAGACTGGTTGGTCAGTTCACACCACCATCTGGTGAGCCACAAAATAAGGTCTAAATTGTCGTGCTGCAAGCACGAATGCTAAGGCGACTTTCTCAACCTATTGGTACCTCATCTCAAGTCCTTCGAGAGCTTTACTAATGAAGTAAACGGGTCGTTGGCTATCCTCGGCCTCTCGAATAAGCAATACGCTCAATGCCTCCTCGAAAACCGACAAATACAAATACAACGTTTCTCCTTCACTTAGCCAAGTTAACACCTATGGTTCGGATAATGCGACCTTGAGATGAGTTAACGTGTGCTCACACTCCTCGGTCCATTCAAATTGTTTGCCCTTAGACAACAAGGTAGTATATTTAACCTCCTTTACAAAATCGGCCCCTATTAGGTCCTCTACGACTTTAGAGGCAGCACGACCTTTTCTTCGGGATAAGGTCTTCGACATTGCACCACCCACTTTGATTTTGGGTCGACGATAACGTGGTGGCAAGCGATATCCATTGAAATGCTTGGCATATCGATAGCACTCCAGACAAATAGGTCAGCATGCTTTCTAAGACATTTGATGAGTTCCTCTTTGACATTATCCAGTAGGTTAGCGCTGATCTTCAATGTCTTCTCATGGTCTTCACCTAACTAAATAGGTAAGAACTTGCCATCGAGCTCGTGCCTCTAAATTTTTTTCTTCAGAGTGTTGTCCTCTTCATCCTCGGAGCTATCTGGCTCGTAATGAGCATCCAGGTCAGTGACATTAACCTCGACCACCTTGTGTCTCTTCCCCAACACCTCGGCAGGAGTTATTCCTCCTAATCGGCCTTCAGGGAGAGGAAATGACACATCTGAGCTGAGTCCAAGGCGACACTCAGGATTATGACGTCGTCCTTTAATGAGTAAAGCTCCATCATCAAGTGGACGGTGGAGGCTAATGCGCCTAATCGACCCATGGTTGGCATGTCAATTATGCAGTTATAGATAGATTTGCATGGAAGTACCAAGAAAGGGGTCTTTGTGGTTCTGGTGAGGGGATCATCTCCGAAGGTTACTACCAAGATCTCGGTATATCCAAGAGCCCGGTTCTTCGAACCATTAAAATCGGAGAGGTCTGTTACCCAATATTGGATGAGGTCCTCCTCTGAGATACCCAACCGTGTCAGGAGCTCCTAGGAATATCTTGTCGGTTGAGCTCCCCTGGTCGACCAAGATCCTTCTCACCTCGAAATTGGCCATGACTGCTCGCACAAGCAATGGGATATATTTGTTCGGCTTTCCATCGAGGAGGTATTCATCCCCAAAGGCTAGTGGAGGTCGATTGGAGTGGACCTCGGCCACAAAAGTAGAGATGATGTTCATGATTTCCTTAAATTTCCTCTTCATTACTTGCTCAACCTTTAACGAGGGTAACCACTTGAAATGACCTGGCCGCAGGTCATCCCCTTGACTTTCGCTTATCATATCTTGAAGCGGAAAAGGGGAATCACCTTCGTCATGTTTCGAGGCATTTCTGACCTCATCGATTACAAGTTTTCCCTTTCGGTGGGACCAAGAATGCTTACGTTCCACTTGTTTATTCGCGTACTGGCCAAGCTTTCCTTTTCGGATGAGCTCCTCGATGTCGTTCTTCAAAACGCTGCACTTGTTAGTGTCACACTCGTTACTTTTATGGTGGCAACTTCACATCTCGGAACTCAATGTTCACACACTTCGCTAAGATCTTAGCCTTAGATGCGTTCAACGGAGTATGCTCCGAGAAGTGGGCAGTTCAAAAAACGAGGGTCACATGACGTGTCCCCCCGCTCCCTCTTTTGCCAACCTTCTCGTTTCTACACACTCTTCTCAGCGACGGGCTTTCCTATTCCGAGAGTTGCCAACTGTCGTTCCTCTTACTCGATGAACTTCTGGGAGCGGACGAGGAAGTCCTCGACACTGTGACACATGTTTAGAATTGGTGGTTTCTCCATTGATCTCAGAATAGGGTTGTAATCAATATTCTTGGTGAAAGGTCCTTGCGGAGATGTACCTGGTCACCGAGATGTACCCCTTGATGAGGGCACACGCCGATTCCTCTATATGGGGACCTTCTGTATCTCAATTCTCCCTGCCTTGCCCTATAGGGGGATCTCTCCCGGCCTCGTGAATGATGACGGGGAGAGGACAAAGCAAGCGAGGGTGTGTACTCGGAGGGTGACCCTGACCAATAGCTGGGATCTACTGACATCACATGCAAGCTCGGAGGAGAGCCTGCTCCTCTCCCTCCAACTCGTTGGTGATGACGTGGACAGTGGTGTCATAGTGGGGAACGATGTAGCCTCAATGCTGCAGTCTTGAAGCAAGTCTTGCGCTGCTTGTGCCGAGATCGACACAACTTCGATAGCTTTACGCGGTGGATGGGTAATTTACTGCTCGACCTGTAGGTCTTCAACCGAGATGGTCCAAGCTATTGGAATTCTGTTGAATCTCAACTGAATCTAATATCATTATGTAACTAAATCAGTTGTGTGAGAATTCTTACATTGTGTGAGTCAATGCTCAGCTTATATAGTTGTTGAGTATAGATGCTGATATGGTTTACATTTGTACAATTCATTGCCACATCAGCTCAAGGTCAAAGTCAACTATATCACCTATTTGACTATTACAAGTTGTATTAACTATATCTCTCTATTACCCCCCCTTCAAGTTCAAAGTGGGGTGAGTGCAAGGAACTACTTTGAGCTTGAATCTTTGATCCTTGAATGATGAGAGAGGCAGAGGCTTTGTGAGAGCATCTGCTAACTGATGTGAGCCAGGCACATGCTGCACCAAAAGCTGTTTTGCTTCAACTTTCTCACGGACAAAGTGAATGTCCAGCTCCAAATGTTTTGTTCTAGCATGTAGTATGGGGTTATGGGAGAGCATTACTGCACTTAAGTTGTCACATAGCAAAATTGGAGGCTGAGTTTTAATCCGCAGCTCAGTGAGAAGGGATTGAACCCAAAGTAAGTCTGTTGTTGCATTAGCCATACCCCTGTATTATGCTTCTGCACTTGATCTGGCTGCAAGGGTTTGCTTTTTTGGATCTCCAAGAGATGAGATTAGGGCCAAGAAAGAGGCATGAGCCTGATGTGGACCTACGATCATCTGGGTCACTTGCCCAATCTGAGTCAGAATATACTCTGAGAGTGAATAATGTATCTCTGGAAGCAGGTTGAAGAAGCAAGCCATGAGTAGTTGTACCACACAGATATCTGAGAATGCGTTTTACTGCACACCAGTGGCTGTTTAAAGGCTTGGAGAGGAACTGGCAGACTTTTTTCACACTGAAAGCTAGCTCAGGTCTTGTGAGGGTGATGTATTGAAGACCACCCACAATTGATCTGTATTGAGTTGGATCACTGAGAGTATCTGTGCCATGTTTGGTGAGCTTTAAATTGGCTACCATTGGAGTGCTCATAGGGTTACAGGTGAGCATGTTGGCTTTCTGAAGAAGATCTTGGATATATTTTGACTGAGTGAGGATAATAGAACCACTAGGAAGATATTTCACTTCAATACCCAAGAAATATTCTGGAGTTCCCAAGTGCTTTAGAGCAAAGCAAGACTGCAGCTTCTCAATTAATTTGTGAATGAGAACAGATGATGCACCTATGATGAGAATATCATCAACATAGACCAGTGCAAATAGTTGAATGCCAGCAGAATGGTAAACAAACAGTGAGTGATCACACTTGCTGTGAGTGAATCCAAATTGCAGCAGGGAAGCTTGAAGTGTTTCATACCAGGCACGTGGTGCTTGTTTAAGCCCATATAAAGACTTGTTCAACTTGCAAACTAAAGTAGAATCAGTGGAGATGAAACCTGGTGGTTGATCCATATAGATATCTTCATGTAAATGCCCATTGTTGAAGGCATTGTTAATGTCAACCTGCTGAATTTCCCATTTATAAGTGAGAGCCATGGTGAGGATTATTCTGATGGTTGCTGGCTTGATGACAGGGGAGAATGTTTCTCCATAATCTTGTCCTGGAAGTTGATTGTAGCCCTTGGCTATAGGTCTTGCTTTATGTTTGTTGAGTGAGCCATCTGGGTTTTCTTTGATGCGTAAGACCCATTTACACCCAATAGCCTTTCTATTTGGAGGTAATTTAGTGAGAGACCAGGTGTTGTTGCATATGAGTGCTTCATATTCATTTTTCATAGCCTCAACCCAATGTGGTTGGGAGAGACCCTGCTTCACAGTGGCAGGGGTTAGGTGAGTGAGAAATAAGCGAGGTTTGAGGCTTCCTGTTTTAGATCTAGTGGTCATGGGATGAGTATTTGTGGTTGGAGGAATTGGAGGAATGGTTGATTGTGGGATAGGGTGTGAAGAGTGTGAGTTGGGAGAGTTATTAGTATCAGGAAGATTTGGTGAAGCCATATGAGGTTGAGTGTTGGGGATAGAATGTTCTGTGGGGCTAGTATCTGTTGTGGGTGCTGATATAGTAGCTACAGAGTCTGTGGAGGAAGTGGCAGAAACAGACACAGAAGTGGAGGACAAGACTGGGAGGGCTATAGACTCTGAATTTGAGGAGACGGTAGGAGGAGTATCACTTGGAAAAAGTTTAGTATAAGGAAAGGAGGTTTCATGAAATGTGACATCTTTTGATATATATATATATATATATATGCGACCACTAGGACTAAGGCAGTTAAAGCCTTTGTGGTGAGGGGATGGTCTTAGGTTCACACACTCTTGGCTGTGGAGTTGGAGCTTATGCCTGTTGTAGGGGGTTAAGAGAGGAAAGCAAGTGCACCCAAAGGATCTGAGGTGTGTATAATCAGGTGGTTTTTGATATAAGGCTTGGTAGGGTGAAATATAAGTGGGAAGAGCTGAGGTGGGGAGTCTGTTGATGAGGAAAACAGCATTAGTGAAGCTGTGGTCCCAGTAGTGAAGTGGCATTGAGGCATGAGCAAGGAGGGTGAGGCCCATTTCAGTAATTTGTCTATGATTTCTTTCTACGGTGCCATTTTGGTGTGAAGTATATGGGCATGTGAATCTATGGTCAATGCCTTCATTGGTAAGGTAAGTGTGAATGGTTTGAATTCTCCCCCTGAGTCTGATAGAATGGCTTTAAGTGGTGTGGTGAATTGGGTTTTAATCATTTGGTGGAATTGGGTGAGAGCATGTATGGCATCAGATTTCCTCTTTAGTAAATAGAACCTGTAAACTTTGTACAGGCATCAACAAAGGCAATGTAATATAAATAACCACAGCTAGATGGTGAAGGGGAGAGTCCCCATAAATCAGTGTGTACAAGTTCAAAGGGCGTGTGATGTTGTGTAGTGGATGGTGGTGAATGAATGCGATGAGATTTACCAATGGAGCATGATTTACACAACTTAAAAGAATGTTTATTACTGACAGAAATTTGACTATTATAGAGACTCAATACAGACTTGACAACACGACTATTGGCATGACCTAACCTATGATGCCAAATGGAGTAATCAGAAACATTGCTATAAATGGAAGTAGTAGATGGAATAGAAGAAACATTACTGTAATAAGAAGTTTTATTCTCTGTAGAAGCAGGAACTGTAGTTGCTGGTGGAGGAGACACAGTGGCAGATAAGGCTGTAGGAGCAGAGTCCTTGGTCACAGTGGTGAGTGAAGGCAAGAAGAATAAGCCATCAGCACCTCTGTAACCTTGGAAGAGAGCTTGCTTAGAGACCTGACATTTAACAATACAGATATTGGCGTGAAACTCAAAATAAACATTTTTATCAGCACAAAATTGTCCCACAGATAATAGGTTCTTAGTAATGGCAGGCACTACAATGAGGTTCTTAAGGGTGTAGTGTTGAGAGGGATCATGCTTGGAATATAATTTTAGGGTGCCAGTGGAGTGAATGGGATAGCCTTGGCCATCTCCCATGTGAACTTTTTGTGTACCAGTGTAAGGTAAACTGTGAAGCAGGCCTCTAAGAAAGGCAGAAAAATGATTTGAAGCACAAGTATCTGCATACCAACCTTCTGGTGTGATTTCTGAAGGCAGAGTGAAGAACTCAGGTGCTGTTGGATCAAATGAGGTATAAGCAGCTAGAGCTTGAGGTTTTGTGGTGCCTGATGTGGAAGCTTCAGCTTGTGGCTTGGAGGATTGCTGTGCATCTGAGGTAAGTGCTGGTGTATTGGTAGCTTGAGGTTCTTGAGGAGTGTAGTTCTCATCAAACCTGTACCAGCAGTCAAATGCAATGTGACCAACTCTGTTGTAGACTTGACAAGTTGGCCTGTTAGTGTCACAAGCTTGAAGTGGTGCGCGACCACGGCCATGGCCACGAGCGAACCTACCACGACCACAAAATGGAGCACGACCAGAATAGCCAGAGCCACGACCATTGCTTTGATTTGCAACATTGGAGTTATTGACTTGAACCAAATTTGCTGAGATTGCAGGTGTAGCAAGTTTCTGACAGAATTTGTCCAATTGCGCCTCTTGCACGAGGAGCATGAATTCCAAATCAGTTAGATCTACATCATCTGATTTGTGATAAACCAGCATAACAAGAGAGTTATAGTCTTCAGGAAATCCTTCGAGAACGATATCAACTAGATCTTGTTCAGAGATGTTATCTCCAATTGCAGATAACGAACTAGCGAGGGCTCGAATACGAGTAACGAATTCAGAGATGCTACAAGTACCTTTTTTGTGGTTTTCAATTCAGCACGCAATTGACGCATCTTAGCCTTGAGATGAGCGTAGAAATGTTTGTGAATCGTGTCCCAAACCTGATACGCGTGACGACAATTAAGAACCCTAGGAAGAACGGAATCAGAGAATGTGGAGAGGAGCCAAGTGTAGAGTGCCTGATCTTGAACAAACCAGCGATCATACGCCTCGGAAACCTTGAGATTATCACGATCGGCGCTTGAATCGTATTGTTGAGGTATTTCTGGATTGACAAGAAGGCGATGCAACTTGTGTGTAGCGATTACTCCTTCAACATGTTGATTCCACATGAGAAAATTCTTGTCATCGAGTTTGATGGAGAGTTTGGGACCAGAGACGAAGCTGGTGGTGTTCGTTACGATTGCGGATTGAAAAATTGAAGCAGTTTGGGACTGCGTAGGCGTGACGATGGGAGATTCACCCTGAGGCGGTGTCGATGCCATGATTGTGAGTGAACTGAGCGGAAGAAGCGGTGGTGGCGACGGTGAACGTAGGCCATGGATCAGAGAGCGAGTGATACCATATTTGAATTCTGTTGAATCTCAATTGAATCTAATATCATTATGTAACTGAATCAATTGTGTGAGAATTCTTACATTGTGTGAGTCAATGCTCAGCTTATATAGTTGCTGAGTATAGATGCTGATGTGGTTTACATTTGTACAATTCATTGCCACATCAGCTCAAAGTCAAAGTCAACTATATCACCTATTTGACTATTACAAGTTGTATTAACTATATCTCTCTATTACTCCCCCTTCAAGTTCAAAGTGGGGTGAGTGTAAGGAACTACTTTGAGCTTGAATCTTTGATCCTTGAATGATGAGAGAGGCAGAGGCTTTGTGAGAGCATCTGCTAACTGATGTGAGCCAGCACATGCTGCACCAAAAGCTGTTTTGCTTCAACTTTCTCACAGACAAAGTGAATGTCCAGCTCCAAATGTTTTGTTCTATCATGTAGTATGGGGTTATGGGAGAGCATTACTGCACTTAAGTTGTCACATAGCAAAATTGGAGGCTGAGTTTTAATACGCAGCTCAGTGAGAAGGGATTGAACCTAAAATAAGTCTGTTGTTGCATTAGCCATACCCCCGTATTCTACTTCTGCACTTGATCTGGCTGCAAGGGTTTGCTTTTTGGATCTCCAAGAGATGAGATTAGGGTCAAGAAAGAGGCATGAGCCTGATGTGGACCTACGATCATCTGGGTCACTTGCCCAATCTGAGTCAGAATATACTCTGAGAGTGAATAATGTATCTCTGGAAGCAGGTTGAAGAAGCAAGCCATGAGTAGTTGTACCACACAGATATCTGAGAATGCGTTTTACTGCACACCAGTGGCTGTTTAAAGGCTTGGAGAGGAACTGGCAGACTTTTTTCACACTGAAAGCTAGCTCAGGTCTTGTGAGGGTGATGTATTGAAGACCACCCACAATTGATCTGTATTGAGTTGGATCACTGAGAGTATCTGTGCCATGTTTGGTGAGCTTTAAATTGGCTACCATTGGAGTGCTCATAGGGTTACAGGTGAGCATGTTGGCTTTCTGAAGAAGATCTTGGATATATTTTGACTGAGTGAGGATAATAGAACCACTAGGAAGATATTTCACTTCAATACCCAAGAAATATTCTGGAGTACCCAAGTGCTTTAGAGCAAAGCAAGACTGCAGCTTCTCAATTAATTTGTGAATGAGAACAGATGATGCACCTATGATGAGAATATCATCAACATAGACCAGTGCAAATAGTTGAATGCCAGCAGAATGGTAAACAAACAGTGAGTGATCACACTTGCTGTGAGTGAATCCAAATTGCAGCAGGGAAGCTTGAAGTGTTTCATACCAGGCACGTGGTGCTTGTTTAACACTTTGGTTACTTAACAATTAATTTTCGCCAAGTTTAGAAAGTTTAGAATAATATTATATATTTCGAATAGTAATGTATTACCGGAATGACATTTGTCTCGTTACTTAATCAACAAGGAAGGCACGCAATGCAATGAAACTTAGCGGTACTTAATTGATATAAATATATGTACATCCTTTGAATTTCTATTTTAATATATATATATATATGGAGTAATATTTGTCAAAATAAAAAATGGATTAATATTATTTAAGTAGTTAATAGCTATTTTTGACAAAAAAATAGTTAGTAGGTATTTATTTATATAAAAGTAGCTATATTTAAATGATTAAAATTATATATATTGAAATAAATTTGTTTATTTGACTCCTGTCTGGGCCTTATATGAGTAGAAGTGTTGACAAAGAATAAGGCACATCCTTTTCCCAATCCCTCTTCTACTCACCACACTCCCCTAATCAAAGCGAAAGTAACAGAATACCCTTAATGAAGCAAAATGTACCAAGCCCGTCCGTCTTTTTTTCCAGATTTTAATGGGTTCGGGGACAGCCAACCGAACTAGTTCGAAGGTTCACTGTCGGGCCGGGGCTGCTTTATTTTGACACACACCCCTTGTTTGAACTTTCTTTGGTACGACTACAAGCAACCGAACCAGTCCGAATCTCCTTCACTGAACCTGGTTCGGACCTTAACATATGAACCTGTTTAAATTTTTTTGAAATTTTTAAATGACTCAGGTGAAGTGACTAAGTTACACAAGATGGAAGGTTGAATTGTGTGCCCTTTTTAAATTATGAGACCTGAAACCTTCTCAACAAAATATACTCAAGATAAACTTGGAGATGAGAAGGTTGAAGTTAATTTCAAAAATAAACAGTGAATATATCTCTAATGGATGATGAGTAATAAGAATGATTCAAGATAACTTTAGCTTATAAGAGAAGTGTTGTATTCAAACAAATATTAGTAGTTAAGAGTTTATAGATTGGTTTGAAAACTTTCTAGAGAAGGTTGATGAAATGAACCTTCTCTTGGCTTGAAATCAACAGAAATGATTATGAATAGCTTTTAGCGTGTAATGAGAGAATAAGCCTTAAATTAATTTGAGAGTGGTTGAAAAGATTTGCTAGCTTAAAACAGTTTTGAGAAGGTTGGAGAAACGGACCTTCTCTTAGTTTGAAAAACAAAAGGCAAGTAATAGCAAGTAGGATAATAATATGGAAATCAAGTAAATAAAACAGTAGAGTTATAGAGGTTCACCCAATCTTTGGCTACGTCCTCTCCCCACTTCCTTGTGAGTATTTCCACCATTTCTCAAATAGCTATTACACTTGATTTTGCTTAACCACAAAAGACTTCCTTGTTTTTGCTCAACCACAAAAGACTTCCTAACACTAGCTTTCACACAAAACGCAAGTGCTCACTTAGACAGCTACACCCAGTTGTTTCACCTCTTAGAAAACTCTCTTCTTGTTTCCTAAAAACTCCTCTGTCAAGTAAGTTCAACACCAACACTCACCTCTCACTAGGTAGCTTGATGGAATGTTACGAGATAGTGTTTACAATAAGGGGTTTTGGGTTTTTGGGATGTTTAAGAGCTTGAAGATAAATTACACAAAGTGTATACAATGATGCTTATCAAAGCTAACACACACTCAACAAATGTATCCCAGAAATTTATCTTTAGAAGCTTTGAGTGTGGCATGAGAAGGTTGGATATTTGAGAAACTTGAACATTGAGAAGCTTCCAACTCAATCTCATACTTTGTAATTTCGAAGACCAACCTTTAAGTAGCCCTAAATGCTGAATATAGCTGTTAGAAGGTTGCAGGTAGCCGTTTGAAAGAGGTCCTAGGCTTGTAGGGAGGTCATGAGGAAAGTTACTTTAGTTAGCAGCTTTTGAAGCTTCTAAAGCTGCACTTTGTGCTTTATCTGACTTTTTGAACCTTCTCAAGATGACACTTTCCTCTCCTCTGTACATGCTGACCTTCTCTAACCTGCTATTGTACTTTTGGACAGGCTGTTGTACTTTATGCGAAGCTTCTCAAGCATGAACAAACACATTTTGTTGATCCTAGGAATAATCAATGAGTATCTCCTTTGGCATTTGAAACATTTCAACACTCTTATTTCAAGGATACTCATTTAATGCATTGATGTTCATATGAGAAGAGTTTAATGTGTTTCTCTTGAGTAGGTTGTTGTTTCTTAGCCTTCTCAAGCTTGAGTCTTATTATTCTTTAACTTTCTCAATGATGAACCTTCTTATCTAAGATCTTGGTGTGGTCAACTTTCGTTTGACTTCTAGTCAAAGCTTATGTTGACTTTTGGTCAAACCTTTTGTTAACTTGGTCAAACATTCTGTTAACTTAGTCAACCTTCTCATGGCTTTTCTACCATTGTACTTTTACACTCTTTTTATTCCAAGGTAGAGCCGTATTTTGCTGTATTGAAAACCTGTTCTATTCACTTGACAAACAAGTTAGATAACAATTAACCAGAAAACTTAATTCATTACTAAGTTTGTATCATCAAAACTTCGAAAGAGATTTTCATTCCAACAATCTCCCCCTTTTTGGTGATGACAAACTTGTGAGTAAGTTTTAAGTTTTCTGGTTTTCAAAGATAGACATTTAAATTGAATAGATTTTTGCAACGAGATTTAAACAATCATAACAATCATATAGCAAAAGGATAATTATCAATGACCATTGTGTAACATTGTGAGTATAGGAGTTTGATAATTATCATACATGTAACAAAAGAGAACTAAAAACAACATGTAGTGCGACAAATCATTAGTCACATAGCAAAATATCCAAAAGAGTAATTAGTTTGTCAACATAAACCCCAAAAACACTATTAGTAACAAAATAGCTTAAACTTAATTCTATTCTCCCCCTTTTGTCAACAAAAAAACAGAGGGAAGACAAGAAATTTGGCTGCTATTTTGTAGGAGAAAAGTCAACTGAGGATTTGAGGAGACTTCAGGTTGGGAAATGTCTTGGAAAGGCTGTCGTGGTGGAAAATCTGGTGGAGTGACATCTGGCATGTCAGAGGGAATGACCTTGTGCATCACCCATTGTTGGTAGGCAAAGTTCCTTTGAGCTTCAAGTCTATGCTCTTGTTGAAGAATTTCAATGCTCATGAGAAGGTTGTCCTGTTGGACTCTAATTTTCTTCATCTATTGATCACATTGTGCCCTCATTTTCTTCATAGCAGCCATGATTTCCTTCTTATCCTCATAGGTGAATGATTCATCTTTATCCACTGAAGGTTTGCTGCTAAGGGGTGCCTTATCAGATGTGGAGAGTGGTGCATTCATGGTTTGGCAATAGGATCCAAGGGATCCAAATTGAGCAGGTAAATCAGAAGGAAGCTTTTATGGACCAGAAGCTTCAGGCATTCTGGGAAGATGGGAATCATAGATGGGAGTTTGAGAATATAGGAGTTTCTTTACATTCTCAGATGCCAGAGTATTTCCAAGAAAGGTTTTTGGATTTTGACGCCATTGTGAGAACGGATTCACAAAGTGTTCAGTTGATCCTTGAGCATCACTATGAATTGGAGTGGATGTAGGTGTTGGTGTGTTGAACATATTTGAAAGAGCTATGGAGGTAATGACCTCAGCATTGGTTTCTTGAGAGGAGAAGGGCTTCACTGGTGTGGTTTGATTTTCAATGTCCTGCACAATCTCATGAACAACTTGTGAGATGGGAGAGAGAGAGAGATTGTTGTGGTTTGGAGAAAGTTCATAGGGTTATCCTTCCATAAATGGAGGTTGATTTATATCAAGCTGCCCCTGAACTAAACCATCTGTTGTACCTTCTAAAGTTCCATGCTCCCCCTGTGAGGAGCCATATGGAACTAATGGTGCTCCTTGAGAGAGTAGATTTGCAGCATTATCATTAGAAGGTTGATTAGCAACAATAGAAGGTTCCACATTTGATGGTTCAACATGCGAAGGTATCTCTTCAGCACCATGGATATTCTTAGATGGTTGAATATTAGGTTCATCAACAACATAAGGTTCTTTTTCAACAAAAAGAACTATATCAGTCCATTGCTCTTTGGTATCTTCTTGAGAAGGTTCATCTTGACCAATGTTGTCATCTTGAACAACATTCCCAAAGGGTTTTTCATCCATGGGTTCAAAAGCATCTTCTACAGGGGTTTCTTCATGATCAGATACTTGTTCAAACACTTCCTTCCAACTTTGAGAAGGTTCAGTGTCAACATATATATCTTGTGAAAGTTGATCAGTTTGAGCATCTTTAGTGTTGGGAGAGAGTTGGATGTTGATGGGTTGGTCATTAATGGTTTCTTCATTGATAATGGGCTCCCCCTGAGGGGTTGCTTTCTCTGGTTTTCTCTTGTTCTTGGTCAACTGATTTAGGTGGGGATATTTAGGTTGTCTCGTTTTCTAAAGGTGCTTCCATATTGGAGGGTTGGTTAGGTTCATGGGAATGTTCTACAGCATCCTTACTAGGTTCTGAAAATAGTTCAATCTTCTCACTAAATGGTTTGAGCCCCATTTGCTTAGCACTCTTAGACTAGAAAATAGTAATGGAAAATGGCATAGGGCAAATTTATCACATACCTCTTGTACATGTGACAAACTAGGAGTTGGTCAGTTGCTTTTACCCTTTCAAAGCTTCCTGCCCTAGGTACCAGAGAGTGCATTGGCATGTTGTGCATGATCCTAGCTTGGTCCTTTAGGGATGATGACACCAAGTTATCCTTAGTTCATTGAGAACATCTTGTTCGGTGATTTTTTCGTGATCATACCATTCTTCCCCGTAGACAGATACACCGGATAGAGGAACATTTAAAGCATTAGCCAGCAGCTTTGGAGTGACCACAATGGTTGTCCCTTTCACTTGAGTAGTAAAGCTTTTATTGTCCTTACTCATGTTCATACAACCATAGAATTCTCTCACAAGGTCAGTGTAGATGAACTCCTCTTGAGACGAGATTTTGATTCATCCTTGTCTTGCAATTTGTTGATACAAATCCCAACCAAAGTTTTTCATTTCATCCAATAAATAGATTTTTCCAATCAGAATACCTCTTTTCTTCCATTTCTCTTGATCATAGACTTGAGAAGGTTGCATTTCTTCGGTCTTCTCATCCATTTGATCAAGTTTCTCATCATCAGTCTTTTGTTCATTATCAACCTTTCCTTTGCCTTTGTTTCCTCCGCATTTAATTCTGATTTTGGGCTTTTTAGAGGATGGTTGTGAAAGTGACGAAGTTTTTTGTTTGAATGAGAGTTTTGAAGTGGCCATCATCTCAGAAATGGTGGTTTCAGAATCGTTGTCATTTACAACGATTGGTTCATCTTTCTTCGAACCAGGACCCTTCATTACTTTGAGAGAACCGGTTTTAATCCTTGATGATCTTCGTGAAGGAGTGAGTGAGGTTTTTGAGGATTTTGAACCAGATGGTGTTGGCTTTTAAGAAGGAGGAGGAGGAAGTGAGCATTTGGTTGTAACAGTTCCGTAAGGCTTTCAAGCTACTCAAATAAAGTTTCTCAAGTGAACCTTCTCATTACTTGAGAAGGTTGGGGTTTTTGACAAATCATCTATTCTTAAGGACATTCTAAAATGTGCAAAGCCTTTTAAATAAAATTAAAAATTTCTTCTAATAAAGGCTTGGTAAAAATATCAACTAATTGATGCTTGGTATTTATGAAAATTAATTCCACGTCCTTTTTTCTGAACATGATCACCAATAAAATGATGTTTAATGTCAATCTGTTTAGACCTTGAATGTTGGATGTGATTTTTTGATAAATAGATGACACTAGTATTGTCACAATAAATGGGAATACATGTGTACCTTAAAGAGTAGTCCTCCAATTGATTCCTAATCCATAGAACTTGTGAACCACATCCAACACGGAATACATATTCTACTTCAGTTGTTGATAGAGCAATTGAATTTAGTTTTCTACAAGACCATGAGATTAAGGATTCTCCCAAGCTTTGACATGTCCAACTAGTACTTTTTCTATCAATCTTACCACCAGCATAATCAGCATCACAATAACCAGTTAGATCAAAATGATTACTTTTCTTGTACCATAATTCAATACTAGTTGTCCCAAACAAGTATTTGAAAATTCTTTTCACAGGAGTAAGATGAGATTCTTTTGGAGAAACTTGAAATCTAGCACATAGGCCAACTGAAAACACAATATCTGGTCTACTGGTAGTTAGGTACAATAGTGACCCTATCATACCTCTGTTTTTCTTCGCAAATACTGGTTTTCCCTCTTCATCCTTCTCAATTTGCGTGGAAGGATGCATAGGGTTGCCATGGCTTCTGCCTCATTCATTTTATTTACAAGCCAAGAAAGAATCTTAAATCACCCATCATACTCATTTCAAACTCACTTTTCATAAAATATTCTAACAAAATCATTTGTTGATCCAAAAGTGATATCATCCACATAAATTTGAACAATCAACAAATCTTTTTCAAGATATTATTTCCTCTTGTAAAATTATTTTTGATCAAGAAGTTACTCAACCTTTCATACCAAGCTCTAGGAGCTTGCTTGAGCCCATATAGAGCTTTAGTAAGTTTGAAAACATGGTTGGGTTTCTTTTGATCAACAAAACCAGGAGGTTGATTGACATAAACTTCTTCAATTAGGAAGAGCATAAGAATCTCGGTTTCTTTTGATCAACAAAACCAGGAGGTTGATTGACATACCTCTGTTGATGGAGTTGGACTCGGTGGATGTGTTGGAATAAGAATCTCATTCTAAGTTTTGATGATAACAAACTAAGTAAGATTTAAGTTTTCTAATGAAGTGTGATCTAACATGTTTGCTAAGTGATAAGAACAAGTTTCCTAACATAGCAAAATAAGGCTATAGCTTGGTTCAACAAGTTAATAAAATATAAAGGTATAAAAAGCCTTGAGAAGATTAAATATGAGAAGCCTAAAATAATTCAATAGAAGGTTTGACCAAATTTACAGAAGGTTGACCAAAAGTCAATAGAAGGTTTGACCAAAAGTCAAAAGAAGGTTGACTCACAAACACCTAAGAAGCATAAGTTCACGTTTGAAGAAGGTTGATGTGTAAGAGGAATGAATGTTGAGAAGGTTGCTGGAAACCGTATGAAATTTAATCCAAACACATTAACTCAACTTGAATGCTCTTCACCTGAATTAAATGATGATATCTTATAATAAATGTGTTGGAAAGTTTCAAGCAATAAAGAGGAAATGCTTGATTATTCCTTTTCCACATTTAGAGTGTTTGTTCATCCTAGGAAGCATGAGAAGGTTCCTTTAAATCAGTTCCAGGCTGGCCAACAGTAGCAACTCAAGTCATAGCTGTATAGTAGGATACTAGGAGAGTACATATCCAGCTCAAGAAAGTTCAGAGGGTCAGATAAAGCATATAGCAACTCTTGAGAAGGTTCAAAAGCTATCAACTTTTGTACCTTACGTCAAGTCACTCCTATGAACCATTGGATATTCCAAACGGCTCTCTTCAAGTTTCTAACGGCTATATTCATCTTCCTTGGCTATTTAAAGAGTTCATTCTGAAGTTCCAAGGCATGAGACAATGCTGCTAGAATGACACTCATTTCTGATATTGAGCCAAAAACCATCAATGAAGCCATACAAGATGAGTTATGGATTGAAGCTATGACTGAGGAACTTACTCAATTTGAAAAGAATGAAGTGTGGAACCTTGTTTCACCTCCAAAACATCAGTCAGTCATAGGAACCAAGTGAGTGTTCAAAAACAAATTACATGAAAATGGTAAGGTGGTGAAAAACAAGGCCAGACTTGTTGCTCAAGGTTACAACCAACAAGAAGGTATTGACTATGATGAAACTTTTGCTCCAGTAGCAAGGTTGGAAGAAATTAGAATTTTACTTGCATTTGCTGCTCACAAAAATTTTAAATTATTTCAAATGGGTGTGAAAAGTGCTTTTCTAAATGGCTTCCTAATTGAAGAAGTATATGTCAATCAACCTCCTGGTTTTGTTGATCAAAAGAAACCCAACCATGTTTTCAAACTTACTAAAGCTCTCTATGGGCTCAAGCAAGCTCCTAGAGCTTGGTATGAAAGGTTGAGTAACTTCTTGATCAAGAACAACTTCTCAAGAGGCAAAATTGATACTACTCTATTTAAAAAATCTCTTGAAAAAGATTTGTTTATTGTGCAAATATATGTAGATGATATCATTTTTGGATCAACAAATGAAAAATTATGCAAGGATTTTGGAAATCTCATGAAAAGTGAGTTTGAAATGAGTATGATGGGTGAGTTAAGATTCTTTCTTGGTCTACAAATAAAGCAACTTGATGAAGACATTTTTATCTCTCGAGAAAAATATATTAAAGACCTTCTCAAGAAATATAAAATGGATGAGGCTAAAGCCATGGCAACCCCTATGCATCCTTCCATGCAAGTTGAGAAGGATGAAAAGGGAAAATCAATATTTGAGAAAGAGTACAGAGGTATGATAGAGTCACTATTATACCTAACTGCTAGTAGACAAGATATTGTATTTTCAGTTGGCCTATGTGCTAGATTTCAAGTTTCTCCAAAAGAATCGCATCTTACCGAAGTTAAAAGAATCTTCAGATACTTGTGTGGAATGTAACGCCCTAAAATTTAATCAAATTACTTCGAAGTTGGATTGCCGTAGGATAATTGTAAGAATTGAAATTATGAGCGTAGTAGCTATGTTGAAAATGAGTTAGATGATAATCACGTGTCATGGGCCAGTTAAAAATAGCATTGGGCTTAGCACCGCGAGTGCGCAGCGCTCACGCAACCCTAGCAGCGTGTCCAGTGCGCAGCTTGCGCAGGAAGGCGCTTGTGCGCCATTCCTCCTTATAAATATAGCGCAAATATGCGCTAGGGCTGGTCTTTTTGCGCAGCCGCCCTCTTTTCCCTTCTTCTCCTTCTTCCTCTCACTTCTAAGTTACACAAAAGCCTCAATTTTCAAGAGCTCTAGCCTAGGATTGGATTGGGAGGGTTGATTTTCATTGCAATTCTCTACGTTCGTGATCGTCACGCGTCGTTACTATCGCAGGGGAGTCGCCGTATTCGGAGAATCGAGGAACGAGGCTAGGAGGGAGTTTGCGCCACCATAGTTGAGGTAAGGGTGGGTTCGAATTCTATAATAGCGTAAATGAGGGATCGTATGCGGGGTTTGGGGTTTATTATAGATTGCCTCTGTGTATGTTGCGTATATATATATATATATATATATATATATATATATATATCGTATGAGAAATGTTTGATGAATTGACCGTGTGTGCTTGAATTCCTATGTCGTTAGTTCTAATTAAATCGAATTGTAATTTTGTTGGATTAAGGTTTTCACTATTATAATAAAAAAAAAAGATAGGAATATAGATAACTCGTTAGTAAGAATTATAAATAATTTTCGTAATTGAATTGATGGTTACGTTAATGCTGTTACTGTTTTGATGTAATGCTGTTGCTGCTTTGCTGTTAATGCTGTTGCTGTTTTGCTGATAATGCTGTTGCTGTTTTGCTGTTAATGCTGTTGATGTTTTGCTGTTAAAGCTGTTGCGGTTTTGCTGTTATTGTTGTCATTGCTGTTACGTTTTGCTGTTGTGTTGTTGCTATTCTTGCTGTTTTGCGCTGTTGATGTTGCTGCTTTGTCAATATTGTTGCCACAGTTGCTGTTGTGGTTAATTGTTGCGTTGAATACCTTGTCGAAAATGTGGTAAATTGCAGGTGAAGTTGTAAAAGTTGATTTGCCTCTATTTATTGGCAAAGATAGTAAATTGTAGGCCTATGGCCGCCATGACGTTTTGGTGTTGTTGTCGTGCGATTGCGTGACTGTGATTAGTGTTACTTGTACATTCACATTGTGTCGCATACCTTTGCATTTGCTTTACGACGTGAACGATGAGGGCTATGCCCTGTGAGCCACTATTTATTGGCAACGACGATTTTTACGACAGGAGTTTTGCTCCAATGGTACCACATGCATATGCACAATTGAGTCGCATTCCGCATTGCACTTTGATGATTCTATTGATGACTCTATTGAGGATTTTATTGATGATATGTGTAATTCTATAGTACCTGACCTATCATATTGTTCTTCATACATGCTCTTATATAGTTCGATATCTCACCCCTTCTGTTTGAATGTTACCCCTATGTGGTAACGTGCAGGTAGTCGCGAATGAAGGCGGTGATCCTTCCTTAGTTGAGTCGGTGTCATCACTCTGATACGTAGCACTCGGGGGGATTGAACGCTGTTATCTTTTCCTTTATCATTTAGGTTGCAATATTTGTTGAACTCGAAGTTATTTCTATTAAGCAAATTGTTGATTTTGAGTTGTCAAATGGACAAGGATTGTTAAGATTGCTTCAAATTGAATTTACCATGAATGAATTATATTGTTTGTGTTGGGAAGTAAGTGTAGCACTCCAATATTTATGTTGAAAATTCCGCACTCTGATTTATAGTATTATTGGGTAGAATTGGGGTGTTACATTAGTGGTATCAGAGCATGGTTGGGTCTGTCCGACCAAGTTGTCGAGTCATCGCTTCGATTAACAATCAAGTATTGTTATTCGTTCTAAACTATAATTTGTGTTGTAGGGATAAGCTGAAATGGCCGGACGGAATGATGCTGCTATTGCTGCTGCTTTGGGCGCTATGGCTCAGGCATTGGAGAATCAACAGAACGCTGGTGAGAATGCTGGATCTCGCAGTTTGGCGACTTTCCAAAGGGAGAATCCGCCCACTTTCAAGGGTAAGTATGATCCTGATGGAGCATTGGCTTGGTTGAAGGAGATTGAGAGAATCTTCCGTGTGATGGATTGCACTCCAGCGCAGAAGGTTCGTTATGGTACTCATATGCTGTCAGAAGAGGCTGACGATTGGTGGTTAGATACACGTCAGAGATTGGAAGCTGCAGGTGAAGAGATCACTTGGGTTGTGTTCCGTAGGGAGTTTTTGAGGAAGTATTACCCTGAGGATGTTCGGGGTAAGAAAGAAATTGAGTTTCTTGAGCTGAAGCAAGGGAACCTGTCAGTTACTGAATATGATGCTAAGTTTGTGGAGTTGGCCAAATTTTATCCGCACTACAATGAAGCAACTGCTGAATTTTCAAAGTGCATCAAGTTTGAGAATGGGCTGCGACCTGAGATCAAAAAGGCAATTGGGTATCAGAAGATCCGTGTTTTCTCCGATTTGATTGACAGTTGCAGGATCTATGAGGAGGACAACGATGATAAAAATATGCTAGCATCAGGTAACTACAGCAACACAATACAATTACACCATATCACAGCACCAGATACCAAAGGAAAAATCCATTTGACAGTGAACCACCAAAATTATAACATTCATAGACAATGGGATGATATGCAACCCCTCCAGTGGGCATATGCATGCGGTACCGATCACCAAAATGAGCCACGACGGGCATATCACCAATAAACACCAGAGGCAGAGCCTATATCACCAAAACATGCATATGACAATGCGACACCATGATTATGCACCAACTCACCATAACAAGTATTTAAAATAAATACTATGTCACCAGAATCAAAACAAATGATTTCACCAAAAATAGCACCAAGTTGTAGCATCACAGCTACCACTAAACTCTCCTGAGCATACCAGCACCGCACCTGAAATATTAACACCAGACGGCTCCACAACGCGGACATAACGCACGCACACCACGCACAAGACTGGCGCACAGCGCCTAGGCACATCGCACCTACTTCAGCGAATTAATTAAAATAGCAAACGACATCGGATTTCAACAAATAAATACTTGTTGGAAAGCCCTATGGGTCTGGTTATCATCCCTAAGTTCAGTTTTTGAAGGAGAGTGTCCAATAGGTACAGTTTTCGAAAAGCACACAGGCTAGTTGCAAAAGAGGACAGTTTCTGTCCTTCAAATTCAAGCAATTCCAAAGTGACCAAAACTCAATCAAATTGCATGAAACTTGTGCATAAACTGGGGCAAATTTTGTCTAGTTTTCAAAGAAATTGGATTCGTTCGAAAAGGAGTTCTTTTGAAAACGTGGTAACCAAAACACTGACCCTGTGTCCAGATTGTTTCCAGAATCTTACTCTAACTTGTGGAATTCATATCTCGAGCTACACAACTCTAAACGCAACCAAACCAGTGCCAAATTAACAAGCATTAAGTCTATTTTCCAGAAAAATAAACCACATAATTTTTCGGTCAATACAACGTTCCCAGTCACCGAAATACCGAATCTATACCCAAATCGTTTCCAGAATTTTAACCTAACTTGTATCGCCTATAACTCGAGCTATACAACTCCGAATTTAACGAAACCAGTGCCAAAACGACCGGCGTTAAGTCTATTTTCAAAAACAATCAACCTAATAATTTTTGGATCAACCAAACAGCGCCAGTTTTAGAAAAACCGAACCTGTGTCCAGAATCGCTAACTTGCCAAACACCAAACCCTAACGGCAACGACACCGCAACCACCACAACAAAAACGACAATTCGACAACGCGACAACAACAATCAACCACGCACAGCAACAACAAAAACACGAACAATAACAACACCATCATCGTGATACAACAATCACGCAACAACAAATAACGAAACAAATCACAATAACGTGCAATAATCATCAAAGCACCAATCTCAACGAAAACACGATATGCAACAACACGAACAATTCAACAAAACCCTAGACTACCCACACATAATTATCATCAACCCATTATCAAGGTTAAGCCCACCCTTACCTCGAATAACGTAAGCTCCGGAACACAACGAACGAGACACGAACAAAACCACAGCAACACGAACGATCTCCTTTTGAAATTCTTCGCGAAACCCTCCTCTTCTCTCCCTCTTTGCGCCGCGTGCTCTCTCTCTCACTCTCACTTTCGTTTTTCTTTTGCTTGCTGCGAATGAGGGTTTGGCTTAAACCCCCAGGGTTTAAGTTGAGGGCTCAGTAAACACTGGGCTCTCTACGTCACCACCTCCTTTACTCGTTTCACCTCCTACGCATATAAAATATTAACCTTTTAATTTATCTATATCCCGCCTCCAAATTATTTTAATAATTCAATCAACTATTTTAATTAAATTATTTCCGGGGTGTTACAACCCTCCCCCACTTAGAATCTTTCGTCCTCGAAAACATACCTGATTCAAACAGCTCCGAATAGGACTCTCGCATCTTGCTCTCCAACTCCCATGTCATGCTTTCACCAGCAGCTCCTAACCAGACCACTTTCACCAGGTTTATCTCTTTGCCACGTAAAGTCTTCACTTCACGATCTTCAATTCGCACAGGTATTGTCTCCACAGTCAGATTATCCCGCACATGCACATCATCCATCGGAATCACATGGGACGGATCCGAAATATACTTCCGAAGTTGCGACACATGAAATACATCGTGCAAATTCGAAAGATTAGGCGGCAAGGCCACCCTATAAGCAACATTACCAATTCTCTCAGTGATCTGATACGGTCCAATGAAACGAGGAGTCAACTTCTTTGTCTTCAATGCACGCCCAACACCAGGCATAGGCGTGACTCTCAAAAACACATGATCACCAGCTTGGAATTCTAAATCCTTCCTTCTCTTATCATGATAGCTCTTCTGTCTACTCTGCGACGCTTTCATTTTCTCACGGATCAATTTCACCTTTTCAGTAGTCTCTCGAACAACCTCGGGTCCAAGAACAATACTCTCCCCAGATTCATGCCAACACAACGGAGTCCTACATCTCCGACCATACAATGCCTCGAACGGTGCCATCCCGATGCTAGAATGGTAACTATTGTTGTAAGTAAACTCGATCAACGGAAGGTGAGTATCCCACGCACCTCCCTGCTCAAGAACACAAGATCTCAACAAGTCTTCCAACGACTGAATGGTCCTCTCTGTCTGCCCATCAGTTTGAGGATGATAAGCTGAACTCAACCTCAATTTAGAACCCAACGCTTCTTGCAAACTCTTCCAGAAATCAGAAGTGAACCTAGGATCTCTGTCAGACACAATGCACAAAGGAACACCATGCAACTTCACAATCACCTGAATATAAATCTCTGCCAATCTCGACACAGGATACGTGATATTGATAGGAATAAAATGAGCAGACTTCGTCAATCTATCCACAATCACCCAAATCGAATCGTGCCCCCTCACAGTATTAGGTAACCCTATCACGAAATCCATAGAAATACTATCCCACTTCCATTCCGGAATCTCCAACGGTTGCATCAACCCAGCAGGCTTCTGATGCTCAACCTTCGATTTCTGACAAGTCAAGCAGGAATACACAAACTGCGCCACATCACGCTTCATACCAGGCCACCAAAACATCTTCTTCAGATCTTGATACATCTTTGTAGCTCCCGGATGGATACTCAACTTACTCCTATGACCTTCTTCTAAAATTGCTCTTTTCATCTCCTCATCATCAGGAATGCAGATTCTCCCACGGTACTTCAATACATTCTGCGCATCCAACTCAAAGTCTTTATTCTCGGATTGATCAATCCCAACCATCAGGTCAACTAATTTAACATCCAACTTCTGAGCTTCTCGAATGCTAGCCATGAATTCATTATCAATCTTCAACATCCCCAATCTGACACTTTGAGGCGTCACTTCACAAACCAAACTCATATCCCTGAACTGCTCAATTAATTCGAGTTCTCTAACCATCATTGCTGACATATGCAACGTCTTTCGACTTAAAGCGTCAGCTACCACATTAGCCTTTCCCGGATGATAGTTCAAGCTAAAGTCATAGTCTTTCAGCAACTCCAACCATCTGCGCTGTCTCATATTCAACTCTTTCTGATCAAACAGATACTGCAAACCCTTATGATCACTGAACACCTCAAACCTCGAACCATACAGATAATGTCTCCAAATTTTCAACGCGAACACAACTGCAGCAAGTTCTAAATCATGGGTAGGGTAGTTCTTCTCATGAGTCCTCAACTGTCTCGACGCATAGGCAACTACCTTACCATTCTGCATAAGCACACCTCCCAACCCCATCTTGGAAGCATCACAATACACCACAAACGACTCTTCCGGATTAGGCAACGTCAGAACAGGAGACGTCGTCAACCTCTTCTTCAATTCTTTGAAGCTCTCTTCACAACAGTCATCCCAGATGAAAGCTTTACCCTTGCAAGTCAACTGAGTCAACGGAAGTGCCAACTTCGAAAATCCTTCTATAAACCTCCTACAGTAACCTGCCAGACCCAGAAAACTTCTAATCTCAGTAACTGACTTCGGAGACTCCCATTGTAACACGGCATCAACCTTAGACGGATCCACGGCAATTCCATTCCCCGAAATAACATGACCCAGAAAGCTAACCTCTTTCAACCAAAACTCACACTTAGACAGCTTCGCATATAATTTCCTGTCCCTCAGAATTTCCAATACCAATCTCAGATGTTCTGCATGCTCCTCTTCTGACTTAGAATAAATTAGGATGTCGTCAATGAATACCACCACAAACCGATCCAGATACTCACGAAAGATTCGATTCATGTACTCCATGAACACTCCCGGCGCATTAGTCACACCGAAAGGCATCACGGAATACTCATAATGCCCATAACGGGTTCTGAAAGCTGTCTTCTGAATGTCTTCGTCTTTCACCTTGATCTGATGATAACCCGATCTCAAATCTATTTTACTGAACACCTGAGCACCCACCAACTGATCCATTAAGTCATCAATCCTCGGAAGCGGATACTTGTTCTTAATAGTCACCTTATTCAGCTGCCGATAGTCTACGCACAACCTCATACTACCATCTTTCTTTTTCACCAACAACACTGGAGCTCCCCACGGCAACACACTTGACCTCACAAATTTCTTTTCAAGCAGATCCTCGAGTTGCTTCTTCAGTTCTGACAATTCAGATGCAGACATTCTATACGGTGCCTTAGACACAGGTTTAGTATCAGGTACCAGGTCAATAGCAAACTCAACCTCTCTCTCTGGTGGTACATCCGGAATCTCGTCGGGAAAAACCTCAGAAAACTCTCGCACCACCTGCAACTCATCAACCTTCGCTTGGCTCTCAGCAGACAATGACGCCATTAATGAAAACAACTGGACGTCTTCCCTCATTACCCTATGCAACTGACCAGCAGACAACAAACCAGACTCTTCCTCTTCAGGAGAAAAGAAACTCACAGACCTTTCATGACAGTTGATATGAACATGGTTATCAACTAACCAGTCCATACCTAGAATAACATCCATTCCGCTCAGCGGAAAACAAATCAAGTCAACGAGAAAATCATTACCGAATATCGATAAAGGGCATTTAGCACAAACAACCGAGGTAGTCACCGAACCCTTAGCCGGAGTATCGATAACCATCTCCCTCAACATAGAAGATAAAACAAGATCTAATTTCTCAACACATGCAGTAGCAATAAAACAATGGGTAGCACCAGTATCAATAATAGCAATAAGAGGAGAATTATTAATATAGCATGTACCTCTGATCTCATTCACTGCATCTGACCCCGCCAGAGCGAACACCTTCCCAACAGACCTTTCTTTCTTCGGTTTAGGACACTGAGTGCTGATATGACCACCCTCACCACAGTTGTAGCATAACACATCCTTTCGATCACAGCTAGACTATGACCCTCTTTACCACACTTGTAGCACTTCTTCACATCACCTGGACAGTCAGGACGCTTATGACCGGGTTTACCACACTTGTAACATACCACACTAGCAGCAGCATCTCCCCCACTAGGTCTCTTACCCACAACAGTTCTCTGATTGCCCTTACCAGCTGGAACCTCATACGGCTTCCCACGACTCGAGAAATTCTTCTGCCTATCCCTCATGACTCTAGAATGAGCATTACTGTCTTCCTCGAAGATTCTGCAGCTGTCAATCAACTCCGAGAACACCCGAATTTTCTGATACCCTATCGCCTTCTTGATATCAGCCCGCAACCCATTTTCAAACTTGATGCATTTGGAGAATTCAGCACCAGCCTCACCATAATGTGGATAGAACTTCGCCAATTCAATGAACTTGGCAGCATACTCAGTCACCGACATATTACCCTGCTTCAGCTCCAGAAACTCAATCTCTTTCTTCCCACGGGCATCTTCAGGATAATACTTTCGCAGAAATTCTCTGCTGAACACAGCCCAAGTGACCTCTTCATTCACAGTCGCCAACCTCTGCCTCACCTCCAACCACCAGTCATCAGCCTCCTCTGCCAGCATATGAGTACCATACCTGACTTTCTGCGCCTCAGAGCAATCCATAACACGAAAGATTCTCTCCATCTCTTTCAGCCACGCCAAAGCACCATCAGGGTTATACTTGCCCTTAAAGGTAGGAGGATTCTCCCTCTGAAACGTAGCCAAACTGCGCGACCCAGCATCACCAGCATCACCTGGGTTATTCTCCACAGCTTGAGCCACAGCCTGCAAAGCAGCAGCGAGTGCAGCATCGTTCCGTCCTGCCATCTCAACCTAACACTGCAACAGAAACTATAATCAGAAACGAGTAACAATTACTCAAGTGTTACTCGACTCGACGACTCGACAACTTGGCCGGACAGACCGAACTGCTCTGATACCACTAATGTAACACCCCCCTTTTACTATTACAACTAAATAGACAATTATCAGAGTCACCTCGAAGGGCGCTACATTTTTCACCATTTTAAAAAAAAAAACACCATTTATTCCAAAAAAAAATCTCCAAAATAATTTATATAAAAGAAATCACCAAGCAGCGGAAATATTAACCAGTTTAAACATCTCCAGAATTAACAATTAAAGACATCTCCAAAATTAATTAAAACAATTTCCAGTAACTAAAATAATACTTCAAAACGATAACTAACGACTCCCCGGTGCTACATATCAGAGCTGACACAGACCCAAACGAGAGAGGAAGCAAAACCTAGCAATTCCTCCACGAGCACTAGCGATCATCTGCAGCGTTGCCGCATGAGAGCAACATTCCAAGCAGAAGGGTTGAGTCTAACAGAGGTAATAAGCAGATGATAAAAATATGCTAGCATCAGGTAACTACAGCAACACAATACAATTACACCATATCACAGCACCAGATACCAAAGGAAAAATCCATTTGACAGTGAACCACCAAAATTATAACATTCATAGACAATGGGATGATATGCAACCCCTCCAGTGGGCATATGCATGCGGTACCGATCACCAAAATGAGCCACGACGGGCATATCACCAATAAACACCAGAGGCAGAGCCTATATCACCAAAACATGCATATGACAATGCGACACCATGATTATGCACCAACTCACCATAACAAGTATTTAAAATAAATACTATATCACCAGAATCAAAACAAATGATTTCACCAAAAATAGCACCAAGTTGTAGCATCACAGCTACCACTAAACTCTCCTGAGCATACCAGCACCGCACCTGAAATATTAACACCAGACGGCTCCACAACGCGGACATAACGCACGCACACCACGCACAAGACTGGCGCACAGCGCCTAGGCACATCACACCTACTTCAGCGAATTAATTAAAATAGCAAACGACATCGGATTTCAACAAATAAATACTTGTTGGAAAGCCCTATGGGTCTGGTTATCATCCCTAAGTTCAGTTTTTGAAGGAGAGTGTCCAATAGGTACAGTTTTCGAAAAGCACACAGGCTAGTTGCAAAAGAGGACAGTTTCTGTCCTTCAAATTCAAGCAATTCCAAAGTGACCAAAACTCAATCAAATTGCATGAAACTTGTGCATAAACTGGGGCAAATTTTGTCTAGTTTTCAAAGAAATTGGATTCGTTCGAAAAGGAGTTCTTTTGAAAACGTGGTAACCAAAACACTGACCCTGTGTCCAGATTGTTTCCAGAATCTTACTCTAACTTGTGGAATTCATATCTCGAGCTACACAACTCTAAACGCAACCAAACCAGTGCCAAATTAACAAGCATTAAGTCTATTTTCCAGAAAAATAAACCACATAATTTTTCGGTCAATACAACGTTCCCAGTCACCGAAATACCGAATCTATACCCAAATCGTTTCCAGAATTTTAACCTAACTTGTATCGCCTATAACTCGAGCTATACAACTACGAATTTGACGAAACCAGTGCCATAACGACCGGCGTTAAGTCTATTTTCAAAAACAATCAACCTCATAATTTTTGGATCAACCAAACAGTGCCAGTTTTAGAAAAACCGAACCTGTGTCCAGAATCGCTAAATTGCCAAACACCAAACCCTAACGGCAACGACACCGCAACCACCACAACAAAAACGACAATTCGACAACGCGACAACAACAATCAACCACGCACAGCAACAACAAAAACACGAACAATAACAACACCATCATCGTGATACAACAATCACGCAACAACAAATAACGAAACAAATCACAATAACGTGCAATAATCATCAAAGCACCAATCTCAACGAAAACACGATATGCAACAACGCGAACAATTCAACAAAACCCTAGACTACCCACACATAATTATCATCAACCCATTATCAAGGTTAAGCCCACCCTTACCTCGAATAACGTAAGCTCCGGAACACGACGAACGAGACACGAACAAAACCACAGCAACACGAACGATCTCCTTTTGAAATTCTTCGCGAAACCCTCCTCTTCTCTCCCTCTTTGCGCCGCGTGCTCTCTCTCTCACTCTCTCTTTCGTTTTTCTTTTGCTTGCTGCGAATGAGGGTTTGGGTTAAACCCCCAGGGTTTAAGTTGAGGGCTCAGTAAACACTGGGCTCTCTACGTCACCACCTCCTTTACTCGTTTCACCTCCTGCGCATATAAAATATTAACCTTTTAATTTATCTATATCCCGCCTCCAAATTATTTTAATAATTCAATCAACTATTTTAATTAAATTATTTCCGGGGTGTTACACTGGGCACGAATCATCCGAGTGCAAGCACAAGGAGCAGGTCTGTTTCAACTGTGGCGAAGAACGGCATATTAGTAATCAATGTCAGAAGCCAAAGAAAGAAAGAGTTAGTGGAAGAGTGTTCGCTCTGGCAGGGATACAGACTACTGAGAATTACGGATTTATTGGAGGTACATGTTTCATTAATGGTGTTCCTCTAATAGCTATTATTGATGCTGGTGCTACTCATTGTTTTATTGCTGCGGAATGTGTTAAAAGATTGGGTCTTGTGTTGTCTTCTATGAATAGGGAGATGGTTGTCGATACTCCAGCTAAGGGGTCTGTGACTACTTCTCTTGTGTGTTCTAAGTGCCCTTTGTCGATTTTCGACAGAGAATTTATTGTTGATCTGATTTGTCTGCCGTTAAGCGGATTGGATGTGATCCTAGGCATGGACTGGTTAGAATATAACTATGTTCATATTAATTGTTTTAGCAAGTCTGTGTGTTTCTCCACTCCCGAAGAGGAGGAGGCTGGTTTGTTGTCTGCTGGACAGTTGCGGAAGTTGATGCGGGAAGAAGTTCAGCTATTCTCGCTGATGGGGTCGCTATCTGTTAAGAATCAAGCCATAATTGATGAGTTGCAGGTGGTGCGCGAATTTCCTGAAGTTTTCCCTGATGAGATTCCAAGTGTACCACCAGAGAGGGAAGTTGAATTTGCTATTGATCTTGTACCTGGTACCAAACCTGTTTCTATGGCACCTTACAGGATGTCAGCATCTGAATTATCCGAATTGAAGAAGCAACTTGAGGATCTACTTGAAAAGAAGTTCGTGAGGCCGAGTGTATCACCGTGGGGAGCTCCAGTGTTGCTAGTGAAGAAGAAGGATTGGAGTATGAGGCTTTGTGTTGATTATAGACAGTTGAATAAAGTGACGATTAAGAACAAGTATCCACTCCCAAGAATAGACGATTTGATGGATCAATTGGTGGGTGCTCAAGTATTCAGTAAGATTGATTTGAGATCAGGCTACCATCAGATTAAAGTGAAAGATGAGGATATTCAGAAGACGACTTTTAGAACTCGGTATGGGCATTATGAGTATTCGGTGATGCCTTTCGGTGTTACTAACGCGCCGGGAGTATTCATGGAGTACATGAACCGTGTGTTTCATGCTTATTTGGATCGGTTTGTGGTAGTATTCATCGATGATATTTTGATTTACTCTAAGACAGAAGAAGAGCATGCAGAGCACTTGAGATTGGTATTGGAGGTCTTAAGGGACAAGAAGTTATATGCAAAGTTGTCTAAGTGCGAATTTTGGCTGAAGGAGGTGAGTTTTCTTGGTCACGTTATTTCTGGTAGTGGCATTGCGGTGGATCCATCTAAAGTCGATGCTGTATTGCAATGGGAGACTCCAAAGTCGGCTACCGAGATTAGAAGCTTTTTGGGATTAGCTGGCTACTATAGAAGGTTCATTGAAGGCTTTTCTAAGTTGGCACTTCCTTTAACTCAGCTGACCTGCAAAGGTAAAGCCTTTATATGGGACGCTCGTTGCGAAGAGAGTTTCACCGAATTGAAGAAGAGATTGACGACGTCTCCTATCTTGACGTTGCCTAATCCGGGAGAGTCCTTTGTGGTGTACTGTGATGCTTCCAAGATGGGTTTAGGAGGTGTGCTTATGCAGAAGGGTAAGGTAGTTGCTTATGCATCGAGGCAGTTGAGGACTCATGAGAAGAACTATCCTACGCACGATTTAGAACTTGCTGCAGTTGTTTTTGCGCTGAAAATTTGGAGGCATTATCTTTATGGTTCTAGATTTGAAGTATTTAGCGACCATAAGGGTTTGCAGTACTTGTTTGATCAAAAGGAACTGAATATGAGACAGCGGAGGTGGTTGGAGTTGCTAAAAGACTATGATTTCAGTTTGAATTATCATCCAGGGAAAGCTAATGTCGTGGCTGATGCTTTGAGCCGAAAGACCTTGCACATGTCGGCAATGATGGTCAGGGAGTTTGAATTGATTGAGCAGTTCAGAGATATGAGTTTGATTTGCGAAGTGACACCTCAGAGTGTTATGTTGGGGATGTTGAAGATTAATAATGACTTTTTAGATAGCATCAGAGAAGCTCAGAAACTGGATGTTAAATTGGTAGATTCGACGGTAGGAATCGGGCAGTCTGGGAATAACGATTTTGAGTTGGATGCGCAAGGTGTGTTGAGATACCGTAATAGAATCTGCATTCCTGACGATGCGGAAATGAAGAAAGCAATTCTCGAAGAGAGTCATAGAAGTAAGTTGAGTATTCATCCAGGAGCTACGAAAATGTATCAAGACTTGAGAAGATGGTTCTGGTGGCCTGGGATGAAGCGCGATGTAGCGCAATTCGTGTATGCATGTTTAACTTGTCAGAAGTCAAAAGTTGAACATCAGAAGCCTGCGGGGTTGATGCAACCTTTAGAGATTCCGGAATGGAAATGGGATAGCATTTCAATGGACTTTGTGACGGGGATGCCTAATACTGTGAGAGGGCATGATGCGATTTGGGTGATTGTTGACAGGCTGACGAAGTCGGCTCATTTTATACCTATTAATATCACGTATCCGATACCGAAGTTGGCTGAGATTTACCTCCAAAAGATTGTAAAGTTGCATGGTGTTCCTATGTGTATCGTTTCGGATAGAGATCCTAGGTTCACTTCTGATTTCTAGAAGAGTTTGCAAGAGGCGTTGGGTTCTAAGTTGAGATTGAGCTCAGCGTATCACCCTCAGACGGATGGTCAGACAGAGAGGACTATTCAATCGTTGGAGGATTTGTTGAGAGCGTGTATTCTTGAGCAAGGAGGTTCGTGGGATACCCATCTCTCGTTGATAGAGTTTACCTATAATAACAGTTATCATTCTAGTATTGGGATGGCACCTTTCGAAGCGTTGTATGGTCGAAGGTGTAGAACCCCTTTGTGTTGGTATGAATCTGGAGAGAGTATAGTGCTTGGACCTGAAATTGTTCGAGAAACGACTGAGAAGGTGAAGTTGATTCGTGAAAAGATGAAAGCTTCACAAAGTAGACGGAAGAGTTACCATGATAAGCGAAGGGAGGATTTGGAATTTCAAGCTGGTGATCATGTGTTTTTGAGAGTCACCCCTGTGACCGGTGTTGGACGTGCTTTGAAATCTAAGAAGCTTACTCCTCGATTCATTGGTCCGTATCAGATCACGGAAAGAGTTGGGAATGTAGCTTACAGAGTGGCCTTACCGCCTAATCTTTCGAATTTGCATGATGTGTTCCATGTGTCACAACTTCAGAAGTATATTCCAGATCCATCTCATGTAATTCATATGGATGATGTGCAAGTACGGGATAACCTCACTGTGGAGACGATGCCTGTACGAATCGCGGACCGTGAGACGAAGACTCTAAGGGGCAAAGAGATCGTCTTGGTGAAAGTAGTCTGGTTAGGAGCTGGCGGAGAGAGCATGACATGGAAGTTGGAAAGCAAGATGCAGGACTCCTATCCCGAGTTGTTCGAATCAGGTAAATTTTCGAGGACGAAAATATTCTAAGTGGGGGAGAGTTGTAACGCCCTAAAATTTAATCAAATTACTTCGAAGTTGGACTGCCGTAGGATAATTGTAAGAATTGAAATTATGAGCGTAGTAGCTATGTTGAAAATGAGTTAGATGATAATCAAGTGTCGTGGGCCAGTTAAAAATAGCACTGGGCTTAGCACCGCGAGTGCGCAGCGCTCACGCAACCCTAGCAGCGTGTCCAGTGCGCAGCTTGCGCAGGTAGGTGCTTGTGCGCCACTCCTCCTTATAAATATAGCGCAAATATGCGCTAGGGCTGGTCTTTTTGCGCAGCCGCCCTCTTTTCCCTTCTTCTCCTTCTTCCTCTCACTTCTAAGTTACACAAAAGCCTCAATTTTCAAGAGCTCTAGCCTAGGATTGGATTGGGAGGGTTGATTTTCATTGCAATTCTCTACGTTCGTGATCGTCACGCGTCGTTACTATCGCAGGGGAGTCGCCGTATTCGGAGAATCAAGGAACGAGGCTAGGAGGGAGTTTGCGCCACCATAGTTGAGGTAAGGGTGGGTTCGAATTCTATAATAGCGTATACGAGGGATCGTATGCGGGGTTTGGGGTTTATTATAGATTGCCTCTGTGTATGTTGCGTAGTTATATATATATATATATATATATATATATATATATATATATATATATATATCGTATGAGAAATGTTTGATGAATTGACCGTGTGTGCTTGAATTCCTATGTCGTTAGTTCTAATTAAATCGAACTGTAATTTTGTTGAATTAAGGTTTTCACTATTATAATAAAAAAAAGATAGGAATATAGATAACTCGTTAGTAAGAATTATAAATAATTTTCGTAATTGAATTGATGGTTACGTTAATGCTGTTACTGTTTTGATGTAATGCTGTTGCTGTTTTGCTGTTAATGCTGTTGCTGTTTTGCTGATAATGCTGTTGCTGTTTTGCTGTTAATGCTGTTGATGTTTTGCTGTTAAAGCTGTTGCGGTTTTGCTGTTATTGTTGTCATTGCTGTTACGTTTTGCTGCTGTGTTGTTGCTATTCTTGCTGTTTTGCGCTGTTGATGTTGCTGCTTTGTAAATATTTTTGCCACAGTTGCTGTTGTGGTTAATTGTTGCGTTGAATACCTTGTCGAAAATGTGGTAAATTGCAGGTGAAGTTGTAAAAGTTGATTTGCCTCTATTTATTGGCAAAGATAGTAAATTGTAGGCCTATGGCCGCCATGACGTTTTGGTGTTGTTGTCGTGCAATTGCGTGACTGTGATTAGCGTTACTTGTACATTCACATTGTGTCGCATACCTTTGCATTTGCTTTACGACGTGAACGATGAGGGCTATGCCCTGTGAGCCACTATTTACTGGCAACAACGATTTTTACGACGGGAGTTTTGCTCCAATGGTACCACATGCATATGCACAGTTGAGTCGCATTCCGCATTGCACTTTGATGATTCTATTGATGACTTTATTGAGGATTTTATTGATGATATGTGTAATTCTATAGTACCTGACCTATCATATTGTTCTTCATACATGCTCTTATATAGTTCGATATCTCACCCCTTCTGTTTGAATGTTACCCCTATGTGGTAACGTGCAGGTAGTCGCGAATGAAGGCGGTGATCCTTCCTTAGTTGAGTCGGTGTCGTCACTCTGATACGTAGCACTCGGGGGGATTGAACGCTGTTATCTTTTCCTTTATCATTTAGGTTGCAATATTTGCTGAACTCGAAGTTATTTCTATTAAGCAAATTGTTGATTTTGAGTTGTCAAATGGACAAGGATTGTTAAGATTGCTTCAAATTGAATTTACCATGAATGAATTATATTGTTTGTGTTGGGAAGTAAGTGTAGCACTCCAATATTTATGTTGAAAATTCCGCACTCTGATTTATAGTATTATTGGGTAGAATTGGGGTGTTACATGGAACTACAAGCACTGGCTTGTGGTACAAGAAAAATACTCATTTTGAACTAATTGCATACGGTGATGCTGATTATGCCGGTGATAAGATTGATAGAAAGAGTACTAGTGGTACATGTCAAATATTGGGAGAATCCTTGATCTCTTGGTCCTGTAGAAAGCAAAACACAATTGCCCTTTCAACAACCTGAAGCAGAATATGTATCTGCTGCTGGATGTTGCTCTCAAGTTCTATGGATCAAAAATTAATTGGAGGACTTCTCAAAAAGGTACTCCTGTATTCCCATTTACTGTGATAATACTAGTGCTATCAATTTGTCAAAAAATTCCATCCATCACTTAAGATCAAAATATATTGATATTAAACCATTTTATTCGTGATCATGTTTAAAAGAAGGATGTGGAATTAATTTTTATTGATAAGAACTTCCATTTCCCAACAGCATTAATATTCTTCTTCATTCGCACATCTCTCGCATTCTCTCTCTATAAAAATGTTAACAACAAATGTGAAGAAATCTCCTGTTCCTAAATGATCAAATCAACCTTCTGATTCTGAAACACAACCCTCTGTACCTGTAAACCCTCCAAAACCATAAACAAAATGTCTCAACCAATATCGTTTCCATCATCATCTCGTAGATCATCAAGGATTTTGGCAAGCACAAGGAAATCCATCTCTGGTCCTGGTGCGAAGGAGAGCAAACCACACATCGTTCACGATGATGATACCCCAATTTCTCAACTTGTTGCTTCCACCATTGCCAAAAGAAAAACCTCCCCTATCACTGAGTCTTGATCAAAGAAGCCGAAAATCCCTAAACTTCCGATTAGAAGCAAAGCCAAAGGAAAATTAGTGGTGGATTCCACTATAGATGCTGAACAGTTGAATGAAATTCAACCTTCTCAAGTCTACCAATCTGAAAAATGGGAAGGAAGAGGCATTCTAACAGGAAGAATATACCTCATTGATGAACTCAAGAAATCTGGATGGGATGTTAATTCACAGATAGGGAAACAAGGTTGGGGAAAGATTTTGTCTCAAGAGGAAGTAACCTTCTCTAGACTGGTAAGAGAATTTTATGGTTACAGGAACATCAGCAGTAACAAACAAAGTTTCACAACCAAAGTAAAAGGAACTACTCTGGTTGTTACTCCAAAGATGCTGGCTGAAGCTTTGGAAATCCCATTCCATGGTGCTTCCATATATGGGGAAGATTGGTATGAACAAGCAAACACTACAAGGGAAGAAGTTCTGAAGGAAATCACGAAGGATCCAAAGGCAAATCTTATCTCCTCATCTCTCAAGGATCATGCTAGAATCATGCATAACATGGCTGTCCATTCCCTCGTGCCAAGAGCAGGAAGTTTTGAGAAGGTAAAAACCACTGATCTTCTAGTTGTTTACCATCTTTACAAGAAACTTGCAATAAACCTTCCATATGTCATCTTTAACTACATGATTGACATAGTTCAAACACTCAAGAAAACATCATCCCTACCCTATGGCATGTTTCTCACCAAAGTCTTTAGAAGACATGACATTTCTTTAGACAAAGAACCTTTCAATAGAGACAAAACAGTCTTCTGGTCTAAGAGTGTCAAACAAATGGGCTTAAAACTAGAACCAACTGATGAGGTTGTAGAACCATACTCAGAACCTACCTCTGAACCCATAAAAGAATCAATCATAGAACCTATCATTAAGCCATCTTCAGAGAAAGAACCAAGTCCCGAACCTACCAAACAACCTTCTCCAGAACCTTCTAGGGAACCTAGCTCTGTACCCACTCAAGAACCCATGAATGAACCTACTCCTGAACCAAATCAAACTCCAAATTCACCACCTATCCCTGAAATCAACATGACTGACCCACAAGAACCCATCTCACCCACCAATGAACTCAAGAAACCAGAGAAAGCATCTTCTCAGGGGGAGAAAGATATGAACAGTCCAATTTTTCAACCTGCTCAACCTTCTTTGAGCTCTTACACAAAAGATGAAGAGGCTTACAACTGGTTGCAAGTAATTGAGCATGCCTCTCCACATGAGGATAGCTACACCGAATCCTCCTCTAATGAGGAAATTTTTGAAGAAAACTTGGAAGTCACCCAGCAACAACCTTCTCCAAAGCCTGTAGAAAATCAACCCTCTCATGAAATTGATATGCCCACTGTTGAAGCTTCTCAACAAACTGAATCAATGGTAAGTGAAGAGAAAGACATGAATGTGAACTCCTCCACCATCAAAGTCAGTGAGAAAGCATCTGAGACTCCAGAAGACTTGAATAAGGATCAGTCTCAGGGGGAGAATGAGAGCAGTAAACTACCACAACACCCCCTTCAAGGCAATCTCTCTCCAATCTCTCAAGCAGTGCATGAGATTGTTCAAGATATCAATAAGGAAACATCTCCTACATCTCCACCAGTGAATGCAGAACAAGCTTCTCCAGGAGCCTTCCCTCAAACTCAATCAGAAGTTCTTGCATCAATTGCTCTTACAGAATTGATCAAAACTCCTATCTTCAATTCCTCTGCACCTAATACATCTGAAACCTCTGGTCCCTTTCAAAAACCCTCAGAGAAGCCCACTCAAACTATGAGTGTCCCACTATTCTCTTCTGTCAAATCTCCTCCCAATAAAGAACCATCTGTAGAAAAGGGGGACAGATAGAGAAAGTTTTTTAGCTACGAAAAAGTTTTTTAGCTACTTAGTTCTAGTCTAGTTTGGGGTTTATATGTGTCATCCTAGTTTAGAAGGACACTTTAGTATGTAATTGTGAAAGAAGTCACACAAACATGTTGTCTGTTTTTAAATTTTCTGTCTGTTAACGTGTATGATTGATTTTCAAGATTTCTGTATTTTGAATGCTTGACATGAATATGATAATCATCATTTTGCTATGATCAATTTGTTTTACAAGATTAAAAATTCTTATGAAATATATATGTGCAAAGATGAGATAAATATGCTTAAATTATCTATGTATAAAATAGAAAACTCAAAACTTACTCAAAGTTTGTCATCAACAAAAAGGGGGAGATTGTTGGAATAACAATCTCATTCTAAGTTTTGATGATAACAAACTAAGTAAGATTTAAGTTTTCTAATGAAGTGTGATCTAACATGTTTGATAAGTGATAAGAACAAGTTTCCTAACATAGCAAAATAAGGCTATACCTTGGTTCAACTAGTTGATAAAATGTAAAGGTAGAAAAAGCCTTGAGAAGGTTAAATATGAGAAGGTTAAAATAAGTCAACAGAAGGTTTGACCAAATTTACAGAAGGTTGACCAAAGTGAACAGAAGGTTGACCAAAAGTCAACAGAAGGTTTGACCAGAAGTCAAAAGAAGGTTGACTCACACACACCTTAGAAGAATAAGTTCATGTTTGAAGAAGGTTGATGTGTAAGAGGAATGAATGTTGAGAAGGTTGCTGGAAACCGTATCAAATTCAATCCAAACACATTAACTCAACTTGAATGCTCTTCACCTGAATTAATTGATGATATCTTGTAACAAATGTGTTGGAAAGTTTCAAGCAATAAAGAGGAAATGCTTGATTATTCCTTATCCACATTTAGAGTGTTTGTTCATCCTAGGAAACTTGAGAAGGTTCCTTTAAATCAGTTCCAGGCTGGCCAAAACGGCCCGAGCCTACAACAAACACGTCAAACCAAAGAAGTTTGTTGAAGATGACCTAGTGTGGAAGGCTATTTTGCCACTAGGGAAGAAAGATCCCCAGTTTGGCAAGTGGTCTCCAAATTGGGATGGACCCTACATTGTCAGCGAAGTGTACAACGGTGGGGCATATCGTCTGATCACGCTAGACGAAAAAGAGTTTGAAACGAAAATAAATGGGAAGTATCTCAGAGTGTATTATCCTACTCTATGCGAAAGTATGCAAGGGAAAGAAAATTGGTTATCATAAACATTGTCAGAGTGGTACGCCACACACCGACGACCTATAGGAAAAGAAAAAGCAAGGCTAGAACATTCTTAGTTCTCTGTTGCAGAACCCTCCCCTTCTACAGGTTTAGGTTCCTGTTGGCCAGGGAGGAGAGCAACTGGGTTAGAATCAACCGTCGCAGAGGCCTCAGCAGCAACAGGAGCAACTGTGGGGGCTTTGGCCAAGTGAGCATGCAGCCTCTCCAATGATGAGATAGCGGTCTGCATCTCGCTCTGGCCACGCTTCCAATCATAGACACAAACTTCTTTTTGAGACTTTAGGTCCTTGATGTGGTGGTTTAGGGGCTTACTTTGATTGTACAAATGGGACTGCTCCTCTGAAACTTTGGCTAGCTTACTGGCCGCCTTTTCCTGTTGAGAACGCAGAACTTGCAATTCCCGCTAAAGATCTGATAACAAAGCCTCGATCTCTTCAATTCTGCGCATGGCCGTCTCGTTTTCGGCTAGAGCTAACCGATGTTCTGCCTTTTACTCGTTGTAGGCTGTGAGATAGCTCCTTTGCTCGGCCTGTAGAACACTCAGGCGATCCAATGCTTGTTGCCAACATCCCAAGCGGCCTTGGACGCCGAAAAGGTCTGGGAAATCTCTGGGAGTCGATAAGCTATATCTTTCAGCACGCTTTTCCATGATTCTGGCAAGCCCTCCAAAGAGGCCAATCTAAAAGCTAAAGAGCGAAGATCTGTCAGTTGAGAAGGGTCGGTGATGATTCCTCCTCGAAGAGCATCCTCCAATCTGTGTAGCTCTCCCACCGAAGGAGGGGCCACTTGAGATTTGCTCCGAGAGGCAAAGTACTGGGCTACCTCGGCGTCGGTCACTGGCTTGAGACTTGAAGGAGGAGGAGAATGCTGAGTAGAGACCACAGGTTCAACCATAATCGGGGAATTGCTCACCTACAGGGAAAAATAGCCATAAAGACGAGTAGTCGACGGACAGGGTGGAAACAAAGGAAGTAACGTACCTTATGCCTCTTGGGAAGGCGAGGAGCGTCTTCTGTCACTATGGCAGTTTCTTTAGCCGCCATTTGAGAAGATGTTTCCATTGAGGAATGTCAAATGGAAGGCCGCCGAAAGGTGATAGGACCATCGTCTTCTTCCTCAGCAGTGGGGTTTGTGGAGAACAGGGGGTGAGAACAGCAATAAAGAGCAGATAAGGTAACAAATATGCTGAAGAAGAATAAAGGACATACCAACAATTGACTGAGAACGGGTCACAGGCTGACGAGCGAAAGCTACGGACTTGGGTGTCTTCGGAGGGGCAGCATTAGTGCCAGCTAAGGCTACAGATGGAGTTGAGCTTGGGCAGCCGAGGTACCTAGACAAGTAGGGTTGTTCGCGATGCGGTTTGGTTCGGTTTTGAGACAAAAACTGAACCGAACCACAAGGTAAAATTACATGCGGTTTGGTTTGGTTCGGTTGGCTTCCTAAAATAAAACCAAACCAAACTAATGCGGTTTGGATTGGTTCGATTGGTTCGGTTTTTTCCAAGACAAAATATAATTTAAAATGAAGTTAAATTAACTAACATAAGAAATGGCTAACATAAATCTTTAAGAAAAAATCTACTCAAATATATGTAGTATATAAATTACATTTTAAGATACCTAATACAATGTTTAAAAGAATTTGAATTGAAATATTTTATTTTAATTTTTAAATATGTCATAACAATATGGATTGTTTGTAAGTGAGTCAAAGAATTAATTGGATTTGGGCTAGTAAGTGAGTGAGAGTTGGGTTTTAGTTGCATTTGGGTTAGTAAGTTAGTGAGGAAGGTTGTAATTCAACAAGCCTTAGTGTTACTTGTGGTTTGGTTTGGTTTCTGAAATCAAAACCGCGAACCGAACCGAACCTCGCGGTGCAATGACAAAAAGAACCGATCAAAAGCGGTTTTCGGTTTGGTTTGGTTCGGTTTGTGGTTTTCTATTGGTTTGGTTCGGTTTTGAACACCGCTATAGACAAGCACTCATCAGTTCCCCGAGGGAAGGCTAATTCCTTGACGCCAAGCCACCAATTGGCAAAGGCACGAGTCTCCCCCGGACATACTGCGTAGTGCGCCCAAACACTCTCGGTGAGCTTGCGATGATTGTCAAAAACTATCCTGCACACTTGGGGCTCCGTCAGTCCTTCTCGACGACGAGGGTCGCTCAGGGAAGGTAAGGCAAAGGGACTTGCTGCATCAGACCGAATTGACGACAGGCGAAATTGGGATGGTAATATTCTGCGAGAGCTCTGCTGTATCGAGAGATAGCAATGTAGCCAATGGGCAAGTACCTCGCCACCAAAGCAGATCGCCAGCTGTCACGAGCAACGACACGAGCTAAACGCTTAAGTCGAGATTGTTCCTTTTGGGGGTTGAAAATCCAGGACGGACCATAACCTTTACCCAACACCGGACACCACATCTTCTCGTCCGAGGTCATCTGTAGGAGATCCTCCAAGAACTAGGCTGAAGTCTTTTCGCAGCCAGCGGTGGCCGAGAGCTGAGGTCCCAAGAACCTGTTAGTTGGCAATCTGGGGACAGTAAGCCCTGCAGACAGGATGTGAGGGAAATAGTGCTTGGACCACAGTTAAAGAAGCCGTAAGGGTCCCTGAATTTTAGACACCCGGTCACATTCTCTGATTTGATCAAGCACAACATGGATGCCTCGATAGAGCCCGTCGAGGAAGTAAGGGGCCCAAGTAAACACCTCGCTGGTACTCATCATGGCGATGAAAGGCTACAGTTTTTGAACGATGCCTACAGAAGCGGTACCATAAATGAACCGGCAAAAGAAGTACATGAGGAAGGCCTTATGCTCTTCCTCGGTGATCTCTCCGGTAGACCTGGAGTTCTCGACCAAGAATTTGGAATACACGCCTCCTATACGCGAACATGACCAAGATTCACCTTCTTGGGCAATTTTGCAGGGTGGATGCTCTGGCCACACGCCGGCAAGCCAGTGATGGCAGAGACGTCTAGAACTGTGGGAGTCACAATACCCCAAGGAAAAATGAAGGCGTTGAAGTCAGAAGACCAGAAGCCCAAGAGAGGAAGTACGTCAAAATCGTAAGGGATGTGGGAAACAGAGAGAGATCATGTCATAAAGGCGCCACTTGTTCCAGATATCCTGCTTGGAAACTCGAAGCTGGTCGAACCAGGCACGGTACTCTTCGGTGGGCTTGGCCCGGCCCCTGGTCTCCATCACCCTAGCATCCACGATGAACCAGTCCTAGGCAATAGGCAGGCCATCAAATGCACTGAAGTTGCGCTTGAAGGCATCGAAAACCTCACGGGTCTGAGAAGCAGTAGGCTGAACGATCACTCCCCCAGCAACGGCAACAAGAACGTCTTGCGAGGAAACTTCAAGAGAGGGACTCCCAGAAGACGAATTAGACGATGAAGAACTTAGATGGTTGTCATCACCGTCGTAACTGTGTTCTCTATTTTGGGAATTGGAGTTCGAAGACATGGTAAACGGAAGGAGAGATAGCGAAGGAATGAAGAAGGTTCTGGTTTGCAAAGAGAAAGAGTTGAAATGATGACGAGACGTTTCGAAGGGAACAAGTAACCGTGCAAGAGCAATGATGACAGCTATTTATAGCTATGGGCAATGCTCAACCGACGTGTCCTTGGGAACTGTCGCGCAGTCGTTTCAATTCACGCGAAGCCCCAAGTGTCACATAGTGGCAGTTATGTCCCTTCCAACCGTCATATCAAGTCATATCAAGGGTTTTTGTACCATCAGTCACGTCCTCAAGGCCATACGACAGGACAAAAAGGGGGCAATTGTTAACACCGAAAAACAACTAAGTCGTCGGCCGATGGCTAATAAAAAGGGGAAAAGAATTAGAATGTGAAGGCAAGCTAGATGACCAGTATCCAAAGGGGTACTGTCATACCCTAATTTTGTCCACCTAGGTTTAAAACCCTAATTTTCCGCAAAAATAAATAAATTGAGAAGTGTGGTTTTATTTTGAAGAGTGAAGAGCATTGTGCATGCATTTTTGGGTTTTAAAAGTCATTCTAGGGCTTTTAAATTCATTGTTAGAGTGGAAATGCATTTGTTGTTAAAAAACAAGGTTTTTAGGGCAAAAGGGTATTTTGGTCATTGTCAAAATTAAGATAATTTCTCATCAAGAATCATTGTGCAATTTTAGAGAAATTTATTTGAGGCAAAACATTTTTGGTCATGTATGTATGTATGCGCATGCATGCATACATTGTGCACAAAATTTCAAAAAAGGATCAAAAGGGAATATTCTACAAAAAGTTCCAAGATGTGATTTTTATGACATTTTTGGTCATGGTGATCACATAAAATGGCATATTCCTAAGATTCCTAGTATGTGGCCTAAATTGGGTGTATTTTTGTACAATTATCCTAAGAAGAATAATCAAAAATGAAGGGATAATGGAATGGTCATATAATAGTACAATAGTACAAGATGACAACTAGCAAAACTTGGTCACCAAGGACCCCTCCCTTGCTATTTCGAATTTCTCCTCTCTATTCTCTCATTTTGTGTTTTCTCAATGTCCTCAATCCATGTGAGCCTCAATCCTAGCCTTTGATTCAAAATTAAAATCAAATCCTAGAGCACAACTAGTGCACAATGACCTAACTACCCTTAAACCTAATTGCTTTCTATATATACCCTATTAACCTCACCTCACAAAAAAGGAAAAAAAAGCTTTTGGCCTCACAATTCATTCACAAAACCCTAGCACACAAACCTCTCCTCTCCTCTCCTCTCCTCTCCTCCTTTGGCCGAAACCACCAACAACCACTCCCTCCTCCATTTTTCTTCATTTCACTTCCATTTTCCATCTCATATTAACTCCTACTTCATATATCTTCCTTCTCTCCTAATTTAATTCAAACTTGCATCATCAAAGGGCATTTTTAAGCAAGCATTTCGTGGGTTTCATTGAAGTTTGGTGAAGATTCAAGTTGATTTGTGGTCTTGTTCTTCATATTAGTCATTCCTTAGCTTGGATTTGAGGTAAACTTCTTAAAACCTAGCATCATCTTCAACTTTTTTGCATCAAAATGTAGATATCAAGTTTCTAATTTTTCATCCTACCATCTTCATGCATTTTAGTGTTGTTATATTGTTGATTTGTTGATTGTTGTTGGTGAGAGGTGTCTCAAACATTTTGACAAGCACTTAGGGAGGCTTGGGTGTTTGAGATTGCTTCTCACCCTTGAATAAATTGTGATTTGTGTTGTTATCATTTTGCTTGTTGCATTTTGTGAAATAAAATTGTGTTAGGAAGCTATGAATGTTTCGCACCTTTAGTATAAAAATAGGTTTAATCGAGTTTTGATGCATTTCTTTATGCAATCTTGTTATTGGGGCTTGATTTTGAAGTTCCCATGTCCAAACATGTTGTTTGATTTTGCAAATATTCATTTTTCATGCCTTCTTACTTTCACAAAAATCAAAAAATATGAATAGTTGTTGATTTTGGTGTTTGATCGCTTGGATCTTGTGAATAAATGTTCCTAAGTCTTGCTAGTGTCATTTGCTTGCTTGATTTGGTTGACTTGTTGAAATAAATTGATGATTAATTTGTGATTTGAGAAAATGAATTTGGGTTTTGGTTCATTTATGGTCCACAAATGATCTTGGGTTATGCTAAGTTGGCAAGAGATAGGTTACTTCAACCTTGATGCCTATGCTTGTAAGCATTTAAAAATTCAATTCCCACTTGATGTGCTTGTGAAATGTGAGCAAAAAGGGGTCTATAAACAATTGAATTTGCGCACATGATTGGTCTCCAATGACCTTGATGCATCCTCAAGTTTAATCATGCTTTCTTTGCTCTTTGAGTTTAATGTAAATTGTTGTTTGAAGCTTGTGAAGTTTTGGCAAAGGATAGGCCACTTAGAGCCTTGATGCATTAAATTGTTGTGGTGCATTAAAATGTTGAATTGGTGTTCACAATTTGCTTGTTTTGATTTCCACCAATTGTTACTCGTTAGTAACTCTCCAAAACTTCAAAACCATGTTGCATACAAAGAACAACTTGTTACTCGTTAGTAACGTTCCAACTTCAAAACATTTTTTTTGCATTTACATAATCATTGATAAACAACTTCACTTCTTCTCAAAACAATTTCAAACTATTTTTCACAAATCAAACTTTGTTGAGGATAATGCGAAGCCTTTGCTTGCACGATTGTCAACAATGGGGTGCTAGTGGTGATCACTTGGAGTCTTTGCTCAATTGATTATCATGAACACTCATTTTTCAAAAGAACTCTCATTTCACAAATTAAAAACTTTGTTGAGGGTAATGCGAAGCCTTTGCTTGCACGATCGTCAATAATGGGGTGCTAGTGGTGATCACTTGGAGTCTTTGCTCAATTGATTATCATGAACACTCATTTTTCAAAAGAACTCTCATTTCACAAATTAAAAACTTTGTTGAGGATAATGCGAAGCCTTTGCTTGCACGATCGTCAATAATGGGATGCTAGTGGTGATCACTCGAAACCTTTGTTGTTTGATCACTGCGAACATTCAATTTTCACAATTAAACAACTAAAAAATAAAAACCTTTTCTCGACAACCGAGAACTACGTAAGCTTTGAATTCTCCATCGCACTGGGAGATACGTAGGAGCGGGTCACATTCCCGTCAAGCACGACAAATAAAAACCATTTTATTTTCAAAAAAACAAACCCTTTTCTAAAACAAGGCAATTTCTAAAAACAAAACAATTTTCGAAAACAAGAACTACGTTGCTTTGATTCCCTCCCCGGGATACGTAGGCACGGTGCCCTCCCGTCAAGCGCAAAAGATTAAATTTTCCTTAAGTTTTTCCATAAAGTAAGGAGAGATAAAGAGAGATAAAAACAAAGCATTTCTTAAATCAACCTTTTAAATCACACGTCAAATCGAGGTTCCCTTTCAGTAGAAAGGATGTGTGGGATGCTCGTACCTTCCCCATGCATAACCGACCCCCGAACTCAAATCTCGTGGTTCCAAGGACCATTTTCTTTCAAGAAAGGTTTTTTTCCAATGTTTTACCTCTAAAAAAAATATTGGTGGCGACTCCAATTCATGTTGTGCGAAGAGAAATCCCTCCAAAGGATTTTTCGGTGTACAACAGCTGGCGACTCCGCTGGGGACCTTTCTTTAGTGGGTCGAGCCAATCGATTCGACATGTGATTTATTTCGTTGATTTGAATGCTTTGTTATATCTCTCCTCCTTTCCCTTTCTTCTTTCTTTCCTTTGCCTTTAAAAACATGCTTGCATTATTCTTAGAATTGTCGTGTGCATTCTTGTGATGTTGTGCTTGCGTGCATTGTGTGTTAGCCTTCTTCCTCTTCTATATTTGCTTCTTGAGTAAAATAAGAGTAGTCTCTTCTTCTTCTCCTCTTACTTTCGTCGTTTATATGCTTGTCTCATACATTTCCCCAATCCTAGCATGTTCCCCTCTTCTTTGCTCCCTTTCTTGAGGTAAGCTCATGCATTTCCCTTAATCCTATTATGTCCCCTCCTCTAGGCTCCCTTTCTTAAGGTAAGCAATGCTTGCGATTGTTGTTGGAACCCTAGGTTAGTATACTTATGTTGAAATGATATTGAACCCTAGGGTAGACGACATGCTGTTGCTTGATATTGTCTGGACTGTTTTGGTTTCCCTTTGCAGGTGGGGTTTGGGTAGATTTTTAGGTGTTGTGCCCTCATCACGCACTGCACACCTTATATTTGTGAGCATTGAGTGGGGCCTAAAACCCAAGGTCTGCAAAGAACCCTAGGAGAGTGGAAATGAGTAGTGACTGCCATTCGTAGACCGTTGTCTGTCTGGCTCTCATGAAAGTTTCGCCCAAGAGTGCGCTTTCTTCATGATACCTCACAATCGGTAGCTCTCTACGATTGTGGGTGTATTCATGAGAGAGACTTTAGCTCTTGGTTGCCATTGTGAGGCAGTGACCAGAACCCACATGAGAGGATTACCCTTGTCGTTGACTTTAGAGCCTACGATCCTTACCCATTTGTAGGACACGGGGGCACGCAAATTGTGTGTTGCATTAGCTTAGGCATCCTCTTTCGAAACTCTTTTACCAAAAATGTAGAAAGTAATTTCCTTTTTCCCTCATAAACACCTATATGAGGTGGCATATAGCGGGTATTTTCAAAAATGTTTTGAACCGCCACCAATAAACATCATTTTCTTCTCTCTTTTCTATGTAAATAAAAGGTCATAATCATCACATCTGCGTCATTTTGCATCATCATCATTGCATTCGCATCTAACAAAAATTTTGAAAAAAAAAAACCTCCATTCTTTGCATCCTCCATGCATTAAAGTTGTTTGCCGGAGATCGCAACGTAACACAAAGTCTTGTCATAGCTGTGTAAGAAACGGAATGGAATCCAAAGGCAAAACCGTTTTCAATTCAAGGCTTCCTGTCGTGAAAGAGATTGATATGGCTAGTCTGAAAGAGTATGCATCCCTCCTTTAACACCTATGACAAGACGAGTTGCACCGCGATTCCCGGCAATAAACATAATAACATGCATATTGCATTTGCATCATTTGTCTTTATGTTCATAAAAAATAAAAAATAAAAAAAATGTTCCGTCCACAGAAGTAAGACAAGCTGGTTAATCATCGATATTGGACGCGATCACAAGCAAGAAATATGGCCAACAATCAAGACGACGCGAATCTGGGCAATCATCAACCAATCCAGAATGATGTAGTTCCAGAAGGTCCGAATCCAAATGGTCAGGGTCAGCATGATCAGAATCAAGAGAATCGAGCAATCAGGGCTGAGATGGAAGTTATAAGAGCTAAAATGGCAGAGGTCATAAGAGTGTTAAGTGCCTTAAGGGATGCTGGCATAACTGAAGGTGCTGCTGCCGCAGGAGTGGATCCTCCTAGAGTCTCTCGGGCTCTCCAGAACGTGCAATGGCCTCCTTATGGTCTCCCATTAGGGTACACACCCCCTGCTGCCAGTGCAAACCCAGAAAGTGGTCCTTCGGGAACCACAGGACAGGCCCAGCCTGAATCAGCTGTGAATGAAGTTGGAACGGGGACACCTCAGGTTCAAATTCAGATTCCTACTCCTGCTATTACCCCGGGAACTCCGGTTGGCTTCAATTCTCCAGCAACAATCCATCCACAAGTTCAGGGTCCAATTCCTCAGATTATCGCTCACTCACGTGACCCACACATGACCCCAGCTGTGGTGTCGATGAATAATCTTCACTACGGTGTGAGTGGTTTTCCGCCGAATTACCCTGATGAAGCTAGAAGTCAGTACCAGATGTTAGAAGAAAGATTGAGAGCTGTTGAAGGAACAGGTTCCCAGGCTAGGAACGCCCATGAGTTATGCTTGGTCCCTAATCTAGTCCTGCCACCCAAGTTCAAAGCACCATTTTTCGACAAGTACAAAGGAGCAACCTGCCCGCGCAGCCATGTGACGATGTATTGCCGGAAGATGACTGCCCACGCCCGTGATGATAACCTGATGATACATTGCTTTCAGGAAAGCTTAACTGGAGCTCCCCTTGAATGGTATATGCAATTAGAGCCAACTAATATCCGTTGTTGGAAGGATCTGGCGAATGCCTTTATCCGTCAATACCAGTACAACAGTGATTTAGCCCCGGATAGGACCCAGCTGCAATGTATGTCTAAGAAAGATAATGAGACATTCAAGGAATACGCCCAGAGGTGGAGGAACCTCGCTGCACAAGTAAAACCCTCCCTGCTTGATAAAGAGATGGTCCGTATGTTCATGGAAACTCTTCCCCCAGTGTTCTATGATCGTTTGGTCGGCAGCGTGGCTTCGAATTTCTCGGAGATGGTTGTCATTGGAGAAAGAGTGGAGAACGGCATGCGCAGCGGAAGAATAGCCCATGGCCCAACACCTCCTTCCCATCAGAAAAAGCCTTTTTCTGGTTCCCACAAGAAGAAGGAGGGAGAAACTAATGCAATCATCGGAGCTAGCGGTCCATCACACAACAATCCCCCACAAGCCATTCCAGTTCCTGCTCAGACGCCGCCTGCTCAGCCATTCCAGTCCAACAATCAGTACAGAAACTACAATGAAAAAAAGCCTGTTGTCTTTGAACCCATCCCCATGTCGTACACAGATTTGTTCAATTATCTCATTGCCAACAAGTTAATCAACACTCATCAGATGAAACCATATCAGCCTCCCTATCCCAGAGGGTATAATGCAAATGCTACCTGTGCCTTTCATTTTGGGGCAGTAGGTCATGTGGTGGAGGATTGTAAGGCGTTCAAGTACGTTGTGCAAGACCTGCTTGATGCAAAGAGTATATCATTTCAGCAACCTAATGTAACCACCAACTCGTTGCCGGGGCATGGTGGGCCCACTGCAAATGCCATTAATGATCAGGGTGGTCAGTACTTAATTAGGAAGGTGGAGTGCATTCGTACACCCCTGATATCATTCATGCTGCACTATGCCGTTGTGGTATCATCGAAGAAGGGTGTGCCAGAAGAGACATCTGCAATGACCCTTATTGTGTTGGGGCCAGTGAGAGCTTCAAACCCATCCTCCAAGAGCTGTTAGACAGACACCTGGTCCAGGTTGGGGTTCAGGAAAAGGAAGAAAGTGTATCTACTCTGCAATCAAACAACAGAGGTTTCAAGAGACCGGTTGAAATCCCTTGCAGTCTGAATTCAAGCTCGGTTGTGCCAAGACCTCTGACTGTTGTTATTCCAGTACCTGCTGCTACCCCTAGTAGAGAGACTGGGGTTATTCCCTGGAGCTGCAACGTGCAAATGCAAGCAGAGGTCCCTCAGGGCGTGTTGGATATAACAAACATTGCTGGGAGTAGTGGAATTACAAGGAGTGGAAGGATGTATGTTCCTGAAAATCTTAAAAAGGAACAATCAAAGGAAGCTGAGGAAAGGGCCCGTAAGGGAAAAGATAAGGAAACTGTGGAAGTTAGAGAAGTATCAGACAAAGAAGCTCAGGAATTTCTGAAAGTAATGAGACAAAGTGAGTACCGGGTGGTGGACCGGTTAAATCAAACCCCGGCCAAAATCTCAATGCTTTCGTTGTTTCTTAGTTCCGATGCACACCGAGCTGCACAGTTGAAAATCCTGAATGAAGCACACGTACCCCATGACATTACGGTCAACCAGCTTGATGGTATTGTTGGGAACATAGTGGCATCCAACTACTTGACCTTCACAGACGCTGAGCTACCTCCGGCGGGGAAGAATCACAATCAAGCCCTTCACATCTCTGTCAAGTGTGGGGACTACATGCTGGCCAGAGTGCTCATCGACAATGGCTCGTCATTAAATGTGTTGCCCAAGTCCACAATGGATAAGTTGGATGTGGATTGCTCATATCTGAAGCCTAGCTCCACCTTGGTTAGAGCATTTGATGGGTCTGTGAAAGAAGTTTTTGGAGAAGTAGAGGTGCCTTTGCAGGTGGGTCCTGAAGTGTTCTATGTCACATTCCAAGTCATGGATATAGCTTCCTCTTATAACTGTCTGCTAGGACGACCTTGGATACATGCCGCTGGGGCAGTGCCATCTTCGCTCCATCAGAAACTCAAGTTTGTGGCCGAGGGCAAGTTGATAGTAATCTTCGGGGAGGAGGAAATGATGATAAACCGATCACCACCAGAATATTACGTTGAAGCAGCAGAGGAGTCTTTTGAGACTGCCTTCCAGGGATTGGAGATCTCAAATGCTATCTTTGTTGGGAGTGAGCCTCCCCAATTGAAGCCTAGGTGGTCCAAGGCGGACATGATGGTTGCAAAGGTGATGCTAGGATATGGGTGTCAGGTTGGAAAAGGCCTGGGAAAAGTTGCTCAAGGAATTGTAGCACCCGTCCTGCTGAAAGGGAATACTGAAAGGTTCGGTATTGGGTACATCCCAAGCCCTGCAGACCGAGAGAGGCTAGCAGCTGATAGAAGAGAGAAATGGTTGGCAAAGCTCAGAGGAAGGACCCCCAACCAGGGAGGGATGGTCGTCGGTGATCTTAGGAACAACTTCCGAAGTGTAGGCATGCTGGACCCTGACCAGGTCAATGTGATTGAAGAAGATTCAGGCTCGGATGACGGTGCTGTCGGCTTAGTGCGCCGTTGTGCTGCGAAAGAAAAGCTCCAGAATTGGGAGGCCCTAGATTTCCCTGTGATTTTCAATTTAAAGTAATTTTCTTCGTAATGCAAAATTCCTCGGCTCTGCCCAAGGCCTTGGGATATTTCATTCGGGCATGCATGTTTTCGTCAAACTTCATCAATCATAAAATGTTATTTTGGAATTTTCAATAAAATTCTCTTTCTTCATCTCTCATTTGCGTGTCTTTTCTTTATTTTTATTCGCCACTCCATTTTAATGCAGACCGAATACAATTATTGAAAGTAATAATGCCCATAACTCATACTGTGACTTTGATTACCCGATTAACCAAACTGAGAGAGAGGCTGAAGACAACTGGGATGTTTCTTCGGAGTTAATAAGTGAAGAATTGGCTAAGGCTGTAGAAATTCATGATGCCACAACTAGGTTGGGCAATGAAGTCAAAGCACAAGTTCAAGCGAAGTGGAGCAATGCTGAGGAAACCAAACAAATGTTACAAGCGAACCTCTTTCGCGACCAAACCCTTTCCCTTCCTCAGATCAACCAACTTTCCCATTTCCCATTACAAGTACCCCATCACAAAAGAAAAAAATTCATAACCAAATGCCTGCCATCGCCACCTTCCTCACTACCAGTGGCCCTTCTACAAAATCAACCCATCTCATTTGCTCCTCCCTCTGAACCTCCTGTCACCCCAGTTAATACCAGAACCCAATCAAGCATCCTCCAATCGCTGCAGGGGTTTCATTGCCATTATCTTTCCAATCACCCCAGACAAGGATCACTTCAAATATCCAAAAACAGTGTATCACTTTTATCAGCTCACTCAACTCAAAAGCAAAAAAAAGAAAAAATCAGAAAAAATGAAACAAAAAAGAACAGATTCAAAAAATGAAAATCCCAAAAATGAAAAACAAGGGAAAAAGAGGCGAAAGAAATATAAGTTGTGAGCTGATACATTTGGCCATAAAGCGTAAGAGATCCTTGTCTCAATGAACCTTCCTACACCTTGTTGTGTATGACCACCCTTTCTTCCATAAACCTTCAAACACTTCATCATTCCTATACATCTCTCCTTTCATAAAACCGCAAACACTACCTCGACCTCGTCATCCCGCCCTCCACAAACCCTCAGTCATTCCTCAGACTCCACCATCAGATTTGCAATCAAGCTGTTACGCAAGAATAAGAGAACAAAGTGGTCCGTCCTCATGAGGAATCAAGTGACATGATCAATTTGAGCAAAGGAGAGGATTGACGCCATGATAAAGAGCAATGAATCAACAAGTTTGTGTAAATCACCCTTCTGACATAAGGCACTTGCCATTATAACAAAGTCTGTAATTACCAAAGTTCGGTCTGTTGCGCAGCTTTCCAAGCTAAGGTAGTCACAAATGACAGTATGAAGACTCCAGGTCAAGCATCATGATCCCTCCCTACGCCACCCTAAAAATGGGGCAGTTAGAGACAATCAACAAAGGATATCAAGGACGATGGTGACCTTCATGGAAATCAGGCTTCGTTTTACACTCTAACAGGGGCAAACCCCATATGATGGAAGTAATACTTTCATTGAGCCTTATCAAACCAAAGTACATTTGTCTTATGTCAGAAGAAGAATAAGAGAAAGCTCAAACCGAAGAAAGCTCATCTTCAACAATTTCAAAGAAGACTCAATGCTCAAAAAGATCATGAACCTCGAAAGGGATTCCCATGGAGATGAACCCAGTATCATGAAGACGAAGAACTTATTCTCCGGAGGGGCCTTTAATTCTCGCAAAATGGGATGCAAGAAAAGAAAACCCCAGTTTCCGGTAAATTCAGATGCAGTCAGAAAGGAGTATGCCTAAAGAAATAAATGAAAAAAGAGAAAGATGAGCCAAGTAAGAATCAGCTCGCTAGGTTGAAAACCCGCAAAGGGCGGCCTAGGCAAAACCAGAGCGACCCGGTGGATTGAAAACCCGCAAAGGGCGATCCAGGCAAAAATTAGGGTCAGAAAACTTGGACTTGAAATGAAAAAGGCAACTAGCACTCCCGAAGATTTGGATAAGGGGTTGATCAAGGTCACAAGTATGAACGGTGGGCACCGTTACTTCATGGGTAGAATCACAGGATCTGTTCCTTTTTCTTGTATTTTATTAGTTTAGAATAAAGATTGCAATTGTACTTTCAACTGGCGTGACTTTCTGCACGACCAGTTTCCATATCAGCAAAAGTCCAACTTTTCTTTCATATGTGTGCTTTTCGTGTCTTTACCTTCATTTATTCAGTTTCTTTCAAAATAATGATTTTATGATTGATGAAATTGAATTGCAAAACATGTGCATACATTCAGAGCATTACAGGTTATTACGAAATCTTTGAAAATCACAAAAGGAAAAAATGGTTTCCTAAAATGGGTAAAGCTGCAAAAAAAAAAAAAAGAGTCACATGCACTGTCACCTTAAAAATAACAAGATCATTGCAAACCAACGCGCAACCCTTGCGTTATCACCATCCTGGAACGGTCTTCGTGTCAAGTGCCACAAGTCCCGCGGATTGATTTAACCAGCAAAAAAAAAAAAAAAAAAAACACACACATTTTCATATCATTCATCATTCCTATATCATCCATGTCATCAAACAGTAGAGCATTATACTTTCATATTCGCATCCCAGAAGGGCGAAAAGAAACAGAAGAAAAGAAAAAGAAAAAGGAAAATCAAACAGAAAAAACCTCTCACCAAATCAATCATTGCATCCATGTGCATCCCAGCATCAAAAGCCTGCATTCCATGCATCATTCAAAGCTTCCCAATTTTCAAAAAGAAACTCAGTTACTTTGGACTCGTTAGTCCCCAAAATTTTCAAAAGGTCAGTTACTTTGGACCAATGGGTCCCCGAAATCTCATTTTCAGAAAATCATCATGGCACCGAGTTAGTGAACTCCATCAGCACAGAGTTAGTAAACTCCCACAGAGTTAGTGAACTCCTTCCACAGATCACAACGTCGCGTACGAGCGCGCGGCAGATCCTACAGACTTCGTTAAGTCCATCGGATTAATTATGTCAACCTAAGGCATAGCGTAGATCCATTGATCATATCAGTTCCGGACCTGATATTGATCGGCCGCTCGAAAAGGCCACCCCCAGAGCTCGGACTCGACGAGAGTCCGTCAAAAGGTTTTAGGCAACCTCCGAATCCCCAATTTACGGCACTTCCCATTTACTGCTTTCATTTACTGCTTTACGCAATTTACTGCTTTCATTTACTGCTTTACGCAATTTACTGCTTTCTCGTCGACGCGACAAGTGTTGACTCTCTCTCTCTCAAAAGAAGAGAGATCAATCAAAAAAAAAAAGAAAAGGAAAATTCGGGTTTCTCTAAGTAGACAAAATTATTATTATTTCTGAATTCTTTATTTCTATTTTGCCTCGGAATATGTTTCGGCCAATTCATATTCCTTGGTAAAATCCAAATAAAGAGGGGCAGCTGTCATACCCTAATTTTGTCCACCTAGGTTTAAAACCCTAATTTTCCGCAAAAATAAATAAATTGAGAAGTGTGGTTTTATTTTGAAGAGTGAAGAGCATTGTGCATGCATTTTTGGGTTTTAAAAGTCATTCTAGGGCTTTTAAATTCATTGTTAGAGTGGAAATGCATTTGTTGTTAAAAAACAAGGTTTTTAGGGCAAAAGGGTATTTTGGTCATTGTCAAAAATAAGATAATTTCTCATCAAGAATCATTGTGCAATTTTAGAGAAATTTATTTGAGGCAAAACATTTTTGGTCATGTATGTATGTATGCACATGCATGCATACATTGTGCACAAAATTTCAAAAAAGGATCAAAAGGGAATATTCTACAAAAAGTTCCAAGATGTGATTTTTATGACATTTTTGGTCATGGTGATCACATAAAATGGCATATTCCTAAGATTCCTAGTATGTGGCCTAAATTGGGTGTATTTTTGTACAATTATCCTAAGAAGAATAATAAAAAATGAAGGGATAATGGAATGGTCATATAATAGTACAATAGTACAAGATGACAACTAGCAAAACTTGGTCACCAAGGACCCCCACAATGTCGCCTACCCCCTCTCTATTCTCTCATTTTGTGTTTTCTCAATGTCCTCAATCCATGTGAGCCTCAATCCTAGCCTTTGATTCAAAATTAAAATCAAATCCTAGAGCACAACTAGTGCACAATGACCTAACTACCCTTAAACCTAATTGCTTTCTATATATACCCTATTAACCTCACCTCACAAAAAAGGAAAAAAAAGCTTTTGGCCTCACAATTCATTCACAAAACCCTAGCACACAAACCTCTCCTCTCCTCTCCTCTCCTCTCCTCCTTTGGCCGAAACCACCAACAACCACTCCCTCCTCCATTTTTCTTCATTTCACATCCATTTTCCATCTCATATTAACTCCTACTTCATATATCTTCCTTCTCTCCTAATTTAATTCAAACTTGCATCATCAAAGGGCATTTTTAAGCAAGCATTTCGTGGGTTTCATTGAAGTTTGGTGAAGATTCAAGTTGATTTGTGGTCTTGTTCTTCATATTAGTCATTCCTTAGCTTGGATTTGAGGTAAACTTCTTAAAACCTAGCATCATCTTCAACTTTTTTGCATCAAAATGTAGATATCAAGTTTCTAATTTTTCATCCTACCATCTTCATGCATTTTAGTGTTGTTATATTGTTGATATGTTGATTGTTGTTGGTGAGAGGTGTCTCAAACATTTTGACAAGCACTTAGGGAGGCTTGGGTGTTTGAGATTGCTTCTCACCCTTGAATAAATTGTGATTTGTGTTGTTATCATTTTGCTTGTTGCATTTTGTGAAATAAAATTGTGTTAGGAAGCTATGAATGTTTCGCACCTTTAGTATAAAAATAGGTTTAATCGAGTTTTGATGCATTTCTTTATGCAATCTTGTTATTGGGGCTTGATTTTGAAGTTCCCATGTCCAAACATGTTGTTTGATTTTGCAAATATTCATTTTTCATGCCTTCTTACTTTCACAAAAATCAAAAAATATGAATAGTTGTTGATTTTGGTGTTTGATCGCTTGGATCTTGTGAATAAATGTTCCTAAGTCTTGCTAGTGTCATTTGCTTGCTTGATTTGGTTGACTTGTTGAAATAAATTGATGATTAATTTGTGATTTGAGAAAATGAATTTGGGTTTTGGTTCATTTATGGTCCACAAATGATCTTGGGTTATGCTAAGTTGGCAAGAGATAGGTTACTTCAACCTTGATGCCTATGCTTGTAAGCATTTAAAAATTCAATTCCCACTTGATGTGCTTGTGAAATGTGAGCAAAAAGGGGTCTATAAACAATTGAATTTGCGCACATGATTGGTCTCCAATGACCTTGATGCATCCTCAAGTTTAATCATGCTTTCTTTGCTCTTTGAGTTTAATGTAAATTGTTGTTTGAAGCTTGTGAAGTTTTGGCAAAGGATAGGCCACTTAGAGCCTTGATGCATTAAATTGTTAAGGTGCATTAAAATGTTGAATTGGTGTTCACAATTTGCTTGTTTTTATTTCCACCAATTGTTACTCGTTAGTAACTCTCCAAAACTTCAAAACCATGTTGCATACAAAGAACAACTTGTTACTCGTTAGTAACGTTCCAACTTCAAAACATTTTTTTTGCATTTACATAATCATTGATAAACAACTTCACTTCTTCTCAAAACAATTTCAAACTATTTTTCACAAATCAAACTTTGTTGAGGATAATGCGAAGCCTTTGCTTGCACGATTGTCAACAATGGGGTGCTAGTGGTGATCACTTGGAGTCTTTGCTCAATTGATTATCATGAACACTCATTTTTCAAAAGAACTCTCATTTCACAAATTAAAAACTTTGTTGAGGGTAATGCGAAGCCTTTGCTTGCACGATCGTCAATAATGGGGTGCTAGTGGTGATCACTTGGTGTCTTTGCTCAATTGATTATCATGAACACTCATTTTTCAAAAGAACTCTCATTTCACAAATTAAAAACTTTGTTGAGGATAATGCAAAGCCTTTGCTTGCACGATCGTCAATAATGGGATGCTAGTGGTGATCACTCGAAACCTTTGTTGTTTGATCACTGCGAACATTCAATTTTCACAATTAAACAACTAAAAAATAAAAACCTTTTCTCGACAACCGAGAACTACGTAAGCTTTGAATTCTCCATCGCACTGGGAGATACGTAGGAGCGGGTCACATTCCCGTCAAGCACGACAAATAAAAACCATTTTATTTTCAAAAAAACAAACCCTTTTCCAAAACAAGGCAATTTCTAAAAACAAAACAATTTTCGAAAACAAGAACTACGTTGCTTTGATTCCCTCCCCGGGATACGTAGGCACGGTGCCCTCCCGTCAAGCGCAAAAGATTAAATTTTCCTTAAGTTTTTCCATAAAGTAAGGAGAGATAAAGAGAGATAAAAACAAAGCATTTCTTAAATCAACCTTTTAAATCACACGTCAAATCGAGGTTCCCTTTCAGTAGAAAGGATGTGTGGGGTGCTCGTACCTTCCCCATGCATAACCGACCCCCGAACTCAAATCTCGTGGTTCCAAGGACCATTGTCTTTCAAGAAAGGTTTTTTTCCAATGTTTTACCTCTAAAAAAAATATTGGTGGCGACTCCAATTCATGTTGTGCGAAGAGAAATCCCTCCAAAGGATTTTTCGGTGTGCAACAGGTACTTGCTGACAGAGTGAAATCAGAAGCGGTCCTCGGGGCACACTAAAGGACAAAGATATGACGTGGGAGCGGTTGAAGATCAAGCGAAGGAGTGAGGGCGGAAAATACAGAGCGATAGGCATTTACCCCACTAACCGTGCTGGTGGGATCGTGAGTAGTTACTCTGCCTCTTTTAGGGCCTAGGAAGCAATGAGAATCGTTGATCTTAGATTGATCCGATGACAGGCAAGTGTAGGCTCGTGTAGTGGCCGATGAGGGCCTGTGTATATATATAGCAACAAAGTAAATGTAAAGAACAACATCCAAATCAATCAAACTCTATGTTTATTTCAATTTATCTTTCTTTCCCGCACTTTATCTTTTACTTTATGCATTAGGTCAGTAGTATAATCTAGCCCTCGCGTCCCTCTCACTCAACCTAACCCTTTCTAGAGGAGTCGGGATACCCACAGTTGAGGAGTAGAGTTCCCTCTTCAGCACAATTGCTTGAAGAAAAGAGGAATCAAAGACTGTCCAAGCCTCTGGCCGACCCGACGGCTAGGACGAAAGAGAGATTCTTTCTTCACTTTTGTGTTCTTCAAGTAAATTTCATCATCTAATCTTGAAATTGTGTTCATATTCATTATCATGACTTAGAGATTCATAAAGATTTGTATTTTTCTAGATCCTAAATTTAGTGATGCATGTGTGGATCACATCACCTTCTGACAGACCCCCACTAGCTTTCTCTAATTAAGACTTGTTGGACGGCAAACCCACTAAGTATATACCTTTGATAGTTCCGGTCTGTTAACACCCAAAAATAAATAAGTCGTAGGCCGAGGGCCAAGAGAGAAAAAGGGAGTCATGGTGTGAAGGCAAGCCACACAACAAGGGTAGAAAAGGTATTTGCCAGAAAGAGTGAAACCAAAAAGGAGGTCCTCGGGGCACGCTGAATGACAAAACCCCCTTAGGGAGGGCTACACCCGGGGGCCAATGAGCCAAGCCGAGGGAAAGTGATTGCCCCAGCCTATAGAGGGCCAAGGCCTAGGTGGCTCGGACACCTTAGTCATTGCCTAAAGTGAGCCAGGACAACCGAGCCACCATACTGCCGAGGTAGGGCGGGCGTTACTTGGAAGTCAAGACACGACACGAAGATAGAATGTGGGAACAGTTGAAGTTCAAGCGGAAGAGTGACGCCGAAAAACATGGAGCAACGAGCACTCACCCCACTAACCGTGCCAATGGGATCGTGGGCAGTTATTTCGCTTCGTTGAGGGCTTATGAAGCAATGAGAGCCGTTGATCTTAGATCAATCCAACGGCAAGAAAATGTTGGCTACCATAGTGGCCGACGAGGACCTACGTATATATATAGCATTAGAGTGAAATTGTAAAACACACACATCAATCAATCAAACTATACGTTTGTTTCATTTTATCTTCCTTTATCGCATTTACATTATTTAACTTTATGCATTAGCCGTAGTATAATCCAACGCTCGCGTCCCTTCTCACCTTGCCTGACTCTTTCTAGAGGAGTCAGGAAACCCATAGTTGAGGAGCAGAGTTCCCCCCTCAACGCAATTGCTTGAAGAAAAGAGGAATCAAAGACTGTCCAAACCTCTGGCCGACACCACGGCCAGGACCTAAGAGTTTGATGACAACAAAAATTGGCACGCCCGATGGGACAGGAAAAGGTGAGCAAACGCCTCCATTTGATTAGCCTGGACTGGATTATAGTTGGCGTATGCACTTACGCTCCGGCAGAAACCTAAGTATGGAGCCAACATCGGCATCAAAAAAGGTAGCTGTTCAGAAAACGAGAAACACTGAGCCAATAAGTGTTTTGGAGACAACCCCCTGGCGGTTAATGTTGAGTCTAACGACGGTTCCCCTCAGCATGAAGAGGAACCTGTGGTCATGACCACATCGTTTATCCGGCAGCAGATCGATATGGGGATACACGACATCATGTATCAATTGTCCCACCAATTGGCTGACATAGTTAAACCTATGGTGCACAATGAAGTGCAACAGGCCAAGGAAGTAGAGCAAAAGCGTGCTGCGCAAGCCAGTAGCACCATGAACTGTGTTGTCTCCGGCCAATCACAGGGAGGACAACCTTCTTCTCTGGGAGGACCGCATCAGGCCCCGCCATACACCAACCCTGTTGGACCTCAGCAGGCATCCTTTTATAATCCTAAGGGAGGCATGCATCAGTGTCCACCAAGTGGGAGCATGACTGGGACTCAGCAGGTGTACTCTCATCAGGTAAATCCTAACCCTGTAATTCCTCAGCCTGGTACTTTTGCCACTGCTAACACTGAGGGGCAGTTTTTGGCGAATGTCACTAATACGGCTTCTCTTCAGGAGGGATAAGTGCAATTGGCCAGGAGGCCGCCCGAGGCAGCAGGCTTGGTGGGTCTGCCGCAAGGGACTCAAAATTAGAAGTACAATGACAGACAATAGATAATATAGCACATATGAGGTGTCAAGAGGTTGCCCAATTAGAGGCTCATGTCGCTGAAGAATACATTTCTATGAACAAGGGCACTCGCTCACAGTCTCTAAGTGTTTAGGGACTAGGGATGTATACGCTCAAGTTTCCACAAAATGCACATTACCATAAGCTTGTAATTTGACCAAATCTCCACTAAATAGTTCACATGCATGCAAAAGATGGGGTTTCATGGGTTGTAATGGGGCCAAGGGTGAAATCATGCAAGGTAGGAAACAAGAAGAAGGGGATAATCAAAGGGCTAAAAACAAGAAGCAAGTAGTAACCTTTGAAACCAAATATGGAGCTCCTATCTATTTTACAATTTTTGTCCAAACTCCAAATTAATTTCACTTTCATTATTCATTCTTCTTTTTCTATTGAGTCAACTCTTTTTGATTTGCTTTTTTTTCTTAAGTAGACTCTTTTTTTCTTTTTTTTGGAATTGCCCTTTGGCTCCTTCATTCTTTTGACGTGCATTTTCCTCCTTCTTGCATTTTTTTTTGTAGGAGGAAAAGGTAAGTACATGGAAACTCCTATTTTGTTTCCTTTGTGTGAAAATATTTTTGTAAACACATGATTCACTCCATTTTTTTTCTCTTCATCCTGACAAGATAGATAACTAAAGTATAGGACGAAATTTCAGTCCTGATAATATAGACAAGTAAAATATAGGACAAAATTGTAATTTTCAATAGGTGCTCCACATTCAATTTCAAATGGTTACCACAAACAAAAAAGAAAAAATTATATCTGGGTACCAAAGAAAAAATATAACAAATAGGCTCAAAGGGGGCAACTAATGGATAATTTCAACAAATAACTCTGAGGCCAGAAAAATCCTAAATCCTCAAATCTTTTTACATGATGCAAATCAATTTTCGCCTTGAAATGGTCAAAAGACAAATTCTAGAATGTAGCAAATTGGGAAACACACTCATAAAAAGAAAAGGGGTAAAAATTTATGATTTAGTATCAATCCCCTTATGAAGGCTCAGATCTCACATTTAGAAGCTAGTTCACAAAAAGTACTCAAGAGGGACAAATGCTAATTATCTGCTTCCTAAAGACATCCTCACAGTTACAATTAAGCATAAGTCTTTCAAGTAAACTAATTATGGGATCCCCTAAAGGCAAAATCTCTATTTTTTTTCAATTTAAGCAAAGTTCATGCAAAACAAGCCAGAAAAAATGCTATCAACAAATATGGTGGGTATGAGCATTAGTAGAGATCAAGTGACAGAATAAACTCTCCTCCCCCACACTAGCATGAAGCATGATCCTCAATGCAAAATAATCAAATATAAACCAAAAGAAATAAAAGAGAGAGAGAGTAAGATTGACTTCCCTAAGAGAGCTTGTAGTTGGAGCTTATTCCTAAAATCAAAACAAAACAAAATAAAAATAACTGAAAATAAAACACAGGTTGCCTCCTGCGAAGCGCTTTCTTAACGTCATGAGCCTGACGATAGTTGGTGCTCAATCAGGTGGCTCTCCAAGAGCAAATTTTACATCTAGCGCGGTGCACCTTCTTAGTTTTCTAACCATGTGGTTGACATTGTTCTTTCTTTTTCCAAGTGGTGGTCGAACTTCGAAGAATTGGGGATTTTTAATTTTACCTCCATTTACCACTATGCTAGGATCCTGCAAAATAAGAATTTTTTCCAAAAGGTCCCGCATCTTTAAATCACTAAAAATATTAGTTTCAACCACATCATCACAATAAGGAGAAGCTAAAGAAGAGAAAAATTCATTGGAATTTAAAGCTTTAATAACATCATCTTCTTTACCACTCCTTAAAGTTACCTTTCCTTTATGAACCTCAATCACAGCATCACCAATGGTTAAAACAATTTGCCCAAAAATTGAGGTTTTCTCCTCTTTCTCCAACTCATGAACCAATGGATCTTTCTCATTCTCCTCACAACTGCTCTCATCAATGAAATCTGTTGTTTCAATTTGACTCCCCTCAGTAGGAGTCTCTTCATCTTTTTTGAGAGCTTCTTCCTCTAGATTAGCTTCAGCGGAGCACTCTTCATCACTACTAATAATATAATCTTTGTATTGCTCAGTTTGTGAATCAGGAGTTTCTTGGGCCTCTTGAGATAATAAAGCAATGATACTTGATAGTTGATCACTCATGACTCCAATTTGATCCTCCATGCGGTCAAGCTTTTCATCCATATTTTTCTCAATTCTATCAAGTCTTTCATTTGCTTGCTCCATTAATTTGGCCAAGGCCTCATCGATATCATATTCTTCCTCTTTCCTCTGCACTTGTAGTTGCTCATAATTATCCCAGTTGGAGGAATAAGGAGGTGGCTCATAGTCATCCCAAAAGTTTGAATAAGGACCATAAGGAGGAGGAGAAAATGGGATTTGACATTGAGGCATATACGAAGATAACTTCTCTGAATTCCTTTTCGCCTCTGCCTCTCTAATATAATCTCCAAGAGTTTTAACCATGGTTTAGGCTTTCTTTCTGCAAAACAAGGTGAACTGCAAGGATCTCTTGGAAAAGTATAGCAACTTTTTTTTTGTATTTTTTAATAAGATAAATAAAAAACAAAGTTAAAATAAAAACATAAAAGCAATAAAAATCTTTTTCATTTAATATTGCTAAATTAATCCCCGGCAACGGCGCCAAAAACTTGTTGCGTGAAAAACACACTTAGAGCAAGTGTACTCTCTCGCAGAAGTAGTATAAAAGATTATCGTGTCCACAGGGATTAATTAACAAGTACCAAACTACTTAAAACTATTTATTGTTTAGACAAGTGAGTAATTGAGATGTAATTGTAAGAAATAAAAAGTAAGCAAATAACAAATATTAAAATGCAGAATATAATCGATGGAGAGAGAGGCCTAGGGTCGCGGTTTCACTTGCAAGCTTCGATTCCCCTATGTCTAATTCTACCTGAATTCCCTTATTTTATTTAATTACCAATCCCTTTACTAAAGCTATTAATCCGTTTGGTCATTCGCGATTAATATTCTTTTTCCTAAATTAACCCTAGTTTGGTCATGCTAGAATTTAAATTTAAGAAAAGCATAAAGTACAAAAAGGTTGAATGATTGGAAGACTAAATTAAAGTTTGGTCATGCATTAATTATAGCCCCAACTACCCTATAGGTCCACCAACTAATTGCAGTACGGTCGCTGATCAAGTAATTGATTATTAACATGAAAAGGGTAGCAAATCTTAATTATGTGATAAAAACAATAGAATAATATTAATTGAAATAAAAACAGGAATTCAAATAAGAAATTAGAACATAAAGAGGTTTCTAAACATGCAAGATCCACCTAAGACCCTAGACGAGGACTTAGGTGTCCATAATAATAAAGAACAATAAAAGAAAAATAAGGTTCATGAATTACAGAAATAAGAATAACCCGAAAATAGAGAAAGTCTTAATCTTTGTCTTCAATCTCCTTCTTTTACTCCAAAGCTCTTTCACGGTCTTCTCTCCCTCCGTAGCGTTTCCGTAGCGTTTGTGTGACTATTGTTTGTTTATGTGGTGTCCAGCCCCCTTTCACAAGTGAAGCTCTCCTTTTATATTAGTTCATTTTCTTTCCCTCCAAGCAAAGGATCAAGTCAAGATTGCTTCCACTTTTAATTGCAAGATATGCCAATCCCTAAATATTAGGATTTAGATCCTTCCTAAATATGTGTTGCTTGCTCTCCACTCCATGCCTCTTTCTTTCTCTCCAAGTCACATGTGCATCACTTTTAATTGAAATCTCCAAGAGGATCTTCTTTTTATTACTGTGGGCCTTCTTGCATTAATGGGCTTGGGCTTGCGCTTGCTTTCTTTTATTCTAACATTTCTTCTAATTTCAGCCCACATACATATTATTTTCTTTTTCTACCTTCCTGCAAATATAGAGTAATTTAAGTCAGTTATTTATTTAATCAGTAATAATTACTCTAAAAACAACTCAAAATATCTCTAATAAATGCACTAAATTAGAGTTTATCAGCAGCCAGGGGCGCAGGGTCCCCCAGAAACATTGTGGCGACCAACGCCTCCACCTGGACCATCGGGGCCCCAACTCCTGGACCCTAATCTCATTGCTGACACCATCAAGAAGTTCTATGGCGTTCAGTTGAAACCGCTTGACCGTCCAGTGTACAGAAAGCCTTACCTCGAGTGGGTGGACCGTTTGGTGCTTCTGCCATGAGGTTTCAAAACCCCTGATTTTGCCACATTTTTCTGGGACGATGGCAAGTCTACTATGGAGCACATCGGCTGATTCACGGCCCAATGTGGTGAAGGAAACTAGAATGAGTATCATAAGTTGCAGCTGTTCCCTTTGTCCTTGACAGGGACTGCCTTCTGATGGTATTCCTCTCTCCCACCTGATTCTATACAGACTTGGGCAGACATGGAAAGGTGCTTCCATGACAGATTCTACTGGTCGCAGCCTAAAGTTACCGCAGCCGACCTCATGAACTTACGGCAGAAGGTGGGCGAGGCAGTGACCGACTTCATTGAGAGATTCAGAAAGATGGCCGGAAAGTGCTCAATACCTTTCCCAGAATCCCAACTTACTTCCATGTCCATCTCTGGAATGCACCCTCAATTGAAGGAAAAGCTTGTGGGACAAGCTTGCAGCGACCTCAGTGGCTTGGCTTCCAGGGCAGTTTAAGTGGAAAGTACGTCCAGGAAAGAGAAAGAAAGAGAGTCGTTAGGGGCCGAGGGCCACAGTTGGTATCTGTAACACCCCCCCTTTTACTATTACAATTAAATAGACAATTATCAGAGTCACCTCGAAGGGCGCTACATTTTTTCACCATTTTTAAAAAAGGAAAATCTCCAAACTAATTTATATAAAAGAAATCACCAAGCAGCGGAAATATTAACCAGTTTAAACATCTCCAGAATTAACAATTAAAGACATCTCCAAAATAAATTAAAACAATTTCCAATAACTAAAATAATAGTTCAAAACGATAACTAACGACTCCCCGGTGCTACATATCAGAGCTGACACAGACCCAAACGAGAGAGGAAGCAAAACCTAGCAATTCCTTCACGAGCACTAGCGATCACCTGCAGCGTTGCCGCATGAGAGCAACATTCCAAGCAGAAGGGGTGAGTCTAACAGAGATAATAAGCAGATGATAAAAATATGCTAGCATCAGGTAACTACAGCAACACAATACAATTACACCATATCACAGCACCAGATACCAAAGGAAAAATCCATTTGACAGTGAACCACCAAAATTATAACATTCATAGACAATGGGATGATATGCAACCCCTCCAGTGGGCATATGCATGCGGTACCGATCACCAAAATGAGCCACGACGGGCATATCACCAATAAACACCAGAGGCAGAGCCTATATCACCAAAACATGCATATGACAATGCGACACCATGATTATGCACCAACTCACCATAACAAGTATTTAAAATAAATACTATATCACCAGAATCAAAACAAATGATTTCACCAAAAATAGCACCAAGTTGTAGCATCACAGCTACCACTAAGTTCTCCTGAGCATACCAGCACCGCACCTGAAATATTAACACCAGACAGCTCCACAACGCGGACATAACGCACGCACACCACGCACAAGACTGGCGCACAGCGCCTACTTCAGCGAATTAATTAAAATAGCAAACGACATCGGATTTCAACAAATAAATACTTGTTGGAAAGCCCTATGGGTCTGGTTATCATCCCTAAGTTCAGTTTTTGAAGGAGAGTGTCCAATAGGTACAGTTTTCGAAAAGCACACAGGCTAGTTGCAAAAGAGGACAGTTTCTGTATTTCAAATTCAAGCAATTCCAAAGTGACCAAAACTCAATCAAATTGCATAAAACTTGTGCATAAACTGGGGCAAATTTTGTCTAGTTTTCAAAGAAATTGGATTCGTTCGAAAAGGAGTTCTTTTGAAAACGTGGTAACCAAAACACTGACCCTGTGTCCAGATTGTTTCCAGAATCTTACTCTAACTTGTGGAATTCATATCTCGAGCTACACAACTCTAAACGCAACCAAACCAGTGCCAAATTAACAAGCATTAAGTCTATTTTCCAGAAAAATAAACCACATAATTTTTCGGTCAATACAACGTTCCCAGTCACCGAAATACCGAATCTATACCCAAATCGTTTCCAGATTTTTAACCTAACTTGTATCGCCTATAACTCGAGCTATACAACTCCGAATTTGACGAAACCAGTGCCAAAACGACCGGCGTTAAGTCTATTTTCAAAAACAATCAACCTCATAATTTTTGGATCAACCAAACAGCGCCAGTTTTAGAAAAACCGAACCTGTGTCCAGAATCGCTAAATTGCCAAACACCAAACCCTAACGGCAACGACACCGCAACCACCACAACAAAAATGACAATTCGACAACGCGACAACAACAATCAACCACGCACAGCAACAACAAAAACACGAACAATAACAACACCATCATCGTGATACAACAATCACGCAACAACAAATAACGAAACAAATCACAATAACGTGCAATAATCATCAAAGCACCAATCTCAACGAAAACACGATATGCAACAACACGAACAATTCAACAAAGCCCTAGACTACCCACACATAATTATCATCAACCCATTATCAAGGTTAAGCCCACCCTTACCTCAACTATGGTGGCGCAAACTCCCTCCTAGCCTCGTTCCTCGATCTCCGAATACGGCGACTCCCCCAAACTGCAGCTTCAGTGTGAAGCCAATATCTCTCTCCTCAGAACTCGTTTCGAAGATCCGAACGGTGAAAGTGTAGAACTATATCTTACGAACCTTCTGCCCAAAAACGAAGACGATCCAACGGTTAACGAAACCGGAATCGCAATTTTACGGTGACAGGTTTGAGAAAAACGGGAATTGTTTTCTCTCTTCTTTTCTCTCTCTTTGGTGGCTGCTCTAATCCGAAATTCCTCTCTCTCTCAACCCTAAATTAATCCTCTCCACTTATAATAAGTGAGAAACATAATGGGCTAAATTATTTGGGACTTTATCCACATAGGAAGGGAGCCCAATGCTATTTTTAACTAGCCCACAACACGTGATTATCATCTAACTCGTTTTCAACATAGCTACTACGCCCATAATTTCAATTCTTACAATCATCCTACGGCAATCCAACTTCGAAATAATTTGATTAAATTTTAGGGCGTTACAACTCTCCCCTACTTAGAATATTTTCGTCCTCGAAAATTTACCTAATTCCAACAACTCGGGATAGGACTCCCGCAACTTGCTCTCCAACTCCCATGTCATGCCTTCACCAGCAGCTCCTAACCAGACCACTTTCACCAGGTTTATCTCTTTGCCACGTAAAGTCTTCACTTCACGATCTTCAATTCGCACAGGCATTGTCTCCATAGTGAGATTATCCCGCACATGCACATCATCCATCGGAATCACATGGGACGGATCCGAAATATACTTCCGAAGTTGCGACACATGAAATACATCGTGCAAATTCGAAAGATTAGGCGGCAAGGCCACCCTATAAGCAACATTACCAATTCTCTCAGTGATCTGATACGGTCCAATGAAACGAGGAGTCAACTTCTTTGTCTTCAATGCACGCCCAACACCAGCCATAGGCGTGACTCTCAAAAACACATGATCACCAGCTTGGAATTCTAAATCCTTCCTTCTCTTATCATGATAGCTCTTCTGTCTACTCTGCGACGCTTTCATTTTCTCACGGATCAATTTCACCTTTTCAGTAGTCTCTCGAACAACCTCGGGTCCAAGAACAATACTCTCCCCAGATTCATGCCAACACAACGGAGTCCTACATCTCCGACCATACAATGCCTCGAACGGTGCCATCCCGATGCTAGAATGGTAACTATTGTTGTAAGTAAACTCGATCAACGGAAGGTGAGTATCCCACGCACCTCCCTGCTCAAGAACACAAGATCTCAACAAGTCTTCCAACGACTGAATGGTCCTCTCTGTCTGTCCATCAGTTTGAGGATGATAAGCTGAACTCAACCTCAATTTAGAACCCAACGCTTCTTGCAAACTTTTCCAGAAATCAGAAGTGAACCTAGGATCTCTGTCAGACACAATGCACAAAGGAACACCATGCAACTTCACAATCACCTGAATATAAATCTCTGCCAATCTCGACACCGGATACGTGATATTGATAGGAATAAAATGAGCAGACTTCGTCAATCTATCCACAATCACCCAAATCGAATCGTGCCCCCTCACAGTATTAGGTAACCCTATCACGAAATCCATAGAAATACTATCCCACTTCCATTCCGGAATCTCCAACGGTTGCATCAACCCAGCAGGCTTCTGATGCTCAACCTTCGATTTCTGACAAGTCAAGCAGGAATACACAAACTGCGCCACATCACGCTTCATACCAGGCCACCAAAACATCTTCTTCAGATCCTGATACATCTTTGTAGCTCCCGGATGGATACTCAACTTACTCCTATGACCTTCTTCTAAAATTGCTCTTTTCATCTCCTCATCATCAGGAATGCAGATTCTTCCACGGTACTTCAATACATTCTGCGCATCCAACTCAAAGCCTTTATTCTCGGATCGATCAATCCCAACCATCAGGTCAACTAATTTAACATCTAACTTCTGAGCTTCTCGAATGCTAGCCATGAATTCATTATCAATATTCAACATCCCCAATCTGACACTCTGAGGCGTCACTTCATAAACCAAACTCATATCCCTGAACTGCTCAATTAATTCGAGTTCTCTAACCATCATTGCCGACATATGCAACGTCTTTCGACTTAAAGCGTCAGCTACCACATTAGCCTTTCCCGGATGATAGTTCAAGCTAAAGTCATAGTCTTTCAGCAACTCCAACCATCTGCGCTGTCTCATATTCAACTCTTTCTGATCAAACAGATACTGCAAACCCTTATGATCACTGAACACCTCAAACCTCGAACCATACAGATAATGTCTCCAAATTTTCAACGCGAACACAACTGCAGCAAGTTCTAAATCATGGGTAGGGTAGTTCTTCTCATGAGTCCTCAACTGTCTCGACGCATAGGCAACTACCTTACCATTCTGCATAAGCACACCTCCCAACCCCATCTTGGAAGCATCACAATACACCACAAACGACTCTTCCGGATTAGGCAACGTCAGAACAGGAGACATCGTCAACCTCTTCTTCAATTCTTTGAAGCTCTCTTCACAACAGTCATCCCAGATGAAAGCTTTACCCTTGCAAGTCAACTGAGTCAACGGAAGTGCCAACTTCGAAAATCCTTCTATAAACCTCCTATAGTAACCTGCCAGACCCAGAAAACTTCTAATCTCAGTAACTGACTTCGGTGACTCCCATTGTAACACGGCATCAACCTTAGACGGATCCACGGCAATTCCATTCCCCGAAATAACATGACCCAGAAAGCTAACCTCTTTCCACCAAAACTCACACTTAGACAGCTTCGCAATAATTTCCTGTCCCTCAGAATTTCCAATACCAATCTCAGATGTTCTGCATGCTCCTCTTCTGACTTAGAATAAATTAGGATGTCGTCAATGAATACCACCACAAACCGATCCAGATACTCACGAAAGATACGATTCATGTACTCCATGAACACTCCCGGCGCATTAGTCACACCGAAAGGCAGCACGGAATACTCATAATGCCCATAACGGGTTCTGAAAGCTGTCTTCTGAATGTCTTCGTCGTTCACCTTGATCTGATGATAACCTGATCTCAAATCTATTTTACTGAACACCTGAGCACCCACCAACTGATCCATTAAGTCATCAATCCTCGGAAGCGGATACTTGTTCTTAATAGTCACCTTATTCAGCTGCCGATAGTCTACGCACAACCTCATACTACCATCTTTCTTTTTCACCAACAACACTGGAGCTCCCCACGGCGACACACTTGGCCTCACAAATTTCTTTTCAAGCAGATCCTCGAGTTGCTTCTTCAGTTCTGACAATTCAGATGCAGACATTCTATACGGCCCGCAACCCATTTTCAAACTTGATGCATTTGGAGAATTCAGCACCAGCCTCACCATAATGTGGATAGAACTTCGCCAATTCAATGAACTTGGCAGCATACTCAGTCACCGACATATTACCCTGCTTCAGCTCCAGAAACTCAATCTCTTTCTTCCCACGGACATCTTCAGGATAATACTTTCTCAGAAATTCTTTGCTGAACGCAGCCCAAGTGACCTCTTCATTCACAGTCGCCAACCTCTGCCTCACCTCCAACCACCAGTCATCAGCCTCCTCTGCCAGCATATGAGTACCATACCTGACTTTCTGCGCCTCAGAGCAATCCATAACACGAAAGATTCTCTCCATCTCTTTCAGCCACGCCAAAGCACCATCAGGGTTATACTTGCCCTTAAAGGTAGGAGGATTCTCCCTCTGAAACGTAGCCAAACTGCGCGACCCAGCATCACCAGCAGCACCTGGGTTATTCTCCACAGCTTGAGCCACAGCCTGCAAAGCAGCAGCGAGTGCAGCATCGTTCCGTCCTGCCATCTCAACCTAACACTGCAACAGAAACTATAATCAGAAACGAGTAACAATTACTCAAGTGTTACTCGACTCGACGACTCGACAACTTGGCCGGACAGACCGAACTGCTCTGATACCACTAATGTAACACCCCCCTTTTACTATTACAATTAAATAGACAATTATCAGAGTCACCTCGAAGGGCGCTACATTTTTTCACCATTTTTAAAAAAGGAAAATCTCCAAAATAATTTATATAAAAGAAATCACCAAGCAGCGGAAATATTAACCAGTTTAAACATCTCCAGAACTAACAATTAAAGACATCTCCAAAATAAGTTAAAACAATTTCCAATAACTAAAATAATAGTTCAAAACGATAACTAACGACTCCCCGGTGCTACATATCAGAGCTGACACAGACCCAAACGAGAGAGGAAGCAAAACCTAGCAAATCCTCCACGAGCACTAGCGATCACCTGCAGCGTTGCCGCATGAGAGCAACATTCCAAGCAGAAGGGGTGAGTCTAACAGAGATAATAAGCAGATGATAAAAATATGCTAGCATCAGGTAACTACAGCAACACAATACAATTACACCATATCACAGCACCAGATACCAAAGGAAAAATCCATTTGACAGTGAACCACCAAAATTATAACATTCATAGACAATGGGATGATATGCAACCCCTCCAGTGGGCATATGCATGCGGTACCGATCACCAGAATGAGCCACGACGGGCATATCACCAATAAACACCAGAGGCAGAGCCTATATCACCAAAACATGCATATGACAATGCGACACCATGATTATGCACCAACTCACCATAACAAGTATTTAAAATAAATACTATATCACCAGAATCAAAACAAATGATTTCACCAAAAATAGCACCAAGTTGTAGCATCACAGCTACCACTAAGCTCTCCTGAGCATACCAGCACCGCACCTGAAATATTAACACCAGACGGCTCCACAACGCGGACATAACGCACGCACACCACGCACAAGACTGGCGCACAGCGCCTACTTCAGCGAATTAATTAAAATAGCAAACGACATCGGATTTCAACAAATAAATACTTGTTGGAAAGCCCTATGGGTCTGGTTATCATCCCTAAGTTCAGTTTTTGAAGGAGAGTGTCCAATAGGTACAGTTTTCGAAAAGCACACAGGCTAGTTGCAAAAGAGGACAGTTTCTGTCCTTCAAATTCAAGCAATTCCAAAGTGACCAAAACTCAATCAAATTGCATAAAACTTGTGCATAAACTGGGGAAAATTTTGTCTAGTTTTCAAAGAAATTGGATTCGTTCGAAAAGGAGTTCTTTTGAAAACGTGGTAACCAAAACACTGACCCTGTGTCCAGATTGTTTCCAGAATCTTACTCTAACTTGTGGAATTCATATCTCGAGCTACACAACTCTAAACGCAACCAAACCAGTGCCAAATTAACAAGCATTAAGTCTATTTTCCAGAAAAATAAACCACATAATTTTTCGGTCAATACAACGTTCCCAGTCACCGAAATACCGAATCTATACCCAAATCGTTTCCAGAATTTTAACCTAACTTGTATCGCCTATAACTCGAGCTATACAACTCCGAATTTGACGAAACCAGTGCCAAAACGACCGGCGTTAAGTCTATTTTCAAAAACAATCAACCTCATAATTTTTGGATCAACCAAACAGCGCAAGTTTTAGAAAAACCGAACTTGTGTCCAGAATCGCTAAATTGCCAAACACCAAACCCTAACGGCAACGACACCGCAACCACCACAACAAAAATGACAATTCGACAACGCGACAACAACAATCAACCACGCACAGCAACAACAAAAACACGAACAATAACAACACCATCATCGTGATACAACAATCACGCAACAACAAATAACGAAACAAATCACAATAACGTGCAATAATCATCAAAGCACCAATCTCAACGAAAACACGATATGCAACAACACGAACAATTCAACAAAGCCCTAGACTACCCACACATAATTATCATCAACCCATTATCAAGGTTAAGCCCACCCTTACCTCAACTATGGTGGCGCAAACTCCCTCCTAGCCTCGTTCCTCGATCTCCGAATACGGCGACTCCCCCAAACTGCAGCTTCAGTGCGAAGCCAATATCTCTCTCCTCAGAACTCGTTTCGAAGATCCGAACGGTGAAAGTGTAGAACTATATCTTACGAACCTTCTGCCCAAAAACGAAGACGATCCAACGGTTAACGAAACCGGAATCGCAATTTTACGGTGACAGGTTTGAGAAAAACGGGAATTGTTTTCTCTCTTCTTTTCTCTCTCTTTGGTGGCTGCTCTAATCCGAAATTCCTCTCTCTCTCAACCCTAAATTAATCCTCTCCACTTATAATAAGTGAGAAACATAATGGGCTAAATTATTTGGGACTTTATCCACATAGGAAGGGAGCCCAATGCTATTTTTAACTAGCCCACAACACGTGATTATCATCTAACTCGTTTTCAACATAGCTACTACGCCCATAATTTCAATTCTTACAATCATCCTACGGCAATCCAACTTCGAAATAATTTGATTAAATTTTAGGGCGTTACAGTATCAGTGGTGGATGCAGCCGAGGATTCGGACTATGATGAGTCAGCAGATTACGCGGCAGACATCTTAGTGGCCGAGATAGTTAAGGGGAAGGCCTACCTCTGTCCAGCTCTTAAACCTACCAAGGGTAAGGAGAAGGATGAGGAAAGGGTTGAATATTCCTTTGACATCTCTAATGCTGACCAAATCTTTGACTACCTCCTCAAAGACAAGCAGATCAAGCTCCTTGACGGCCACAAGATTCCCCCTCCTGAGGAAATAAAGGGGAAGAAATACTACAAGTGGCATAATTCCTTCAATCACGCCACTTCCAATTGTATTATCTTTCGCCGAGCCATTTAGGAGGCCATCAGAAAGGGGAGATTCAAGATGGCTGACAAAGGGGTATCAGAGATAATTGTCGACACTGACCATTTTCCCAGCATGAATGTCAATATGGTATCCTTCTCAGGGAACGACCGCGGGAAAGGGAAGAAGAAGTATGTGTGGGTCCCAAAGGGAGAGATTTCCCCAGAAAAGGAGGCATCTGTGTTCAACCGGTTAGGCTCACTGATAACTCTATTTTATATAGAGTTATATATGCTCTTAAGTCTAAATTATTGTAAAGAACTCAGTCATTATATAGTATCACATAAAGAAACACAAAAGAAAATCAACATCTTTAAATAAGGAACTCATCATCACTGATTATCATGATTTGTCGTATTTTATGTGTTTGTTCAAATTGCTGCAGAAATCATTGCACCTGCAATAGATCAAGCAACCATTGCACCAGCAATAGTGCCAGCAACCATTGCACCTGCAATGGGCTCAGAAGCATTGCACCAGCAATGGCCACAACACAGAATGCTCCTGCACTATGATGATGATGTCAGCATGTCAAGTTGCAAGTGCAAGTTGTGCAAGGGGATGGTTGCAGCGTCAAGTTCAGCCCCCTTGGACAACAAGTTGTAACTTTTTAAGTACACTTGTCCTCACACCATTGGACCACTCTTCATAGTTGGTGGGACTTCTAATCATGCTTTTTGAAGACAAGCGGAAAAGTAACCATAGTTCAGCTTGGTGACCAAGGCAAACTCACTTTTTGAAGCCTATAAATACATCCCCTCTTCTCCATTCAAAAACACATCATAGAATATCACTAGGTATTATATTCTCTCCATCTCCATAGTTTAGTAGATAGTTTCATTATATTTTTAGAGTTAGAGGTACTCAACAAAGCTTGAAAAAAAGGAAAGAAAGTGAACACTTCTTCCTTCTCTTCTCATGGAGTTCTTGTTGGTGTTTTCCATTGTTGAGAAGTGTTCTCCTAAATATAAGCTAGGTAGAAAATGCAAAGGATCTTCATGTGTGTAATTCCTATCTCATCTTATTTCCTTTGTATTTTCCTTCTTATAAACATGTCTCATTCTGTTTATATGTGCCTATTTATGTTAAGCATGAACTAAACTCTTTATGGTTGGAATACCTTAACTTTGTAATGAAGCAATGATTGCAGGTGCAATCATTGCAGGAGCAATGATTGCAGGTGCAATCATTGCAGGAGCAATGATTGCATGAGCATCATATGTAACATAATGCTTTCAAAGTGAATTTACTTAGGAAAGAGTATTTCAACCATCTCTCTCTCAATTGAAACACAACATCTTTTACTTGCTTTAATTTACATTCTGTTTGTATACACCATCCTCACATCAACTTCATTTTATTTTTCATTTCCCTTTTATCACTAGCATTACTACAATTTTAAACTCTTTAAAATTAATCCAATCCCTGTGGGTACGATCTGTACTTATCAGTATATTACTTGTTTTAGACAGTGTATACTTGCACATCCTTTTCACACAACACTCACCACCTCGGGGATCCACAGTGGCAGAACGGATGGCCCTGCTACAAGAAAAATTGAAGATAGGGGTACCAAGTCAGCCTCAGAGACCTCAGAAAAAACTTCCTAAGTCAGGGAGGCTTTTCCCCGAGCTCAGGGAGTTGCATTTGTCCAAACTCAACCCTGAGAGACATATGCCCAAGATCAGGGATCTGAGGGAAAGACTCCAACCCGTCCCGCATGGGGGGCATGGTAGGCCTGCCGATGACTCCATTGACCAAGCCACCCTGCCAACCCCACGCGGGGGAATTCACCCCGAAGAAGAAAGAAGAGTGGCACAAGTCACCGAAACCCAAAGCTCAACCTCGGTGGACATCACAGTTCTTAATGACTGAGAGCTAAGGGCCACCCTGTATCTGTTAACTATGTGGGATATATATCAAAAACAACAATCCTTATTCTAACACCTACAATCCAGGTTGGAGAAATCATCCAAACTTCAACTGGAGCAACAATAATGCACCAGCAACCAATGCTGCAGCACCATCAGCTCCACCAGGTTATCAATCTCAAAATTACCAAAATTATCAGAAGGCTCCTCCAATTGCAAATTACAACTCCTTGGAAGCAATGTTCAAAGCATACATGAGCCAAACTGATGCATTTATCAGTGAAACAAGAACTGTAAAACAAGCTCCTGATGCCTCATTAAAGAACTTGGAGAATCAAGTGGGGCAACTAGCTACAGCATTATCTCAAAGGCCAAATGGTTCACTACCATCAACCACAGAAGCATCAACCTCACAAAGGCATGGAAAGGAGCAATGCAAAGCCATTTCTTTGAGAAGCGGGAAAGATCTCTCATAACCATATGCAACAGAAGGTGTAGAAAAGGAAGAAAAAGAAAAAAATGAAAAAAATGAAAAAACAGAAAAAAATAGAAAAGAAAAGAGTGTTTCTGATGCAGGTACATCTGATGCTGGTGCATCCAATGCAGAAGCAACAGATGCAGGAGAAATTGATGCAGAACCAACAAATGCAGAAGCATCCAAAGCTGCAACATCAGGAACCACATCAGCACCACCCAGGTTAGTACCAGAATACCCTTCTCCTCCTTATCCACAAAGACTCAAGAAAGCACATGAGGAGAAGCAATTTGGTAAGTTCCTTGAGGTGCTTAAACAGCTACACATCAATGTACCTCTTGTTGAAGCACTACAACAGATGCCCAACTACACAAAATTTATGAAAGATGTGCTCACCAAGAGGAGAAGATTGGGAGAATTTGAAACTGTGGCCATGTCAAAAGAATGCAGCATGATCATGCAGAACAAAATTCCCATGAAATTAAAAGATCCTGGTAGTTTCACCATACCATTTTCAATTGGAAAATTTTACACAGGTCGTGCACTATGTGATTTAGGTGCAAGTATCAACTTGATGCCTAAATCCATATTCACACAATTAGGTATTGGAACTGCCAGACCTACAACTGTAACTTTTCAGTTGGCAGACAAGTCAATTGCATACCCTGAGGGGATTATAGAAGATGTTTTATTCAACGTTGACAAGTTTGTATTTCCTGCAGATTTTGTTATTCTTGATTTTGATGCAGATAAGGATGTACCAGTTATTCTGGGGAGACCATTCCTGGCCACTGGCAGAGCACTCATTGATGTGCAATAAGGAGAATTAACCATGAGAGTTAATGATCAAGAAGTCAAGTTCAACATCATGAATGCTATCAAATACCCAAATGAAGATGTTGAAGAATGTTCTCTCATTGTCTCCTTAGATCAAGCAATACAACAACATTTCACTCAAAAGCAGGATCATTTGACAAATGCAATAGCATCTATTGCAAGAGCAACAGATGTAGGTGCAATACCAGAACCAAGGGATGAACTGAAGAGTGAAAATATGCAAGAAGAAATTGCTGTGAAGGAAGTTTGGGCAAGGAAATATGAATCATTAGAGCTTGAGAATTCAAAGCTCAAAAGAAACATTCCTTCAATTGAAGCACCTCCTCAACTAGAGCTCAAAGAATTGCCTAAACACCTCAAATATGCTTTCCTAGGGGAGAATAATTCTTTACCAGTAATCATTGCTTCTGACTTAACACAAGAGCAGGAGCATGATCTTATTTCTACCCTAAGAAAGCACAAGAAGGCAATTGGCTAGCAGATGTCAGATATCAAGGGAATCAGTCCTTCCATTTGCATGCACAGAATAGTTTTGGATGAAAATTCCAAAAACAACATTGAAAGTCAAAGGAGATTGAATCCAGTTATGAAGGAGGTGGTTAAAAAAGAAATATTCAAATGGTTAGATGCTGGCATAATCTACCCAATTTCAGATAGTGCATGGGTGGGTCCTGTGCAATGTGTACCAAAAAGGGTGGAGTGACAGTAGTGGCCAATGAAAAAAATGAGTTGATACCTACAAGAACAGTCACAGGGTGGAGAATATGCATGGATTACAGGAAACTTAACAAGGCAACCAAGAAGGACCATTTTCCACTGCCTTTCATTGATCAGATGTTGGACAGGCTAGCAGGTAAGGAATTCTACTATTTCTTAGATGGGTACTCAGGCTATAACCAGATAGCTATTGTCCCTGAAGATTAAGAGAAGACAACATTTACATGTCCTTATGGCACCTTTGCTTTTAGAAGGATGCCATTTGGACTATGTAATGCTCCAGCAACATTCCAAAGGTGCATGATGGCAATATTCTCATAATTCATTGAACACTCAATGGAAGTGTTTATGGATGACTTCTCAGTGTTTGGGGAGTAATTTCAATTATGTCTTTCCAATTTGGAAGAAATCCTCAATAGATGTGAAAAGACTAATCTAGTTTTAAACTGGGAAAAATGTCATTTTATGGTTCAAGAGGGCATTGTTCTGGGCCATAGAGTTTCAAAGAAAGGCCTTGAAGTTGACAAAGAAAAAATTGAGGTGATTGAAAAATTACCTCCTCCAACTACGGTGAAGGGTATCAGAAGCTTTTTGGGACATGCAGGCTTCTACAGAAGATTCATCAAGGACTTCTCAAAGATCTCAAAGCCATTATGCCAACTCTTGCAACATGATGTGCCATTTCATCTTGATGAATCTTGCTTGGAAGCATTTCAAACATTGAAGAAAGCATTGGTGACAGCACCAGTCATAGTTACACCAGATTGGAGCAAGCCATTTGAGTTGATGTGTGATGCTAGTGACTTTGCAGTAGGAGCAGTCCTAGAGCAGAGGTATGACAAAGTTTTTCATTCAATTTATTATGCTAGCAAAACACTCATAGAAGCTCAAATTAAATACACTGTGACGGAAAAAGAACTATTAGCTGTAGTATTTGAATTTGATAAATTTAGGTCTTACTTAGTTGGCACTAAGGTAATAGTTTACACAGATCATTCTGCCATTAAGTACCTTATTTCAAAAAAAGTTGCAAAGCCTAGATTGATTAGGTGGGTTCTCCTCCTCCAAGAATTTGATCTTGAAATTCATGACAAAAAGGGGGTGGAGAACCAAGTTGCTGACCACTTGTCTAGACTTGAGAATGAAAGTGCAGGTATCACAAGGGGAGAAATTAAAGAAAGTTTTCCAGATGAGAAGCTGTTGGCAATTTCTGCAACAACACAGGATGCAGGTGCATCCATTGCACCAGCAATGGAAGAAGCAACAATTGCAGCAGCAATGGAGACTGCAACACCCTGGTTTGCTGACATTGTGAACTATCTTGCAAGCAAAGTTGTACCTATCAACATGACTTACCAGCAGAGGAAAAGGTTCTTCCATATAGTTAAACAATACTATTGGGATGACCATTTCCTTTTCAAAGAATGTCTAGATCACATCATCAGAAGATGCCTACCAGAACATGAACAACAAGCAGTGCTCCTGCAATGTCATGCAGCACCATATGGTGGACATTTTGGCAGCACAAGAACTGCTGCTAAAGTGCTACAATCAGGTTACTATTGGCCCTCATTATTCAAAGATGCATATCAATTGGTCAAGAACTGTGATAGATGTCAAAGGGCTGGGAATATCTCTAATAGACATGAAATGCCACTCACCAATATCTTAGAGGTTGAACTCTTTGATGTTTGGGGAATGGATTTCATGGGACCATTTCCCCCATCCTTTGGCAACTTATACATCTTGGTAGCTGTAGACTATGTTTCTAAATGGGTAGAAGTTGTGGCATTACCAAACAATGATGCTAGATCAGTAAGTAAGTTTCTGCAAAGAAACATATTTACTAGATTTGGTACTCCAAGGGCAATTATCAGTGATGAAGGGCCACACTTCTGCAACAAACTCATTGAAAGTCTTTTAGCCAAATATGGAGCGAAGCATAAAGTGGCAATTGCTTACCATCCACAAACCAGTGGACAAGCAGAACTATCCAGCAGGGAAATCAAAAGGATACTTGAGAAAATGGTTGGACCCACAAGGAAAGAATGGTCATTGCACTTAGATGATGCCTTGTGGGCATACAGAACTGCATTCAAGACACCCCTGGAAATGTCTCCATAGAGGTTAGTTTATGGGAAAGCATGCCATCTACCTGTGGAAATGGAACACAAGTCATATTGGGCAATCAAAAAGCTCAACCTCAATTATGACCAAGCAGGTAAGTCAAGACTACTGCAACTCAATGAACTTGAGGAAATTAGGCACTTTGCCTATGAAAATGCAAAGATCTACAAAGCCAAGGCAAAACTATGGCATGACAGGAAAATTCAGAGAAGGGAACTAATTGAAGGCAGTTTGGTGTTACTCTACAACTCCAGGCTCAAATTATTCCCTGGAAAGCTCAAATCAAGGTGGTCAGGACCATTCAAGCTAATGAAAGTCTATCCTTATGGTGCAGTAGACTTATTTGATGAAAAATCCAACACCACTTTCAAGGTAAATGGACAAAGAGTAAAGATGTACCATGGTGATCATGTGGTGAGAAATAGAACCACCACCCATCTCCAAGATCCATAAGACAAAATGGAGATAGTCAGGCTGAAGGACTCTTAAATCAAGCCCTTTCTGGGAGGCAACCCATGAATTTTTGATTTACTAATTTAATTACGTATTTTATTTTGTTTTGAAACTTTTTGAAGGAGATAGGATTGCTGGTGCATCCATTGCACCAGCAATGAGGGGAGTATCCATTGCATCAGCAATACAAGGACCAACAATTGCAGCTGAAACACATGTTGCTGATGCACCAGTAATGGATGCAGGAGCATCAAAACCAGAGGAACCAAAGAAAAAGAAGCAGAAGAAAGCAAAAGCTGCCCCAGTCAGAGCAAGTAGCAGGCTAAGGAGTGGGACTCCAAATCAGTAACAACTTCCTTTATATTATGCTGATTACATTTTGTGGACATGTTTTAGTATTATGTGTTAACTTTTATTTTGCAGTTATCATCTCTCCTCTCCCATTATCTTTTTGCAGTGAGGACACTGCTGATCTTTAAGTTGGGGGGAGGAGAATAACTAATATTTTGCTATATTTTGTGAACATATGCTATTATGCTTGTTATGCATGTTTAAATATAATAGTACATGTGTGTTTTTATGTGCTAAATAGTATTAGATTGGCAAATAAGTTTTTTGAAAACAATTCCTTGGTAACATTTTGAGAAGCATGATCAGCTAAAAACCATGTTTTGTGAAAGAGAACAAATGCATTTTTAAGAAACTAATTTCTTTGTGAAAAATGAAGTGTTGTAACGGTTTGGATAATGATCAAAATTATTGTAGCTTCAACACTTAAATCATTGAACCTAAGAAAGGAACCCAATTAACTAGAAAATAAGTGGATGCCAAGGGTAGTCCTAGTGAACCAAGATCAAATGCTAAATTTTTAATAAATATTTAGAATAGCATAAAGAATTAAGTTTGGGGGTGCAACAATGAAAATTAAGGCTAAGTAATTCAGTTTTAGGAAAGTCAGTGAAAAAGGTTACAATTCATCTACAAAGTGTACTATCATGTAAAAAGTTACATTGATCCAAATCATATGAGCTGTATCCGTTCCAATAATTGCATGGAAAAGAAAAAGAAAAAAATGCAAAAAGGGGAACAGTGAGGAGGACAATGTAGCTAAAACTCCAAAGTAGAAAGCTGAAGCAACAATTTCACAAGCAATCATTGCACCTGCAATAGTTGCTCCTGCAATACAAATATCACATTGCTCCTGCAATAAAGAACCACCACAAAAATAGAAAGCACTGACTTAAATTGAAGTTTCTTGCAAAGACCCTTTGTTGTGCTTTGAGGACAAGCAATGGTTTAAGTTTGGGGGTGTGATAACTCAATTTTATATAGAGTTATATATGCTCTCAAGTCTAAATTATTGTAAAGAACTCAGTCATTATATAGTATCAAATAAAGAAACACAAAAGAAAATCAGCATCTTTAAATAAGGAACTCATCATCATTGATTATCATAATTTGTCGTATTTTATGTGTTTGTTGTTGCGTAAAAACGTGATAGTGCAAGTATACACTGTCAACAAGTAATAAAGTGAAAGTAAAGTTCGTTCCCACGAGGATTAGCACTTAATCAAAGCTTAATTTAATCAACAAATTAGTGATGGTAAAAATAAAGTAAATGACACAAATATTTGGTAACATGCCCAATAATAAAAAGGTATCAGGGTAAATAAGATCAAATGATTGGAACAATTTGAGATGCATTCACTTTCAGTAATTTCATTAAAGTGCACATAATGATATGTTAAGTGCTGCAGCACTAGGTGCTGCCGCAATTGTGTATTTTCTCAAATACTAGACACTAGGTTTTTTCCCCACAAGTTTCTCTAGACCTGAAAGGAGTATTATCCTAGGCTGCTGAAGCACCCACAGTGTTCACCTCATGGCTTATGCCTCCCCTATCTCTAGGGCTAAGACAAGGAACACTAATATCTCTATTATGCAACATACCATGTTATCTTGTGAGGTAAAAATTACAAACCATCTCTGTGAATATAAATGCAAATTAGATTAGACGGCCAATCCTAATCTAAGATGGAAATATTAAAAGCACACAAGATAAAGTACTCAACACTTAAACATAAACATTAATAGCTCAATAAATCCATTACATTCAGTTAAGCATCCCAACTACAAAGATTTAGCTCATGTTGAGCTTTAACAACACAGAAACTAACTTAAACATTAAGATAAATGAAGAAGTCATACTAAATCCCGAGGAGAGAGTTTACACTACACTCTTGAACGAAGGAATAGCTTCAGTGAATATCAATGAAGCAAACCCAGCTCTCCAATGCAGCTTCTTCGACGAAATGAAGCCTCAGTGTTGCTGCAGCAATCAGAATCCAGCAATTGATCTTTTGGTAATTCGGAGAAGGCACGAAGCTTGAGGCTATCTCTATACCTCAATTCCGGCTTGACCTAATTCTGGGAATGTGGTCCTTTATATAGAGGAGTCTAGGAATGAGAGGCAACCTTAATTTGGGAGGCGCCTTTTGTCCTTTAATGAGGGCAAAAGGTCCTTTTTGCCCAAATCCCTAGGTCATCAGCGAATATTCCATGATTGGCACGCACACCCACGCCTGATGATCACTGACAGCTGTCCTTTCCTCAATTTCTGTGTTTTTTATTGTTTTCTCTCTCATGTTGTGTAATTTGGCATTGCTGCCACAATAAGTGCTGCAGCAATTAAACAAACACATTAAACCACAATTGGGCACCAAAGTGCCAATTATCATAAGTTCAAGCTTACACCTTAAGCTACTCTAAACTAACATATTTACAACATTAATCACTATATTGCTTGAGAATTAACAATGATTTAAGCTTGAAATAAGAGGTAATAACAATCATATTTGATTGTTATCACACCGCCAAACTTGAACCATTGCTTGTCCTCAAGCAATAACACTTGACAGAGACAAACACTATACCAGCAAGCAAGCCAGATAGCTGAATTATTCACAAAGGCACACAAACAGAATATTAAGCTGAGCATAAAACTTTCAGATTGGTCACTCAATTGCAAACCCACTGAATAGTAAGTTCCCTAAATTACTCCTGCTCAAAAGTGCGTGTGTGACAGTTAACTCAATTCAGAACATAGCAGGGTTCAAAATTTCACTTAACTAAAACTAGAGAGGCTTTCTTTTGAGACTGCCAAAGATGTTTCAAAACTAAGGGTAGACTAACAATTCAAGCATAGAAAGGGGGGATAAGCATGACAAAGGCCTTTGATTTAGCAATTCAGAACTCTAGGCCAGTGCACTTATTACAACTTGACTGAAGTGCTGCAGTAACAGTTGCTGCAGCAATACAACTAAAACAGAATTCAAAAACAAACAATACTTGACACATGTGTTGCATTGCCCTTATTCTTTACATTTGTTTTTCTCAGCATTTTGCTTGCTTTGTTTTTTCTTCAATGGGCAATGACAACAATTACACACATTTACAACATTGGTGCTTTATAACACAGCACATTACACAATACATTAAATTTGATTACTTTCTAAACTATGTGCACTTGGCCTAATCCCATTCTTTCATGCTTTGCCTTAATATAGCTCAAAGAACCCCCAAACTTAGTTTCTTATGCTACCATAAGTTTTTAGTAAAAAATTTGGCAAGTCTCTACGTCTACCAACACTAGCCTAGCTTCAGATCATTTCTAATTCACTAAGTCTTTCCTAAGTTTCATGCAAAAGTGTAGGAACAGAAGCAATAGAGTTCACTCACAAACAGGGGCACTAATCACTCAATTCTCACCATTTCATCACTAAGTTTTGCTCAACTTAGCTTCTAAAATTTAAAATTTTCATTCAACTAACTAGTAAACATGCTAATACAATACATAGACCATAGATCCTCCCCCTACTTAAGACCTTGCAGTGTCCTCACTGCTCATGCGTACTAAGGGGAGACCTATTTAAAAGTAAAACAGACATAAAAACAAACAATTACCACAACTATTGAATGCTATCCCAGAACACAAACATTCAACGGGTTGGTGCACAGATCATACATACTTCTCTTTGTTCGTTTTCTCTGTAATGTGTTGGAAGTTAGAGCGTGAGAGTTCTGTAATGAAATCGTGACCCGTTTTTCCTATGAAAAACTACTATTTATACAAGGAGGGAAACACTATAACCAACTAATTGTACAGAGAATTTAAAAAATAGTAACTGTTATGTCTTTTCGACCATGGTTGCTTGAATCCACTTCGACATCAGCCTTCAAACTTCCTCTTGTCAAAATCTTTGCTTGCAACTTCTTCGACTTCACCAAATCCAGCGTCGAAATCAGCTTGATATAACCTGATAACTTAACGCATTTTGAACGTCGAAATTACTTCTTGTCTCTTGAAATACAAGGTCAAACTAAACCTCGTTGACTGCATTTAATTGAGCCTGCCGAAAATGCAGGCTAACAAATTGCCCCCCAAAAATGTCTTTTTCGACTGAGTTTTTAAATGAAGAAGAAAATGACATTTTTTAAATTCCTCTTAACTGCTCTAATGACGTCATCAGGTCGAAAATACCTTGTTCTTTCCAGATTTCTCCTTTTTTCGACAACGAGCCAATCGACAGGTATAAGGAGGTCCTGATTTCAATTCTGCAATATTAACCTCTTCTTCGACATCTTCATAAGATATGTCGAATTTTTGGTCACTGTCATTAGTTTCGACATAAGCAACCTTTTCTTTTTTATTTTGGAATCTACCTGTTCTGGCTTTTTCGGCTTTGAGTCTTTCGACTTGTCGAACTCTATCAGCCAATTGTGCCATATCTCTTAAATGAAGTGTGTCTAGTTTCTTTCTTATAGTGTAATCTAAGCCACCTGCAGCCATTTCGACTAACTCGTGTTCAGACACTTGGGTAAAGCACCTTGCTTTGATTAGTCTAAATCTATTGAGATAATCATCAATAGATTATGCCCCCTTGCGTCGAACGCTAGCCAGTTCTTTAAGACTAATCTTACATTGACCCATATAGAACTGCTCATGGAAAGCCTTTTCTAATTGACTCTAATTAAAAATTGAATTTGGAGGCAGTGTAGTGAACCATGTGAAGGCGTTCTTAGTCAGACAATTTGGAAAGTATTTCATCCTTAAATTCTCATTGTGTGCTAGATCGCCAGCCTCAGTCAAACAACGAGCCACGTGTTCGACGGTAGATTCACTGGTTTCTCCAGTGAACTTTGTGAACTTGGGAATTTTCCATCCCCTAGGCAGCTCTGTTTGTAAGGTGTATTCTGACAAGGGCGACACAAAATTAGGCCTATGTAAACCTAAGTTAAGGCCATTCTGGGCTAAAATAGTTTCGACCATATTAGCCAGATTGTTTTGTGCTCCAAAATTGTTTTGTTGCACTTGTCTAACCACTTCGTCAGCATTTTGGTTTCTATTCACCAACACAACTTCAGGGATTGCCTCTATCCTCATAGGCTCTTCGACAATTTGTTGCTGTCCTTGGTTTCCCTGATTCATAGGAATTGCATTGTTAGGCCTTTCTACAGATATCTCTACAGGCCTAGCATTTTGGATTTGGGGAATTTGCTGGTGATGTACTGGTGGAGTACCAAAGAAATCAGCAATCCTTCCCATTTGTGTTGCCAACATTTGGTAACTGTTATTAGTGTTTTGTATCAAAGGATTAAACACAGTACCAATTTGTTGTGTTAACATATTGACCATAACATGATTGCTATCATCCATTTGTTGTCTTAATGCCAACAAAGATGTTGTAGTCAAATTAGTTTGGGCATTTCGACTATCGATGCCCTCCGTTGAACAATGAATAGGAGAATACCCTGTACTTGCATTTTCTGCAAATGTAGACGAATTTGTCTGAAGACCTGCCATCAATGCTGTTGGTATGTGTAACACCCCCCTTTTACTATTACAACTAAATAGACAATTATCAGAGTCACCTCGAAGGGCGCTACATTTTTCACCATTTTAAAAAAAAACACCATTTATTCCAAAAAAAAATCTCCAAAATAATTTATATAAAAGAAATCACCAAGCAGCGGAAATATTAACCAGTTTAAACATCTCCAGAATTAACAATTAGAGACATCTCCAAAATTAATTAAAACAATTTCCAATAACTAAAATAATAGTTCAAAACGATAACTAACGACTCCCCGGTGCTACATATAAGAGCTGACACAGACCCAAACGAGAGAGGAAGCAAAACCTAGCAATTCCTCCACAAGCACTAGCGATCACCTGCAGCGTTGCCGCATGAGAGCAACATTCCAAGCAGAAGGGGTGAGTCTAACAGAGGTAATAAGCAGATGATAAAAATATGCTAGCATCAGGTAACTACAGCAACACAATACAATTACACCATATCACAGCACCAAATACCAAAGGAAAAGTCCATTTGACAGTGAACCACCAAAGTTATAACATTCATAGACAATGGGATGATATGCAACCCCTCCAGTGGGCATATGCATGCGGTACCGATCACCAAAATGAGCCACGACGGGCATATCACCAATAAACACCAGAGGCAGAGCCTATATCACCAAAACATGCATATGACAATGCGACACCATTATTATGCACCAACTCACCATAACAAGTATTTAAAATAAATACTATATCACCAGAATCAAAACAAATGATTTCACCAAAAATAGCACCAAGTTGTAGCATCACAGCTACCACTAAACTCTCCTGAGCATACCAGCACCGCACCTGAAATATTAACACCAGACGGCTCCACAACGCGGACATAACGCACGCACACCACGCACAAGACTGGCGCACAGCGCCTAGGCACATCGCACCTACTTCAGCGAATTAATTAAAATAGCAAACGACATCGGATTTCAACATATAAATACTTGTTGGAAAGCCCTATGGGTCTGGTTATCATCCCTAAGTTCAGTTTTTGAAGGAGAGTGTCCAATAGGTACAGTTTTCGAAAAGCACACAGGCTAGTTGCAAAAGAGGACAGTTTCTGTCCTTCAAATTCAAGCAATTCCAAAGTGACCAAAACTCAATCAAATTGCATGAAACTTGTGTATAAACTGGGGCAAATTTTGTCTAGTTTTCAAAGAAATTGGATTCGTTCGAAAAGGAGTTCTTTTGAAAACGTGGTAACCAAAACACTGACCCTGTGTCCAGATTGTTTCCAGAATCTTACTCTAACTTGTGGAATTCATATCTCGAGCTACACAACTCTAAACGCAACCAAACCAGTGTCAAATTAACAAGCATTAAGTCTATTTTCCAGAAGAATAAACCACATGATTTTTCGGTCTATACAACGTTCCCAGTCACCGAAATACCGAATCTATACCCAAATCGTTTCCAGAATTTTAACCTAACTTGTATCGCCTATAACTCGAGCTATACAACTCCGAATTTAACGAAACCAGTGCCAAAACGACCGGCGTTGAGTCTATTTTCAAAAACAATCAACCTCATAATTTTTGGATCAACCAAACAGCGCCAGTTTTAGAAAAACCGAACCTGTGTCCAGAATCGCTAAATTGCCAAACACCAAACCCTAACGGCAACGACACCGCAACCACCACAACAAAAACGACAATTCTACAACGCGACAACAACAATCAACCACGCACAGCAACAACAAAAACACGAACAATAACAACACCATCATCGTGATACAACAATCACGCAACAACAAATAACGAAACAAATCACAATAACGTGCAATAGTCATCAAAGCACCAATCTCAACGAAAACACGATATGCAACAACACGAACAATTCAACAAAACCCTAGACTACCCACACATAATTATCATCAACCCATTATCAAGGTTAAGCCCACCCTTACCTCGAATAACGTAAGCTCCGGAACACGACGAACGAGACACGAACAAAACCACAGCAACACGAACGATCTCCTTTTGAAATTCTTCGCGAAACCCTCCTCTTCTCTCCCTCTTTGCGCCGCGTGCTCTCTCTCTCACTCTCACTTTCGTTTTTCTTTTGCTTGCTGCGAATGAGGGTTTGGCTTAAACCCCCAGGGTTTAAGTTGAGGGCTCGGTAAACACTGGGCTCTCTACGTCACCACCTCCTTTACTCGTTTCACCTCCTACGCATATAAAATATTAACCTTTTAATTTATCTATATCCCGCCTCCAAATTATTTTAATAATTCAATCAACTATTTTAATTAAATTATTTCCGGGGTGTTACAACCCTCCCCCACTTAGAATCTTTCGTCCTCGAAAACATACCTGATTCAAACAGCTCCGAATAGGACTCTCGCATCTTGCTCTCCAACTCCCATGTCATGCTTTCACCAGCAGCTCCTAACCAGACCACTTTCACCAGGTTTATCTCTTTGCCACGTGAAGTCTTCACTTCACGATCTTCAATTCGCACAGGCATTGTCTCCACAGTGAGATTATCCCGCACATGCACATCATCCATCGGAATCACATGGGACGGATCCGAAATATACTTCCGAAGTTGCGACACATGAAATACATCGTGCAAATTCGAAAGATTAGGCGGCAAGGCCACCCTATAAGCAACATTACCAATTCTCTCAGTGATCTGATACGGTCCAATGAAACGAGGAGTCAACTTCTTTGTCTTCAATGCACGCCCAACACCAGCCATAGGCGTGACTCTCAAAAACACATGATCACCAGCTTGGAATTCTAAATCCTTCCTTCTCTTATCATGATAGCTCTTCTGTCTACTCTGCGACGCTTTCATTTTCTCACGGATCAATTTCACCTTTTCAGTAGTCTCTCGAACAACCTCGGGTCCAAGAACAATACTCTCCCCAGATTCATGCCAACACAACGGAGTCCTACATCTCCGACCATACAATGCCTCGAACGGTGCCATCCCGATGCTAGAATGGTAACTATTGTTGTAAGTAAACTCGATCAACGGAAGGTGAGTATCCCACTTCCATTCCGGAATCTCCAACGGTTGCATCAACCCAGCAGGCTTCTGATGCTCAACCTTCGATTTCTGACAAGTCAAGCAGGAATACACAAACTGCGCCACATCACGCTTCATACCAGGCCACCAAAACATCTTCTTCAGATCCTGATACATCTTTGTAGCTCCCGGATGGATACTCAACTTACTCCTATGACCTTCTTCTGAAATTGCTCTTTTCATCTCCTCATCATCAGGAATGCAGATTCTTCCACGGTACTTCAATACATTCTGCGCATCCAACTCAAAGTCTTTATTCTCGGATTGATCAATCCCAACCATCAGGTCAACTAATTTAACATCTAACTTCTGAGCTTCTCGAATGCTAGCCATGAATTCATTATCAATCTTCAACATCCCCAATCTGACACTCTGAGGCGTCACTTCACAAACCAAACTCATATCCCTGAACTGCTCAATTAATTCGAGTTCTCTAACCATCATTGCTGACATATGCAACGTCTTTCGACTTAAAGCGTCAGCTACCACATTAGCCTTTCCCGAATGATAGTTCAAGCTAAAGTCATAGTCTTTCAGCAACACCAACCATCTGCGCTGTCTCATATTCAACTCTTTCTGATCAAACAGATACTGCAAACCCTTATGATCACTAAACACCTCAAACCTCGAACCATACAGATAATGTCTCCAAATTTTCAACGCGAACACAACTGCAGCAAGTTCTAAATCATGGGTAGGGTAGTTCTTCTCATGAGTCCTCAACTGTCTCGACGCATAGGCAACTACCTTACCATTCTGCATAAGCACACCTCCCAACCCCATCTTGGAAGCATCACAATACACCACAAATGACTCTTCCGGATTAGGCAACGTCAGAACAGGAGACGTCGTCAACCTCTTCTTCAATTCTTTGAAGCTCTCTTCACAACAGTCATCCCAGATGAAAGCTCTGATACCACTAATGTAACACCCCCCTTTTACTATTGCAACTAAATAGACAATTATCAGAGTCACCTCGAAGGGCGCTACATTTTCACCATTTTAAAAAAAACACCATTTATTCCAAAAAAAAATCTCCAAAATAATTTATATAAAAGAAATCACCAAGCAGCGGAAATATTAACCAGTTTAAACATCTCCAGAATTAACAATTAGAGACATCTCCAAAATTAATTAAAACAATTTCCAATAACTAAAATAATAGTTCAAAACGATAACTAACGACTCCCCGGTGCTACATATCAGAGCTGACACAGACCCAAACGAGAGAGGAAGCAAAACCTAGCAATTCCTCCACAAGCACTAGCGATCACCTGCAGCGTTGCCGCATGAGAGCAACATTCCAAGCAGAAGGGGTGAGTCTAACAGAGGTAATAAGCAGATGATAAAAATATGCTAGCATCAGGTAACTACAGCAACACAATACAATTACACCATATCACAGCACCAGATACCAAAGGAAAAGTCCATTTGACAGTGAACCACCAAAGTTATAACATTCATAGACAATGGGATGATATGCAACCCCTCCAGTGGGCATATGCATGCGGTACCGATCACCAAAATGAGCCACGACGGGCATATCACCAATAAACACCAGAGGCAGAGCCTATATCACCAAAACATGCATATGACAATGCGACACCATGATTATGCACCAACTCACCATAACAAGTATTTAAAATAAATACTATATCACCAGAATCAAAACAAATGATTTCACCAAAAATAGCACCAAGTTGTAGCATCACAGCTACCACTAAACTCTCCTGAGCATACCAGCACCGCACCTGAAATATTAACACCAGACGGCTCCACAACGCGGACATAACGCACGCACACCACGGACAAGACTGGCGCACAGCGCCTAGGCACATCGCACCTACTTCAGCGAATTAATTAAAATAGCAAACGACATCGGATTTCAACAAATAAATACTTGTTGGAAAGCCCTGTGGGTCTGGTTATCATCCCTAAGTTCAGTTTTTGAAGGAGAGTGTCCAATAGGTACAGTTTTCGAAAAGCACACAGGCTAGTTGCAAAAGAGGACAGTTTCTGTCCTTCAAATTCAAGCAATTCCAAAGTGACCAAAACTCAATCAAATTGCATGAAACTTGTGCATAAACTGGGGCAAATTTTGTCTAGTTTTCAAAGAAATTGGATTCGTTCGAAAAGGAGTTCTTTTGAAAACGTGGTAACCAAAACACTGACCCTGTGTCCAGATTGTTTCCAGAATCTTACTCTAACTTGTGGAATTCATATCTCGAGCTACACAACTCTAAACGCAACCAAACCAGTGCCAAATTAACAAGCATTAAGTCTATTTTCCAGAAGAATAAACCACATGATTTTTCGGTCAATACAACGTTCCCAGTCACCGAAATACCGAATCTATACCCAAATCGTTTCCAGAATTTTAACCTAACTTGTATCGCCTATAACTCGAGCTATACAACTCCGAATTTAACGAAACCAGTGCCAAAACGACCGGCGTTGAGTCTATTTTCAAAAACAATCAACCTCATAATTTTTGGATCAACCAAACAGCGCCAGTTTTAGAAAAACCGAACCTGTGTCCAGAATCGCTAAATTGCCAAACACCAAACCCTAACGGCAACGACACCGCAACCACCACAACAAAAACGACAATTCGACAACGCGACAACAACAATCAACCACGCACAGCAACAACAAAAACACGAACAATAACAACACCATCATCGTGATACAACAATCACGCAACAACAAATAACGAAACAAATCACAATAACGTGCAATAATCATCAAAGCACCAATCTCAACGAAAACACGATATGCAACAACACGAACAATTCAACAAAACCCTAGACTACCCACACATAATTATCATCAACCCATTATCAAGGTTAAGCCCACCCTTACCTCGAATAACGTAAGCTCCGGAACACGACGAACGAGACACGAACAAAACCACAGCAACACGAACGATCTCCTTTTGAAATTCTTCGCGAAACCCTCCTCTTCTCTCCCTCTTTGCGCCGCGTGCTCTCTCTCTCACTCTCACTTTCGTTTTTCTTTTGCTTGCTGCGAATGAGGGTTTGGCTTAAACCCCCAGGGTTTAAGTTGAGGGCTCAGTAAACACTGGGCTCTCTACGTCACCACCTCCTTTACTCGTTTCACCTCCTACGCATATAAAATATTAACCTTTTAATTTATCTATATCCCGCCTCCAAATTATTTTAATAATTCAATCAACTATTTTAATTAAATTATTTCCGGGGTGTTACAGTATGCCATACGGTAAAACCCTTCCGCTCATAGTAAATGGCATATTACCAATCATAGGATTTGCCATCAAAGGACTCGTTGGTCCTGTTATTGGTGGCACAGAAGCCATTGTATTAACATTTGTTAATGTTGCAGTGGTCATCATTGACACAGGAGTAATTATGGGAGAAGTTATAGCGGTTACTCCCATTGTTGTCAAAGAAGGCATAGCAACGGTTATGCATGCGACATTTGCAGCGTTAACGTATCTAACTGACGCTTGTTCTTGTGTACTTTGTGCATTTGATGCAGAAGCATTACTTGTACTAGAGCGTGCCATCTCTGGAAGATGTTTACCACTCCTTAATTGCATGCACAGACAAACACAAAGTTTAAAAATTCAACGAAAAACTTTAAAATTAGCACAAACGTCCCACTGGGCGTGCCAATTTGTTTACCTTGGATTTTGGTAAACACCGCTAGTTTGAAATTGCTTCTGTTTGCAGGATCAACTAGTAAATCCTAAGACCATTTGTGTTAAAGTTTTTCCCAAAATTACTTGTGTTCTTGCAGTTTAAAAGTAAAAGAAGAAGATAACCGTCGATCTCGCGCGAAACAGTTGAGTTTCCTCAATGAGGGAGAATAAAACAAAGGAAAAAATTGCAGAAAAGCGAAGAAGAAAACAAATTAAAATTGCATTAATTGTAAAGAGGGTTGGTGCACAGATCATACATTCTTCTCTTTGCTCGTTTTCTCTGTAATGTGTTGGAAGTTAGAGCGTGAGAGTTCTGTAATGAAATTGTGACCCGTTTTTCCTATGAAAAACTACTATTTATACAAGGAGGGAAACACTATAACCAACTAACTGTACAGAGAATTTAAAAAACAGTAACTGTTATGTCTTTTCGACCATGGTTGCTTGATTCCACTTCGACATCAGCCTTCAAACTTCCTCTTGTCGAAATCTTTGCTTGCAACTTCTTCGACTTCACCAAATCCAGCGTCGAAATCAGCTTGATATAACCCAATAACTTAACCCATTTTGAACGTCGAAATTACTTCTTGTCTCTTGAAATACAAGGTCAAACTAAACCTCGTTGACTGCATTTAATGGAGCCTGCCGAAAATGCAGGCTAACAAATAGCCTAGCTTCCCCTGCCTTAGCATGATCAAAATTGAGCTTTTTGATTGCCCAATGAGATTTGTATTGAAGTTCCAAGGGCAGGTGGCAAGCTTTGCCATAGACAAGTCTGTAGGGAGACATTCCCAAAGGAGTCTTGTAAGCAGTTCTATAAGCTCATAAAGCATCATCAAGGTGATTAGACCACTCTTTTCTTGTAGGCCCTACCATTTTCTCCAACATTCTCTTGATCTCTCTATTAGACAATTCTGCTTGACCACTGGTTTGAGGATGATATGCCGTTGCAATCTTGTGTTTTATCCCATACTTAGCCAAGAGAGTTTCAATCAATTTGTTGCAGAAGTGAGATCCTTCATCACTGATTATTGCTCTAGGAGTCCCAAACCTTGTAAAGATGTTTTTATGCAAGAACTTGCTAACAGATTTTGCATCATTGTTGGGCAAAGCAACTGCTTCAACCCACTTTGATACATAATCTATAGCAACAAGGATGTAAGAGTTGCCAAAAGAAGGAGGAAAAGGTCCCATGAAGTCCATACCCCAAACATCAAAGAGTTCAACCTCTAAGATGTTTGACAATGGCATTTCATTCCTATTTGAAATGTTCCCACTCCTTTGGCAACTATCACATTTTCTAACCAACTCATGAGCATCTTTGAAAATTGTAGGCCAAAAATATCCAGATTGAAGCACTTTTGCTGCTGTCCTCATACCCCCAAAGTGTCCTCCATATGCTGCAGCATGACATTGCTGCAGCACCTCTTGTTGTTCTTCATCAGCCACACATCTCCTTAGTAACTGATCAGGGCTCTTTTTATATAAGAAGGGTTCATCCCAAAAATACTGCTTGACATTGTGGAAGAACCTCTTCTTCTGTTGGTAATTCAGATCACATGGTATCACTTTGCTGACTAGAAAGTTGACAATGTCTGCATACCAAGGTGCTGCAGCATCAACAGCTAACAATTGCTCATCAGGGAAGCTTTCCTTGATTTCTCCAAATTGATTACCTGCATTATCTCCTTCCAATCTAGACAAATGATCAGCAACTTGGTTCTCCACCCCCTTTTTATCCTTTATTTCAAGATCAAATTCTTGGAGGAGGAGAACCCATCTTATTAACCTAGGTTTTGCATCTTTCTTAGCAATCAAATACTTAATGGCAGAGTGATCAGTGTAAACAATTACTTTTGTGCCAACTAAGTATGATCTAAATTTATCAAATGCAAAAAACACAGCTAATAATTCTTTTTCAGTGGTAGTGTAATTTAATTGAGCTTCAACAAGTGTCTTGCTAGCATAATAAATAGAATGAAAAACTTTATCATACCTCTGGCCAAGGACAGCACCTATGGCATAGTCACTAGCATCACACATGAGCTCAAAAGGCTTGCTCCAATCAGGAGTCACTATCACAGGGGCAGTAACTAGAGCACTTTGTAGTTTCTAGAATGCTGCAGCACATGATTCATCAAACACAAATGGAGTGTCATGCTGCAGCAATTGACACAATGACTTTGAAATTTTGGAGAAGTCCTTGATGAACCTTCTGTGAAATCCAGCATGTCCCAAGAAACTTCTAACACCTTTGACATTTGTTGGAGGGTGCATCTTCTCAATCATCTCAACCTTGGCCTTGTCAACCTCAATTCCCTTCTTTGAACTTGTGTCCCAACACAATACCCTCTCGGACCATGAAGTGGCATTTCTCCCAATTCAAGACCAAGTTGGTTTCTTCACATCTATCCAAAATCTCTTCTAAGTTGTCAAGGCATAATTGGAATGTTTCTCCAAAGACAGAGAAATCATCCATAAATACCTTCATGGATTTTTCAATAAATTCAAAAAAAATTGACATCATACACCTTTGAAATGTTGCTGGGGCATTGCACAACCCAAATGGCATTCTTCTAAATGCAAAAGTACCATAAGGGCAAGTGAAAGTAGTCTTTTGTTGATCTTCAGGCACTATGGCTATTTGATTGTAGCCAGAGTAACCATCCAAAAAGCAATAGAACTCCTTGCCAGCTAGTCTATCAAGCATTTGGTCTATGAATGGTAGAGGGAAGTGATCTTTTCTTGTAGCCTTGTTGAGTTTTCTATAATCCATGCAAATCCTCCAACCAGTGACTATTCTTGTGGGAATAAGCTCATTCTTCTAATTAGCTACCACTGTGACCCCTCCTTTCTTTGGAACACATTGCACAGGGCTCACCCATGCACTATCAGATAAAGGATACACAATGCCAGCATCAAGCCATTTGATAATCTCCTTTTTAACCACTTCTTTCATGATAGGATTTAGTCTCCTCTGCCCTTCAATGCTATTCTTAGCATTTTCATCAAGAATAATCCTATGCATGCATATGGTGGGACTAATCCCCTTTATATTAGCCATTTGCCACCCAATTGCCTTCTTATGCCTCTTTAGGGTGGTAATGAGATCATGCTCTTGACCTTTGGATAGCTCAGAAGCAATGATCACAGGTAATGTATCATTTTCCCCTAAATAGGCATATTTCAGGTGTTTGGGTAACTCTTTAAGTTCAAGCACAGGAGGTTTTTCAATAGAAGGCACATTCTGTTTGAGATTGGAATCCTCTAGATCAAGGGATTCATATTGCCTACTCCATAGTTCTTTCACCTCAGCCTCCTTGTGCACAATACCTTCTTTCACAAGTTCACTTTTATCAATCTCAGCAAGAGCCTTCACCAAATGATCATTCTGCTTGTGGAGGTGTTTCTAAACCATAGAATCAAGAGACATAACAAAGGAACACTCCTCAGTTCCTTGATCAGGAAACTTGAGAGCATTCATCACATTGAACTTGATTTCTTGATCATTGACTCTCATAGTCAATTCTCCCTTTTGCACATCAATTAGAGTCTTTCCAGTAGCCAAGAAAGGTCTTCCAAGAATTATAGGCACTTCTTTATCTGCATCAAAATCTAAAATCACAAAGTCAGCAGGAAATACAAATTTATCTACCTTTATCAAGACATCTTCAATGATTCCTTATGGGTATGCAATGGATCTATCTGCAAGTTGGAGAGTAACAGTTGTAGGTCTGGCAACACCTATACCCAACTGAGTGAACACAGATTTAGGCATCAAATTGATGCTTGCACCTAAGTCACAAAGAGTTCTGCCAGTATAAGTTTCACCAATTGAACATGGAATAGTGAAACTGCCTGGATCCTTCAACTTCCTTGGAATCTTGCTTTGCATGATCATACTACACTCTTCTGACATCGCTACTGTTTCAAATTCTCCCAGTCTCTTCCTCTTGGAAAGCACATCCTTCTTGAACTTTGCATAGTTGGGCATTTGTTGAAGTGCTTCAACCAAAGAAACATTGATGTGAAACTGTTTTAGCACCTCTAGAAATTTACCAAATTGCTTATCTTGCTGGGCCTTCTTCAACCTTTGAGGAAAAGGTGGAGCAGGCACAGCCTGATCAGCAACTGTTGGTGGAATTGCTGCAGCATCATCTGTGACAGCATTTGTTGCCTTCTTTTTTTCATTTTTCTGATTTTTTTGGTTTTTGTTGGTGCCATCACTAGGATCAGTAGATGGTCCATTCAAGTCCTTCCCACTCCTTAGAGATATAGCCTTGCACTGTTCCTTCCCTTTAGATGATGATGGTTCAGTAGTGGATGGTAAGGATCCACTAGGTCTTTGGGTAAGAGCAGTGGCTATTTGACCAATTTGATTCTCCAAGTTCTTTATTGCAGCCCCTTGAGTTTGATATTGAGTTTTAGTTTCATTCGTGAAAGCCTTAAGCATGGCCTCCATTGAGTTTTCAACTGCTGGTGTTGCTGCCTTGGGTTGAGCAGGGAATCCTAGTGGTGTTGCAGGAGCTGTAGCAGGTGTTGCATTGTTGCTCCATTTGAAATTAGGATGGTTCTTCCACCCAGGATTGTAGGTACGAGAATATGGATTATTGCTCTTGTCATATCCCACATTGTTGACTGAAATAGGATTTGCAAAGCATTCTTCATACAAATGGCCTCCTCCACAGTACACACAACTACCCACTGGTACTTGTTCAATTGCTGCCACTTTAGTTTCTAGTACAGTTTCAGTTGCTGCAGCAGGTGTTGCACTCATATTTTTGATCATGTTGGACAAAGATGCAACCTGAGTAGATAAAGCAGTAACTTCACTCACTTCATGCATACCAGCAACTTTCTTCTGAGCACTAACCCTGGCTGTTGGCCATTGATAACTGTTTGCAGCAATAGTTTCAATAAGATCATAAGCATCTTGGTAAGAGCCATTCAGCAAGACTCCACCAGAAGAAGTATCAAGCATCAGTCTAGTTTGAGGTTCCAAACCATTGTAAAAAGTTTCCATTTGAACAACCACAGGCAACCCATTATGTGGACATTTTCTTAACAACTCTTTGAATCTTTCCCATGCTTCAAACAAAGTTTCAAATTCAGTTTGGCTAAAAGATGTAATTTCAGTTCTCATCCTGGCATTCTTGATACGTGGAAAGTATTTTGTCATAAATTTCTTAGCCATCTCATTCCAAGTAGTGATAGAGTTAGGTTCCAAGGAATTTAACCAAACATTAGCTCTATCCTTCAAGGAATAAGGGAAAAGTTTAAGTTTAAAAGCATCATCACTTACACCAGGGAGAATGAAATTACTACAAACTTCTACAAATTGTTTTAAATGCAAATGTGGGTCCTCAGTGGGTCCTCCACCAAATTGCCCTATTGTTTGAAGCATTTGAAACATCATAGGCTTAAATTCAAAATGAGTTGTGGCAAGTTCAGGCCTTACTAGGCCTTACTATGCTAGTTTGCATAGTATGAGGGTCGAAAATTGCATAATCCCTCATAGGTCTGTCCCTGTCATTAGCCATACCTATGACTATTTCATTCAAAATTTGTCTCACATGTTCAGGGTCCTCACGGTGTTCAGTGGCAACTATAGCATGTCTGTCAGAACCATGGTTGCTAGGAGGTGGTGTTCCCCCGTGATTAGAAGGTGGTGGTGTAGCCATATTGACAGCTCTGCCAAATGAAATAAGTCCTGAGTGATCTTGATCCCTTCTCAAAGCCCTAAACAATCTTTCTATTTCAGGATGAAGTTGAAATTCTGGTGAACTGCACCTGTGCATATGCTGCAGCAACTATTGCGGCAGCAATTAACTACTGTAACAACACAAACAAAGCACCAAAATTAGCAACAAAAATCACTAATTTGCCAATTAATTAAACAGTGTTTTAAGCTATTTAATCCACGGCAATGGCACCAAAAACTTGTTGTGTAAAAGCGTGATAGTGCAAATATACACTGTCAACAAGTAATAAAGTGAAAGTAAAGTTCGTTCCCACGAGGATTAGCACTTAATCAAAGCTTAATTTAATCAACAAATTAGTGATGGTAAAAATAAAGTAAATGACACAAATATTTGGTAACATGCCCAATAATAAAAAGGTATCAGGGTAAATAAGATCAGATGATTGGAACAATTTGAGATGCATTCACTTTCAGTAATTTCATTAAAGTGCACATAATGATATGTTAAGTGCTGCAGCACTAGGTGCTGCCGCAATTGTGTATTTTCTCAAATACTAGACACTAGGTTTTTTCCCCACAAGTTTCTCTAGAACTGAAAGGAGTATTATCCTAGGCTGCTGAAGCACCCACAGTGTTCACCTCATGGCTTATGCCTCCCCTATCTCTAGGGCTAAGACAAGGAACACTAATATCTCTATTATGCAACATACCATGTTATCTTGTGAGGTAAAAATTACAAACCATCTCTGTGAATATAAATGCAAATTAGATTAGACGGCCAATCCTAATCTAAGATGGAAATATTAAAAGCACACAAGATAAAGTACTCAACACTTAAACATAAACATTAATAGCACAATAAATCTATTACATTCAGTTAAGCATCCCAACTACAAAGATTTAGCTCATGTTGAGCTTTGACAACACAGAAACTAACTTAAACATTAAGATAAATGAAGAAGTCATACTAAATCCCGAGGAGAGAGTTTACACTACACTCTTGAACGAAGGAATAGCTTCAGTGAATATCAATGAAGCAAACCCAGCTCTCCAATGCAGCTTCTTCGACGAAATGAAGCCTCAGTGTTGCTGCAGCAATCAGAATCCAGCAATTGATCTTTTGGTAATTCGGAGAAGGCACGAAGCTTGAGGCTATCTCTATACCTCAATTTCGGCTTGACCTGATTCTGGGAATGTGGTCCTTTATATAGAGGAGGCTAGGAATGAGAGGCAACCCTAATTTGGGAAGCGCCTTTTGTCCTTTAATGAGGGCAAAAGGTCCTTTTTGCCCAAATCCCTAGGTCATCAGCGAATATTCCATGATTGGCACGCACACCCACGCCTGATGATCACTGACAGCTGTCCTTTCCTCAATTTCCGTGTTTTTTATTGCTTTATCTCTCATGTTGTGTAATTTGGCATCGCTGCCACAATAAGTGTTGCAGCAATTAAACAAACACATTAAACCACAATTGGGCACCAAAGTGCCAATTATCACAAGTTCAAGCTTACACCTTAAACTACTCTAAACTAACATATTTACAACATTAATCACTATATTGCTTGAGAATTAACAATGATTTAAGCTTGAAATAAGTGGTAATAACAATCATATCTGATTGTTATCATTTGTTCAAATTGCTGAAGAAATCATTGCACCTGCAATAGATCAACCAACCATTGCACCAGCAATAGTGCCAGCAACCATTGCACCTGCAATGGGCTCAGAAGCATTGCACCAGCAATGGCCACAACACAGAATGCTCCTGCACTATGATGATGATGTCAGCATGTCAAGTTGCAAGTGCATGTTGTGCAAGTGGATGGTTGCAGCGTCAAGTTCAGCCCCCTTGGACAACAAGTTGTAACTTTTTAAGTACACTTGTCCTCACACCATTGGACCATTCTTCATAGTTGGTAGGACTTCTAATCATGCTTTTTGAAGACAAGTGGAAAAGTAACCATAGTTCAGCTTGGTGACCAAGGCAAACTCACTTTTTGAAGCCTATAAATACATCCCCTCTTCTCCATTCAAAAACACATCATAGAATATCACTAGTTATTATATTCTCTCCATCTCCATAGTTTAGTAGATAGTTTCATTATATTTTTAGAGTTAGAGGTACTCAACAAAGCTTGAAAAGAAGGAAAGAAAGTGACAACTTCTTCCTTCTCTTCTCGTGGAGTTCTTGTTGGTGTTTTCCATTGTTGAGTTGAGAAGTGTTCTCCTCAACATAAGCTAGGTAGAAAATGCAAAGGATCTTCATGTGTGTAATTCCTATCTCATCTTATTTCCTTTGTATTTTCCTTCTTATAAACATGTCTCATTCTGTTTATATGTGCCTATTTATGTTAAGCATGAACTAAACTCTTTATGGGTGGAATACCTTAACTTTGTAATGAAGCTTTGAATAGTTATTATGTTATATTGATGTTCATGCAATTTGGTTCTTGTGATATAATTCTTTCAACTTATTTTGAGATTGATCACTTAGAATAGGTAGGGTCATAAATACAGAAATGGTTTGTGATTTGAACTCAAGAACTAATATGGATAAGTGTTTTAATAAGAGGAAACTTTGTCAAAACCATGCTAAGACTTAGACATAAGATAGCATAGTCCATAGGATGAATCTGTAAGGGTTTAAAAGACAAGGGTGAACTTATTTAGGGCTTAGACATAAGACTTATAACGAAACCCTAAAGATAGTTGCAGCAATGCACAAGTCATTTTCTGACAGCATTCATTGCAAGTGCAATCATTGCAGAAGCAATGATTGCAGGTGCACTCATTGCAGGAGCAATGATTGCATGAGCATCATATGTAACATAATGCTTTCAAAGTGAATTTATTTAGGAAAGAGTATTTCAACCATCCCTCTCTCACTTGAAACACAACATCTTTTACTTGCTTTAATTTACATTCTGTTTGTATACACCATCCTCACATCAACTTTATTTTATTTTTCATTTCCCTTTTATCACTAGCATTACTACAATTTTAAACTCTTTAAAATTAATCCAATCCCTGTGGGTACGATCTCTAATTATCAGTATATTACTTGTTTTAGACAGTGTATACTTACACATCCTTTTCACACAACACTCACAACCTCGGGGATCCACAGTGGCAGAACGGATGGCCCTGCTACAAGAAAAATTGAAGATAGGGGCACCAAGTCAGCCTTAGAGACCTCAGAAAAAACTTCCTAAGCCAGGGAGGCTTGTCCCCGAGCTCAGGGAGTTGCATTTGTCCAAACTCAACCCCGAGAGACATATGCCCAAGACCAGAGATCTGAGGGAAAGACTCCAACCCGTCCCGCATGGGGGCATGGTAGGCCTGCCGATGACTCCGTTGACCAAGCCACCCTGCCAACCCCACGAGGGGGAATTCACCCCAAAGAAGAAAGAAGAGTGGCACAAGTCATCGAAACCCAAAGCTCAACCTCGGTGGACATAACAGTTCTTAATGACCGAGAGCTAAGGGCCACCAGGACGGTAAAACCTCCGGCGGGTGTACCGCAGGACTAGTGGATGACTCAGGCGGCCGTTGAGATTCCAATTCCTAAAACGGTCTCCAAGTCTCGCTCGCAAAAGGGGAGGCAACAGAGGGCTAGAGCTTTCAACAAGATGAAGGAAACTCTCCAGATGCTCACCCCCGCTAGAGATGGGAATACCCAGACCATCCCCGCAGCATCCATTGCTATGGCGTTGGAACAGGCTTTCCCAAAACCAGCCGAGGATACAGCTCCAGAGCGACTTCCCGAACCTGCTGCCCCCGAGCCACATACTAATCGCGAGGGAGGAGACCAAGCGATGGTGGGCATGGTAGACGCACCCCATAGCCCGCTCACAAGGGCATTGATAGAATGCCTTTACGGACCTCATAGTCTCGGACAGCCCCAACCAGTCAGTGGACCTCAGGAGGGGGGTACGATGACAGAGCAAGAGTTACAGGAAGATGACCTCCCAGGAGAAGAAGAGGAACACTCCTTGGGTCCCCGAGATTTCGACGGGAATTCCATGACAGAGTCAATACTAGACGACTTGATGGATGAAGCCGACAGGGAGTTTTATGCAGATATAGAAATGGTAGGCCTCCTTCCACCGGAGATTTGGAGAACCAGGGATCAGCCAAGGGCCCTCGAGGGAGATGTCTTCGCCGAGGAGGCCGAATGGGCCTCCTTGACGGAAGCCGAGAGACCAGTCACCGAAGGCATGTTGTTTGAGAAGCCAACCGCAGATATGACCAGACACCTGAAGCCATTGTACATCAAAGCCCACCTCAATGGGAAGTTGTTCAATAGGGTCTTCGTGGATGGTGATGCCATTCTGAACATCATGCCACTGTCGACTATGAAGAGGTTGGGAAGAACGCTGAGGACCTCATTCCAACCACCATGACCATGACCAGTTTCATGGGCCACCCTCTCATACATTGGGAGTGTTGGTGGCCGACGTAACGGTTGGGTCAAAGGTAACTCGATCGACGTTCTTCGTCATTGAAGGAAAGCCCTCATACACGGTGATCCTGGGGAGAGATTGGATCCACACCAGTGAATGTGTCCCCTCCACTCTGCACCAAAAGCTCATGATATGGATAGAAGACAAAGTGGAAATAGTAGAGGCTGATGCTAATCCTTTCCTAGCGGAGATAAAAATGTTCGAAACTGTGTTCTACTCCTCCTACCTGCGTCCTATTGCCATCCCAGGGAACTACGAAGAAGGCAGTATTGAGTCATGCGACTAGACCAAGAAGGGTTTTGAATTCAAAATGTTGGATGACCCACGACCTAGCAATGAGAGTAATGGTTAGTCTCCCTTCGGAGGTACAGAGCCTACTGGACCGATTGCACCTATTTCAAATAGAGTCCAGCATTGAAGAGGCTATGTTTGGTGCTGTGTATGGAGAGGATGAAAGCTCAGAAACTCCTCTAGAGGCTTCGGATGACCTTGGTGACAGGATGTCGGCCGAACCCCCCTACGTAGAGCCCATCCAGAGGAAGATACCCACCTTTGAGGCTCAAGACCCCCTGGTCGGAGTAAATTTGGGAACCGAGAGCGAACCCAGAATGACTAAAGTTAGCGATAAACTCCAACCGCAACAACGTGATCAGCTGGTAGCCTTAATACGGGATTACCGTGACTGCTTTGCATGAGACTACCATGAGATGTCAGGCCTTGATAGAGCCTTGGTGGAGCATAGGTTACCCATCAAGGAAGGTTGCAAGCCCCACAGGCAGCCACCGAGAAGGTTCAACCCACAACTAATGCCGCAGATCAAATCCGAAGTGGAAAGACTCCTAAAGGCAAGGTTCATCATAACTGCCAGGTACGTAGAATGGCTGTCTAATATAGTCCCTGTGATCAAAAAGAATGGCTAGGTCAGGGTCTGTATTGATTATAGGAACCTGAACTTGGCCACTCTAAAGGATGAGTACGGTATGCCTGTGGCTGATATGCTGGTCGACGCCGTGGAAAACAACGCCATCTTGACTTTTATGGACGGCTATTCTGGTTACGACTAGATTTATGTGGCAGAGGCCGACACCCATAAGACTGCCTTTAGGTGCCTAGGTGCCTTAGGTATCTATGAGTGGCTTCTGATGCCTTTTGGCCTTAAAAATGCTGGGGCAACATTGATGTGAGCCCACATGCATGGTGCTTGGATGAAGATCACGAAGATAAAAACCAAAAAGAGTGAACAAGAATTCAAGGGAATATACTTTAATGTGCTCAACCTAATCATTAAGACAAGAGCACATTAAAGGTGACCATCTAAATAGTAGGAAATTTCTAGATAACCAACTCTAGTGTTTCCTATGCTTTGTTTTTCTTTCTATAAATTGTAAGACATTTTTAATTGAGCCATGTTGGCCTTGGATAAGTGGCTAAGGCCTAGTAACTTAGTTTGTGGCCTTGGGCCTTGTTTTATGTTTCTTTTGGACTTTAGAGTGTGGGCCTAGGATCCATTAAATCCACAATATAAATACTTGAACTCTAAGTGTAATTGGTAGAACTTTGATGAATGAAATTCACTTTTACATTTTGAGCATGAGTGCCCTAAGACCTAAGTGAGTGGTGAGTGGCTAGTTGCTAGTGTAGGTGAAGGTTCATCATAGATTCTCCAAGGTTTATTGAGATGAGAACCTTGAGCACACAACCTTGAGGCTAGGAGAGCTCAAGGATAGTGTTGTCCTTATCATCTCCCCAAGGAAGAAGTGGTGGACTTCCTTCTCCACTTCCATTTCTATCTTCTCCATCTTTGATCTTTCTTCTCCTTCATGTAAGTGTTTTTGTCTTTCCTTAGTGTTGTCTCATTTGTATCTTTGATTTTGTGTTGTTAGTGTTCATTGTTGTGTGAGAAAATTGTTGATTTGCTAAGTTTCAAGATCCTAAACTTCAAGATCTACTTTAGATCTCATCATTTGATATCGTGCTCTTGACCACCAACAAGCTTTTGGCCTTTAAAAATGTTGTGCTCTTTCAATGCTTGTGAAACTTTATCTTTATGCAACTTGAGCATATATGGTGTTGGATGATCAAAAGTGTGAAGGTTGAGTTTTGTAACTAAACGAGTGCTAGCCATATTAAAATAACTCTCACCAACCACTTGGAAACAACATACACTATTTTCAACACGACATCTTGCATGGAACAAAGAAGAAGTAATAGCAATAGGAATAGAAGTAGAGATTTTATCCTTACCATTTGGCACCACGGCCGAAGCTTTATCATTTTCAAATTTAGATCTAAAAACTTTTTCCATGTTTGTATTGGTGTCCCTCCTTCTATGTTTCTTTTCATCCTTCTCAACAACATCTCTTTTATACATCATTTCCTCCTCATCATACCTATCTCTTCTATACCCCCTTTGGTCCTCATCATACCTATATTTTCTATATCTCCTTACATAGTACTCATGAGGGGAATCATGTCTCTTAGGAGAAAGATGCCGTCTAGGTGAAACATGTCTCATTTGGCTTCCTTTGTACCCTTCATCCATCATTCAAGTGCAATGTGGTACCTACAAGAAGAGTTAGAGAATAACAAAAAATTTCCAGCCACCAGTAAGTCCTCACAAATGTATTTAGCTCACCAAATGTCACTCCACTCGTGTTTAGGCTTTTTAGGAACAAACACTCAATCAAGGGTTTTTTGGGGAACACAAAAGTAAAGTAGATCACTCAAGCCACTCTATTCTCCAATGATATCTTAGGAGTGAACCTCAAAAAGCCTCTTTCCAACCTTGATGTTGATATTACTATAGATTCTCAAGAAAAGTATTGCCAATCACCAAGAATGCCAATAAAAAGAAAGAAACTACTATGACAAACTTAGGAATTTTGAAGACCAAAATCAAAAATAAAAAATTACGAAAGGCTAAATCAATAAAGAGTATTTAAACACAAATTTAAACTACAAAAAAGAGACTCCAAAAGATTGGTAGCAATGCACCAAAGAAAATACAACAAAATGAGCAAATAAGACTCCAAGGGTAAAATGGTCCAAATGTCCTCAAAAAAAATTTTGAGAAAATTTCACAATGATCCAAATAATGTTTACTAACAATGGGAATTTTTCTGGAATTTTTCAAATTTTTTTGATGCTGCTCCCGTGATTAGGTTGATGCCTTTTTTTCTTGAAAATAATATCTTTTTTTTGCTATTTTTTTCTATTTTTCAGTATTTTCTTTTTTTTGAATTTTTTTTTCAATGTCTCAAATAATACTAGATTTTGAGACAAACAACCCAGCTTTTGAATCACTGAAAAAGGAGCTATATTGAATCTAGAAACACAATTTGAAGTTTTGAACAATCACTTTTGGATCAAACTGCAGAAACTCAAGGACAAAATCAAGAACAACAAGAACAACAATGATTTCTTAAAACAGGTTTATCTCAATGAATACTCAACCAAATCAGACAAAATCGGTATCCATTTCACTCTAAATTTCATAAGGAATACAACTGTGCAACTTTCAGACCCGAATAAGCACTTCTACAAAAAAATGATTCTGGAAATGAATGTTGAAGATGAAGCTTCAAACCTTCAAACTCAACAATGGTAAAATACTCAAAAAAGCACCAAATCAAACGAAATTTGTACCTAATTGAACGAAATTTAACAAGGATCACGAATAAATCATCAATTTGCACAAAAGAGTAGATGAACTTACGAAAAAAGCGATTATACAATAGTAAAACTCGTTTTCGGTTTTGGCTATGGTAAAATGCTCAAATCGCAACCAAAATTCTTCAAACCACTTGCAATAGGTTCTAATCTAGTGCAGAAACTGATATCTAGCAAAAAAATTCAACAATAGTGGTTACAAATCAAAACCGAAATTGAAATGTCAAGAACCAAAAATGGCTACGGTTTTGAACACTCAATTGATAAAATCAAGCTCAGACGAAGTGAAATCAGCGTGTGTATGTCACAAATTTGACAATGAACAAGATGCAAACACAAATTGACGAAGAAAACACACTGAAACTAAAATCAATTTTTGACAGATTCAAGACAAAACGCATGAACAGTGAAAACGTGTGAAAAAAATTTTGCCAAAATTTTACTAGCTTTGATAACCAAATGATGAGATGTAAAGTAGATCTTGAAGTTTAGGATCTTAAAATTTAGGAAATCAACAATTTTCTCACACAACAATGAACACTAACAACACAAAATCAAAGACACAAATGAGACAACACTAAGGAAAGACAAAAACACTTACATGAAAAAAAAGAAAGATCAAATATGGAGAAGATAGAAATGGAAGTGGAGAAGGAAGTCCACCACTTATTCCTTGGGAAGATGATAAGGACAACACTATCTTTGAGCTCTCCTAGCCTCAAGGTTGTGTGCTCAAGGTTCTCATCACAAGAAACCTTGGAGAATCTATGATGAACCTTCACCTACACTAGCAACTAGCCACTCACCACTCACTTAGGTCTTAGGGCACTCTCATGCTCAAAATGTAAAAGTGAATTTCATTCATCAAAGTTCTACCAATTACACTTAGAGTTCAAGTATTTATATTGTGGGTTTAATGGATCCTAGGCCCACACTCTAAAGTCCAAAAGAAACATTAAACAAGGCCCAAGGCCACAAACTAAGTTACTAGGCCTTAGCCACTTATCCAAGGCCAACATGGCTCAATTAAAAATGTCTTACAATTTATAGAAAGAAAAACAAAGCATAGGAAACACTAGAGTTGGTTATCTAGAAATTTCCTACTATTCACATGGTCACTTTTAATGTGCTCTTGTCTAAATGATTAGGTTGAGCACATTAAAGTATATTCCCTTGAATTCTTGTTCACTCTTTTTGGTTTTTATCTTCGTGATCTTCATCCAAGCACCAGGCATGTGGGCTCACATCAAACGTACCAAAGGGCAATGAATGTCATCTTCCATGACCTCATTGGTAAAAACGTGGAAGTACATCGACGATGTGATAGTCAAATCCAAAAGCTTCGAAGCCCACCTGATGGATCTCGAACAAGCTCTGAAGCGGATGAGACTCCACAATCTCAAGATGAATCCTACTAAATGTGCCTTTGGGGTGTCTGTAGGTAACTTCCTGGGATTTCTGGTGCATAGCCAGGGCATTGAAGTGGACAAAAACAAAGCTCGAGCTATCCTAGAGGCAAGACCTCCAAGAACGAAGAAAGAGCTGCAGAGTTTGCTAGGCAAGTTCAACTTCCTAAGGAGATTCATCGCCAACTCGGCAGGAAAGCTTAAAGCCTTCTCGCTATTGCTACGAATGAGGAATGAAGAGGAAATGATTTGGGGAGCCGAACAACAAGAGGCCTTCGACCAAGTCAAGGCTTCCTTAACCAACCCCCTGTCCTGGTGCCTCTGCGGCCTGGGAGACCTCTGAAGTTATACATTGCGGCCGAGGACCAAGCCATCGGCTGCTTGTTGGCTCAGGAATACGGCATTAAGATGAGACACTCGTCTCCTTATTATGCCTATGCCAACGGCCAAGCAGAGGCCACCAACAAGATCATCATTGAACTCATCAAAAAGAACATAGAGGACAAGCCTCGGCGGTGGCACGAGACCCTTAATGAGGTCTTGTGGGCTATGAAAAATTATGAGTCTACGGCCACGGGGGTGACCCCCTATCGTCTGGTCTACGGGCAGGACGCCGTGCTACCACTGGAAATCAGTGTAACCTCGTTAAGCGTGGCACGACAGCACTCCCTTAGCATAGATGAGTACCAGCAAGCCATGTTGATGGAGCTGGCCCGAGCCTACAACAAACACGTCAAACCAAAGAGGTTTGTTGAAGGTGACCTCGTATGGAAGACCATTTTGCCACTAGGGAGGAAAAACCCTCAGTTGGGCAAGTGGTCCCCGAATTGGGACGAGCCCTACATCGTTAGCGAAGTATACCACGGTGGAGTGTATCATCTAATCACTCTAGACGGAGAAGAATTTGAAACAAAGATTAACGGCAACTACCTCAAGGCGTATTATGCTACTCTATGGGAAAGTATGCGAGGAATCGACAGATGGATATAAAGAAACAAGAGAAATATTGTCAGAGTGGCGCGCCACACACCGGCGCCCTAGTGGGGAAATGGAAAACGAAATTAAACACCTTTAGTTCCCCGTTACAAAACCACCCTCTCCTAATAGACACTAAACTATCAAGTAAAACGCTGGTGCTCATTGGTGAGCTAACCGGAGGAAGAATTGCTGAGATCCTCCCTAGGACCGCCAAGAGACAGTGCGAAACTGTTGTCCATGGACAAACCTTGAAATACAACATGAAAGTCAGAGCCGGTAAAGGATTCTCTCTTGAAAGAGACAGATGCACCGCCATTTCCTTGTGCCCATCGGGGGGATGCGAGGACGCTTTAACCATCGGAGAGATTCGCCGGTAGCATTGGCCCAACCCCTGCTCTCTGCCACCGTGATAGCCGCAGTAAACCAACCCGGGAGGATGGGCGGGCCACCGGAGACGCCAGAGATAAGTATCAATGTACCGAAACCCTCGCAAGCCCGGGAAGCGGTAGTTGGAACGATTCTTCTCCCAGCGGCACCAACCAGAACATCCTGTGGGATAATCTCAAGGGGAGAGCTTCCAAGGAATAACGGAAAACTCAAGGAAGTGCCGTCACCACCGTAGTCATGACCTGAAACTTGTAAGCCGGAGGATGGAGGCATGTCAGACAGAGGGGGAAGTGGCAGCAGAGCGGAAAAGAGTTTGGTTCATAAGCAGAGGGATGGTGAAAGGTTGAAGAAAGGGTTGATCTGAGGTAAGAGGCAGTTGAGGCGGAAGCAAGGGATTTCGGAAGGAACCAGTAACCGTGCAGGGATAATGATGAGGGCTATTTATAGCCTCGCAAGAAGTCCCAACCGGCGTCTCCTTAGGAACCATCGCGCAGTCGTTGCGATTACTGCGAAGCCCCAAGTGGCACGTAGCAGGAGTTATGTCCCCTCTAACCGTCACTTCAAATCATTTCAAGGGTTTTCGTACCGTCAATCACGTCCTCAAGGTCGCACGACAGCACAAAAAGTGGGGCAATTGTTAACACTCAAAAATAAATAAGTCGTAGGCCGAGGGCCAAGAGAGAAAAAGGGAGTCACGGTGTAAAGGCAAGCCACACGACAAGGGCAGAAAAGGTATTTGCCAGAAAGAGTGAAACTAAAAAGGAGGTCCTCGGGGCACGCTGAATGACAAAACCCCCCTAGGGAGGGCTACGCCCGGGGGCTAATGAGCCAAGCCGAGGGAAAGTGATTGCCCCAGCCTATAAAGGGCCAAGGCCTAGGTGGCTCGGACACCTTAATCATTGCCTAAAGTGAGCCAGGACAACCGAGCCACCATACGGCCAAGGTAGGGCGGGCATTACTTGGAAGGCAAGACACGGCACGAAGATAGAACGTGGGAACGGTTGAAGTTCAAGCAGAAGAGCGAGGCCGGAAAACGAGGAGCAACGAGCACTCACCCCACTAACCGTGCCAGTGGGGTCGTGGGCAGTTATTTCGCTTCGTTAAGGGCCTATGAAGCAATGAGAGCCATTGATCTTAGATCAATCCAATGGCAGGCAAATGTTGGCTAACATAGTGGCCGACGAGGGCTTGTGTATAATATAGCATTAGAGTGAAATGTAAAACACACGCATCAATCAATCAAACACTACGTTTATTTCATTTTATCTTCCTTTATCGCATTTACTTTATTTTACTTTATGCATTAGCCGTAGTATAATCCAGAGGAGCAGAGTTCCCTCCTCGACGCAATTGCTAGAAGAAAAGAGGGATCAAAGACTATCCAAACCTCTGGCCGACACCACGGCCAGGACCTAAGAGTTTGAGGACAACACGGTCGTAATGGTCAACGTCGAGTTTCAGAGGATGAAAGTGGATTAGGGGAGCTTGGCCGACATCATGTTCAAAGACCTTTTGCTGAAGCTGAAGATTGTTGAGACCGAGCTCGCCCCTATAGAGGAACTGATCTGTCTGGTTTTAATGGGGTTAGGACCAAGCCACTTGGATATGTCGAGCTCATGGTTACATACAGAGAAGATGATCTTTCCCCTACCATGAAAACACAATTCCTGGTCCTGCCCCGAAACTCTCCCTATAACTGCATCATTGGGAGGCCAACCTTGGGTAGATTGGGCGCAGTGGCCTCCACTGTTCACCTAAAAAGAAATTCAACTCACTGAAGAACGAGGTAATCACGATTGCTACCGACCTTGCAAAAATGTGCCATTATCTCTCTATCAAGTTCGAGCATAAGGCTGAGAAAAAGAAACCTGAAGCGCACAAGGAATTTGAGGTCAACCTGACCGACCTTGATGCTTGCTACGATCCCGATAGTTCAGAAGACGAACAAGATGACCAACTCATCAAAGAGTTGAAAAAGAAGAGTAATGGCAAATGGTGGATGTGCGTGGACTACACTGACCTGAACAAAGATTGACCAAATATGCATTTTCGGTTCCGAGTGTAGACAAGCTGCTAGATAGTGCATCCGACTTTCGACTTCTGTCATTTCTAGATGCTTACTTTGGGTAAAACCAAATACCAATGTATCCTCTTGACCAGGAGAAAACAACTTTTATGATAGACAAAGGCAATTACTGTTATAGAGTCATGCCCTTTGGTCTGAAGAAAGTCAGTGCTACCTACCAGCGCGTGATGAACAAGGTCTTCCAAGAGAAGATAGGCTGAGTTGTGGCAGTTTAACTGGATGACATGATTGTGAAAAGCAAATCTGATGAGGGCCTGTTTATTCACTCAAGAGTGAAAAAAAAAGAAATAATGTCTCTTTATAATCAATTTGTGAATATAAAAAAAACTAAGAAGTTTTTAGTAACATTTTTTCTTCATTTAGGTGTTGATTTGACTATTTGAGCCTTTATTTTAATTCTTTGAAGTTTGGAATTTTAGTCGCTCATTTTAGATTTTGATGAGCTAAGGATAAGTGAATAAGCGAGACATAAAGAATAGAATTGGGTTCATGAAAGAAAACTTTGTCATGTTTTGGTAAATATAGAAGAGGTATACAAATTTAGATTATGGATCATCATTAGAACAAATTTATTTATCCTCTGCGTGCAAAGCTCTCCTTCAAGAGATTTAACACTACTGCATGCCCAATGTTAAATTCAAACCCAGAACTTTGGTTAAGTTGGAAGAGACCTCAATCATCGCATCCAAGTGTTCTTGGGAAAAAAATTTATTGTTTGATGATCGCTTCAAACCTCTACGTCATTAAACATGCAAAAATGTTAAGCTGTATTTGGAATAGAATCCATAGTTTGACTAATGATTTGTTGGCCGCGTGTATTGCACCCTGTTAAATTTGTATAACTTTGATTGAAGGATTGATGTAGGTTTCAGTATTTTGTTAGGTTGTCGGCAGTGGCGGATCTTCCCTACTACTGGGGAGGACCACGGCCCGCCCTAAAATATCACATGAAATTACTAAAATGCCCGTATTTTGAAATATTAACTACTAAATATATAACTATTTTGCGCAACAATTAACAAAATGAAGGTGTGGTGCAACCTTTGTAAGGAACTTATGCCATTGTTGGATATTGGATACTATGTTCAAGTCTTGGTAAAGTCATTTTGTGAACTTTTTTTTATTTTTTATTGATTTTATTCTCGCCAACAAAATGTATATCATAGAAATTGAACCCATGACAATGGCAATACAAAACTGCACTAACTACCACTAGACCAACAATTTCTATTGTTATTGAATATATAAACTTAAAATTTAAAATATATGTATATATATATATATATATATATATATATATATAATACTGATCAGCGGTCATACGCGGGTCAAAATAATTATAAAGAAATAAAATATAGTACAAAGAAGTTAACCTTGGTCGTCTCATGAGGACCTCTGGATTAAAGAATACCAGAATCAAGAACCAAAGTAACAATAAAATGGGGGTTTTTTAGGGAAAGAGTTTGATGTTTAACGAAGAAAATCAATTAAAGATACGCAGTCAATCCATTGGTTTCGGGTGCGTTTCTTGGATTTATCATCGGTTCTAAAATAAAGATTCGTGCAAGGTTTGATAATTCTTGATTGATCATAAACTAAGTGAACAAGGGTCAGTCAGTTTATACAAATTCGCACCGTTTTAAAGCAAGCGTCAAAACAATGTGTTCAATCAATCGTGATAGTGAACAAGCGTCAGTATCACAACTAACGTCATAACTGAATTCTATCAATCTTATAAACAAGAGTCCTAGACTCTGTCAATTCCTACCCAAACTAAATTAAACAAGCGATAAAATAGTTTGAATAATGAAAGTTGCAAAACAAAATCATGATTAAGCAAAACTTAATCATAAAACGAATCACATAAGCAAATCACAGAGTTTGAGTAATTAAGCAAAACACAAACCGAATTTGCAGCAAAAAGTACGAAGATGAAATTGATAGAGAAAAAATTAAAATCATAAAAACGAAATAAACATTAAGCACTGAACCTAAAAATCCTTACAAGCAACACCCTTCACCAATAGATTGATCTAGGGCCTTAAGCTTCCATGGAGGTTAGGGCACAAAACGTAAAATTGAAAGTTAGGAATGCGTAAGAGAGCAAAGACGACTCTGAAAAGCGTATTTAGACCCAGAAAACAAAAAACCTAAATCCCTAAATGGGTTCTTGGATAAAAGCCCGATAACAAATAGTAATTGGCTCATAAACCAATAATTGACTAAACTGCTTCGGTAATTCGCAGTTTTGCCTTTACATACTTCAGAATTGGGTTTCGAGCTCAACAAAAGAATTATAGCTCTATTCCTTAGCTTTCAAACGCATGCTCGCACGCCTTAATCGAGATAACCGTAGCCAAAGTTATGGCCTGCAGAGTAGACAGGGATCAATATGCAATAAAAACAAGAATTTGCTATAACGCTCAATTAAGACCCAAAGTCTAGGCGCGTGTTAAGGCTCAAATATTAGGTACAAAGCACAATTAAAAACACCAAATGCAAAGCTAGAAAGATTGCATTAAAATGCACTGATCAAATTCCCCCACACTTAAGTTTTTGCACTCCAGGCAAAACACACAAAACAAGACACGAAAACAATACATGAGTTTCCAATGAATCCAAAGAATGCAAAATCATGAGAGAGATACTTCTCCTAGGATTCAAGAAGAATGACAATCAGAGAAAGCACTTAATTACAATCAAGGCAAACAAGAGAATAGAGAACCAAAAAGTTAATCATAAGTGATGAGTTCTCACAAGATATGTGTAAGTAATGCGCTCAATCACTCAAGTGTCTAGGCTTGTGTTTACTCTCATATATATATATATATATTGAGCACATCAATGAGAGGTGGCACTACCATATGCTTGACAAGCTTCTAACATCCACACTTAAAAACACATGCACATAAGATCAAAAGGTCTTTATAAGGGTTGTAAAGCGGCCAAGGTCAAGGTGGGATAATCCTAAGGGGGAACTAGGCTAAAAAGAATCAAAGAGGACAAAGAAGATACGATGTTAGAGAACATTTCCCACTAAAAAGTTAGAGAATATTTATCCATCTCACTAATTTTTTTGCCAGCTTATATGAAATAACAAATAAACACTATTCAACATTATTGCACTATCATAACTAGGTTCGAACCAATAAATCTACATCTCTATGGGTGTGCTTGATTTGCTAAACATAAGGGACGAGACAAAACAACTCTAGTTGTGTTTCGTTTGATTTGGAAATTGTTCATGGTACTGGACAAAAGTGGAGGCAAAGAACAAGACAAAAACCCAAATTCTTGTCATTTACAAAATTACAGTACAACATTCTGTTTCATAGTACAACCTTCTGTCCCAAAAAGGTACCAAAATACTACATTTATTTTCTACGCAATAATCTCTCTCTCTCTCTCTCTCTCTCTCTCTCTCTCCCTCTCTATCTTCATTCTTTCTCCTTTATTCTTTCTTTCTCTATCATTTTTTTCCTACCTCTCTCCCTTGTATACCTTCTATCTTCTCATCTCATAACCTCTCTCCGTCATCTTTCTTTCTCTATCATTCTTTTTCTCTCACATTTTTCTTTATAATTTTTTAATTGTATTATTATTATTATGTGTTATATAAATCATTATAAATATTATAAAGTGAATTAAAGTAAATTTTACATTTTTTTTGTTTGTGTTGTCCATTATTTACCAAACAATGTACCTGACAAAAGTTGTTCAATACTTACTTGTTTACAAATAAATTGACCATAGGTCGCTAAAACTTCCAATGCAATAAAAAATGAGGACTATCACTAATTTATTTTCTCTAGATTTTTTTCCTCTTGTGTTTGCTATTTAAATTTGCCCTCACTATAGCACTAAATAAATAGTCGGACAACCCAAATCCTTACTCTTACAATTCCTATCTGCTCGCTCATGTATTTTTCCTTTTTAGTAGTGCGGGTTATGCGGTAGAATTCCCTTTAACAACAGATTGTAATTATATATGGCAAGCATAGGGATTTCAAATTGTAAATCCAACGCAATTTCACTCTCTTTCTCACATGATATCCATATTAGGTCAATTGGTTCGCTTCTTTTCGGCCTTTTTTTTTTCTCTTTCTACTTTAGAAGGGTATTAAAGTAAGGTAAAGACAACTCATCTCTCTCTCATCATTATCATCAGTAAGCATCGATGATATTGTACAAAGGCCCGTGGACCGAGCCCAATATGGTTTAGAATTGCATTTAGGTGTGAAATTAACAAAATAGATCTCAACTTAAACAACATTATAAACTTAAAATTTGATAAGTTAAGCAACAAAAATACTAAATAAGCATATAAATTATCTAAATTAAAATTAAAATAATATAAAGAAAAATTTTAAAATTTTGCTCTCTCTAAAATATATTTTTTTGACTGTTTTTTGTAAAATATTAATTTTATATATGTTTTTATTTTTACTAAGTTTCAATTCAAGTTGAAAATTGAAACAGCTTCAATATCCAAAACAAAGTTTTTTTGTTCGAAAAAAACTAAATCGAAAAACCCATTTTTTATGTTACAATTTTTTTAACAACTATAGGCGTCAAAAACAAGTCCCATTATACCAGTAAAAAAAAGGCCCATTATTGGTGTAAATAAAAAGCCCATCATGCTGCAAAAAAATCCTATTATCCGAAACCCTAAATGCTCCCACAACAAACTTCAGCCGCAACATAAATGCTCCCACATCAGGTTCATGTTCCCTCATCTTTCTTTCTTGTCTCTTCTTAGTTTTCTTATAGCACACACCACAGTTCTCGTCATAAAACAGAAGATCTGGCCAAAACGGAAATTTCGCTGGTGCACATACCGATGCGAACCAGAGACGCAGATCCAAGATCTGCCTAAAACGAAAATTCCTGTGACGAAAATTCCTGTCATTTTCATCCTACTTGCGGCTATTTCTAATTACAAGATTCGGTTTCCACTACTGTTGTTTTCTTATCTGGATCTTGGAAAAATTGCATGAAGATGAAAGTGTAATATCAAGGTTCTTACTATTTTGCCTCTTATCTTTCATGCATCAATGATTCTTGTTATCTTATATTTTTAAAGAATCTTTCAAAAGACTTTCAAAGATTTTGTGTTGCATCACCACAAAGTGCAGTTGTACATTTAATGATATTGGACAATTTGATTTTGTTTTGGTCAAACATATTTTGTAAAAGAAATTTTGTCTTTTCAATATTTCCTTTCTTTAAGAACAAATAAAAAGAAATATTTAACATTTTTTTTATAAAAAATGTATGACTTTTGAAAAAAAAGAAGTATTTATTAAATTTTAAAAAATCTCAAATATATATTAAAATAAGTTATACATACAATCCATTCTTACCATATTTTTTTATACTTCTCTATTCAATCTTTCTTATTTTGCCCTATCTAGCTACTTTGATCTCCAATTGCAAAAATGGAAGTCGTTTTTGAATTCTATGTGTTGAAATCTTAAAAAGGCTTAGCCTTTCTTGTTTTATTTCGGTGAAGTTGATGTCAGATCTCTCGTAACTTTGATGAGATATTTTTTGGTCACACATTTTGTTTCATTTTAACTTTGTTTTAGTTTTAATAATTCAAAAAAGTTATGTAGAATTGGTTTTATATTTTTTTCAATGCTTTCACTTTCTCTGAATTTTTTGTGTGGTTTGATGTATTAATTACAACATCAAATTGTAGTAATAGAATTAGGTTGTTTTTAGAGTTAGAGTGTCGATCAAATCATCAAATTGTTCACCAGTGAACCATTAAATATGACCGTAGAATATAGTATGAAAATTTATCACAATTGAGATTTAATATTAGTTGATTCAATCTTAACCACTAATAGTAATTTTCACAATATCTTACGACTAATTTTAGTGGTTACCGGTTAATGATTTGATTTGCTCTGTCACCATAGAAACACTATTAGAATTTAAAGAGATGTTTTTTTAGCCGTAATTAAAATCAATTTGTTATTTTTCATTTTTTTACTAAATAAATGTAAATTGTTATTGAGATATGCTAATATGCAAGGTTTGAATAATGAATTTTTTTTTCCACATGTTTTTGCCTATCTGAATCTCGTGGACACTTTTCATTTTTCATGATCTAAATATGCACCAATGTTTTTTAAAAAACCACTTTGGATATTTACTCGTGTTTTAAAAGGTAAATTATTCTCATTTATTTTAATTACAGAAATGGTGGCAAAACTCTCTTTTAAACTCATTTGTCAACGCTAACTCTATTATTGGTTAAAAATCACATGGTTCCCATTAATTAATAATTAATTATGAATTATGAATGCGTTACATTTTCAAAGTGGTGGTCTCATTAACCAATCATGCGTTGTGTTGGAGTGTTTAAAACAGAGTGTTACTAGTATTTTTTAATTAATTTAAAGTTTGGCTAATTTTATTTTGAAATTGGGCTATAGTCTTTTAAATTGTTTTGCTTGCGAACTTTTTTCGATGTTTGATTTCGTTTTGTTAACAAAATGCATACGTAAAGGTGAATACATGCGGATGTGTATACATCTTTTTCCATTCTTATAACATAATTCTAGATTTATTGTCACAAAATTTTGTCATACATATCACTTTGTTTTGCATTAAACCTCTTCTAATATAGAGTTAGAATGTTTCGTTGCGTTTCGTTAACAAAATGCATTTGCGCTCATTGAATATGTAATGTTGTGTACTCATATTGTCGTTTTTCTAAATAAATTCTAGATATGTAGTTATGAAATAAGTTCATGACTTTATTTTGTAATAGTCCTTTAAATATCTCCATTGAAAGTTTTGTCATTTAATTATTCTATTGACAAAATATAAATTATTGAATACAAATATGCTTATTGTCCACATAATTATCCATGAGTATTAACTTGAATGAATACGAGGGAACCACTACTCTAGCCAATTTTCCTATTGCGCCCCACAGTGGCGGAGCTTGCCCAAAATATTGGGGGGTGCCGTAACTACTAACTAAAATATTATAATAGTAGCGGAATTTGCCCAAAATGTTGAAGCTATACAATTTTCATCTTTGTTGGAAGATTTCATCTCGAAATATGCATCAATTTTGTTAGCCTTTTTTTGTACCCCCTCCTTATACCCCATACTCCCTAAATTGACCAAATGCAATTACCCTTGAAATAAAAAAAAATCCGGAATTACCTAAAAATTAGGTAAATTCGGAACACATTTTTTGGATTTTCGGATTTACCTCATTTTAGAGATAAATGTGGAAGCCAAAAGATAAATGCGGAAGCCAAAATGACTTCCGATATTATCCTCCGATGAGATAATTGCGAAAGCCAAAAGATAATTGCGATGTTGTTAAGGGTAGGAGTATAGTAAAAAAAAAACTTTTTTTTGGGGTACCACAGCTCCCCACCACTCCCATGATCCTCCGCCACTGGCGCCCCACACCATTGTGATTATTCTTGCTTCTATTAATCACACCTATATTTTGTTATGTTTATTGCAGTTATCATTTGGTGGACTTCAACATTTGCCATGTCCAATGCGTCAAAGAGATTAGTTGCTTCTGATAAACATGAGAGAGTAGGGCCTGATTACTTTGGATATTATTCAACTGAAGTAGTAAATCTATTGTCACAAGATGAGAATATATTGCCTGATGCTACCCACACATATGGGCTACCAAAATATAAATATAATGAGTGTAGAAAGGAATTAGCTAATTGCAATGATATTTTTTTGAGTCCATTGTATAGTAATGGTGTTGGGCTATCAGACTTTCAAAATGACAGATTAAGATTATTGCTCAGACAGAGTGCATTCTCTCTTTCATCAGAAGTTGACGAGGTATTATGCATTTTGAACATGACTCATAATTTTTTTATTAGTCTTGCTTTTGCGGTCTATTTCCTAGTCAATCATTTGTTAAAATGACTCTTTTCATGAGACTTATAATTATTACCTTGAGAGCCTTGTTATTCCATCCACATTTGACCATGATTCAAATGTCAAATATTAAGCCCAAAAAAGCGTGTTGAAAGTATCACATGACTAGCGATATTATCCGGTGCTTATAAGGCTTGGACAATTCTCCTCTCACCAGCTAATTTTGTGGTGTGTTATTCCATTTGTATTTCTCCAATCTCCAAATTTCTAGCCTCGAGTGAGAGGGTGTGTTGAGATCTCTATTATTTCACCCATAGTACCCAACACATTCCCACCCTTACTCACATTATATGTTCTTGTCTTGAGATATTTATTTATACATTTTACTTTGGCTCTGAGCAGGTCGTAGACCCAGTTTTTGCTATGTGTCATTTGCTGTCCGGACTAAGAAGCAAAAATCATTCATTGAATCATACGACCTCCACATCTAATGATGTACAACAAATTCTTTGTGAAACTCAAAAGGTGTCCTCACCATCCCCTTCAGCTACGCCCAACATCCTTACACAAAGTAGTGATGTCAATCCCCAGGTATACTTTTGATAAAGGATTTTATCCAATGTCATTTTCTCCCTCATTCTAAAATCATCAAATCATAGTTGAAATACTTCAGGTATGAACGTGTGGTGTTAATTTGTCATTTTGTCTAAGCTGATAAAAAAACTAGTTGGGTAGCATATTTATGCTAGTACATAAGGTTTTGATGAATTTTTGATGTGTGTAGATTAGATCATATTTGCTTATTTCTTAATCATCTTATTCATCTAGGGGCAAAAACTTGTTGCATCTGCTTTAAGCTCTAGGGGCAAATACATATATATGCATTAATTTCTTATTCATCTTCTTCCACCAATATGTATTTGCCCCTAGAGCTTAAAGCATATGCAACAAGTTTTTTTTGCTTGCTCCTCACTGGCTAAGTGTATGTTAATGGCTCACCTACACCAGCTAGATTGGCCACATCTCCCCAAGCCAAGTTGAAGTCATTAAAAATCAAATCTTTTTCGGCAACCTCAGTATCTCTTCCAATTAGTAACAATTCATTACTTCCGTCTATATCATTTATAGGGATTAGATCAATCACATCACGACTGTCAAATCGTAGCTTAAGAGCTTGTTTATATTTAATGTAAACCATGTCTTGCAACCTTTAATGATCATGCCTACTTCTCTTCTTCGAATGAACCTATATTGTGATAAAAGAAAATGTCAAGTTCACTTTCCCAATCACTACGAATAACGAAAGCTCTATATTTTGAAGAAAATGCACTTAGCCACTTAGCAGTAGATAGTGTTGTCCTTTGCTCTTTTTGCAATGTTCAAACCAAACATTCCTTTTGCCCTCTTATAGATAGCCAACCCATTAAAAATCTTCTCTTCCATTTCTAAATTTCCTCTAAGCTTCTCGCTGCACTTATAAAGCATACCGATGACTTCAAGATCATTTTCAATTTCTTGGATTCTTGTAGAAGAATTTTGGGTTTAGAAAATACCCTCCTGCATGCATGCATGGTGGAATTGACTTTCCCATCTACCATCAATGATTGTAAATAATTCTTTGTATTTCTCTTAATTTCCGTTGAAACACTTTTGAATTGCGTCTTTTGCTCTATAAAGCAATGGGCTTCATAAATATAACCCATTACTGACTTTTTCTCATTATCAACTAGCCTAAGCACTCTCACAAGAGGTCCCATGGCCTTAAGGGTGTAAAGAACATCATTCCAAAAGCTAGGCAAACGCCAGTTGTCCTCTTTGCCTCATGGTCTGTAGCAGTGTTAGTCTTATTCCATTTCTCCATAGTAGACATTTTCCTTGGGTTGTTTTTCTATTAATATAGCCTTTACAAAGTAAGAAAGGAAGTAGCAAACCTTGTCACTCTATGCCTAACCAATTCCATCTTGCTTGTGAGCTTCCTTGTCATGTTCAAAGCCAATGTGTGGTTATAGATAAACTACATCAATAGTAATTCTTACTTACCGACCATCTTATAGTTACTTTCATTGTCAAATAAGTTGGGCTTCACTGCTCTCTTCGATCTTCTCCCCAAAATTTGAAAGCATCAACACTTTTCACAAACATTGACTCTATTGGACAATTCAACAAAAAATTAATCAAGATTGTATTCTTTCTGTCTGTCAATGCATTCGACATAGTAGAATATACGTACAATGTCTGTTCTTCTTTATGGCCCTTCAACAACTCCTTTGTGTATTGCAACTCACTTTTAAAGAGAGGAACTCTACACTCGATAGATGGGACCCTTCAAATGAGGACCATAATTCTCGGTCGTCGCAAGCATCAAATGGAAGCTTTTCGAATTCACAACATTAAAAGTAATCCCATTTGTAATCAAGAATCTTTCTATATATTGGTTAGTTCTTATCCTAGCTTCCTTGTCGAAACCATCTTTTATGTTTGTTTGCTAGCTAGCTTTAACCAATTTGATGGTTGTCTCAGGGTCCCCAAAAAAAGTGCATCCAATGGACCTTTGACATTACTCCTCTTAGCAATAGAATCTAAAGAGGGGTCGTTTTGTAGCCTTTTTCCTTTTCGGATACTCATAATCTCTTGCAAATCAGCCATTTCATCTCACTTGTTCCTCTATCAGCTCAGCCAAGGCCACATCATCCCTTAACCCTTTGCTAGCTTTAACCAATTTGATGGTTGTCTTAGGGTCTCCAAAAAAAGTGCATCCAATGAACCTTTGACATTACTCTTTTTCTTAGCAATAGAATCTACAGAGGGGTCGTTTTGTGGTCTTTTTTCTTTCCAGATACTGATAATCTCTTGCAAATCAGCCATTTCGTCTCATCTTGTTCCTCTATCAGCTCAGCCAAGGCCATATCATCCTTTAACCCTTTGTCCTCTCAAAGTCTTCATTAAACAATGCTTTCACTTTTGGTGATATTTTTCTCCAAGCTCCAACATCTCCGTTATTCCCATTTGATGTCTTTTGGCCCTAGTCATTCCTCTCGTACTTGTTTATGACAAAAATCACAGGCTACAAATTTCCTATCTTTAATAACTTTCAAGCTATTCCAATGCCAATCAATGTCAAGCTTCTCTCTAGTGGGCTTCTCCCAAGTTCTCATTTTCCCCTCTTGCTTTTATACTACTCAAAGACTCACATTTTCCCTCCTAATTGCTGACATGACAGTAATGGTTAAAACAGCCTCTCATTTCCCTCCCTAAGCCATGATCCCTTATATCTCACTTATTTATTCCCTCTCATAAATTTTATTTATTTTGAGGTCCTAACAATCTCACAATCCTATTCTGTTAGATTGTTTGTCCCTTTAAATTACTCCTCACTCATCAAAGTTTTTCGATTATAAGTTGTATTGGTCCTTCCTGCTGTGCCTGTACGACAACCATCAACTTCTGCCGACAACTCTTTGCTTCTATTGCTTCTAGGAAGTTAATGTTTTCTCTTGTAATAGCATAGTCCACCAACTGCCGCCACTTCTCCCATGTGAGAACATCGCAAACTTTGTTCGTCATCTTAATTCGCATGTTGTCGTCACTGGCTGTCTTTCCTTGACTGTTTGTGGTGGCCAACCTCTCCATCATTTTACTCCAATTTTGCGAGATGCCCAGCTTGTTGATTGAATCGTTGTTCCAAACACTCTTCAAAGCCTTTGTGATTGCAATTCAATGTTGTAACCATTCACTCCAAAGCTTTAATTCTTAATTCCTGCTAATGGAATTACCCTCGAAGATACAGTGTACCCCTCCCTCTATCTGACTCTTGCTCTATAAATTCCCCGCTAACCTCCTAACTAACTCAAGCTGTTAGTAACTTCCTAATTGACTCCAACTCTCAGTTAGTTTGGTTAAGATCAACTACAACTGTCTTTTTTCGCCTAACATAGATCTTCTTGATTGGGGGTTGTGGCCTATCACATCGACAACAAAGGATCCATGTCTCAAAGAAAAGGCATGCACCAAAGGCGGGACCTCTTGTCTTCAGGGTCAAAGACTCAATCTGTTTGTTATAGGTTTTCCAAGGTTCACATGTATGAAATCTTCACCACAAAATGCTCTAAGCGATAGTGGCATAAGGAGCAGCAGGCTTCATATGTGAATTCCATGAAATGGTTCCTTTGAGATACCTCAAGATCCTTTTTAGAGTTGTCCGATGTGTGTTCAGTGTGTCAGCCATAAATTGACCTACCTTGTTAACTGAAACTAAATTCTAGTATAGTTATCGATGCATATTGAAGAGCATCCTACACATATCTATTTCCTGAGTTGTTAGAAGAAATAAACATATAGGCAGAAGATACTTAGCACTATGGTTGTATTTCTAGTGCATGCAAGTTACAACATTTGTGAAAATATGCTTAAAAGTGCAAAAAAATAATTTCCCCACTTCGTCCCCTTTTCATAACTTTTAGGTGAGTGAAGATGTCCAGTTCCTTTTGGAGAATGCTAGTGTGGAGGTAGAGGAGATGGTGAAAAAATATTCCGATGATCTATCTGAAACGGTAATTTTCTCAAAGCTATCCATTGATAGCTATGATTACAATCTATAATGCGTCTGCTGTTTTTATAAAAATCATATTATTCATGTCCTTTAGGGATTAGTGAGAGTGAAGCCATCGCTTTATATGATATATATAAATGTAAATATATGAACTGAAATGTTTATCTAATTGGTGTTTAATATTGGCTTTTAGCTAGGGTATATGGAACAACAACTTGAGTTGCTTCTTGATGCTGTGATGTCAAAGTGCAGGTATGTTGTGATACTTTTAAATGGATATAAAAAACGCCAGCAAACTTGGTTTATGTAAGTTTGTGAAGCATCTGTAAACGCAACATGTAAACTCATAAGAATTTAGCTAAAACAAATTATTATTTTTGAAACTATAGATGAAAGTTCCGTTCATAATTTTGTTAAATTACCTCAAAAGTATTATGTGCAATACATTTAACAAAAATAAATATGAAGACAAAATCAACAAACAAGATCACCATGCAAATAATTGAATCAAAGGCATAAAATCATTTTGATTGAACTAAATTTCAAGGTAAATTCCACTAAGAACAACGCAGATAAGTTTTTTACACCAGATATGTTCTGTAGAGGAGAACCCAAGAAAAAGAAACGGCAGCCTAGTTCTCAGAAAACAAAAGAAAATAACCTAGAAACAGGAATTGACACCAGACACTGTGCCAACCCTTTGCCATGCGGTGGGTCCCCTATTTTTATCCTCTCTTCAATGACCACCTCCCCTATAATCTCCTTCACTATGCTATCATGCCCCAAGTGGCATTATCTACTATCATGCCCATCTTACCTTTCCTCTTCCTATTACCACCTTGTCCATTAGGTGGTAGTTAGGAAACAATCTGCGGTTGTCCTCTAGATTGCAGTCATGTCATATGGGAAGCAAATGTGCATTAATCTTTTTAACTAGTGATGTTATTTCTAACGGTTGTGCTAGTAAGTAAGTTGCCCACTCATCTACTGAGGTAGATTCTTTGCTGTGCTTCAAGCATTGTAGGAGACATTGGACCATAGTTCTGCCAATAACATGACAGCCACTTTAGTCATAGGTATAAGTAAATGGTTCAAATAGTCATTCAAGAAGCTTCTATGTTGGAATTTGTCACCCCAATTCAGTCATCCATTTGAGTCAGACAGAGAGCTGAATTTAAGCTTTGTACAGGGTAGGATTAAAAGCTACTTCCTGAACTAGCATATGAATTTGAGAGGTAAAAACCATGTGACGTATAAAAAACATGAATACAACATAGTGTTCTTGAATGAGGAAATAGGTATCTCATTCAGTCCTTACTACCAAGAAAATTGAAAGTTACGAGAGGCAATAGGAAACAACAAGGATCCACAAAGGGTTATAAAAGCAACAGTCCCAAATAGATGAAGAAAATGAAAAATTGTAATCTACAAATAAAATCTCACAACTCTTGTTTGTGACATGTACGTTTCCGAGTTTATGTAACAAAATCTAGTGATCCCTTATTACCGCTTATGGAGAGATACACATAGGCGATTCAAATCAGATTAGAAATTGAATTTGGAAGAATCATTTGAACATTTGCCTTCAGTGAATATGTTCAGTTTGCTTTTTGGTTGTCAAAATTGCAGAAAGGCTGTATAGTGGTCATTCTTTTGTTTCAATTTTTCAGTGATGACAAGTTGAAAGTAAGAATGAGGACTATATTGGCAGAGAGCATGTTTAACTTGACATCCTCTTATTTTTAACTTGACATCATTGTGAAATTTTGGAAGTAAGGATGACGATTATATTTGCTTTCTGCAATTTTAATAGTAAATATTGAATATATTCACCGAATGAAATATATTCATCAAAGAGAAAAGTTCAAATGATTCTTCCAATTTCATCTGTTCAAATGATTCTTTCAATTTCAACTCCTAATTTGATTTGAAACACTTATGTGTATCAGCCCTCAAGCTGTAGAATGTTCATACATGTTGAGATATAATAGAAGGGATCTGCTACATATCACGAGATATGTTTTTCATGAATGTAGTACACACGTCAAAATGTTAGAATAACCCTTCTTGTTTGCACATGGGTCTCTTCAGCCACAGCACCATGAACTACATATGTCAGTTCTGGCTGTGAAAAATGGCTCAGTTTCTGTATAAGCCAACACTATTTCTGTGAACATTACATGGTGATGTTGTCGAGGACCCAAACCTCCAAGGGCTAAAAAGAGCTTCTAACCTACATTGTTAATCTTTTCTTCTTTGGCTATATTATGAAATAATGGGTATTCTTACAACAATTTAATATTCCGAGTTCCTGATACCTATTTACAGGTCAATGACCCTTGGTGAGAAACAGCAGCTACAGATATTAATTCAGAAGCTACCAGCAAGAAACCTTGACCGTGTGGTGGAGATAATTTGTCGAAGTAGGCCAGTAGAGGAACAAAGTTGTAACCAAATACTCGTTGATTTGGAAAAACTGGTAATACTCTAACTGGGGCATAGATGTTTGAACTTGGTTAACATAAATAAATCCGTTGTCTACTTTTCTTTTTTGGCAAAAATGACATGAAAAAGCATCAAAATGGACAACAGAGATTCTCATTATGTTGGCACCACAGTTGCCATCAATCATTTGTAGAGTTCACCAAAATTATCAGCATTATATGATATGATGTATACATTGTGCAGGACAATGCTACACTCTGGAGACTTTATTACTATGTTGAAGCTGTTGAGAAAGCCAAAAGTCTTTCTTGTAGTGATGAGGCCTGATTCACTAGAAGTTGTTGAACGCTCTTGAGAAAGTCTCAACCGTAGTTCTAGTTCACTAGAACTTTTTTCTGGCCAGAGCTCACAAGAACTTTCTTAGTAGGTTTTTCTTATCTTCCTAATTGAAGGGTGGCAGATTTTGAAAGTGCTGACCTATATATCTCATTACAATAGGGAACAAAATGAAGTATCTTTTTAATGCCCCACGGGAAGTGTATATATACTGAGAAATTAGGTACCAAAAATGTATTGTCCTTGACTCTTGTAGGTTCTACGATTAAATCATCATTGCATCATGTATTGATAGCAAAACTTGAGTTCTCTTTCTAATAGTAGTTAGATGTACATTTTCCAACTACTTATTCTAGTTATTTTGTATTGCTTTTCATCCCTATATTTTCCAACCCCTGTGACTTACTAGTTACTATGCTGGCCGATCTCAAATTGAACACAAAAGTGCTATATATCACTGCTTTTATCTTGAGAGAATTTACTTTAACGCAGTAGCAGTCTCGCTAGCCATTAGTTATACTCCACACTTTAATAACTACACATTTTGATATCAATTTTTGGTGTCAAATTTTGATGTTCAATGTAACGCTGCCAAATCAATTGTATTTTGACGAGTTAAGATCCTTTCAAGTATTTGTTGTGTCAAGTGGGAGAGAGTAACACATGAAATAAAATAATAAATATTTTTAAGGTGAATTCTTAAGTACCTACTACATAATGTGTCGTACCAACACCTTGATGAGTTGTCAAAACAATAAGAGCCGATGTGTTTAAATATTGCCAACTCAACTAATAACAGTTAATTTTGAGAAATTGTATAATTTATGCTCAGCTTATGTTTTCCTTCCCCTGGCGTCTACGTTCTCACTTCCTCGGGTCATCGTTTTCGCCAAAGGTACGATTTTTAATTCACAATTGATAGATGTTTCTATGGTTCTCGCTGTTTCTTTGAGTTGTTAAGTAGCAAGGTTGAACCGGATTTTTTTACTAGCACACCATTTGTTTGATGAAATTCTTATGTGTAAATTTCTTGTAGCAGCTGTTACCAATAGTTGAGCATCTTTGAATCATTTTAGTTTTGCAATTCCTTGACTATCAGTTATGCTCTTGTTGATTCCTTTCTTATTTTACTTGTTTTATTATTGAATTACATAGAAATCAATTCTGATTTCTGTCTTATTGTACTTGCTTTAACGTTGAATTACATAAAAATCAATTCTCAAAGAGAGACCGAACAGTGATTCGAATGCTTTTGGGACTATTTCATTAATGGAATGGTTTTGAGCTTATGGGAAATTAACCAGTGTAGTTTTCAATTAGAGGCGGAGCAATGAGTACTTATTTGATTTCAGATATTTTATTATTGACTTTGTTTTCATTGCAATTTTTATGTTATCATTTACTATACAGTCTATACTACAATCAATACTGGCAATTTGGCATATGATTAAAGAACTTAATAGTAATTGTTGATTAAGAACTAGAATTGGTTTACCAAATCTCATGTGCAGGCACTTCCATTGTGCTATGATCTTACATTGTTTGATTGTGCTATGATCTTTGACATGTGTTCTTCTTCTCCATTAAAATGCATAATCTTACATTGTTTGATTGTCCAAAAAAAACAATAGGTTTCTTTTATTGCGTGTTTCAGAACGTTTGAATTCAACATTGCTCTAATTTTTGAAATATTGTGTGTTTTTATGTCTCCTTCACAAAATCCTGATACAAGAAACAAAATGAGACAAATTGAAACTTTTTCGTCAATCATAGTTGTGATCCTAATTGACTTTAGTTGCTGTTTATCTTAATCTGAGAAGTCTTGGTTGCGACTATTTATTATATGCTTTGAAGATATTTTGTCTCTGTGCCAAGTAATTTCTAATGGCTGCGAATGATGGAGGTGGGGATGGTGAAGAAGTGAATAGTTTGAAAGATGTCTGTAGTGAGGAAGGAAAGGAGAATCAGGATACTTTCCAAAAGGTTATGGAAATGGCGAATGATGAAGGCTATAGATTTTTTATATTGTCTATGCAAAATGTCATGGTTTTGCAGCGAGAAAGGATGACGTAGAACGCGATCATAGTGGAAATATTGTTGTTCATCAGTTATTTTGTAATAGACAGGGTACAAATAATAAGAGTTGCAATGAAAAAACTAAAAATTCGAGGTCAACCATCCGAACAAATTGTCGTGCAAGGTTTCGAGTAGCATATAATTTTGTTGTTGATAGATGGAGAGTCTCCGTATTCTAGTCCGTTCACAACCATGAATTAAGTCCAGCACGTTATGTTCATATGATTCCTAACAATCGTCGATTGATTGAATCTGATAAAGCCCTAGTTGATGGATTGCACACACATGGAGTTAAAACTTGTCATATTTTGGGTTTTATGCTTGCTCAGAAGGGTGGTCATATTTTGGGTTCTATATAAATACTTAAATGGTCAAGTAAGGGTGAGAATTGAAGATGGGGATGCCTTTGCCGCTTTGAGTTATTTGCAGGCTAAAGGTGATAATGACCTAATGTTCGATGCCAAGTTTACCATAACAAGAGAAGGAAAATTAGAAAATCTATTTTGGTCAAACTCGACTAGTCGTTGATAAACTCCAATTTAATGCATTTTTAGGGATACTTTTGAGCCACTTTTAGAGCAATTATATATCAATTATATAAATCATGTGTTTAATTTGCTATTTATTTTGCAGAAAGAAAGAAAATGTGAAAAAAAACGAATAAACCATTTTTAAAGCTACTTGAAAGATATAATTATATGTACAGCGGGCTGAAAAAGAAATCAAAAGAAAAGTTTTTTTTTTGTACCCCCACTGTTTCCAATTATACCCCCACACCATATTTTTGGACGAAAATACCCCTGACAAAAAATTGACTTAATCGGATTTATGTTAGCCATATGTAAATACGATTTGGAGTTTTTCAAAGCGTATTTACGTAGATTCGATTATCCTGAAGAAACTCCAATCGTATTTACAGTGGGGTAGGTACATACGATAGTTATAAAAAACAAAAGCGTATGTATGTATGTATGTGTGTATGTATGTGTGTATGTATGTATGTATGTATGTATGTATGTATGTATGTATGTATGTATGTATATATGTATGTATGGTGGAGATACATACGATTAAGGTAAAATACAAATCGTTTTTACCTATGGGTGGGGTGGGGGGGTACATACGATTTGTTAAATACAAATCATACCTATGGGTGGGGATAAATACGATGTTAAAATACAAATCGTATTTACCCTCACCCATAGGTAAATACGATTTGTGTTTAAATCGACGGCCAGATTTACTCCCCTAGCTCAACGGCTATTTTTTCAACGGTGTAGATTGCACCGATAATATCAACGGTTGATATTCATTCACGAATTCTCAAATACCCACTCCCACCCTCATTCTTTTCACACAAAAATTTCACTCTCAGTTACTTATTTCATACATCCAGAATGCAGATCTGCCTAACACAACGGTCTGATGAGAATAGGCTCTGCAGTGTATATCATGGGGCAACATCACCATGAGAGAAGATAGTGTCTACTTCTAGAGTCCGAAGCCGGTGTTATGCAGAATCCACCGTGCCATGGGGTTTGAAGGTTTGAAGGATAAAGTGTGGTCAAAAGTTCAAGTGACCGGCGACGATCGTGACGTAACTTGTATCACTTATCGTAAACCGGATCGTGGAGACGATGGCTTCATTTCCTTCTCGTCCATGTCTATCAAGACCGACGAAGACGTGACAAACATGTTCAACATCCATGACACGCTTCAGGGGTATAAGCTGTTGGAGCTGTACGTGGAAATACAACGGAGCGTGAATGAGATTTTACGTCGTCTGCGAGATCCGGAATATTAGGGTTTAGTTTGTTATGTTTTATCATTTATGTAACTTTGTTTTATCGAATCAATGAAATCGAAATTAAGGAAACTCGCACGAAATAGTAATAATCAACTGATATAAAAATAGTTCAAACATAGATCATCAAGAAAAGTACAAACATAAAAGTACAAATACAAAGTGCCCTAATCACGCCTCGGTACGCCTGGTAGACGTATGTCCCGCAACTCTCCGGCGGGTGCGTGTACTGGGAGAAGAAGACGAGGAGGATGCCTGCTTAGTCCGTCGAGAAGACACTAAAAAAACAAAAAACAAATAAATTGAAGAAAAAAAAAGGAAATCGTATTTAGCTAAATACGATGCGAATTCTTTTGGAAATTCGTATGTAGCTATTGGAAGGTAAATATGACTTACTATTTTTTGCGTTTTGGGTGGAAGTTGTATCTACGTATATACAATGCGAATTTTTGCAGAAATCGTATGTACCTCTCCTCATGTAAATCTGATAAGCTCTAAAAAATTTCTGGTCAAATCGTATGTAAGTGAGAAATGCTAATTTTTTTGTAAATTTGTACAAAAAAAAAACCCAAAGAAAAAGACCATGTGGTCCAAATGAGGAGGGGCACCATGAAATCAAAAGCCCAATGACAATTGAATAATGTGAAGTAAGTTGGATTCAAGGAGGCACGTGATTGAATTAATTTAGGGTGTGAATCAACTTGATGATCACATTACCCTAGGTAGCAACAATAAAAAGGCTTCCAGCATGAATTGAAGAGAGGGCATACCATAACACAAAGAAAAAATTACACTAGAGGTCCTTTAAGTTATTTAATTGTAATAAGTTGGTCCTTTAAGTTTTTCTCGTACCACTTAGGTCCTTTAAGTTACATAATGTGTACACCGTTAGTCCTTTTTTCATTTTTCGTTAAAAAAAAACTGAAGTTGGCACTAATAGAGCTGACATGACAATGACGGAGTCTACGTGTCATCTACCTGGTGACAATTTGGTCACTTAAGACTACTGTCATGTAACAATTTGTACTTTCAACTTAAAAAAATTAAAAAAAATGGTTCATCTTCTTTTTTATTTAAGTTAAAAGGACCAAATTATTACGTGACAGTAGTCTTAAATGACCAAATTGTTACGAGACAGATGATATGTAGGATCCGTCACGACCATGTCAGCTCTGTTAGTGCCAACTTGGGGGAACGAAAAATAAAAAAAAGGACTAACGGTGTACACATTATGTAACTTAAAGGACCTAAGTGGTACAGAAAAAACTTAAAGGAACAACTTGCTACAATTAAATAACTTTAAAGGACCTCTAGTGTAATTTTGCCCAACACAAACAAAACCACACACGTAGTCACGGCAGGAACATGAGGAAGAAAAAGGAGTTTTGGGTACCGTTCAAGACACCGTGAGAGAGCTCTGGAGCAGAAAAAAGAGATTGAAGACTTAGATCAAAACTTTCTCTATTTTACGGGTTGTTCTTTATCTTTGCATTTCATGAACTTTATTTCTATTTTATTGTCTTTGATACCTATGGATACCTAAAAATTGGATCTTGTTCGATTAGAGACTTTTTATGTTCTAGTTTTATATTTGAATTCCTGATATTATTTTAATTACTATTGTCCTATTGATTTAATCACTTACTAGGATTGATCACCCTTTGCATGTTCATAATCAATTAGTTGATCAGCGATCGTACTGCAATTAGTTGGTGGACCTATAGGTTAATTGGGGGCTAGAATTAATGCATGACCAAACTTTAATTTAGTCTTCCAATCATTCAACCTTTTTGTACTTTATGCTTTTCTTGAGTTTAAATTCTTGCATGACTAAACATTTAGGAAAAAGAATATTAATCGCGAATGACCAAACGGATTAGTAGCTTTAGTCAAGGGTTTGGTAATTAAATAAAATAAAGGAATTCTAGTAGAATAAGACATAGGGGAATCGAAGCTTGCAAGTGAAACCGTGGCCCTAGAACTCTCCCCATTAATCTATTCTTACATTTTAATTGGTGTTCTTTATTTATTTTTATTTTGTTTCCATCACAAATCAATTACTCGTTAATTAATCCCTGTGGAGACGATAATCTTTTATACTACTTCTGCGAAAAAGTACACTTGTTCTAATTGTATTTTTAACGCAACAGTCGTATCGACTATGAGTGTTTTGGCGACGTGATTACATTTGACATGAATTACAAGAAGAACAAGTATAACAAGCCACTTGTTATTTTTTGTGGGTACAACCATCATGGAGAAACACGATTTTTGGTTGTGCCTTAGTCTCTGGTGAAACAGCTGAAACATACAAGTGGGTTTTAAATACCTTTTTAGATGCTATGTATCATAAACATCCTAAAGTAGTTGTTACCGATGGATCTTGCAATGAGAGAAGCTATCAGGGTTGTTTTTCCAGACTCAATGCACTGTCTTTGCTCATGGCATCTAAATAAAAATGCTTGTGAGAATGTCAAGAGGCCAAAATTCTTGGAAGAATTTAACACATTGGTTTATGCTAACTATACTGTTGACAAGTTTGAAACTGAGTGGAAGAGGGTTGTTGATGAGTGCGGTTTAGCAAAAGACAAATGGATTAATAAAACAAGATAAGGGGCCCATTTGGATAGAGCTTATTTTGAGCTTATGCAAATAAATAAGCTTTTATGTATTATTCATAAGCTTGTCAAGGTAGTTTATGGAAAAACAACTTATGAAAATATAATTTTTGTTAGTGAGAACTTGGGAATCAAAATAAAAACTTATTTATTTCCATAAGCTATTTTTCATAAGCTCAAAAATAAGCTAATCCAAATGGGCCCAAGGACAATGTGGGCAAGTACGTACATGCGTGGCAAATTTTTTTTGTGGTGTAAGAACTACATCCATATGCGAAGGCATCAACTCATTTATAAAGATGTATGTTGAAACAAAAAATAGCCTTGTTGATTTCATCCACAATTTTGAAAAATCTGTGAAACATTACAGAAATAATGAGCTGATGTCTAATTTCAAAACGTTCTACTACCCACCAGTGTTGAAAACTAAACTGCACTGGATTGAGCTCGGAGCTTCTAAGATTTTTAAAAGGAAAATATTTATTGAAGTCCAAAATGAGATAGAAGATGCAACTGCACTAAATGTTATTGAACAGTTCAAACGCGAAAATTCTGTGATGTTGAAGGTGAATAAATTTTTCCATAGAGATCCTACATATCTTGTTTGTGTTGATAAGGAGGAAAATAATTTTTTATGTGATTGTAGGCGTTTTGAACGGGTGGGAATTCCATGCGCTCATATTATTTGTCCATGAAGAGCGAGTACATAAATGTATTTCAAATAATTTGATTTGCAAGAGATGGACTAAATCACCGAAGGATGATTGCAATAAGTCAACACCTTCTGAGGTATGTGATGACAAAAAAATGGTCATGTTACATTTAACAACCATATCTTATGTGCTTTTATATTTGTATTCATTTATTAAATTTTAATATAATTTTGTTGGATAGGACGTTGATATGAGTTGTGGTCATCAAGATGAGACAAAAGTCAGCGATTTCAATCAAGAATCTATCAATAACAGCTGATGGGAAATTGAAAAATAAGTAAATATTAGCTTTACGGAACATATTTATCAATAACAGCTCGAACATGTTAATCAACCAAATATATTGAACACTCTTATTTGATTGAATTCACAATCAAGAAGACAGTGATCATAAAATGAAGCGTAACTTGCAAGGAACATCTTTTGTCAACTTGATATCTTCCAGGTACATAATGCACTATTTTATTATATTTTTTTCATCATTATGTATCATCAAATGCTTATTGCACTTTATTATTTGATGAAAACACATAGCCAACACGATGGTGATCAAAAGAGGAATGATGGAAAGGAAAAATATGATGACGTCCTCTCTAGACTAGAAAAAATTGAGCGTTAGGTGGAAGATTTGAAAAAAACAATAAATGAGTTGATGGAAATTATAATGAAAAAATGTGACCAAAATGGTGGTGCTGTTGACAATGGACGAAAGTTTTTTACGTCAGCAACGTTAAATAAAAAAAGGCCCCGCTTCCAAATTTGGAAACAATTAGCACACCCGATAGTTACCTCATTAAGCGAAGGCTTAAAAAATGTGTTGCCTCTAGAAAGGACGAAAAAACCATTCCTGCCGTAAGTAAATTACTTCAATATTGGCCATGTATTGAATTCCTAAATCTATATTTTATTATTTAATGTTATGTTTCATATGTCGATGCAGTGGTTCGCCAACAAACAAAATTTTTGATGAGTTAGTCATATCCTTCCATTTGTATTTTATATTTCCAAAAAATTGTATGAATAATATATTAATTTAACTTGTACATTTCTTTATATTCTTCAATGTAGGGAGGAGCTTTTGGTTCAATCACAAATAAATCACTGTGTGGGAAAAAGGAATTTGTTTCAATGCTTAAACCTAAACAAATGCTTGAGCAGGATGTAAATATATTTAATTGCTACTGTGATAGTTTTATTTATTTTCTAATTATATTAATCTTCCTAATGTCTTCACGTTGTTTCAGATAATTAATCTAGCGGTGAGTATGTTAACCTTCAATAAAAAGAAAGACAGTTCCAAAGCAAAATATTGGTTTTTACCCATCATTTTCTCAGTATATAATTCACGCGATTTTAAATTTCACACTATTAAGTTTATTTAATATAAGTTTTCTCACATATAGCTATTTGACATTACAAACTTTCTTTTGTAGCAATTTGTGCAAGCACAACATTTTTCAACAACAGACATGATAGTATATTATAAAGATATTTATGGGCATTGTAAAAAAAAAAAAAGAAGATATTTATGGGCAAAGTGGACCAAGTTTCAAAGGTAATACAAACGACCGTGCAATTCTTGCTAGATAGGGAAATTACATTAATTGCCATAAAAATGACATTATGTAAGTTTGATTTTAGTTTCCTAACTCTGATATATGCATGCAGATATTTATATCGGTGCATGATTCTGACTCCATGCATTGCTTCCTGCTTGTGGTTGACCTTGTCAATAAAAAGTTAATATATCTTGACTCTCTTCCATCTGATTCAGCATATGCCAGACGGAAGATATATATCAAGAATCTGGTAAAATAATAACTTGCATTTCTCTTTATTCATAAATTTTGTTAAGTCTTGCATACCTATTTAATATCATATTACTAGCAAAGTATTTGCTGATTTTAGGCGTTGTTCATGGAAGAGTTACTCTTGTATTCCTCTTTTTATGACAAAAAGACATCACCTAAGCCAATTGTATCTGAGTTACAACTAATCACCCATAATGATTTGGGAAAGCAGGTAGACAACTCGTATGTAGTTATAGTTTATATATATATATATATATATAGAGAGAGAGAGAGAGAGAGAGTTAGGATATATTGACACCAGGTGTCAAGTTTAACGACTTACACCAATTAATAACTTCGTGTATATAATGAAATTTATCAATCCGACCGTTGAATATCGTGATGTTATCTTTGAGATCATATATATCAAATTTCATAAAAATCCAAAACTATTTGATGGTTCATCTCACTACTCTATTTCGATGGTTATTATGTTATTTAAAATATAAGAAAATGTGTGTTGTTAGATAACACACCGATGAGTATCCAATTTTTTTAAAATTTAATATACATGATTATAAGGATAATATGATGCTATTTAACTGTCGGATTGACAAATTTCATTGTCTATATGAAGTTATTAATTGGTGTAAACCGTTAAGTTTGACACCTGGTGTCAATATATCCTAACTCATATATATATATATATATATATATATTTCATTAATATATTATCTAATGAGGTATCTAAATTTCAGGAATGACTGCGAAATATGGGTGATACAATGGATGAAGGAACTGAGAAATTAAAAAATGAGCATAAGATTAAAGTAAGGCACACTTCATTATTATTTCAAATTCTTGTCTTTCAAATTATATTCTGTGTGAATTTCACTAACGGCTATTGAATGTAATTTTATAGGTTGATGTTGGTACAAGACTAAAGATTGCAATAGATTTGATAATGGACTCTCACAACCAACTAAATCAAGATATTTTGAAGCGAGCTCGTGGCATGGAATGAATGGATGGAGCAAGGCATGGATTGAATGGATGGACCAAGGCATAAGGATGGAACCACCTGCTTCAATTGATAGTCTCGTTTAGTTTTTAGGGTTGATGGAATTAATTTGGTTAACAACCTTTTCTTGAAACATGCTACATTTTTTAAGATTTTCGATTTTGGTTATTAATTTTTTTTCTTTTGATTATGGTGTATGACATTTGGTTTGTTATTTTGGAAGCTTACTATAAATTGAAGAGGGCTTGTATTTTTTCAAAAATAAAAGAGGCTTATAAAGATCAATGTACACAAATCCTAAAACTCAATACAAGAGTTCAAAGAGCTCAAAGAGCGCTCTTTCATTACAATTCAACACAACAGCCGATTAACAATGAATCAATTTGTGAATTTGATTAACATTGAAACATTGCAGCCGCTTTGTGAATTTGAGTAAATCAGCCACTTAGTTGATGCTTAGAATGATCCCATTCTTCAGCGTTGAGTCGCTTTGTTTTGAATCGACCCTGCCAAATTTTGCTCATAGCAGCAGTACATATCAATTCAGCACATAAATTGAATCCAACTAGACAAAATAATATTAAAAAGCAAGTTTCACCTGTATTTGCAATGATATTTGATACATCTTGGTATGTTTTCTTTTAAAATATAAAGTCAGTCCCAGTATATAGGTCCAACAGTTCAGAGGAAAGTTAAATACTTAAGCAACAATGTGATCTTTTAATCAGCTCCTGCAATTCACACATTGAAATAATTGAGAAACTAAAATTGCATAGTCTTAAAATATAATACATAGTGCTAAAATAGTACACCTACCTAAAAATTAGGTTATTGTACAATTGGAGGATCAAAACTATCATCTTGCTACATGAGAAAATGGCACCACTAATTTATAAAATCTGCAGCTCTTTTATCTACAAAGAAAATGGCACCTACATTGGTTCAACAACTTTAGACCTCAATAAAAGAATAACTGCCTTTGGTAAAAAAAAAAAAAGAATAACTGCTGCCTCAGTAGCTGTTGTGTGAAAACATAGTGCAAGTGTCCAACAAGTAGTAAAGTAGAAATAAGATTCGTTCCCATGAGGATTAATGCTCAAAATGTGTTTAATTTGATTAACAAATTAGTGAGGGTAATAAAAGTAAAGACACAAATGTTTGGTATCATTCACTATAGTAAAAAGGTAAATGGGTAGTAAGATCAGAGATGAGAATAAGTTGAGATGCTTTACTTCAGTAAATCCATTAAAATGTGTTAATGCTATGTTCGATGCTGTCGTAATATATGTATTTTGTCAAATACTTCACAGTAGGATTTCCTTACAAGAGCTTATGTCTAAGCCCTAAATAAGTCCACCTTAGCCTGCTGGGGCACCCACAATATTCACCTTATGAATTTTGCCCTCTTATGTCTAGGGTTTAAGCAAGGAACATTAAAATGTCTTTTAATGCACACAATTCATATTATCTTGTGAGTTGAATTTACAAACCATTTCTGAATTCATAAATGCTACTTGAGATTAGTTGGCCCTTTCTAATCTAAGATTGAAATATTATCATACACAAGATAAAATGCTCAACATTAAACATACTTCATTAACTACATTAAAACTTCATTACATCAGATTTAGCATCCCAACTATGAGTATTTAGCTCATATTGAGCGAACAACACAAGAAAACTAACTTAAACATAAATGCGAAAGTCATACTAAAATTACAAGGTAAGAAATTATACTAAGAGATGGGATCCGAAGGTGAGCTCCAAGGTATGAGTCATGGAGGTACAAGATCAACTTCTCTAAGTAGAAATCTTCCAAGTAAATCATCTTTTGTGATTGCTGCAGCAATGATCTCAGCAATGGCTTCTTGTTTGGTAATTTGAGGTGCTTGGTACAAAAGTGGAGGAAAGCTATTTCTATACTTTCTCCTTTCGACCAAGCCTCCTTAATGCGGAAGAGAAGCAACATTTTATATTGCAAGGGCACATGATCCTAGGAGAACCCTAATTTTGAGGCGCCTTTTGTCTTGATGTGCGCCTAAAAGTACATGTGCCCAAAATAATATGGTATCTTGGAATATTCCAGCGCTCACACTCATGCGCAGGTGTTGTCCTTCCTGACAGATGGTGCTCTCCTTAAATTTAGCGCCTTTCTTGTTTTTCTCTCATCTGATGCATTCAGGACAATGCTATGGCATCCAATGCTGCAGCAATAGAACACACAAATCAAAGCACAAATGAGGCACCAAAGTGCCACTTAACACAAACCCAGGAATTCACCTTATACTCTTCTAACATATAATATTTACAACATAATTAACTACTTTGCTCAAGAACTAGCAACAATTTAAGCTTAGGAATACATTAATAACTATCATAAATGAGAGTTATCAGTAGCATCATAGATGTTTATGTGCGTTGTCTGCCATGCAAGCATGATATATGGTCCTTAATTGCATTTCAACACATGCATGCTCAAAAGACATTTGCTAGAGACCTATAGCTATTGCTATAAGTTATAACATGCCCAGATTAGCATATATTAAAAGCATCAGTTCTACCTCGTTCATCAAACAGATAAAATTCCAATGACAAACATTATTCACTAGTTTGGACATCAACTAGAGGCATAATCTGACCCCAGATACGAATATCGTAACTCTAATTCATGTAAGCAAAAAAGCTGGAAAGTTCGCAAGGTTCGTACCAAATAAATCAACTACCGTTAGCAATATCATATCTCTGTTAGACCAATCCTTTCTAGACACTAAATAGTAAATACTACTATATGGACTAACCGCACCGAAGCATAGGAAAAAACATAGCACTAACTGCCAAATTTGGACCACCACTAACAACCCACATTAACATAAATTAGAAAGACTGCATATCTAATTTTATATCTATGCAGTTTCCTATAACTGTACAAATTGACATTATTGCATTTTAGAACTGTCAATAATTAAAGTCGTGCACCAAAAATAGTTCTATGGACCAGATTTATAGTCCACAAATCCTAAGTGAGAAACTCTGAATAAATAAACTAGTAGATTAGATTACTGTTAAAGGTAAGGTTGCACAATAATTTGTTCATAGTCGTGAGACTAACTTCTGAGTTGGGGGTAATAGGTAACCCCCTGTGGAGACTAACTTCACAGGGTTGTGAGACTAACTTTTGTGGGTTGGATTAAAACATAAAATTAATCACTTCTGTTGTGCCTCTTCTGCTGTGAATTAAGACAATTTCTTTTATGGCTTGTTTCGTGTTGATTTTACTGTTAAATAATCTCCTATTAGTTTCAGCTGCTAAAGTCACAAGAATCTAAGGGGAATCAGATGCTACTGCTAAAAGTCTTGCTAGGTAAAAGTTTACCTTTGGCCAACTATAGTAATGAGTTAAACATCAATAGTAAGAGCAGATAAGGATTTGTAATGTTACTGAGCATATAGACAAATTCAATCTACTTATGATCATAAGAAATTCCTTATCACAACACAAACACTGGTCCAACATTCAAAAGTTCAAATTTTTGTCATATTCGAGATATATATGTAGACATGTGTTTCACTAGAAATACGAACAATAAACAGAAAAAGAGTAAAACCTTATTAAAAGAGAGAAAGATGTTAGCTGAATCTCTAACTGAATTTCATTTGTTCTAACTAATAGCATTACAATCATTGGAAAGTATTTATACTTGCTTCAGAAAATACAAGATTAGATTTGGGAAAATCTAACTGATTGAGTATGATTGAGTTTATTCTCAATCAGTTAGTTACACAGAGAGGATTCAGTGTGGGGAGGTGCACTGGGGTGCACCGTATACAAAGTGAATAGATTGACCTATTCTCTAATACTCCTCTGCAAGCCTAACTGGGGGTTGTGCACACAGTTAGCTTGGACCTAAAGGCTCGAAAACATAGCAGGAGGAAGGGGTTTTGTCATGATATCTGCATATTGATCTTTGCCAGGAACATGTAGCACCTTGAGTTGTTTCTGCAACATCTTTTCCCTTAAGAAAAAGAGATCAAGTTCCATGTGTTTCGTACGAGCGTGCAAGACAGGATCTTGAGCCAAAGATATGGTACTGAGGTTGTCACAAAGAATAGTGGGAGTAGTGAAAGGGATCCCCAATTCAGTGAGCAGTGATTGCAGTCACAGTAGCTCAGTAGTTGCTAGAGCAAAAGCCTTGTATTCTGCTTCAGTGCTGGAGCGAGATACAACAACTTATTTCTTAGCCCACCAGGTCACTAGATTGTTTTTAAGAAAAACACAAGCACCAGAGGTTGATCGTCAATCATCTGTATCAGATCCCTAGTCAGCATCACTGTAAGCAGTGAGTGAGACAAGAACCGCTAGAGTTGGTCTGAGGTGAAGACCCCATGAAATGGTGCCCTTTAAGTAGCGAAGGATTCTCTTAACTGCCACCCAGTGGCTGTCTAGAGGTTTGGACATAAACTGGCAGACCTTGTTTACTGCAAAGCTGATATCTGGGCGTTTAATAGTTGCGTATTGTAAGCCTCCCACAGTAGATCTGTAGAGAAAGGGATTACTGAAGTCATCTGAGCCTGTTTTAGAGAGGTTACTGCCTACAACCATAGGTGTAGAGAAGCTATGTGCTTCATGAATAATGTGTTTGAGCAGAATATGACGAATGTATTTCCCTTGAGTGAGTTGAAGTGAGCCATCAACTTGATGTTTGACTTCAAATCCTAGGAAATAGTCAAGGGTACCCAAATCTTTCAAAGAGAATGCAACATTCAGTTGACAAATAAGAGTCCTGATAAATGCAATGTCACTGCCAGTGATGATAATATCATCAACATAGACTAGCATGTATACTTTGATGGTTCCTTTGTGTAGAATGAACAATGAGGGATCACATTTGCTGGATTTGAACCCAAGGTGAAGCAGAGAACCTTGCAATTCTCAAACTTGGCTCTAGGGACCTGTTTGAGACCATAGAGTGCCTTGCAATTTCTCAAACCAGGGTCTAAGGGCCTGTTCAAAACTAGGTGGTCGAACCATGAATACCTTTTCTTCAAGGGTTCCATTAAAGTCGCCCTTCATAACATCTAGGCATTCTGGTTTGCACAAGGCTTGTTTCACAGTCTTAGGTTCAAAATGGACTAGAAGTAGGGTTGGCTTGATTTTTGGGCAGATAATGCCACTCTTGGCTTAGGTTTGCATAGGATGAGGGTTAGTGGGTTTGGGTGGAGGAGGTGGAGAAGGTATTAGACTAAGTTCTGGTGTAGGGTTGGAGGTGGGTGAGGGATGAGTGGAATCAGGGGTTGGAGGCAAAGTATTGGGTGTGGGGGGAGGGTTAATTGGTACAGGTGGAAACCTAGGGGGATGAGGGTAAGGTGGTGATAATCTGGTGGGGTTTGAGGTTGGTATATTTGGAGTAACAAATGGAGTAGCAGATGTAGGAACAAAGTGGTCCCTGAGTATGAGCTTCTTGTAGTGAAAGACATGCTCATTGAAGATCACATCCTTGGAAATAAACACCTTGCCATCAGAGGATTGGCACTTGTAACCCTTGTGATATGTTGAATAGCCAAGAAAAAGGCATTCCTGAGATCTGAACTATAGCTTGTTTTTGTTGTTTAGGCGCAGTAGAGGAAAGCATGAACACCCAAATGCTCTTAGAATGGCATAATTAGACAGTGTGTGAAAGAGCTTCTCATATGGAATTTGGAAATTGAGAGCAGAAGTTGGCAACCTGTTGATTAGATGGACAATGGCTATGAAGGCATGATCCTAATATTCATAAGGAAGTGAGGCATGAGCCATGAGAGTAAGACCAGTCTCCACAATTGTCTATGTTTGCGCTCTACCATTCCATATGATGATGTGTGTGTGGGCAGATATTCCTATGATGAATTCCCAACTGCTGCCATAAATAGGTGAAAGACCTGAATTCACCACCCCAATCACTTTGGAGAGCCTTGATTCTGCCTGAAAACTGAGTCTCAACCATTTTTCGAAAAAATTGGAAGGCTGGTAGTGCATCAGACTTCTTCCTTAGAAGGTACAACCAGGTGTATCTGGTGTGTGAGTCCACAAATGCAATATAATAATAGTAATCAGTGGAAGATACCATTGGAGCAGGCCCTCATAAATCCGTGTACACAAGTTCAAAAGGGTTAGTAGTGGTGTGTGTGGAACTGTGGGAAGGAAATTGCAAAAATCATGCATAGTTTTATTAGAAAATGGGACATTGCAATGTTTGAGTACAATTCTTTGAGAATCTATGCTTGGGTGACCAAATCTAGTATGCCATAAGGTGAATGTATTTGTGTGTTCTACAACAGTGTTTGCAGAAGATAAACTAGCAAAATTAGCAGCAGAACTAATGGAATTAACAGAATTAAGAAAAGAACCAGGAGCATGAACAAGTTTTGACAGTAAGTTGGAGAACTTGTAAAGTCCTTCCTTGTCAATAGGTCCACTGAGAAGAGCCTGGGATTTCACAAGACAGTGTTGTTCATTGAATTGAAAATACACACCATTATCTTTAGAGAACTGACGCAGACTAAGCAGATTTTTAGTAAGTGAAGGGACTTGTAACACGTTTTTAAGAGATAAGATACGTTTAGGGTTCATAAGTGATCTAAATTGAGTGAAACCAATGGATTTGATGGGCAAACCTTGTCTGTTTCCAATGGTGACTTGGTCAGGACCCTCAAACGGAGTAGTCTGTTGAATGTTTTGCGAAGCAGTGGATATTGTATGTGAAGCAGCAGAATCTGCATAAAAAACTGCGGCAGCATTGGGATCATTGGCAAGGAAAGCTTGAGGGCGAGGCACATAGGGTTGAGGAGGCATCATTGCAGCAGGAGGTTGAAACGTCCTTCCATAGTGAGGCGCCATGTGAGACTGAGCAGGATACACCGGGCGAGGTGGAGCTTGCATCATTTGATTCCAAACAGGCGCGTGTGCACTACAACAATTAAAGAATACGGCAATGACTATTTCCTAACAAAAATAAGCTTGCTGATAAATGTATGCTTGTGGTAGCAATTTTTTAATTTCTTGCAATAGGAAAAATTTTCCTCAACAATATCATTCTCGTTGAGAAAAAAAGACTTATCTCAATAACAATTTAATTTGTTGGGAATAACACAATTTTTTGGCAACAACATAACTTGTTGTTGGGAATAACACAAGTTTTGTTAACAATACAACTTATTGTTGCGAATAATGCAACTATTAATTTGGCATCAATGTTATAACATCGTTGGCAAACTATATATTTATTTTGACGACATAGTTTTTCCTTGTGAATGCTAGCCAAATTAACTCTTGTCAAAAAAATGTTAGCATTATTAACAAACTTACACCTTGAAACTATATTCTTTTTAAAATTGTTTTACTAGATTAGAATTGTGCAAACTAGATATATGTTTAATTACACAATTAACGTGTATATAATCTAGTATGAGTAAAACTTTGTGCAACTAGTTTTATTCAATCCTAATAATAAAATAATTTAAACCAATTTTTTTAGCAATTATTCAGTTCAAACTTTAAACTACAGAATATATTTAATTACGCTAGAAATAGTATGTTAAGCAATATTTATATTTTTGTTAAAAAAAACTAAAATTTTAGTCTAAACATTTCATCTCAAACTGATTTTTAGCGCTAACTTTAGGAGCTAAAACTGAAAAGTTACCATCCCACTACTAGTTTCCACCAAAAAAAATCACCCCACTACTAGCATAAGTGCATAACACACAAACACACATTCTCTCTCTCATAGGCATTGACCTAGCCTCCCTCTCTTAATCTCATCAAACATTCTATTTCATACATGTTTTTATTCTGGCTGAATTTAATTTTGATTTGCTAATTTTTATGGTCTTATGATTTGCAGCCATGGAAGATTTCTGTTACAACAAGTCTTCTACCTATAATTGCTCCTTGATAGAATATGAAAATCATTGAAAATGAAGATGATTTTTTGAAAGAGAATGGCCCTTTAAACATTAATACAAAGGTGTGTGTTTTTTGGATTTCATTGTGATGTCGAATAGCTTTAGTGCTGCAATGTTTTGGCAATATGTTTATGCATGGTTTGTTGATTTGTCAATCTGCAACCCTATTTAATCAAAATGGTTTGGACTTAACAAGAAGCCACAACATTTTTCTAGATATGTCAAACATTCACGAACAAGAAATAGACATACTCCGACCGACGCGGAGCCAACGAGTCTTGAAGTAAGTGGGTGTTAAGCGTAATGAGTCTAAGGGTGGGCCCGACACTTCCAATTGTGGTCGTCTCGTACATTGGTTTCTACTAGATATGGGTGGCAAGGGACTTACCTCAAGGCCATGATTAATGTTTCTTTTCCTCAACATACACTTATATTTATATTATTTTTCGGGTAACATGGTGAGGGTGCTTGATTATTTGATGCAGATGAAGCTTGAGTTGATTTTCATCAGATGAGAAATGCTTGATGTTGTTTCATCATTCCAGAATCCAGACCATCAGAAATTTTGGATAAAGTTTAAAGGCTTGACTAAAAATACCAAAGATACCCCTCATTTAATAAAATTCACAACTTACAGATACATTAATAATAACACAACTTGGGTGAAAAATTATGTATATTCAAACACCAATTAATCATTATATTTATGGCAACAACTATTGTTGTTAACAAAAATAAGATAAGGCAGCAAGTTTTTGGCTATTACAAAAAACTTATGGCAACGATAAGAATACTATAATAGCAGCGACTTTAATTGTTGAGACATGTTCCATATCGTAGCAACTTTTGTGGCTAACAAAAGTTATATATGGCAACGAAAAATTGTTTAAATAGCAGAGACAATTGTTGTTATAAAAACCTAAGTAATGACAACAACTTCAAATGCCATTGTTAAACTTTTTGCAACGGGACTTATCGCAACAACATGCAGCGGCATTTTCTCCATTGAAAAAAGTATTTTTATCAACAATTTTGAATATTTAGCAAGGAATTTTATGGCTGTAATAGGTCTTTTTTCTTGTAGTGGTGCCACGGCGGAGCGAAGGACCACATAGGCGGAACAGAGGCGCGAGAATGCGAAGCATCGCCAGCATCGTAATCTCGCTTGTAGCGATGAAAGCAGATGGATGCATCGTGGCCAATTTTGTGCACACTTGGCACTGTGTTGTTGCGACTACGACAACCACGCCAACCACCAGAATTGGTGTTGGTTGTGGATTTAGAGGTTTGCGCAACAAAGGCTTTCACCAGAGTAGTGGAAGAGTCAGATTTGGTGTTAGAAGCTTGAGACGTGGCAACATTTGCAGATGCGGTGGTGTTGAGTTTGTTGAATCGCGCCATGCGAGCTTCGTGACCTAGCAAGAGTGTCTCAGTTTCAGCAATGGACACAGAACTAGATCGTCCACAGATCAGTGCAATTGTAGATTCGTAATCTTGAGGAAGACCTTCCAAAATGATGTCAAGATGTTCACGTGAAGAGATCGGTTCACCAATCACACTCAGTTAGTTTACAAGGTTTTGATCTTGAGTAGATATTTGGAGATCGTTAGACCGTCAAGAGTCGTTGCGCATAACTCGCACCAGAAAAGGAGTTATAGTGTTGATCTGAAAATGTTCGTGAATCTTATCCCAAAGTTGCGCTGAAGTTTTGCAATAGATAACGCGTGTTAACATGTCACGTGAGATGGTGAATTGCATCCAAGATAGTAGTAGTTGGTCTTGTTGTTCCCATTTCGTGAAGTTAGGGTTTACAGAGTTCGAAGTGGCGTCGTCTAACGTGAGAAATTTGACTAGAATAGTTGGATTGATCAAGTAGTGATGAAGCTTGTGAGCTTTGATGATTGGTTCGACCTGTTGGCATCACAACAGGTAGTTATCAGCGTCAAGAGATAGCAGAGAACAACGAGGCTTTGAGCTTCGTCGGAGATGGCAGAGCCACCACATTGTTTACAGTTGTGGATGCGCGCGAAGATGAGTGGTCACGGGGATCGGTTAGCGATGATACCATATTAACAGAGAGAAAGATGTTAATAGAATCTCTAACTGAATTTCATTTGTTCTAACTAATAGCATTACAATCACTGGCACATATTTATACTTGCTTTAGAAAATTCAAGATCAGATTTGGGGAAATCCAACTGATTGAGTTTATTCTCAATCAGTTAGTTACACAGAGGGGATTCAGTGTGGGGAGGTGCACTGTATACAGAGTGAATAGATTTGACTTATTCTCTAATAAACCTCAACCACGACTCACGGAACAAGATTAAAATCAACATATGTAGAGAACATCTAGTAAAAAGTTCATAAAGATAGTTGAATAATACTGCAAGTAGTTCGCCAATACTTAGACTTGGAAATTCAATTAAGCTAAATTATAATCCATCATTCATTAAACACTTAGACTTGGAAATTCCATTGACACTGTTCATGCAAGAAATTGATTCATCTTCTTCCTCTCATATTTAAATCAATAGCATTGACACCACTATTTTAGTGGCATATCAAAATAAAAATTGTGTTGCAAACTAATGCAAGATCGCAGTAACCTTGATGCGGAAATACGGCGACCGTCATTGCTGCAAGGATGCAGAGGAAGCAGCTTGACACATTGAGGAAGATGTGATTGTTACAATGAGGGAAGAGAAAATTTTCAGCGATGGAAAAGAAAGGAGGAAGAAGCAATTGTTGGGGCGGGATAGAAGAAAGGAGTTTTAGATGATGGTGTTGGCGAAGAATGATGGCGATGGCCGGTGGGGCAATGATGTGGGGGTGATTGGAAGGAAGAGAAGAGATGGAAGAGAAATTTGAGAGAAGCCAGCCCTAACAAGTTGTATAATGTAATGAAATTGGGATCAAAAGTAAATTATATTTAGAGGAATGGTTAAAAGATAATTATTAAAAGTTGTTTTCCAATTAATGACATGCCATGTGTGAGCCACTCATTTGTAGACAACTATGACAGGTGTTGGCACTCAAAATTTCAAGGTAGGTATCGTAGTTGCCACCTATTTTTAATACTTAATATTGACTTTAATCAATGATATGTTTGGGGAGAGGAAATGTTTGATGTCATAATGGTACTTTCATGCATATCAACTGTGGCATCAATTTAAGACATTTCTTAAGCTGTGCAACTGTTGACGCATCACCCAACGACGATTACGATGATTTGATAGTGGGACATGAATGTTGAAACAACCATGAGAAGCATCCACATTTTTCTACTACTAAGAAATTAAAAAAAAAACTAACTTAATATACCAATTTTACCTTTATTCCAAGACAGGAGTAATATGTAAGGGTGGTTTAGGAAGTCTATTTGCTTTTTTATGCCACTCTTAAAAACTGTGTGGAGGCACCATTTACTGATATCAACTTGAACGGGTGTTTGAATCTTAGTGCATGTTCATTTGTTGAGTCACTACGAGTTTGGAGAATCCAAAATCCTCTCTCCACCCTCTTCATTTCTACATTTTTCCCACTCCATTTCCTAGATGTCTCTCATTAAATAAATTATCCATCAGGGGAAATCCTACGCCTCATACTTTCTAAAGTCAATCCTAATGGTCACCATGATCTCCATAGTGTTATGATGGTTTGTAAGTTTTTTAGGGAGGCAGAACTAGACCACGTTGCTTTTTGAGTTCTCTCATTGAATTGGGTTAATACGTCACCGTGGTGGCACATCAATGATGGGGTGAATCTTCTTCAACAAAGTCTATACAAGAATGAGAATCCCAAATACTATATTCGGGTTGGTGTTGAAAAACTCCACATGTGCCAGGTTGATGCCGCCACCACTATCTTCCACAAAGAAGCATCTCAAGGGCACAACTACACTATCTACACTTATGAAAATGTTATGGTTCTAAGGAACGACGAAGCTCTTGTTGGTGAAGTTTGTTGCTTGTTGAAGAACTTATTTGACAGAAATTGCTTGTTCACTACTTAGAATACACTCCTGGACAAGTGCTATAATTTAGATGGGTCGGGAGCGAAACTACAATTGCCAACGCCTTTATAGTATAATATGATATGTAAAGAAATGGTGTGTCCGTAGGTGTGGATTTTGTTAATGGATTTGGGTACCATATCAAATAAGACACCTAATTGAAAATGAAAATTAATAAGATAAGGTTCGTGTTAAGGATTTAGTGACAGGGCAGGTGACAAGACGCGTGCTAAGGCGCCTGGTGACAATGATCAAGCCTTGGCTTGAGTATTCAATCAAGCCTTCATTAAGTTTATGTAGAACGTGACATGGAATGGAAATTACAAAAGCAGTGTCCATATAACATATATTTCAAATCATATGATAACCATTACCAAAGTACACGACACTAACATAATTCAAATTAGAACAACATAACCAATAAAACACAAAACGGACTATCTGAAGTAAACATTAATTGACAACCATACCATACCAAACCAGAGAACAGTTATTGCGTAGTTCTATCTGACGTAAGACTTAGTGATCCGAATTTAAGGGTGTGTCTTAATCATGGTGTCTTAGAGTTAAGAAAGACCAATCTTCCCAAATTGAGCATTCACTTAGTGGCATGTCTCAATAGTAAAACTAATTCAAGTCTTATGCTTTCTCTCACTTCTTGAGAGAGTGTTCCACACCTTAATAACTGATGTATCTTGTCTATAATATAAATCAGATACATCAATTATTCATTGAACCTAAAAAATAATTTTTTTTCTTATTATAATTAAATAGGTCCAGAGCAGTTTTCTATTGGTCATTCATGTTCGTGTCGCCACCTAGCACAAAATAACAGCCCAATCTCCTTGATAAACGAGAAACCCCATGTTCATAAGAGTAAGATGTGACTAGATGAAATGTTTATCATCAAAATAGTTGTTCTGATTTCGAATATGAAGCAGTCCTCTAAGTCAATCATGTCCTTGTCAAAATCCCGATATCTACCGAACGAGATCAAGATTTTGTTATGTATCTTTCTGCAAGCTCAAAGATCGTCCGAGTTTTAGCACTTAGATTAGATATGAAGGAGTTTCTTTAAGAGTAATTCGAAGTGTTAACTTCCTTTCTTCGTCAATAGAATATAAGGTTTCCTTAGAATTGGTTTTAGAGACAAGATCAATACTCTTACACACCTACAAAACCTATCTTCAAAATTACAAGAGCTTAGAACTCAATCAAGAACCTTATCGACAATAGATGGTTAATCTAGGCATTCCAACTCCCCAAGAAGCTGAAGCAACACATGCATATGAGGCTCTTATTGCGTAAAAACGTGATAGTGCAAGTATACATTGTCAACAAGTAATAAAGTGAAAGTAAAGTTCATTACCACGAGGATTAGCACTTAAACAGAGCTTAATTTAGTCAACAAGTTAGTGATGGTAAAAATAAAGTAAATGACACAAATATCTGGTAACATGCAACAATATTAAAAAGTATCAGGGTAATGAATATCAGATAATTGGAACAAGTTGAGATGCATTCACTTTCAGTAATTTCATTAAAGTGTACAAAAATGCTATGTTAAGTGCTGCAGCACTAGGTGCTGCCGCAATTGCGTATTTTCTCAAATACTAGACACTAGGTTTTTTTTCTACTACTTTATCTCTAGACCAGAAAGGAGTATTATCCTAGGCTGCGGAAGCACCCGCAGTGTTCACCTCATGGCTTATGTCTCCCCTATCTGGAGGGTTAAGACAAGGAACAACAATATCTCTATTATGCAACATACCATGTTATCTTGTGGGGTAAATTTACAAACCATCTCTGTGAATATAAATGCTACTTAGATTAGACGGCCAATCCTAATCTAAGATGGAAATATTAAAAGCACACAAGATAAAGTACTCAACACTTTAACATAAACATTAATAACACAATAAATTCATTACATTCAGTTTTGCATCCCAACTACAAGAGTTTAACTCATGGTGAGCTTTGACAACAAAGAAACTAACTTAAACATTAAGATCAATGAAGAAGTCATACTAAATCCCAAGGAGAGAGTTTACACTACACTTTTGAACGAAGGAATAGCTTCAGTGAATATCAACGAAGCAATCCCAGCTCTCCAATGTAGCTTCTTCCAGGAAATGAAGCTTCAGTGTTGCTGCAGCAATGACAATTCCAGCAATAGATCTTTTAGGTAACTTGGGGAAGGCACGAAGCTTGAAGCTATCACTATACCTCAAATTCGGCTTAACCTAATTCTGGGAATGTGGTCCTTTATATAGAGGAGGCTAGGGATGAAAGGTAACCCTAATTGGGGAGGCGCCTTTTGTCCTTTAATGAGGGCAAAAGGTCCTTTTTGCCCAAATCCCTAGGTCATCAGCGAATATTCCATGATTGGCACGCACACCCACGTCTGGAGACAGCTGACAGGTGTCCTTTCCTCAATTTCCGTGTTTCTTATTGCTTTCTCTCTCATGGTGTAATTTGGCATTGCTACCACAATAAGTGCTGCAGCAATTAAATAAACACATTAAACCACAATTGGGCACCAAAGTGCCAATTATAACAAATTCAAGCTTACACCTTAAGCTACTCAAAACTAACATATTTACAACATTAATTAGTATATTGCTTGAGAATTAACAATGATTTATGCTTGAAATAAGAGGTAATAACAATCATATTTGATTGTTATTACACCCCCAAACTTGAATCATTGCTTGTCCTCAAGCAATGACACTTGACAGAGACAAGCACTATACCAGCAAGCAAACCAGATAGTTGAATTATTCGCAAATGCACACAAACAGAATATTAAGCTGAGCATGAAACTTTCAGATTGGTCACTCAATTGCAAGCCTACTGACTAGCAAGTTCCCTTAATTACTCCTGCTCAAAAGTGTGTGTGTGACACTTAACTCAGTTCAGAACATAGCAAGATTCAAAATTTCACTTAACTAAAACTAGAGAGGCTTTCTTTTGAGATTGCCAAAGATGTTTCAAAACTAAGGGTAGACTAACAATACAAGCACAGAAAGGGGGGGATAAGCATGACAAAGGGCTTTGATTTAGCAATTCAGAACTCTAGGCCAGTGCACTTATTACATCTTGACTGAAGTACTGCAGCAATACAACTAAAACATAATTTTAAAAACATACAATACTTGACACATGTGTTGCATTGCTCTTATTCTCTACATTTCTTTTTCATAGCTTTTTGCTTTTCTCTTTTTCTTCTTTTTTTTTTATTTTTTTATTGTTTTTATTTTTTTATTTTTTTTATATATGCTTGGGAAATGACAACAATTACAATTCTTTACAAACATTAGTGCTTTATAACATAGCACTTTACACAATACACTGACTTTAATTACTTCCTAAACTATGTGCACTTGGCCTAATTCCATTCCTTCATGCTTTGCCTTAATATAGCTCAAAGAACCCCCAAAATTAGTTTCTTGTGCTACCCTAAGTTTTTAGTAAAAATTTAGGAAGTCTCTAGGTCTACCAACACTAGCCTAGCTTCAGATCATTTCTAATTCACTAAGTCTTTCCTAAGTTTCATGCAAAAGTGTAGGAACAAGAGCAATAGAGTTCCCTCACAAACAGGGGCACTAATCACTCAATTCTCACCATTTCATCACTAAGTTTTGCTCAACTCAACTTCTAAAATTTAAACTTTTCATTCAACTAACTAGTAAACATGCTAGTACAATACATAGACCCTAGGTTCTCCCCCCTACTTAAGACCTTGCAGTGTCCTCACTGCTCATGCATATTAAGGGGAGGCCTATTTAAAAACAAAACAGAAGCAAAACAAACAACTAACATAACTGTTGAGTGCTATCACATAACAAAAGCACTCAACAGGTTTATTCCAGCGAAAACAGTAAAAACAGAATTTAAAAGACATAAACTAAAAAGATTAAGGTGTAGAGGCTCCTGATTTTGCCCTTGGGCTTTGTCTTGTGGCTGTTCCTCTTCTCGACCTTGGAGTATATGGCTTCTGTCTTTTGGTTCTTGGACTTATGACAGCATCAGAAGTTTCTGTTGCTGCAGCATCAAATTGCTGCAGCACTGGTGGTGTATCTGCAACAACACCACCTGCATCAGAAACACCTGTCTTCTTTTGGGCAGTCACTGATGCAGCCACAAGCTCAAGAGCATCTCTTGCAATACGCTCAGCCTCAACTCTTCTCTGCTCTTCTGCTTTCTGCTGCTTTTCCATTGCCGCAGCATCAGAAGCTGCAGCATCAGCAATGCCCTTGACCACAGCAGCAATGTGGCATCAGTCTGCGCATCTTCTTTCACAGTCACCTTAGCAGCATCCAGCTCTTCTTCCTCTGGTACCTCATCAAGCTTCCTCTTCCTTGCCGTTCTCTTTGACCTTTGCCTCTTGGATGGTGTAACAGCAGCAGCTTCATCATTACTAGCAGCCTCAGCTACTGCAGCAGGTGAATTGGCAGCATTGGCTGGCACTGATTCAGGTTCTTTTTCTTGGGGTGGATTTGTGGTGGTCATGGGTGGATTTCTAGTTGATTTTCTTGTTGGGGATTGGATTGGTTTAGTGTTTCAGTGGTGGTTGGGTTGACAGGGGTTAGGATGGGTTGAGATGTAGAGGTGGAAGGTATGTTGATAGTTTTGGTGATGTTGTTGGTTGGTGGTGGGTCAATTTCTATATCAGTGAGGTCATCCCAATCAGGTTCACTATCATTCTTTTTGTTGCTTCCATCATCAGCCACAGAATCATCATCTTCACTGTCATCCTCCCTATTCAATTGAGCCATTATTTCTTTGTTCTCCTGCTTCTCCCGTTCATTGAGGGATTCTCCATCTTCGGTTTCAAGCAGGTCTTCCTCTTCTTCTCCAACCTTCCTCTTGCCTTTCTTCACTTCCCTTCTCTTCTTTTTCTTTTCAACAACTCTTTCTTCTTCCCCTTCGTCCACACCAGCTTCATCAAACAATGTTGCATCAGTCACTTCTTCATCTAGCACCCACTCTGGAAAAATAGGTGCCTCTACTCCTGCAATCTCCTTCAGATTAGTTGCAAACACAGCAGTCAACCATTCTTGTTGGTTCCTCATAAACTCCCAAACAGAGCGTTGCTGCAGCATGAATTGTGGCAGCATGGTGGAATCACCAGATGCTGCTGCAGCTTTTGGCTTTGCCTTCAGAATAGTTGGGAAAGCAGCAAGAGGATACCCCTTCTTTTCTCCTTTGATTTTTACCCCCACTTTAATGCACAGATCAGTTATTAGACAGGGAAAGAACAAATACCCAGCAGTTTTTCAATGGCACACAAGAATCTCCCTGCAGATCAGCCTCTCTACATCCACATCCTTGCCTCCCAAGATGACATCCAGGAGCATCATTCTTTCTTTCTCCACATTGGTTGTGTTGGATGTAGGCAGAAGAGAATGCTTGATGAAATTGAACCAGACCATGGCATCGTGGTTGAGACTACTCCTCTTGACTTTGAACTCATTTGCACTGCAGGGTTCCCAAGGTGTTCCAGGAATGGTGATTGCTTTCTTGACAGACTCCATTTCTCTCTTTCCCCATTTGACGAAGGTCTTTGTAAAGGTTAAGCCATGGTAGCCTAAACCCAAGCATTCATTAATTTCCATGGAGTCAAATTTTACATGCACTCCTCTGACTTCAGAAATAAACTGGGGCTTGCTGTCTTTCTGGGATACAATTCCTGCATAAAATTTGCGCACAACAGAGGGGAAGAAGAATGATGGGTGTTGCACCAATTGCTCCCACCCCAGTGCTTTCACAGTGGATGTGAACGCAATAGGGGCGTTTTGCAGCATGAAACCCCTCTCTGTCCAGAAATTCATGAACTGGAACTTCTCTGGATTTGCAGCATCAGTTTCTTTGGCATTCTTGCGACGGATTTGGCTTGATTCCCCACGCGCAGTGGTTGATTGGCGTTTCCCAGAGGATTTGGTAGCACTCATCTTAGTTCTTGACATTGTTAACAGAGTTTTTGAATTGTGAAGGGGAATGGAGAGTGAATTGGGATTTCTTGAATGGAGAGGTTACTGTTTAAGGAATTAGGGATTCGGTTTTCACTCGCAATTGAATTGTGATGGTGGAAGGGATGAGAGTGGGTGGCTATAAGGATTAGGGAGAGACGGTTTTGGCAATTTGCTAATCTCAATTAATGAGATAGCCGTTGAGATTAGGGTGATGTGTATGGTGGAGGGTTAATGATGGGACGGTTAAGTGACTGAAAAGACGAGTCCCTGACAACGCATCAGATGCGTGATCAATAACTGCCATTATTTTATTTTTTTCCTCAACTACCATTCACTGCTGCAGCAACAACTGCAGTCACACCCTCAAACTTCAAATTGCTCAGAATTAATTCCTGCAAAACAAACACCAAAACAAACAAAACAAATAATTTATTAGATTAAAAACCCTGGGCTGCCTCCCAGTAGCGCTTAGTTTAAGAGTCCTCAGCCTGACTTCCTTCAAAGATCATGGGTTCTTGAATTTAGTGGTGAATTTGCTCCTCACCACTGATTCTCCATAGTATTTCTTCACCCTTTGACCATTAACCTTGAAGGTTTGATTTCTTGCATCATCATACAAGTCCACAGCTCCATGAGGGTACACCTTCACCAATTTGAATGGCCCAGACCATCTAGACTTGAGCTTTCCAGGGAATAGCTTGAGTCTTGAGTTGAACAACAGAACTTGATCACCTTCAACTAATTCCCTCTTTTGAATCTTCTTATCATGCCAAGCTTTGGTCTTGGCTTTGTACAACTCTGAGCTCTCATATGCAAAGTGCCTCATTTCTTCCAATTCATTCAGTTGCAATAGCCTAGCTTCCCCTGCCTTTGTATGATCAAAATTGAGCTTTTTGATTGCCCAATGAGATTTGTATTGAAGCTCCAAAAGCAGGTGGCAAGCTTTGCCATAAACAAGTCTATAGGGGGACATTCCCAAAGGAGTCTTGTAAGCAGTTCTATAAGCCCATAAAGTATCATCAAGATGAATTGACCACTCCTTTCTAGTAGGCCCTACCATTTTCTCTAACATTCTCTTGATCTCTCTATTGGATAACTCTGCCTGACCACTAGTTTGAGGATGATATGTAGTTGCAATCTTGTGCTTAACCCCATACTTGGCCAAGAGATTTTCAATCAATTTGTTGCAAAAATGAGATCTTCATCACTGATTATTGCTCTTGGAGTCCCAAACCTTGTAAAGATGTTTCTTAGCAAGAACTTGCTCACAGATTTTGCATCATTGTTAGGTAAAGCCACTGCTTCAACCCACTTTGATACATAATCTATAGCAATCAGGATGTAAGAGTTGCCAAAAGAAGGAGGAAAAGGTCCCATGCAGTCCATACCCCAAACATCAAAGAGTTTAACCTCTAAGATGTTTGACAATGGCATTTCATTCCTATTTGAAATGTTCCCACTTCTTTGGCAACTATCACATTTTCTAATCAAGTCATGAGCATCTTTGAAAATTGTAGGCCAAAAATAACCAGATTGAAGCACTTTTGCTGTTGTCCTCATACCCCCAAAGTGTCCTCCATATGCTGCAACATGACATTGCTGCTGCACCTCTTGTTGTTCTTCATCAGCCACACATTTCCTTAGTAACTGATCAGAGCACTTTTTGTATAAGAATGGTTCATCCCAACAATACTGCTTGACATTGTGGAAGAACCTCTTCTTCTGTTGGTAATTCATATCACATGGTATCACTTTGCTGACTAGAAAGTTGACAATGTCTGCATACCAAGGTGCTATAGCATCTGTTCCTACAGCATCAACTGCTAACAATTGCTCATCAGGGAAGTTTTCCTTGATTTCTCCAAAATGATTACCTGCATTGTCACCTTCCAATCTAGACAAATGATCAGCAACTTGGTTCTCCACCCCCTTTTTATCTTTAATTTCAAGATCAAATTCTTGGAGGAGGAGAACCCATCTTATTAAACTAGGTTTTGCATCTTTCTTAGCAATCAAATACTTAATGGCAGAATGATCAGTGAAAACAATTACTTTTGTGCCAACTAAGTATGCTCTAAATTTATCAAATGCAAATACCACTGCTAATAGTTCTTTTTCAGTGGTAGTGTAATTCAATTGAGCATCAATAAGTGTTTTGCTAGCATAATAAATCGAATGAAAGACTTTCCCATACCTTTGGCCAAGGACGACACCTATGGCATAATCACTAGCATCACACATGAGCTCAAAAGGCTTGCTCCAATCAGGAGTTACTATCACTGGAGCAGTAACTAGAGCATTCTGTAGTTTCTGGAATGCTGCAGCACATGATTCATCAAATACAAATGGAGTTTCATGCTGCAGCAATTGACATAGAGGTTTTGAAATTTTGGAGAAGTCTTTAATGAATCTTCTATAGAAACCAGCATGTCCCAGGAAACTTCTAACACCTTTGACATTTGTTGGAGGATGCATCTTCTCAATTACCTCAACTTTGGCCTTGTCAACCTCAATTCCCCTCTTTGAAATCTTGTGTCCCAACACAATTCCTTCTTGGACCATGAAGTGGAATTTCTCCCAATTCAAGACCAAGTTGGTTTCTTCACATCTATCCAGAATCTCTTCTAAGTTATCAAGGCATAATTGAAATATTTCCCCAAAGACAGAAAAATCATCCATAAACACCTGCATAGATTTTTCAAGGAATTTAGAAAAGATTGACATCATACACCTTTGAAATGTTGCTGGTGCATTGCACAACCCAAATGGCATTCTCCTAAAAGCAAAAGTACCATAAAGGCAAGTGAAAGTAGTCTTTTGTTGATCTTCAGGCACTATGGCTATTTGATTATAACCAGAGTATCCATCCAAAAAGCAATAGAACTCCTTTCCAGCTAGACTATCAAGCATTTGGTCTATGAATGGTAGAGGGAAGTGATATTTTCTTGTAGCCTTGTTGAGTTTTCTATAATCCATGCAAATCCTCCATCCAGTCACTGTTCTTGTAGGAATAAGCTTATTCTTCTCATTAGCTACCACTGTGACCCCTCCTTTCTTTGGAACACATTGCACAGGGCTCACCCATGCACTATCTGATATAGGATACACAATGCCAGCATCAAGGCACTTTATAATTTCCTTTTTCACAACTTCCTTCATGATGGGATTTAGTCTCCTCTGCCCTTCAATGCTATTCTTAGCATTTTCATCAAGAATGATCCTATGCATGCAGATGGTAGGACTAATCCCCTTTATATTAGCCATTTGGCACCCATTTGCCTTCTTATGCCTCTTTAGGGTAGTAATGAGATCATTCTCTTGACTTTTGGATAGGTCAGACGCAATGATCACAAGCAATGTATCATTTTCCCCTAAATAGGCATATTTCAGGTGCTTGGGTAACTCTTTAAGTTCAAGCACAGGAGGTTTTTCAATAGAAGGCACATTCTGTTTGAGATTGGAATCCTCACTACAACAGAATTGTTTAAAAAGGGAGCACCCATTAGGGGCGTTTTTTAAAAAGTGCCCCTGAAGCCCAAAATACGAAGGTCCTTTAGGGGCACTTTCTAATGCCCAAAATAAGGCCCTCCGTATATTAGGCATCAGGGGCGCTTTATAAAAAGCGCCCCTAAAGGCCCTCCGTGTTTTGAGCATCAGGGCCTCTGTGTTTTGAGCATCAGGGACGCTTTTAAAAAGCGCCCCTGATGCCTAATATTCTAATATTTCCGTTTCGTACTCCCTCTCACTCTCAGTACTCGTCTCTTTCCCTCTTTTTTTTGTGACCAACTCTTTCCCTCTCACTCTCAGTCTCTCAGTCTCTCTTACTTGAAACCCTGTTCTCTCACACTCTCCCTCTTCTCATTTGCAAAACTCAGTCTCTCTCACGCAAACCCTTACGCGAAACAGAAACTGAACGAGTTAATAACCACGCCGTCAAACGCCCATTCCGCCGTCATCGCCGTCAACAACCACGCCGTCTTCGACGCTGCTGCCTGTTTTGTCGGAGCTGTTGCCTTTTTCTGGTACGTTCCCATGACTGTGCAATTTAAAATGTTAGGGTTTCTATACTTTCTACTTTCTGGTATGTGCTTTTTGTTGCTTATTATAGTATGATATATTCTGGGATTTTGCTTTTGTATTAATGTGTGTTTGTTCTTTTATTATTACAATGATGAGAACAATAACTTGGCTCTGAATGTGGGATATTGGGTATGCAGGCAAGGTGTTTGATATTGGTTGTTGTTGGTTGATGAAAATGAGAGTAGGGATGTGTTGCAAACTATAGGATACACCAGAAACAGGAAAAAATGTTTTTATTTTTAAAAAATCAATCAGGGACGCTTTTTAGAAGCGCCCCTGTTGGTCTGAGCCCCTAAGACCAACAGGGGCGCTTTTTACGAGCGCTCCTGATTGTGGGGTTGGCATCAAGAGCGCCAGATTCAGGTGCGCCCAAAAGCGCCCCCGATGGATAAAAAAAAGCGCCCCTGTTGGCCTATTTCTGTTGTAGTGCCTCTAGATCAAGGGATTCATATTGCCTACTCCATAGCTCTTTCACCTCAGCCTCCTTGTGCACAATACCTTCTTTCACAAGTTCACTTTTATTAATTTCAGCAAGAGCCTTCACCAAATGATCATTCTGCTTGTGGAAGTGTTTCTGAACCACAGAATCAAGAGACATAACAAACGAACACTCCTCAGTTCCCTGATCAGGAAACTTGAGAGCATTCATCACATTGAACATGATTTCTTGATCATTGACTCTCATAGTCAATTCTCCTTTTTGCACATCAATTAGAGTCTTTCCAGTAGCCAAGAAAGGTCTTCCAAGAATGATAGGCACTTCCTTATCTGCATCAAAATATAAAATCACAAAGTCAGCAGGAAATACAAATTTATCTACCTTTATCAAGACATCTTCAATGATTCCTTCTGGATATGCAATGGAGAGTAACAATTGTAGGTTTTGCAACACCTATACCCAGCTGAGTGAACACAGACTTAGGCATCAAATTGTTGCTTGCACCTAAGTCACAAAGAGCTCTGCCAATATAGGTTTCACCAATTGAACATGGAATAGTGAAACTGCCTGGATCCTTCAACTTGCTTGGAAGCTTGCTTTGCATGATCATACTACACTCTTCTGACATAGCTACTGTTTCAAATTCTCCTAGTCTCTTCCTCTTGGAAAGCACATCCTTCATGAATTTTGCATAGTTGGGCATTTGTTGAAGTGCTTCAACCAAAGGAACATTGATGTGAAGCTATTTTAGCACCTCTAGAAATTTGCCAAATTGCTTGTCTTGCTGTGTCTTCTTCAACCTTGGAGGAAAAGGTGGAGATGGAATAGGTTGATCAACAACTAGTGATGGAATTGGTGCATCATCAGATGCTGCAGCATCAACTGTGACAGCATCTGTTGCCTTCTTTTTCTCATTTTTCTGATTTTTTTAGTTTTTGTTGGTGCCATCACTAGGATCAGTAGATGGTCCATTCAAGTCCTTCCCACTCCTTAGAGATATAGCCTTGACTTGTTCCTTCCCCTTAGAAGATGATGGTTCAGTAGTGGATGGTAATGATCCACTAGGTCTTTGGGTAAGAGCATTGGCTATTTGACCAATTTGATTCTCTAAGTTCTTGATTGCAGCCCCTTGAGTTTGATACAGAGTTTTTGTTTCATTCTGAAAGCCTTGAGCATGGTATCCATAGAGTTTTCAACTACTGGTGCTGCTGCCTTGGGTTGAGCAGGGAATCCTGGTGGTGTTGCTGGAGCTGTAGCAGGTGTTGCATTGTTGCTCCATTTGAAATTATGATGGTTCTTCCACCCAGGATTGTAGGTACGAGAATATGGATTATTGTTATTGTCATATCCCACATAGTTGACTGAAATAGGGTTTGCAGGGCACTCTTCATACAAGTGGCCTCCTCCACAGTACACACAACTAGCAGAACCTACTGGTACTTGTTCAATTGCTGCTACTTTTGTCTTTGGTACAGATTTAGTTGCTGCAGCAGGTGTTGCACTCATATTTTTGATCATGTTGGACAAGGATGCAACCTAAGCAGATAAAGCAGTAACTTCACTCACTTGATGCATACCAGCAAATTTCTTCTGAGCACTAACCCTGGTTGTTGGCCATTGATAACTGTTTGCAGCAATGGTTTCAATAAGATCATAAACATCTTGGTAAGAGCCATTCAGCAAGACCTCACCAGAAGAAGCATCAAGCATCAGTCTAGTTTGAGGTTCCAGACCATTGTAAAAAGTTTCCATTTGAACAACCACAGGCAACCCATTATGTGGACATTTTCTTAACAATTCTTTGAATCTTTCCCATGCTTCAAACAAAGTTTCAAATTCAGTTTGTCTAAAAGATGTAATTTCAGTTCTCATCCTGGCATTCTTGATAGGTGGAAAGTATTTTGTCATAAATTTCTCAGCCATCTCATTCCAAGTAGTGATAGAGTTAGGTTCCAAGGAATTTAACCAAACCTTAGCTCTATCCTTCAAGGAATAAGGAAAAAGTTTAAGTTTAAAAGCATCATCACTTACACCAGGGAGAATGAAATTACTACAAACTTCTACAAATTGTTTTAAATGCAAATGTGGGTCCTCAGTAGGTCCTCCACCAAATTGCCCTATTGTTTGAAGCATTTGAAACATCATAGGCTTAAATTCAAAATGAGTGGTGGCAAGTTCAGGCCTTACTATGCTAGTTTGCATAGTATGAGGGTCAAAAATTGCATAATCCCTCATACGTCTGTCCCTGTCATTAGCCATGCCTTTGACTGTTTTCATTCAAAACTTGTCTCACATGTTCAGGTTGCTTAGTGGCAACTATAGTATGTCTGTCAGAACCATGGTTGCTAGGAGGTGGTGTTCCCCCATGATTAGAAGGTGGTGGTGTAGCCATATTGACAGCTCTGCCCAATGAAATGAGTCCTAAGTGATCTTGATCCCTTCTCAAAGCCCTAAACAATCTTTCTATTTCAGGATGAAGTTGAAATTCTGGTGAACTGTGCCTGTGCATATGCTGCAACAACAGTTGCTATAGCAATTCTAATACCGAACAAACAGAAACAGAGCACCAAAATCAGCAACAAAAATCACTAGTTTGCCAATTAATTAAACAGTATTTTAAGCTATTTAATCACCGGCAAAGGCGTCAAAAACTTGTTGCGTAAAAACGTGATAGTGCAAGTATACACTGTCAACAAGTAATAAAGTGAAAGTAAAGTTCGTTCCCACAAGGATTAGCACTTAAACAAAGCTTAATTTAATCAACAAATTAGTGATGGTAAAAATAAAGTAAATGACATAAATATCTGGTAACATGCAACAATATTAAAAAGTATCAGGGGAATGAAGATCAGATAATTGGAACAAGTTGAGATGCATTCACTTTTAGTAATTTCATTAAAGTGTACAAAAATGCTATGTTAAGTGCTGCAGCACTAGGTGCTGCCGCAATTGCGTATTTTCTCAAATACTAGACACTAGGTTTTTTTTCTACTAGTTTATCTCTAGACCAGAAAGGAGTATTATCCTAGGCTGCGGAAGCACCCACAGTGTTTACCTCATGGCTTATGTCTCCCCTATCTGGAGGGTTAAGACAAGGAACAACAATATCTCTATTATGCAACATACCATGTTATCTTGTGGGGTAAATTTACAAACCATCTCTGTGAATATAAATGCTACTTAGATTAGACGGCCAATCCTAATCTAAGATGGAAATATTAAAAGCACACAAGATAAAGTACTCAACATTTAAACATAAACATTAATAACACAATAAATTCATTACACTCAGTTTTGCATCCCAACTACAAGAGTTTAGCTCATGGTGAGCTTTGACAACAAAGAAACTAACTTAAACATTAAGATCAATGAAGAAGTCATACTAAATCCCAAAAAGAGAGTTTACACTACACTTATGAACGAAGGAATAGCTTCAGTGAATATCAACGAAGCAATCCCAGCTCTCCAATGTAGCTTCTTCCAAGAAATGAAGCTTCAGTGTTGCTGCAGCAATGACAATTCCAGCAATAGATCTTTTAGGTAACTTGGAGAAGGCACGAAGCTTGAAGCTATCTCTATACCTCAAATTTGGCTTAACCTAATTCTGGGAATGTGGTCCTTTATATAGAGGAGGCTAAGGATGAGAGGTAACCCTAATTGGGGAGGCGCCTTTTGTCCTTTAATGAGGGCAAAAGGTTCTTTTTGCCCAAATCCCTACGTCATCAGTGAATATTCCAAGATTGGCACGCACACCCACGTCTAGAGACAGCTGATAGGTGTCCTTTCCTCAATTTCCATGTTTCTTATTGCTTTCTCTCTCATGTGGTGTAATTTGGCATTGCTACCACAATAAGTGCTGCAGCAATTAAATAAACACATTAAACCACAATTGGGATCCAAAGTGCCAATTATAACAGATTCAAGCTTACACCTTAAGCTCCTCAAAACTAACATATTTACAACATTAATTACTATATTTCTTGAGAATTAACAATGATTTATGCTTGAAATAAGAGGTAATAACAATCATATTTGATTGTTATCAGCTATCAAGTGGCTCAATGAGTTAGGAGTCCAGTGAGAGACCATTGAACTTGATTGCTTTCTAGTGGTTCATGGAATTAACGGAAACCATCTCATGACTACAGAAGCAGGCTATATTATTGATAGCAACTCTATGTTATCTATCTATCTATCTAAACTACACGTTTAGTTTTGCCCAGAGACAAGCCAATATTGTTGCTCATACTCTTGTTAGAGCATCAATACTTTTTGCTTGTTCCCTTGTTTTTGATTACGTACCAACCTGTATTCGTGATACTCTTTTTAATGAAATGAAGTGATTTGGTTTGCCTAAAATAATAGATGGTTAATTTAGGGTGTCACTAAGAGGTATAATGGTCCTACAGAACAAAAGGAAAGTAGAAAACATAGAACAACAAATAGGCTGCGAACCGACTAGATCTCATTAGAGGTTAAATGTTTACCCTTTAGAGTAATTATCAGAATTATGATAGTGGTAAGTGGTATAAACCATAAATGCATGATTAGCTTATCCAAACAGAAATAACAAGATAAATCCTCTCTAGCTAAGAGATCTTGACAATCAAAGTAGACACTCTATTAGATATATAGTTAGTTAGAAGTTAGAGAGATAGTTAGTTGGTAGTTACAAATTAGTTTGTTAGATAGTTGTTACTAATTAGTGAGTTAGTTAGTAGTTAGTTTTATGCCTATATAAAGAGGCTTCATGTAATCATTTCACACAACCCTTATCATTTCTATCAATTCATTTGATGAATATTTGATCTCTTAATCTTTTCTCTTTTATCTTCAATGGATGCCATATTATTCAATATGGTATCAGAGCACACATGGTATCCACCTTGAATCTGAATTCCGCTGCAGGTTCTTTTTTCGTTTTATTAGTTTTCTTTCTTTTCATTTCGTTTTCCGATTTATGCTTTCTTCCATTTGCATCATTTTTTGCTTCCGTTTCTTGATTTGTTCATCCATGAGAAACAGTTTCTTTACATTCTTTCCCTCTTTGTTCATGGCGTTTGAAACCAATATTTCGCAATTCACCATTCAGTTTGCATTTTTTGTTCTGTGATTCAAGTTCTGATTTTTCATTTCATGATTTGCCTTTGATTCCTCATTTGCGACTTTTGTTTTTTGATATCGCAATTTTCCTTGATCGCTCTTTTGCGTTTTGCAATTTTAGAGTTTGTGATTCTCCGTTGCATTTGTATTTTCGATTTCGCATTTTGTGCTCTTAGTTGCATTTCACTTTTCTGATTTTGTTGATCGTTCTTGATTCCGATTTCATCATTCTTAGTTATTCTTGGGTTTTCCCCAATTTGATTTCGGAAATTCGTTTTTGTTAGGGTTTTCACGTTCTTTTCCCCAATTCTTGATATTTCGTTTTCGGAAATTTGGGAATTTGTGATCTCTAACTTTCGATGGGCATTGCGTTCTTTCTTCATCACATTTGTGTGTTCCGCAATTCCGCACATCGCGTTTTTGGTGTTCTTTCAATTACATCATTCCTCTGTTTTTGCGTTTCCCAAAATTTCGAATTCGTAAATTCTTTGAATCGATTTTGATTCAATCATTCGCTTTTCAATCAGAATCTCGTTTTTCTCCTTCCTCTCGCTTCTATGAGAGTGTCAGTTTCTGCAACTTGCTTTCGTTTGTTCCGTTTCTGATTCAATTTGACACAAATTTGTTTGTCAGTATCAGTAATCGTCGTCTCCGTTTGCAATTCTTGCATATCTGTTTTGCATTTCGCTTCACTGTCCTCCTTTCATTCTGATTCCCGATGATTGTGATCTGAAGTGGAGTTCTGATTTCGTTTTGGATCGTGATATTCCTTTTCTCTTTGCCATTACGGCTTCTTCTTTTCTTGTGCTATTATTCTTCTTCATATCATCTTGGTTTATGTGGGTGTTGATTACCCTTTTTTGCATTGTTGGTGTTGTTGTGATTTCTGGTGGCATGTAACTAGTGTACCGCTTTCAAGAATCCAAGAAAAATGTTCTTGCTATTCCTATTTGCACCTAATGTTTTTTGCTCATCAGAATTATCAAGATGAATCTAAAGGTACAATTAGTGAGCAGATCAATGTGGAGTGTAGTTTCATGTGTATCACTCCTTCCTTGCATACTTCAACAGAGACAACATATCTGGAGTTTAAAAGTTCAAGGCTCACAGTAGTTGATTAACTATGAATCATTGTACTTTTCCTTTGTTTTGATGTATCTCTCTATTGTTCATGTCAAGCTAGAAGTGTTGTGAACAACTTCCAGCTTGCGGGGGACTATTAGATATATAGTTAGTTAGAAGTTAGAGAGATAGTTAGTTGGTAGTTACAAATTAGTTTGTTAGATAGTTGTTACTAATTAGTGAGTTAGTTAGTAGTTAGTTTTATGCCTATATAAAGAGGCTTCAGGTAGTCATTTCACACAACCCTTATCATTTCTATCAATTCATTTGATGAATATTTGATCTCTTAATCTTTTCTCTTTTATCTTCAATGGATGCCATATTATTCAATACACTCTTTTACCTTAAAGCCTAGAACTCCCTCAATAGTTAGAACTATTAGCAAGACTATGCAACAAATAATATTTCCACTAGTATAAGAATTACTACTAGAGCTGTATTTTAGGAAACTAAGACTCAACCATAGAATCTGTTAGTATGAAAAAGCCACTGAAGAAATTAGAGTGCGTTGCTGGACTGAACATCGAGAGCTTCCAATAAGACTAACCCTTGGAGATTAAAGAAAAGAAATGATGGAAAGCCATATTGTTGAATCTTGCGAAAGCCTTGTCTTAGCTCAACCCAAACATGATATTTCCTCAGCTCTGATAGATAGACTGAATAAGTTAGCTCGTCTCTCTCCGGTCAAGACCCCTTAGGATGGAAATACTTAACAAATTAATGATCCACGTAAATGATAAATTGTAAGCAGAATACACTAAGGTAGAACATTAAGTTCACTCGATAGCAATAAATTCTCGTCTATTTGAGGTCCTAGATACATATGTAACGCGACAAGTTACATAAATTGTGGAAATACCAAACGATTTACTTACGTATTTTTTCCTTCCTCTTTTTCCTCGCACGCGCACTCCCTTCTTTCTCTTCTATTTTTCACATTCTTCTTCTTCTTATTCTTTTTCATCTTCTCCTCCTCCTCCTCTACCATTTTTGTTTCTATTTCTTCTCCTCTAATCTCTTCTCTGTTTCTTCTCGTCTAATCTCTTCCTCTTCCTTTCTTCTTCTTCTTCTTCTTCACAAAATTCCAAACACAATCCCTAATTTTCCAAAATCTTAAAGACAATCCCAAATCTTCTTCTTCAAGAATCATTGTTTCAATTCCGAACATTACTTTATCGTTGATTTTTTTTGAAACATTACTTTATCGTTGCTTTTTTTGGAACATTTACTTTATCGTTTTTTTTTTGTAAAATTGTACAATTGTTAAATCATTGAAGGAAACGGAATACCCTACTTTAAAATCCTGGATTCGCCACTACGGAGTTAGAATTCAGTTTAAGGCCTCACCATGTTATTATTGGTAGGAGGCGTGCTAGGCACCTCACTCATGTGAGTTTAGAACCTCTCATGTTAGTATTAAATCTATGTCGGGCATACCTTCATCGAGATTCATTTCGTAGGGACCAGTTATGAGTCGATGTGTGATAATCACAATAATGTTATATATAGGAAGGTCCCGCCCAAGTTAAAGAAGGTAAGAAACTCAGTTTGCAAGTTATTCTAAGGCCAGTATCATTAACTTTTCTGGTTAAAAGCAGAAGAGAATTTCATGTGAGTCATCTCAATCCTTGATAGTCGGTTCACATAGTGTGTTCCATGTCTCTTCAAGCAAAACTGCATTCCTTATCATTTGATTCTTAAATGTCGAGTAAATACAAGTGAAATCGGTTGAGTTTCCCATTCCTTATTGATTTTAGTACGAGGTCTCACCTTGGAACTCCAATAGTGGGTTACCCTCTTAGTATGGATCATCAAGACAAAGTTACTCAGTAACGCGTGAAAAAGCTCTTAAAATCGATGTTTGATTGTAAATGATTTTAGTAATATGGAATATTTGAGGGAATTTTTTTAAAAGGTGAAAGCTAATGTAACACCCCATGTTTTTGGAACAACGATTAGTATAATTAATAATTAATAATAACCTATTAAAGATAGCTATTCTTAGGGATTTCCATAAAAAATAATTTCTTATTGACCTTTAAATTTTTTTTATTTTTTTTTAGCAAATTGAGGACCGAAGCCCAGAAAAGAAACTACAAAGAGAAAAATCTAGGAGTAGAAACTCCAGCAACATCAGCGAGCACCAACGACTCAATACAAGTAGGAACATTCGTAAACAATGAAATATTTGATACTTGATTGCAGCCCATAGCAGCAAGTGCATCAGCACATTTGTTGACTTCCCGGTAAGAGTGAGAAACAGCAACCTCCCAATCTTTAGAAATCAATGTCTGTATGCTACGCAGCAAGCTCTACCCATCAACACTGCGTAAACAACCATTCTTCAAATGGTGAACCACAACATCGGAATCCACATTAAGCTCGACTTTGCCAAATCCCAAATTATACGCCAGTTTGAGGCCCTCATACACCCCCCACAACTCAGCAAGATAGGTTGTCTTTACCCCAAGTTTTTTAGCAAAATCTTCAAGCCAGTTTCCATTAACACCTCTAAGAAGCCCTCCGCAACCAACACTTCCTTCTTCATGCTTACATGCCCTGTCTGTATTCAGCTTCACCCAGCCATCTACCGGAGGCACCCAACGAATTTGCCTCACCACCCTTTCTCGATGAATCAAGTCAGCTCCCAACATACTAGTAGCAGTATACAACTTTCCTTCCACTAAAATCACTGTCCACGGAAAGGAGGGCCTAACAAAATCATTTTCATGAATCTCTTTATTCCTCAAAGCCCAAAGATTGTAACAAGTCAAAGCCCAAATAGCTGACCATTCCATGCCATTAAAATTCCCCATGTTGTCAGTTAAATTCAAATTAAGCCACTGCTGCAGATCGCAATCAAAGAAATTGTCTCGATTTTCCATACCCAACAAATGTATCCAAACTGCTAGAGCTTGAGGGTAGTCTCGTAACACATGGAGGGTTGATTCTTCCTCGTTAACGCAGACATGGCAGTGAGGAGCACCCAAGTTCATCTTCGCCAACCTGACCTTAGTGAGCAATCTATCATGACACACCAACCAAATAAAGCAACGAGCTCTCTCTTTGACGGGGATTTGCCACACCTTTTTCTAGGCATGGCAACGAAATCCAACCCCGCGGGTACCCACCCGACCCCGCCCAGAGTTTGACGGGGAAACACCGCTTTGACCGGGGACGGGGCGGGGTTTGGGGATGTCGATACCCGCCCCGTCCCCGCCCCGAACCCACTCGAAAAACATTAATTAATTATTTTATTTTATTTTATGCATATTTACTCATTTATTTTGATTCATAAATTTAATTTGATTATTTTAATTTTGATCTATTTTCTATAGAAAAACCTAACTTAATACTTTTAACTTAATTTTATCATTGTGTAATTATTATGATTGTATTTTATTAATTACCATATTTTTTTTATCTTTCCGGTAAATTTGTGGCATAAATGGGTACCCGTGGGGAACCCGTCCCCGTTTGGGACGGGGATGGGGGATGTAAAACCCGACCCCGATAGGGATGGGGTCGGGGATGGGGAATGCAAAACCCGCCCCCGCCCCATTGCCATGCCTACCTTTTTCCAAGCACTGTCTTCGCTTCTTCCAATAAAAAACCACATAACAGATTATATGTAGCAGAAATTGAGAACTTACCTGCATGACAACCAGGCCACAACCAAACATCTTCCCCCACTCCTCGCTCCGGCGGCGCTAGAGCAGCAACACGACTCAAAACATTCGGCGGGAGCCAATCTACTAGCAAATCAAACCTCCACTCACCATCAGCACCCACCAATTCGGTCACAACACAATCTTGCAAATGAGAAGGGACGGTGAGTTGAGAAACCCCAATTTTACTCCCAGGCAAGACCCATGCATAATTCCAAGCTTTAATAGTCAACCCATCACCGATGGCCCAAAAACCGTGTTTGTTAAAATTAAGCCCAAATCTACAAATGGACTTCCACAAACTAGAATCGGGACCCTTTGAAATCCAATCACAGGTTTGCAGCCTATGTCGACCATACTTTCCCTTGAAAACATCACACCAAATCTCACCTCCATCTTGCCTTAGTTGCCAACCCAATTTCATTAGACAAGCTGTATTCATCATATTTAACCTTCTCAAACCTAGCCCGCCAAGTTTCTTAGGAGTTGTAATAATATCCCAATTTACAGCATGATATTTTCTATGGGCTTCATCATCGCCCCACACAAAAGCTCACTGCATTTTTTGAATATCTTGAACCACACTCTTAGGCAAGGCAGCAGTCATCATAGGATAAATAGGCATTGCTTCAATGACTGATTTGGCTAGGGTCACCCTACCAGCAAAAGACAATTGATTCGCTTTCCACGTGCTAAGCTTGGCTTTAATTTTATCCATCAAATACTGATAATCTGATTTCTTAGGAGCTCTTTCAATCAACGGAACTCCTAAGTATTTACGAAGGTTATGAACCTCACGGAAACCGGACAAAAAGGTCAAACGCCTTCTGGTGTTTATATCAACATTCTTGGAGAACATAACACTAGTTTTAGCATTACTAACTTCTTGACCAGACATTTGACAAAAGAGATCAAGCACATTCATAACACACGACATCTGGTCATCACTAGCTTTGCCGAACAACAATAGATCATCAGCAAACATAAGATGAGTGATCTCAGGACCGCTCCTACCTGCTCTTATGCCTTTCCAACGCCCATTTTCCACCTTCTCAGCAATTAAATGAGACAACTAATCCATACATAAGACAAAAAGATAAGGAGATATGGGATCCCCTTGTGGAATGCCCCGCTGAGGAGAAAAATACTCAGCCCGAGAGCCATTCCAATTAACGTTCGTTCTCACACTAGTAACTGAGAACATAATAACATTTATAATGCTTTCAGGGAGACCAATTTCTTCCAACACCTTCCAAATGAAAGACCATCTCAATTTATCATATGCCTTTGCAAGATCAACTTTAATAACAAAAAAACCTGTCTTTCCTCTCATCTTCTTCATACTATGAGCCATCTCCTGAGCAATGACAGTATTTTCATGAATACCTCTCCCAGGCACAAAACCAGTTTGAAAAGGAGACACCACCATAGGGATAATAGTTTTAAGCCTATTGACAATCACTTTACTAACTATTTTATAGATAGTATTGCAAAGTGAAATTGGCCTAAACTGGTCAACAAATTCCGGTTTCTCAATCTTGGGAATGAAGCAAATATCAGTCAGATTAACATGCTCTAAACTAGTAGGATCAAGCCATCTCTATCTCACAAACTCACGCACAGTATGGCGAATCACCTCCCAAGCATTCTGATAAAACCCCACCGGGAACCCATCTGGCCCAGGGGCCTTCCACGGACCCATACTAAACAATTCCCTTCTAACCTCATCATCATCCACCGGCTCATCAAGATGCTGAATATTCTCTTCTGCCAAAGTAGGATATGTAAAACGAGTTTGAAACCAAGCATGCTCCCTATTATTATCAGTAAACAAATTCTTGTAAAAATTGTTTACCATATTTTCCAACTCTGCATCATCATCAATCCAAGCACCATTGGCATCCCTCAACATAGATATACAATTTTTCCGTTTTCTGATAATAGCCTTTAAATGATAATACCTTGTATTTCTGTCTCCATCAGTGAGCCACTTAGCTCTAGATCTTTGAAACCAAATCAACTCCTCTTGACGATTAATGAGGCACAACTCCTTTTGCAGTTTTCTTTCCAAACTCTTCAAACCTCCATCACGCCTCCTCCCGTCGTGCATGCATTTCTGGATCCCACCAAGCCTAGCAATCAATTCTTTTTTCTTGTTCATAACCTTGGCAAACGTGTTCTGCTTCCAACCAACCGGCAAATGCTCTAAACTATGAAGATTATGGTTCAATGATTCCTCATATCGCCAAGCATTAGAAACCATATCCAAATAAGTTTCATCCGTGAGCCACGCACTCTCAAACTGGAATGATGATTACGCCTATTCTGAGCTATTCCTTTCGGACAAATAAGTAAAGGATGATGATCAGAGTATAAAACTCGGGCAAGCATACGCACCTGGGCATGGGGAAAACGCAAGCGCCAAAGGTCATTGTAAAGAGCCCTATCAAGCCGTTTGAAAATGTGTTTATCATCCTGAAAAAGAGGGGCCCTCCAAGTATATTTGGTTCCTACAGAACCAACATCAATTAAACCACAACTGTTTATCCTATCCACAAACTTATTAATCTTTGTAATGGGAGCTGCACCACCACCTTTTTGTTCATCAGCAGAGGCAATGTCATTAAAATCCCCAGCTAGCAACCAGTCACCATGCATATCATTAGAAATATTCTTCAGCTCCTCCCATAATAAACGCTTATTATCCTCGCTAGGACTAGCATAAACTGCCGTAAAAAACCACTCTCTTTCCGTATTCACCAAGACCTTTAAGTGAACAAATTGAAAGTGAATGTTCAACACCGTAACATCAATAGTATCCTGTTTCCAAGTCACTATGACCCCTCCAGCATAGCCTTGATTTTGAGAAAAAACATACCCCTGATAACCTAGTAGAGCAAAGGTTCGGCGAAGCTTACTAGGGTCCACCTGAGTCTCCATAATCAACAAAATATCTGGTTTGTGGATATTAGTGAACTGCTTAACATTACCATATAGCTCCGTGTTGGCGGCGGCACGGACATTCCAAGCCAAAACTTTAGGTGGTATAATCATTAAAAAAATAAAATTAATCAAGGTGCATATCAACCCCGTCATTACCTCTATGGCCAAAGCCAAGTGTCTCCTCGACCACTTCCATATCAGAATCATCTTTGCCTGAAGCATATTGATCATTTGCATCTAGAAAGAGGTCCTCATCTATATCACCACCTACTTGGGTGTTATTAGTAAAATTGGAGGGTGCAATAATACCACTATCTGGTGGTCTCACATAATGAGTAGCACTGGATCCAATGCTTTGCCCATGTAACATATTGTCCAATTGTTCTCCACGTTTTAAAATAACAACCCCCTCCATGTTGCTAGTTGTTGCCACATTATTTTGCATTACCAAGTTTGACCTCTCCAAATAATCATTGACTAGCACATCAAGATCATGACTTTCCTGAACAATAGCTTTTCCGTTTTTATTCTCGTCAATCACTCCCCCAATATTTTCTCTTTCAATGTTCCTTGTGGGTCTAATGAAATCAGCATTATTCTGTTTTTTCCTTTGTTTCCTTTTTGATTCACGTTTTTCCTACCTCCCCTTACAGGCTGTCCACGCTCATTCTCTTGTTGTGCATACAAACTCCTCATTCTCGTTCAAAACATTAAATCGTGATCCCATATTGTTCGCCCCATCATCAGTAACAGTTCGCCGACCGCCATGCTCCTCCACAAACTCGCCGTCGTTATCCCTCTCCTTTACTCTACGAGCTCTCCGTGGTTTTTGTACCACAGTCCAAAGACCCTTTTCTACCTGACTAGTAGCTGCATCATTATTGACCACATTTTCACCACTCTCCGGCACAACAACCCTATCCGTACATCCTTCTCTGTAATGACAAAAATTTCCACATGTTAAGCACAGAAAGTGTAATCCTTCATATTCGACTTTGTAAAGCTTCCCTTTGATCTCAAAGACAGCAAGCAGTGGTTTATTAAGATCCACCTCAACACATAACCTAGCACACTTCCCACGTTCTCTTTTCAGCGTATTTTTATCAACCTTCACCGTGCGACCTATGCGATTGGCAACAAAGTGAAGGAAGATAGGATCATAGTTCAATAGGAAGTTTGGAGAAACACACCCACACAGCCACGTTATCAATAGACGCTCTTGCTGGTTGAAAGTTTGGCGTCCATTCCCTTACGGTAAGATAGTGATCATACATCAACAAGGAACCCTCTATTAGCGCAAAGCTCCTGTCTTTATCACTCGTAAAAGTAACAAGAAAGAAATCATTCCCTAGATCAATGATAAAGATGACACCAGTTTTAACCCACAACTGATTGAGCCTATTCTCCAAGGCTTTAAAGCTCGTTGAGATATGTTGTAAATAGTAGATTTATTTATATATGTATTCGGGCTATTTACCAGGCCCGTTAGGTTTACACATAGAGTAGCCTATTTAAACTCATTAGTGCTTGTACTCAACACACATTATACAATTTATATAAGACGGAACTACATCTGCTTTGTAGTCGCAGATGTAGGCAAAGATTGGCCGAACTGCGTGATCAATATCGTGTCTCATTTTCTATGCTTCATCTATATTCTAATCACTTTAACATGGTATCTAGAGCCTCAAAACCCTAGCCATCAGTCTAAAAAAACCCTAGCTGTCTCGTCTAAACTTCAGATTAGACGACCCTAGGAGCATCGAAAACCACACCACTAGGAGCGCCACTCCAAGATCGGCCTACCACTGATACGCCGCCACCAAAGCCTCTGTCACGCGCTATCACGCGCGATTTCAGTCAGAACAGCCTCGCCAGCGCGTGAGGTCCACGCGTCACCCTCCACTACTCTATTTCACGCGCCGCTGGTACCAGTCTACTCGGAATTCTGCGATCTTCCTGTTTTGATAATTTTTGGTCAGTGGGTCTGACGTTTCAGGTGCTTTCTCCCTATTTTACATTTTCGTTTGGTACTGTTTCTGTCTGGATTTCAGTAGGTCTGCTTCTATGGATAGAGGACTCACATTTTCAGGTGTTATTGGTGTTTACAGGTCTGTCATTTTTTTTATTGTTCTTGGTTATCTCATCATCATCAAAAGTGAGTTCGTTTTCAGAAAAGGAGAAGTCTGGATCCTCGGGTAAGAATCTTGTGTCTTATGTTTTCTCCGGTAATCCCTCTATTACAACAGAGAAACTCAGTGGTGATAATTATTTGAATTGGTCGGCTTCCGTTAAAATGTGGTTTTTGGGACAAAGCCTTTCAGATCACCTTACTAAAAATTCTTCAGACGTTGAAAACGATCTGTGTCAAGATTGGGAACAAGCAGACTGTCAATTAGTCTCTTTTTTGTGGCAAACTATTGAACCCTCTTTGTTGGTCCACTATCGCTCATACACCACTTGTTATGATATTTGGCAGAAAGCTAAGAATGTGTATTCTAACGAAATTCAGCGTCTTTATGGTGTTATTCATAGTTTAGCCACTCTTCAAATGACAGAAGACAACATCATGACATATGCAAACAAAGCTCATTAAGCTGTAAACGAGTTCAAGCTCTTGGTATCCGACAACGACTCAAAGAAAATGCTTGAAACTGGACAATGTTTGCATGATCGATGTCCTTCATGGCCTTCATCAAAAATATGAGTCAGTCCAGAGCAACATTTTTTCTGCATCAGATATTCCCGCCACAGAGGATCTTATCAGACGCCTTATACGCCTTCCTAGTCTAGAAGGATCTGGGGGCAATGGCTCTCAAACAGGCATAGAATCCTCGACTCTTGTTTCTAATTTTGCAGGTCGTGGGGGACGCAGTCGTGAGGGTGGTCAAGGAGGTCGTGTTGGAGGACGTCCTCAGTGCACTTATTGTAAGAGACTTGGTCATAATGAAGACAAGTGTTATTCCCTTCATGGCTTTCCAGAGAAACCAGTAAATGTGACTCAGGTTAATGATTCTGAACAGAGAAAAACTAAACAAAATATTCTTTCTGATGAGGAGTATAAGGCATTCCTGCAGTATAAGGTTTCCCAAGCTTCATCATCGGCAACAGTTGCTCATTCTGGTAATTCTACAGTCTGTTTCTCTCAATCACCTGTTGACTCTTGGATTATGGACACTGGAGCTTCCGATTGCATGGCTTGTAATCCATCTCTTTTATCCAAAATTTCCCAACCTAGCACCCCACATTATATTACTGTTGCCGACGGATCAAAAGTTAAAGCTAGTGGCATTGGTGAAGCCACTCCTCTTCCATCCTTACCCCTTGACAATGTTCTTCTTGTTCCCAATTGCCCATTTAATTTAATTTCAGTTAGTCGTCTGACTCGAAGTCTAAAATGTTCTGTAACTTTTGATGATGATTATTTTGTTATACAGGACCGGAGTACGAAGCGGATGATTGGTACAAGATATGAGTCACATGGACTTTACTACCTTCAGCCCATCCAGCCTTCATCTACACTTGCCTCCACTTCTACTACAGAGTCTCCAACTCTTCTTCATCATCAGTTAGGTCATCCAAGTCTCAAGAAGTTCAAATTTATGGTTCCTCATTTGTCTCACCTATAGTCATTAGATTGTGAGTCTTGTCAGCTTGGGAAACATGTTCGTTCTTCCTTCCCCAGCAGTACTCAGTCACAAGCTCGTTCTCCTTTTGATGTTGTTCACTCAGATGTATGGGGACCAAGTCGAGTCACTTCAGTTGTAGGACATAGATATTTTGTCACTTATATTGATGAGTTTTCTAGATGTACGTGGATCTACCTACTTATGGATAGATCTGAACTTCTCGGTGTTTTTCAAAATTTCTTCAAGGAAATCAAAAATCAATTTGGTTGTTCTATTCGTACTTTACGTAGTGATAATGGGAAAGAGTATTTTTCTGCATCATTTACTTCTTTTATGGTTGAAAATGGTGTCATACATCAATCATCTTGTCCCCATACCCCACAAAAAAATGGGATTGCTGAACGTAAGAACCGTCATATAATTGAAACAGCACGCACTTTGCTTATTCATGCTAATGTTCCTTTGAAGTTTTGGGGGGATGTTGTTCTCACTGCAGGGCACTTGATTAATAGAATGCCATCCTCTGCTATCCAGAATAGGGTACCTCATTCCATATTGTTCCCCGATGAACCCTTGTTCCGTATCTCTCCTCGAGTCTTCGGATCAACTTGTTTTGTTCATGATCTTACTCCGAGACTTGATAAATTGTTTGCTCGTGCAGTTAAGTGTGTCTTCCTTGGCTATTCAAGAGTTCAAAAAGGGTATCGATGCTACTGTCCCTCCACACATCGCTTCTACATGTTTGTTGATGTCACCTTCTTTGAAGATGCACCCTTCTTTGCATCTCCCATTGAGTCTGAGTCTGTCTCTCAAGTATTACCTATTCCTGACCTTGTCCCGGTAGTTCCACTCACACCCATCATTGATCAAATAGATCACCCTTCTCCTACGGAACTTCCTAGTCCTCCTCCCTTGCAAACTTATCAACGTCGCGCTCGTCTCCCTCCTGTCGACCCACATCCTACAGAAGATCCTAGTGACTCATCTTCTGCCCCAATTTTGTCTCCTACTCTGGATCCGCCTACCGAGTCAGACGACCCTCCTGTTACCCTGCGTAAAGGTACACGTTCCACCCGTAACCCTCATCCTATTTATAATTTCCTCAGTTATCACCGCTTATCACCTTCACATTATACATTTGTGTTTGCTATTTCTTCCATCACCATTCTTAAGTCCACACAAGAAGCTCTTTCTCATTCACGTTGGCGACAGACTATGATTGATGAGATGACAGCCTTAGAATCTAACCAGACATGGACTCTTGTGCCACCTCCTCCTAGTAAATCTATTGTTGGGTGTCATTGGGTATATACTGTCAAAGTTGGTCCAGACGGAGGTATTGATCGTCTGAAAGCCCGCCTTGTGGCTAAGGGCTATACTCAGGTTTTTGGTCTTGATTACAGTGATACTTTCTCACCGGTAGCTAAAATGGCTTCTGTTCGTTTATTCCTTTCTATGGATGCAATGCGACATTTGCCATTGTATCAACTTGACATCAAGAATGCATTTCTTCACGGAGATCTAGAAGAAGAAGTTTATCTAGAGCAACCACCTGGTTTTGTTGCTCAGTGGGAGTGTCGTGGGTATGTCTGTCGACTTCACAAAGCCTTGTATCCCCTCGAGCATGGTTTGGGAGATTCAGCAGTGTCGTTCAAGACTATGGCATGATTTGGAGTGAAGCTAATCACTTGGTTTTTTATAAGTTCTCCTCTCACAAATGTATTTATCTGGTTGTCTATGTCGATGATATTGTCATTACAGGTGATGATCATGATGGGATTGCAGGACTTAAACAACATCTAGTCCACCACTTTCAGGTCAAATATCTTGGGAAGTTACTATACTATCTTGGCATTGAGGTAGCTCATTCTAAGGCAGGTATTGATATTTCTCAGAGAAAGTATGCTTTGGATATCTTAGAAGAAACCGGCATGCTAGATTGCAAGCCAATTGACTCTCCTATGGATCCTAATGTCAAGATCCTACCGAATCAGGGGGAGTCCTTTTCAGATCCAGGAAGGTATAGGAGGCTAGTTGGGAAGTTGAATTACTTGACCATGACGAGGCCAGATATTTCATACGCTGTTAGTGTGGTGAGTAAATTCCTAAATTCCCCGTGTGACAGTCATTGGGATGCCGTGGTTAGAATCCTGAGGTACATCAAAGGAGCTCTTGGAATACGTCTTGTTTACACAGATATAGGTGATTCAAATGTTGTCGCTTACACAGATGTTGATTGGGCTGGTTGTCCCTTTGATAGAAGGTCCATATCTGAGTATTGTGTTCTTATTGGTGGAAATCTAATTTCATGGAAAAGTAAAAAGCAAAATGTTGTTGCCAGATCCAGCGCTGAGGCTAAATATCGAGCTATGGCACTTACCACTCAAGAGCTCACATGGTTGAAACATCTTCTCCAAGAGTTGCGCTTTTGTAAAATAGGCACTATGAGTCTCATCTGTGATAATCAAGCAGCCTTACATATTGCGTCCAATCCATTCTTTCATGATTGAACCAAACACATTGAAATTGATTGTCATTTTGTTCGTGAGAAGATTTTGTCCGGTGACATTGCTACTTCACTTGTTGGTTCTAATGATCAATTGCCAGACATCTTCACAAAACCTCTCCGAGGACCAAGGATAACTTACATATGTGACAAGCTGGATGCCTACAATCTATACGCTCCAGCTTGAGGGGGAGTGTTGAGATATGTTGTAAATAGTAGATTTAATTATATATGTATTCGGGCTATTTACTAGGCCCGTTAGTGTTGGTGGTAAAAGGATGTGCAAGTATACACAGTCTAAAAACAAGTAATACAATGATAAGAAGAGATCGTACCCACAGGGATTGAATTAATTTTAAAGAGTTTAAAATAATAGTAAAGCTAGTGATAAAGGAAAGTAAAAATAAAATAAAGTTGATATGAGTGTGGTGTATACAAACAGAATGTAAATTAAAGCAAATAAAAGATGTTGTGTTTCAATAGAGAGAGAGATGGTTGAAATACTCTTTCCTAAGTAAATTCACTTTGAAAGCATTGTGTTACATATGATGCTCATGCAATCATTGCTCCTGCAATGGATGCTGTAATAAAAGGACTCGTGCATTTCTGCAACTATCTTCAGGGTTTCGTTATAAGTCTTATGTCTAAGCCCTAAATAAGTTCACCAATGTCTTTTAAACCCTTACAGATTCACCCTATGGACTATGCTATCTTATGTCTAAGTCTCAGCATGGTTTTAACAAAGTTTCCTCTTATTAAAACACTTCCATATTAGTTCTTGAGTTCAAATCACAAACCATTTCTGTATTTATGACCCTACTAATTCTAAGTGATCAATCTCAAAATAAGTTTAAAAGAATTATAGCACAAGAACCAAATTGCAAGAACATCAATATAACATAATAACTATTCAAAGCTTCATTACAAAGTTAGGGTATTCCAACCAAAAAGTGTTTAGTTCATGCTTAACATAAATAGGCACATATAAACAGAATGAGACATGTTTATAAGAAGGAAAATACAAAGGAAATAAGATGAGATAGGAATTACACAATTGATGATCCTTTGCATATTCTACCTAGCTTATGTTGAGGAAGTCACCTCTCAACAATGAAAATGGCAACAAGAACTCCACGAGAAGAGAAGGAAGAAGTTGTCACTTTCTTTCCTTCTTTTCAAGCTTTGTTGAGTACATCTAACTCTAAAAATAAAATTAAACTATCTACTAAACTTTGGAGATGGAGAGAATATGATATGTTTTGAATGAGGAGGAGGGGATGTATTTATAGGCTTCAAAAAGTGATTTGCCTTGGTCACCAAGCTGAATTAGGGTTCCCTTTTTCACTTGTCTTCAAAAAGTAAGATTGGAAGTCCCACCAAATATGAAGAGTGGTCCAATGATGTTGGACAAGTGTACTTAAAAAGTTACAACTTGTTGTCTAAGGGGGCTGAACTTGGCGCTGCAACCATCCACTTGCACAACTTGCACTTGCAACTTGACATGCTGACATCATCATCATAGTGCAGTAGCATTCTGTGTTGTGATCATTGCTGGTGCAATGATTGCTGGTGCATTGTCATCTGGGCATATTGCAGGTGCAATGGTTGTTGGCATCATTGTAGGTGCAATGTGTCTGCTCTCTACTGAACTTCTGTTTCCTGTATTGCAGGTGCAATGGTTGTTTGACCTATTGCAGGTGCAATGATTGGTGCAGCAATTGAACAAACACATAAAATGCCACAAATCATGAAAATCAATGATGATGACTACTTAATTTAAAGATGTTATTTTTCTTTTGTTTTCCTTTATTTGAAGCTATATAAACGCTGAGTTCTCTACAATAATTTAGATTTAAGAGCGTATATAACTCTATGTAAAATAGAGTTATCACACCCTCAAACTTAAATCATTGCTTGTCCTCAAGTAATGTCTAAAAGAAAATTTTGAAATCCTTGGGTTTCGTCTTTTTAGAAGATCAGATCAGCTAATCCCTTTCAAAAACCTATTTTTCATTGAGTGCATTTCTTTTGAAGCTTAACTTCATTTGTTTCCCACAAAGCTTGTGAACCAAAGGTTCTTCCAACATTCAAAGTTATTATAGCTCTTTTATGTGGGTGTGTGACTTCACTAAACTTCAGATTGGTCCCTAACTAATTTTGAAAAATTTGTTTAGCTCTTGGATAGAAAAAGTTTGCTTTTGATCAAAACTACAAGATTTTTCAAAATTTAGAATAGACTAACAATTTCTTCAAATATTGGGGAGTTTCAAAGCATAACAAAGGGTCTTTTGCAAGCAAATCAATTTGTGTCAGTGTTTTCTAAAATTTTTGGTGGTTCCCTATTGCAGGAGCAATGTAAGTGTTTGAATTGCAGGAGCAATCATTGCAAGTGCAATGAGTGCTATGAGATTTTGTTGCTCCAGCTTCTAACTTTGAAGTGTGTAGCTACGCTGTCCTCCTCGCTGTTCCCCTTTTTACATATTTTATTTCTTTTCTTTTTTATTTCACTTTTTTCTTCCTTTTCTCTTTCTTTTTCATGCAATTTTTGGAACGGATACAGCTCATATGATGGTGTATGGGTTTGTAACCTTTTGCACTGACTTTCCTAAAAATTCATTTACTTAGCCTTAGTTTTCATTGTTGCACCCCCAAACTTATTTCTTTATGCTATTCTAAATTTTTAGTAAAAATTTAGCATTTGATCTTGGTTAACTAGAACTACCCTTGGCATCCACTTATTTTCTAGTTAGTCAGGTTCTTTTCTTAGGTTCAGTGAGATAAGTGTTGAAGCAAAAATAATTTTGATCATTGTCTAAACCTAGGCTTCAATACTTAGTGTTTCACAAAGAAATTGGTTTCTTGAAAATGCACTTCTTTTTCACAAATTAGAGTTTCAGCTGATCATGCTTCTCAAAATGTTACCAGGAAATTGTTTTCAAAAACTTATTTGCCAATCTACTAACTATCACATAAAAACACACATAAACTACTATAAATAAACATGCATACTAAGCATAACAGCATATGTTCACAAAATATAGTTAGTCTTCTCCCCCCAACTTAAGGATCAGCAGTGTCCTCACTGCAAAAAGATAATGGGAGAGGAGAGGTCATAGCTGCATAGTAAAAGTTAACATAAAATACTTAAAACATATTCACAAAAGATAACAGCATAATTAAAAAGGAACTTTTTACTGCTTAGGAGCTCAACTCCTTAGCCTGTTGCTTGCCTTCACTGGTGCACCCTTTGCCTTCTTCTGCTTCTTTTTCTTTGGCTCATCAGATTTGGATGCTTCTGCATCCATTGCTGGTGCATCAGCCTCTGTTGCTTCAGCTACAACAGTTGGTTGTTGAGTTGGTTCTTTAGCAACAACTTTTTCCTGCTTGAGCTTTGCCATTTCCTCCTCTCTGAGTGCAGTCAGGGTCTGTCTTACCAGTTGTGTTGCAGCTTCTGCTTCTGCAGGATCAACTGCAGGTTTTCCTCCAGCATCAGTTGCCTTGAGTGTTGCAGGTGCATCTTTCTCCATTGCAGGTGCATCAGCTTGTTTTTTCATTGCATCTGCATCTTTCTGGATTTCAGATATCTCAGCTGGCCCCTTCATTGCAGCTGCATCTCCTACTTGTTGCGTTGCAGGTGCATCAGGTGCAGCATCTGATGCCTTCTCTTCAGTTGCCTTTTCACTTGGTTCTTTCTAGGATTCCTCCTCCTTTTCTTCTTCAGTGTCTCCTTCTTCACGTTCCTCTTCTTCACATTCCTCTGATTCTGGTTCATCTTGTCCCTGAATTTCATCCAATTTTCTTTTTGTATCTGCATGTTCAATGTTAGTAACAGAAGTAGCAGTTTTTGCTCCCATGACAACAGTTTCCACAGTTGTGGATTGAGTGGCAGGATTGAATGGCAGGTTGCTCTGTGACATATGGTAGGATTATTGGTTGTTTTTCGGGTTGAGTGGGAGGTGATATTTGTGCAGGGATTTCAGTTGTTTGAGTAGGGGAGTTCTGTCTTGGTGGTGATTTTTCAATTGTTGGGGTTCTTTGTTTTGGTGAGGGTTATTTGGTAGTGGTGAATGGTGGAGGGCTGGTGTGTTTTGGTGATGTTTGGGTTGTGGTGGTAGCCTTTGATGTGGATGCCTGTTTTGTCCAGTATTTCTTTTGTGGGGCTTTCTCCATTATCACCTCTTCTTCTATTTCTTCCTCACTTTGTGTTTCTGAATCCTCCTCCTCTTCATTCTTCTCTATGTGTCTCACTGCCCTTCTGTCTTCCTCCTCCTCACTTGTATCCAACAGGTCCTCTGATTCCAAGACTTCTTCTTCCTCTTCCACTACTTTCTTCTTTCCCTTAGTCTTTTGCTGTTGTTTTTGCCTCTTTACTTCCTTACCTCTTTTTGCTTGCTCTTCTTCTTTTTCTTCTGATTCCTCTCCTTCTTTCAACACCCAATCAGGAAAAATTGGTGTTGGTAGATTGAATCGTCCATTGGTCAGATGCTGGAACATCACACTCTACCATATCACTTATTCTTTCTGAAATTTCCACATAGCTCGTTGCTGGAGCATGAATTGCTCCTGCAATGAACTGCTAGTACCTTCCCTGTGTACTTTAGTTCTCTCCTTGAAGTTTGCAGCAAAGGGACCAGGGGGAAACTTTCTTGACTCACTGCTATCATTTGTAACTTCATCCTTGATGCATAATTTGGTGATCAAGCATGGGAAAAATAGATAACCAGCCTATTTGTTTTTGTATGTTAAAATGTTGCTGGCAATTATTCTCCCTATGTCTATATTCTGCTCAATTAAAATAGAATCAACCGCTACCATTCTTTCTTTCTTAATGGTGGAACTGTGTGATGTGGGAAAAAGTGCACATGCAATGAACAAGTGCCATGCTTGTGCTTCGGGTGTGAGGTACTTACTCTTCACGGTATAATCAGTGGCACTACATTTCTCCCAAACACTATCAGACTCAGCAATTCTAGACCTTATTCTGTTCATCTCTTTCTTATCAATGTTATCTAACCTCTTTTCAAATTCAGTTCCATTATAACCCAATAGATACACATCATTGATTGTAATGGAATCAAAAGCTACTATTTTTCCTCTAACAGTAGAGTAATAAAGTGGCTTACCAGACTTTGATTCAGCAATTCCAGCATAAAATTCACGAACAATGGGGATGCAGTAGGAATCTCTGTGCTTGGTGAATGATTCCCACCCCGAGTTGTTGACAGTTGAGATGACAGCTGGTGAGGCATCACTAGTTCTAAATCCTCTTTCTGGCAAACATTCCAATCCCCAGAATTTTGCTCCTTCCTTGCTGATGTATGCAGGAGCAATAACAGTGGTAGTTTTCTTTGCGATTTGGGTCGATGCTTCTGCATCACCAGATGATTTCCCTGAAGTTTTGAGTGCTGATTGCTTCTTCACCATTTTTGATTTGTTGGAGCTTTGGAAATTTTGGTGTTTTGGAGAAGATGAAAATTGTTTTGTGGTTTTGAGAGGTTATGCAAGAGTGAATGATCTGAGAGAGAGAGAGAGAGAGAGAGAGAGAGAGAGTAACCGTAACAATTGTGAGAGTGAATGATCGTGGGTGGTTTTAATTGGAGTGGGAGGTTATGGGTAGTGGGAGGTTAGGTTAAGTGAGTGGGTTGTGATTTGACATTAAATTTGACCGTTATGTGTGATGGCTAAACATGTAGAAGGACGCGTGGAGGTTTAGGTGGCACAAACTGTTTATTGGTTAAGTTAAAAACTGTTTACGTTGAGAAGAGAATGCCTCAGTGAAATTGCTGGCATGATGTACGTGCAATTAAATTCCATCCATTGCAGGTGCAATTGCTCTTTGTAATGCTGGGGCAATGGATGATCTCCTTATTGCTGGTGCAAAGGATGCACCAGCAATTCATCTCCTGCAAAAAGTTTAAAAATAAACTAAAACACGTAATTTAGTTAGTAAATCAAAATATCATGGGTTGCCTCCCAGAAAGCGCTTGATTTAAGAGTCCTTCAGCTTGACTATCTCCATGTTGCCCTAAGGATCTTGGAGATGGGTGGTGGTTCTGTTTCTCACCACCTGGTCACCATGGTACATTTTCACTCTTTGTTCATTCACCTTGAAAGTAGTGTTGGATTTTTCATCAAATAATTCCACTGCACCATGAGGGTAGACTTTCACTAGCTTGAATCGTCCTGACCATCTTGATTTGAGCTTTCCAGGGAATAGTTTAAGCCTGGAGTTGTAGAGTAGCACCAAACTGCCTTCAATCAAATCTCTTCTCTGAATTCTCCTGTCATGCCAAACTTTTGTTTTGGCTTTGTAGATCTTGCATTCTCATAGGCAAAGTGCATGATTTCCTCAAGTTCATTGAGCTGCAGTAGTCTTGACTTCCCTGCTTGATCAAAATTAAGATTGAGCTTTTTTATGGCCCAATATGACTTGTGTTCCAATTCTACAGGGAGATGCCATGCTTTGCCATATACTAGCTTGTATGGAGACATTCCCAAGGGTGTCTTGAATGCAATTCTGTATCCCCACAAGGCATCATCGAGGTGCAATGACCATTCTTTCCTTGTGGGACCAACCATCTTTTCAAGCATCCTTTTGATTTCCCTATTGGATAATTCTGCTTGTCCACTGGTTTGTGGATGATAGGCAGTTGCTATTTTGTGCTTCACTCCATATTTGGCTAGAAGGCCTTCAATGAGTTTGTTGCAGAAGTGTGAACCTTCATCACTGATAATTGGAGTGCCAAATCTAGTAAATATGTTTCTTTCCAGAAACTTACGCACTGATCTAGCATCATTGTTTGGCAATGCCACAGCTTCTACCCATTTAGAGACATAGTCTACAGCTACCAAGATGTATGAGTTGCCAAAGGATGGGTGAAATGGTCCCATGAAATCCATTCCCCAAACATCAAAGAGTTCAACCTCTAAGATATTGGTTAGTGGCATTTCATGTCTATTAGAGATATTCCCAGTTCTTTGACATCTATCACAGTTTTTGACCAGTTGATATGCATCTATGAATAATGAGGGCCAATAGTAACCTGATGGTAGCACTTTAGCAGCAGTTCTTGTGCTGCCAAAATGTCCACCATATGGTGTCGCATGACATTGCAGGAGCACTGCTTGTTGTTCATCTTCTGGTAAGCATCATCTAATGATCTGATCTGGACATTCTTTGAAAAGGAAAGGGTCATCCCAATAGTATTTTTTTACTATATGGAAGAACCTTTTCCTCTGTTGGTGGGTCATGTTGACAGGTACAATTTTGCTTGCAAGATAATTCACAATGTCAACAAACCAGGGTGTTTCAGTCTCCATTGCTGCGGCAATTGTTGCTTCTTCCATTGCTGGTGCAATGGATGCACCTGCATCCCGTGTTGTTGCAGAAATTGCCAACAGCTTCTCATCTGGAAAACATTCTTTTATTTCTCCCCCTGTGGTACCTGCACTTTCATTCTCAAGTCTAGACAAGTGGTCAGCAACTTGGTTCCCCACCCTATTTTTGTCATGAATTTCAAGATCAAATTCTTGAAGGAGGAGAACCCATCTAATTAGCCTAGGTTTTGCATCTTTCTTTGAAATAAGGTACTTAATGGCAGAATGATCAGTGTAGACAAGTACTTTATTGCCAACTAAGTAAGACCTAAATTTATCAAATGCAAAGATTACAGCTAATAGTTCTTTTTCAGTCACTGTAATTAATTTGAGCTTCTATGAGTGTCTTACTAGCATAATAAATTGAATGAAAAACTTTGTCATACCTTTGCCCTAGGACGGCTCCTACTGCAAAGTCACTAGCATCACACATCAACTCAAATGGCTTGCTCCAATCTGGTGTGACTATAACTGGTGCTGTTACTAATGCTTTCTTCAATGTTTGAAATGCTTCCCAAGCAAGATTCATCAAAATTGAATGGCACATCATGTTGCAAGAGTTGGCATAATGGCTTTGAGATCTTTGAGAAATCTTTAATGAATCTTTTGTAGAAGCCTGCTTGTCCCAAAAAACTTCTGATACCCTTCACAGAAGTTGGAGGAGGTAATTTTTCATTCACCTCAATTTTTGCTTTGTCAACTTCAAGGCCTTTCTTTGAAACTCTGTGGCCTAGAACAATGCCCTCTTGAACCATAAAATGGCATTTTTCCCAGTTTAAAACTAGATTAGTCTCTCCACATCTATTGAGGATTTCTTCCAAATTGGAAAGACATAATTGAAATGTCTCCCCAAACATTGAGAAGTCATCCATAAACATTTCCATTGAGTGTTCAATGAATTCTGAGAATATTGCCATCATGCACCTTTGGAATGTTGCTGGAGCATTACATAGTCCAAATGGCATCCTTCTAAAAGCAAAGGTGCCATAAGGACATGTAAATGTTGTCTTCTCTTGATCTTCAGGGACAATAGCTATCTGGTTATAGCCTGAGTACCCATCTAAGAAATAGTAGAATTCTTTGTCTGCTAGCCTGTCCAGCATCTGATCAATGAAAGGCAGTGGAAAATGGTCCTTCTTGGTTGCCTTGTTAAGTTTCCTATAATCCATGCATATTCTCCACCCTGTGACTGTTCTTGTTGATATCAACTCATTCTTTTAATTGGCCACTGTTGTCACTCCACCCTTCTTTGGTACACATTGCATAGGACTCACCCATGCACTATCTAAAATTGGGTAGATTATGCCAACATCTAACCATTTGATTATCTCCTTTTTTACCACCTCGTAACTGGATTCAATCTTCTCTGACTTTCAATGCTGTTTTTGGAATTTTCATCCAAAGCTATTCTGTGCATGCAAATGGAGGGACTGATTCATTTGATGTCTGACATTTGCCAGCCAATTACCTTTTTATGCTTTCTCAGGGTAGTAATAAGATCATGCTCTTGCTTTTGTGTTAAGTCAGAAGCAATGATTATTGGCAAAGTATTATTCTCCCCTAGGAAAGCATATTTAAGATGCTTAGGCAATTCTTTGAGCTCTAATTGGGGAGGTGCCTCAATTGAAGGAATATTTCTTTTAAGCTTTGAATTCGCAAGCTCCAGTGATTCATATTTTCTAGCCCAAACTTCCTTCACAGTGACTTCTTCTTTTATAATTTCACTCTTCAGTTCATCCCCTGGTTATGGTATTGCTCCTACAATAGATGCTAGTGCATTTGTCAGATGATCCTGCTTCTGAGTGAAATGTTGCTGTATTGCTTGATCCAGGGAGACAATGAGAGAATATTCTTCAATATCTTCATTTGGGTATTTGAGAGCATTCATGATGTTGAATTTGACTTCTTGATCATTTACTCTCATGGTCAACTCTCATTGTTGCACATCAATGAGTGTTCTGCCAGTGGCCAGGAATGGTCTCCCCAAAATAACTGGTACCTCCTTATTTGCATCAAAATCAAGAATAACAAAATCTGCAGAAAACACAAATTTGTCAACTTTGATTAAAACATCTTCTATGATCCCCTCAGGGTATGCAATTGACCTGTCTACTAGCTGCAGAGTCACAGTTGTAGGTTTGCCAATTCCAATGCCTAATTGAGTGAATATGGATTTAGGCATTAGATTTATACTAGCACCTAAATCACATAATGCACGACCAGTGTAATGTTTCCCAATTGAGAATGGTATAGTGAAACTGCCAGGATCTTTTAATTTCCTGGGTATTTTGTTCTGCATGATCATGCTGCATTCTTTTAACATGGCCACTGTCTCAAATTCTCCCAACCTTCTCCTCTTGGTGAGCACATCTTTCATAAATTTTGTGTAATTGGGCATCTGTTGTAGTGCTTCAACAAGAGGCACATTGATGTGTAATTGTTTGAGCACCTCAAGGAACTTACCAAATTGCTTCTCCTCATGTGCCTTTTTGAGTCTTTGTGGAGGAGGAGAAGGATATTCTGGTACTACCCTGGGTGGTGCTGACATGGTTCCTGATGTTGTAGCTTTTGATGCTCCTGCATCTGTAGCTTGTATCTGTTGCTCCAGCATTGGATGCACCAGCATCAGATGTACTTGCATCAAAAACACTCTTTTTTCTATTTTTTTTCATTTTTTTCTTTTTCTTCCTTTTCTACACCTTCTGTTGCATAAGGTTCTGAGAGATCTTTTCCATTCCTCAGGAAAATGCCTTTGCATTGCTCCTTTCCATGCTTTTGTGAGGTTGATGCTTCTGTGGTTGATGGTAGTGAACCATTTGGCCTTTGATATAGTGCCGTAGCTAGTTGCCCCACTTGATTTTCCAAGTTTTTCAGTGACGCATCATGAGCTTGTCTTGCAGTTCTGGTTTCACTGATAAATGCATCAGTTTTGTTCATATATGCTTTGAACATTGCTTCCAAGTAGTTATCATTTGCAATTGGAGGAGCCTTCTGACAATTTTGATAATTCTAGGATTGGAAACCTGGTGCAGCTGATGGTGCTGCAACATTGGTTGCTGGTGCATTATTGTTGCTCCACTTGAAGTTTGGATGATTTCTCCAACCTGGATTGTAAGTGTTAGAATAAGAATTGTTGTTTTTGTTATATCCCACATAGTTAACAGATACAGGGTTGCTTGGACATTCTTCATATAAGTGAGCACCTCCACAATACACACAACTTGTGGAGCCTGGAGGTGCTTGTTCTATTGCAGCAGCAGTATCTGGCATTACTCCAGCAATGGATACTGGTGCATTGTTGTTGTTGAGGTTCTTTATCATGTTTGTGAGTGATGCAACTTGAGCTGCTAGTGCTGAAACTTTACTGATTTCATGGACCCCAACTGCCTTCTTTTGAGCACTGACCCTCTCTGTGGGCCAACTGTAGCTGTTGGTAGCCATTTTCTCTATTAATTCAGCAGCTTCATTGTATGATAAGTTCAATAGCACTCCCCCAGATGATGCATCTAACATGAGTCTGGTTTGGGGTTCCAAACCATTGTTGAATGTTTCCATTTGTATTATGACAGGGATACCATGATGAGGACATTTTCTCAAAAGTTCCTTCCATCTTTCCCATGCTTCAAACAATGATTCACCTTCTTTTTGTCTAAAGGCAGTAATTTCATTTCTCATCCTGGCATTTTTACTTGGTGGAAAATATTTTGCAAGAAATTTTTCCGCATTCCACTAAGTGATAGAGTTAGGCTCTAGTGAATTTAACCATGCCTTTGCTTTATCCTTGAGGGAATATGGAAAAAGTTTTAGCCTAAAAGCATTTTCTGAAACACCGGGGATGATAAAATTGCTACAAATTTCTAAAAATTGCCTTAGATGTAAATGAGGATCCTCTTGTGGAGAACCACTAAATTAGCCTACTGTTTGAAGCATTTGAAACATCATGGGTTTGAATTCAAAATATGGTGCAGCAATTTGAGGTCTGACTATGCTGGTTTGCATGTTTGTTTGATCAAACACAGCATAGTCCCTTATTGGTCTGTCCCTATCATTTATCATACCTATTGGACCCATATTGATGAACTGGTTTCTGTGATTATTTTCTGGATCACCATAAATAGATCCTCTGCCTCTACCTGATCCTCTACCAGAACCATGATGAGAGCCTTCTACTCCTAGATCAGACATTGTTTGTCTACCTGCTTGTGTTTGAATCCTGCGCAACCTTCTGAATCTCCTTTCTATTTCAGGATCTAACTGGAATTCTGGTGTGTCTGGGCATATGCAGTAGTAACTATTGTTGGTGCAATGGTTGCAGGTGCAACACTTTGCTGGTGCAATATCTGTTATACCACAAGGAAAAAACAACCAGAGTAAAATTGATCACTAAACTACTACTAAATTAAACACTAAAAATTAATGGCAATCCCAAGCAACGGCGCCAAAAACTTGTTGGTGGTAAAAGGATGTGCAAGTATACACAGTCTAAAAACAAGTAATACAATGATAAGAAGAGATCGTACCCACAGGGATTGAATTAATTTAAAAGAGTTTAAAATTATAGTAATTCTAGTGATAAATGAAAGTAAAAATAAAATAAAGTTGATATGAGTGTGGTGTATACAAACAGAATGTAAATTAAAGCAAATAAAAGATGTTGTGTTTCAATAGAGAGAGAGAGAGAGAGATGGTTGAAATACTCTTTCCTAAGTAAATTCACTTTGAAAGCATTGTGTTACATATGATGCTCATGCAATCATTGCTCCTGCAATAATTGCACCTGCAATCATTGCTCCTGCAATGGATGCTGTAATAAAATGACTCGTGCATTTCTGCAACCACCTTCAGGGTTTCGTTGTAAGTCTTATGTCTAAGCCCTAAATAAGTTCACCCTTGTCTTTTAAACCCTTACAGATTCACCCTATGGACTATGCTATCTTATGTCTAAGTCTTAGCATGGTTTTAACAAAGTTTCCTCTTATTAAAACACTTATCCATATTAGTTCTTGAGTTCAAATCACAAACCATTTCTGTATTTATGACCCAACTTATTCTAAGTGATCAATCTCAAAATAAGTTTGAAAGAATTATAGCACAAGAACCAAATTGCAAGAACATCAATATAACATAATAACTATTCAAAGCTTCATTACAAAGTTAGGGTATTCCAACCAAAAAGTGTTTAGTTCATGCTTAACATAAATAGGCACATATAAACAGAATGAGACATGTTTATAAGAAGGAAAATACAAAGGAAATAAGATGAGATAGGAATTACACAATGGATGATCCTTTGCATATTCTACCTAGCTTATGTTGAGGAAGTCACCTCTCAACAATGAAAACAACAACAAGAACTCCACGAGAAGAGAAGGAAGAAGTTGTCACTTTCTTTCCTTCTTTTCAAGCTTTGTTGAGTACATCTAACTCTAAAATAAAATGAAATTATCTACTAAACTTTGGAGATGGAGAGAATATGATATGTTTTGAATGAGGAGGAGGGGATGTATTGGCTTCAAAAAGTGATTTGCCTTGGTCACCAAGTTGAATTAGGGTTCCCTTTTTCACTTGTCTCTAAAAAGTAAGATTGAAAGTCCCACCAACTATGAAGAGTGGTCCAATGATGTGTGGACAAGTGTACTTAAAACGTTACAACTTGTTGTCTAAGGGGGCTGAACTTGGCGCTGCAACCATCCACTTGCACAACTTGCACTTGCAACTTGACATGCTGACATCATCATCATAGTGCAGGAGCATTCTGTGTTGTGGTCATTGCTAGTGCAATGCTTCTGTCTTCAGTAAATCTGCTTATTGCTGGTGCATTGTCATCTGGGCATATTACAGGTGCAATGGTTGTAGGCATCATTGTAGGTGCAATGTGTCTGCTCTTTACTGAACTTCTGTTTCCTGTATTGCAGGTGCAATGGTTGTCTGACCTATTGCAGGTGCAATGATTGCTGCAGCAATTGAACAAACACATAAAATGCCACAAATCATGAAAATCAATGATGATGACTCCTTAATTTAAAGATGTTGTTTTTCTTTTGTTTTCCTTCATTTTAAGCTATATAAACGTTGAGTTCTCTACAATAATTTTGATTTGAGAGCGTATGTAACTCTATATAAAATAGAGTTATCAGTTAGGTTTACACATTGAGTAGCCTATTTAAACTCATTAGTGCCTGTACTCAACACACAATATACAATTTATATAAAACGGAACTACAGCTGCTCTGTAGTCGCAGACGTAGGCAAAGATTGGCTGAACTGCGTGACTAATATCGTGTCTCATTTTCTATGCTTCGTCTATATTCTAATCACTTTAACAAAGCCTATCCTCTTGCCTAGTAGCTTTACTATAAGTCCTTATTTCCATGGTCTCTGAATGCGCCTCTCCTCATCCTGAGAAAGAACTGTTCTGTACCTAGCAGTGCTGGGCTGACTGCGTCGGTGGTCTCTTGCGGTATTGCTTGATGTCAACGAGCGCCCGGGAGGGGGACCTGCGAAGCCACTCCGACGCCCAAGTTAGTATTGAGAGTAGGTGAGTGATTTAGCAAGGAATGAGAGTGTACCCCATTATGGCAATGTGAGCCAGTATTTATAGGAAAGCGTGTCCATTGTGAGCCGTTGGATTGAACGAGTTGATCTGAGCCCTCCAAATATGGGAGTCATAACTGGGCTTGTAGATTGTGGATATGGATCAAAGTGATTGCGCCAATCCATGTTCAATTGCTGAATGGGCCTCGTGGCCCAGTCCAGAACAGTTGCCCCCCAAGCCGAGATTATTCCGAAGGATGGTCTTGGCTTGAAGCATTTTTGTCTGTTCGTCCAACGTGTCGGGAGCTTAGCCCTCCAAGGTGTCATGTGATGATGTCTTGGCACCTCTATGGTGTCGTGAGACTAAGCATCCTCATGGTGCTGTGTCTAGGCTTTGGCCACCCCGTGGTTTTACGGGCATGATTTTGTGCATGGTGGAGAATAAGACTCTTGGTGACCACACACTTCATTTTCAACTTGGATCCATCCTCTCTTACTTCTCTCCTTGGTAAGCATTTTCATTCTCTTTTCTTTGGTGCATAGGCATTGCGCCGGGTCCACAATGCGTCTGCACACGACCGGTCGAATGCCGGGTTGTGTCCCTTTCATGTACTACCATTCAGGCAATTTATCGAACACCTGATGGGCAAGGCAATCCTGGTAGGGTGCATAGTTGTGTTGCATCCAGACGCTGCCTTTCAGGCAATTTATCAAACAGCTGGTGGGCACCTCGTAGTGCCTGGTCAGATTTTTAACATTATATGCTACCATTGCATGCTTCATGAGAATGTTAGCTCTTAGTGACAAAAGAATGTTGATGCCTCATGGCATTGGTCTTCCATAAAAGTTATAGGTGAGAAGGGAATGTTGGTGCCTCATGGCCTTGTGTTGATCAAAATCACACCCCAAACTCATAAGTTTTTGCGAAAAATGGAACCATATGGGGGATAGCCCTCGGACACCAGCGCACCTCCTCGCAAACCGGTAGGGTGCCGGGCTCCAATTCCCGCGTGCACCCCCCTCGTAAACCGACAGGGTGCCGGGTTATAACACTCATGCCTGCGCGCACCCCCCTTGCAAACCGGCAGGGTGTCGGGCTCCACACCTCGCGCTCGCGCGCCCCCGGACACCGGCAGGGTGCCGGGTTCCCCACGTAAACCGGCAGGGTGCCGGGTTATGCGCCTTCATACGCTTTCTCCAAACCGGCAGGGTGCCATCTGATGCGCCTACCCCGGCAGGGTGCCGGGTTTCGTCACCCTTGCGCGCCCTTGTGCGCGTTTGCGTGCCTTCGTGGACATTTTCCCCTGCTGTGAACACCTCATGGTGTTGGGCTTTGAATCTTTATTTTGTTCAATTATTTCCTTGATGTGTTTTGAAGATGTATGTGCTTGACCTTTGCCTTCGTGTGCTGTTTCCATCCCCGGTGGGGTGCCGGGGTTCGTTGCCCCATCGTTGGCACTTAGTCTTTGACACTTAGTAAAATTCTCATGAATGTTTTTAGTCTTTGACACTTAGTAAAATTCTCATGAATTTTTAGTCTTTTTGACACCTTAATTTTTCAGTGATCGCTCCAGACACCGGCAGGGTGCCGGGGTTCAAATTCTACTCTTGCGAGCGCCTCGGACACCAGCAGGGTGCCGGGGTACAAATCAAGGTACCGGGGTTGGAGACTTCAGAATTGGATCTTGAGCTTAACAGAAGAATTGTAGCTCTGCTTCTTCGCTTTCCAACGCATGCTCACACGCCTCCATCGGATAAACTTGGACGAAGTTATGGCCTGGAGACTAGACAGCCCTCCCGGATGCCGCGGAAACCGGCAAGGTGCCGGGTTACAAGGTGCCGGGTTACCAATCATGGTACCGGGGTTGGAGACTTCAGAATTGGATCTTGAGCTTAACAGAAAAATTGTAGCTCTGCTTCTTAGCTTTCCAACGCATGCTCACACGCCCCCATCGGGTTACCGTGGACGAAGTTCTGGCCTGGAGACTAGACAGCCCTCCCGAATGCCACGGAAACCGGCAAGGTGCCGGGTTACAAGGTGCCGGGTTACAAATCATGGTACCGGGGCTGGAGACTTCAGAATTGGATCTTGAACATAACATAAGAATTGTAGCTCTGCTTCTTAGCTTTCCAACTCATGCTCACATGCCCCCATCGGGTTACCGTGGACAAAGTTATGGTCTGGAGACTAGACAGCCCTCCCGAATGCCACGGAATACGGCAAGGTGCCGGGTTACAAATCATGGTACCGGGGCTGGAGACTTCAGAATTGGATCTTGAGTTTAGCATAAGAATTGTAACTATGCTTCTTAGCTTTCCAACGCATGCTCACACGCCCCCATCGGGTTACCGTGGACGAAGTTATGGCTTGGAGACTAGACAGCCCTCCCGAATGCCACGGAAACCGGCAAGGTGCCGAGTTACAAGGTGCCGGGTTACAAAACATGGTACCGGGATGGAAACTTCAGAATTGGATCTTGAGATTAACATAAGAATTGTAGCTCTGCTTCTTAGCTTTCCAACGCATGCTCACACGCCCCCATAGGATAACCATGGACGAAGTTATGGTCTGCAGACTAGACAGCCCTCAATGGTGCCAGGTTACATGGTGCCGGGATAGAAATCATAGTGCCGGGGTTCGATATGTAAAACCCGGCAGGGTGCCGGCCTTCGTTGGTGCAGGGGTTCAAACCCAAAACCCGGCAGGATGCCAACCTTCGTTTCGACATGGCACCTCATGGTCAAGTATATTCGCCCAAGGGGTTATGGCCATCAAAGTCAGCTTGAATTATACCCTTGGCGCAGTTTACCAGTACTCGGCCCGGATATAACTCGCCCAAGGGGTTGTGACCACCAAGGTCACTTGAAGTATACCCTTGGCAAAGTTTACCAAGACTCGGCCTGGATATAACTCGCCCAAGGGGTTGCGACCACCAAGGTCACTTGAAGTATACTCTTGGCACAGTTTACCAAGACTCGACCCGGATATAACTCGTCCAAGGGGTTGTGACCACCAAGGTCACTTGAAGTATACCCTTGGCACAGTTTACCAGGACTCGGCCTGGATATAACTCGCCCAAGGGGTTACGACCACCAAGGTCACTTGAAGTATATCCTTGGCACAGTTTACCAGGACTCGGTCCGGATATAACTCGTCCAAGTGGTTGTAACCACCAAGGTCACTTGAAGTATACTCATGACACAGTTTACCAGGACTCGGCCCGGATATAACTCGTCCAAGGGGTTGCGACCACCAAGGTCACTTGATGTATACCCTTGGCACAGTTTACCAGGGCTCGGCCCGGATACAACTCGTCCAAGGGGTTGCGACCACCAAGGTCACTTGACGGAAAGAATCACGAGATTCCTGCCTCGGTATGTAGGGAAGATGCTAATGATCATGGTGGCTCTCATTGATTACTCTGTTACCGACAATCTTTATTTGTCTCGGCGTGCCATGGCACTCTTGACTCCGTTACTAGGATTCCAAGGGGTGTATTTAAAAAGACCGTCTTGGGAAGATGATTTTAGTTTAGAGCTAATGATGAGGTTTCCTCTGTGAGCCAGGCAGTCCCTTCCTACGGGGTATGTCGGGTCTCAAACTTGTTTCGTTCTGCCCTCAGCTATGGAGTTGGACCTTTTTCTTTCTTAATATTAATGGATTTTCTTTGGAACAAGTGTTAATGTTGGTGAGCTAGAGCAAAAACTGTACTTGCAAAATGAACTTTTGTTAATCATTCATATCGAGCTTTTACATTATGCTTTTGTGCCCAAACAACAAAATTCTTAACTAGTCCTAGCTCTAGGTTCAGGTTCTGATTCTTTGTTCACTATTCAGAGTCATGGGTCTCCTCCTCTTCTTCATTCACGTACTGGGCGAGCTTCCCTTCGCGGATCAGCTCTTCAATGTCATCCCTGAGGGTGTAGCATTTGTTGGTACTGTGCCCATAACCTTTGTGATAATGGCAATACTTCTTAGAGGTTCGGCCTTTCCTTTGTACGAGAGGTTCGGGCTGTTTGATATCTCGAAACTCCGCGTCGGCGCATTTAGCAAGGATCTCAGCCTGGGATGTGTTCAGCAGGGTGTACTCTGAGAAACGACCTTGCCGGGGTCGAGATTCAAAGGGAGCTCTCTCAGCTTGGCCTTGCTTCTGCCACAGCTCTTCGGTGGTCTTATAGGTCCGCCCGTCCTCTTTGTTGCTAACCTTGGCTTCCTCTTGGTAAGCCAACTTATTCTCTTCGTAGTCTATGTACTTTTGAGACTTTTGGAGGAATTCTGCTAAGTCCCTTGGCTTGTTGATTCCCACATTAATTTCGAAAAGACTTCCTTCCCTGAGGCCATCTTTCATCCAAAATAGTCTTTGCTTATCTTCCAAGTTCCGAACACATGAAGCTTCCTTATTGAAACGCTCAATATACTCTCTAAGTGTTTCGCCTTCCCGCTGCTTGATAGCCCTCAGCACTTCCTCAGATTTTGGCTTCAGTCGGGAGGTGGTGAAACGAGCCGTGAATAGTCTTGCCAGTTGCCCCCATGAAGAGATGGAGTTTGGCTTCAGCTCTTGGAACCACTCTAATGCGGTGTCCTCGAGGGTGAGAGGGAATATCTTACAATGAACAAGCTCTCGAGCGCCTCTATAGCGCATCATGAGTGAGAAATGAGCCAAGTGCCGGTCTGGATCTCCGGTCCCATCGTACATTTTGAGTGTTGGGAGTTTTTCCAAAGTCCTTGGAATCAGGCATTCCTCCACCCTCCGAGTGAAGGGTCCTTCATCCGCAAACCTCCTTGAATTGCAAGGTGAGACATCTTGGAAATCAAAGTCTTGGTATCTATGCTTGTCGGGAGATCTCCTCGATGGCGATCTTCTGCGACATCTTTTGTGAATCTCAGTCCTGCTCCTCGACCTGTCGCGCGAATCAGAGGAGTCACGCGAAGAAACCTTGGAGTGGGTGTCATCAGGCTGATAAGTCCCATCCAGAGAGGAAGGGGACGCCTTTGGTGGTGAGCCTGATCCCTGAGGCTTCCTACGCCGAGGAGGAGAGCGATGCACATGCTTCCGCCTAGGTGGGGAACAGTGAGCAAGACGCCTCCGAGGGGGAGAATGGCAGGGTCTTGATACCACAGTCGTTTAAGGAGGAGTTCCCCAAAAAGGAGGAGGTTGCTCGGGCATAGAGGCCACACATCTCTCAATTTGCCTAAGACGTGCCTCTTGTAGCAGCATAGTCTGAGTGCGGTTGGCCAGAAGGTCCAACAGTTGGTTGACATCCGGCGGATGGATCCCTCCCGTCGAGGGAACTTCTTGCGCAGCTTGAACAGGGGTGTCTTCGTGGGTGGCGATGTCGCCCTCAGGAGTGCCTTCAAGCTGGGGTGCAGGCACGACAACACTCTTAACTCGGGGTTTGCCTCTTGGAGCCATGGAAGTGCAAGAGAAAAGTTTCTAAGAGTAGGAATGGTGTGAAAGGTAGTGACCTCCCACTGTGGTCGCCAATGTTCTGTACCTAGCAGTGCTGGGCTGACTGCGTCGGTGGTCTCTTGCGGTATGGCTTGATGTTAACGAGCACCCGGGAGGGGGACCTGCGAAGCCACTCCGACGCCCAAGTTAGTATTGAGAGTAGGTGAGTGATTTAGCAATGAATGAGAGTGTACCCCATTATGGCAATGTGAGCCAGTATTTATAGGAAAGCGTGTCCATTGTGAGCCGTTGGATTGAACGAGTTGATCTGAGCCCTCCAAATATGGGAGTCATAACTGGGCTTGTAGTTTATGGATATGGATCAAAGTGATTGGGCCAATCCAGGTTCAATTGTTGAATGGGCCTCGTGGCCCAGTCCAGAACAAGAACAAAAGATGGACAATCCGTAGCTCCTCACTTATTCTCTTCAATTGTAATGCGATCATAAGCATGCTCTTCCTCAGTCTTCTCTCCTTCATCGTCGCCTTCTCCCTCCTTCTTGCTACCATCTTCTTCACTATCATTGCTATTGTCCCCCTCCATGATCTGGTCATCATCCGAAGCCTTGCCCAGAACAGTGTCTCTGAAAGAACGTTTTAAAGCGTTTGTTCTCATGTTCTCTTCCCCTTCAACAACACCGTCATAACACACAGGCTGTGAAGATGTGTTGGAAAAGTAATGTTCCCCTCATTGGAGGCTTCACGTTTAACTTTCTTTGAACTGCGAGCCTCTTGATCATCTTCCTCATTGGAGGCTTCACGTTTTTCCGCTTCTTGCCCTAGCAGAGCCGTAGTCGCCATTTTTTTTGGGGTATGAATGCAATTTTTTTTTAAATACATTTTTTTTTTGGGAATAATGTAATTTTAAATACATTATAGTTTTGGGTTTAATTTATTTATATTAGTGACTTACAAATTTCTAAATAGTTTATACATTTTTCTTTTCGTGAATTTTCATATAAATAGTTCACACATCCCTTTTTTTTTGTGATTTTTCATAAATCCCTATAGTAATCAAACATCAAATAGTAACTACTAAATAGTAATATGTTGAAGGTCTTGGTATGACGTGGCAACAGTGGATTGGCGACATGACGTCGAAGCTGAGGTATCTGAACGTATTATAGTTGCGGCCCCGTAAAGCGAAGAAGCTAGCAGCAGCAGCATTGGAATCGCGTTCGTCTAAGAAAAATGAGAACCCTGTTTGTGTTGTTGATCGCTTTGTCTTTCAGCTTTACCTTTGCGGAACAAATCTTCCCTATTCACATCGGTACCTAATTTCCCTTCGCTATCTAAATTTAAAATTGTAGTTATATTCTAATTCTAATTCTACCTAGAAGGTTTTTTCAATTCTATATAATTACTATGTAAGCTTGTTATATCAATGATTTATATAGGTAGCATATTTGGCGGTCGCACTGGTGGTAGTAGTGGCAGTTCTCGCGAACCGAAATATAAGATTGAATTCCACCCTGAAGATTCCCCTTTTCACCCTGTAAGCTTTCTTATGTGTTTTTATGAGATATGATCTTGGTTCTTGGTGGTTTTAAGCTTGTTAAAATGTACCTTAGATGAATGTTGAATGTTAGGGGGGTTGAAAGTTGTTATGATGATATCAGAGATATTGGAAATAACTGTGGTTTGACCTTTTTTGCTAGGTTTTTTGGTTGGATAAACAACTTAATTAAATACTCACAACATAAACTCTTAAACACTTACTGTTTAAGTGCTTATTTATGAACCATTTCTACAGTAAAAGATAAAATAAAATAAAATTGTTTTCTCATAAGTACTGAGCTGTTTTCCTAACCAATTTTCTGAAGAGTATATGAAAATAAGCTGAAAGTTGTTTATGAACATATCAAAACCTGTTTTCGTATGCTCTCCCAAACAGTCTCATGAGTCGTAAAATAAAATCTTATGAAGTACATTAATAGATAAGCTCAAATAAGGCAATCTGAAAATGCCCCTAGATGTAAGCTAATGTTCAATTACAACAAAGATCGACAACTCATTAACACAACAATTAAGAATGGCCTTCTATTCTGGACGTTTCAAGCTCTTTTTATAGACTTTTGGATATAACCGAATGTCCTCCCAAGTCCCACCTCCCTTTTAGGTGCAGTCGTAGTCAACTTCATATATCTTCATGAGTAGCTAATATGTGATCTTGGTGCTTGGTGTTTTTAAACTCAATAAATTACACTTGAGATGAATGCTGAATGTTAGGGTGTTTGAAATGATGTTTACAATGTACTTATGGTGGTTTTGAATTAAAGCTATCAGTTTAACATGGGTGTTATTTTGATGTTATCAGAGAGACTAGCAATAAGAGTGGGTTTGTCCTTTTTGCTTGATTGGAGATTTAAACTGTCTAATTACTATTCATTGACAATTAAGATGATAATTCAGTAGTTCAATTTATGAGAGTAGCCTTCTTGTATAGACTTTTGTAGATAAGTGAAAGTCTCCCCACACCCCATTTGGGTGCAGTGCTAGCAACTTCATATATATCTTTATCCTATCTCCTTCTGATTATCTCTTGCAATGCCAAATTTACAGGATGATGATCAGGAATATATTGTCATGCCGGATAAAAATGGACAGAAATTTGTATGTTACTTGCCTAAGGTGGAAAAGGAAAAAAGTGGAGAGGCTGTTATCCAACACAATGTTAGCAGCATGATTGTTGAAACCGAGAAAAGGGTTAAACAGAAGACACCAGATGAACTGCTGGAAGTATTGAAGGGTCCATGTTTTATTAGAGTTAGTATTTGTATATCTATTTTTGCTTTGAATAGTGATATGTTAATTATTCATTGAATTTTGTGAACAGATAGTTACGTTCCTTGTGAATCCTGTGGTAAATCATTTTCTTACATTGGCTACTGTGTTTGTGCAGCAAGAAGGTTGGTGGTCTTATGAGTTTTGCTATCAAAAGAAGTTGCGACAACTACATTTGGAGGATGACAAGGTACCCCCTTAATTTCATTTCCTTTTGGCCCTATATTATTTTAAATTTTGTTTTTACAAACAAGTATTTGCTTCATCCTCTGGTTAGTATCCTAATGTGACCGATTTATTAAAGGAATCACATTCATAAATGAATTTCAATTAATCCACTCGACATTGTATGATAACGTGTACATCTTGAGAGTTGGGTCAGTTACAATTTGATCAGCAACATTATTGATAGGTCTGTTATATAGTAGTTACAGTTGGTAAATGTTTGTTATATTAGTTAACAGTTAGTTGGGGGGTTGAAGGGTTAGTTAGTCAAATAACAATAAGGCATGTTGCCTATAAATAAGAAGGGAGTGGGATAGAAAAGGGGAGTCTTGTCAATTGTATACACTAGAGGGCCATTTGGCTTAGGAGAGGGTTGGATCTCTCGAATATCCAGCAAACATTCATGTAATAGTCCTATTTCGTTCAATATATGACTTGGTACCTATCAATTATCATCTTATCCCAAAACTAAAATGGATATTTTGTGTAAAATTGGTGGACCCCAACACAAAGCAACGTGGGTTCCTCCACACAAAAATATGTATTTTCCCTTCTCATTACATGATTCTCTTGTTACCAAGGAAAAGGAGCGAATCCAAATTTGTTGTTACTGTTCTTGCAAAACTTTAAGACCACCATGTTTACAATATTTTGAAAGGTTTATAGAACTTGGAAAATTTTCCTTGTCTTGCAAATGTTTTGCTCCATAAATACATGCAAAGAAGCAGTTATCCATCATCACATGTAACAATGAAGTGGGAGGTTTAGTCGCCCCCACAATGGTAATCGCTGGTCTAGGGGTCTGGTTAGTGACTGTGAATGGATTTTTGAGTGGCCATGTCTGACTGTCACTAGAGAGATAGGGAACTGTGGAGAGCTGACATGGGGCAACTCTATATTGTCTTTGTGGCCAGCTCTTATACAGGTTACACAAGGTTTGGGTCTTCATGAGCCAATACAGTACAAGATCCTCCCATGCATTGAGCAAAGTAGGTGAACGAGGTTGTAACCTGAGCTTCCTGTTTCAGGTTAGCGAAGGTCAAGTAAAGCAATTGTGTTCAAGTGTTGCTTAATGCTCAAACCTCTTAAAACATTATAGTGTTCAAATTAGATGTTCAACTTAGCTTATGTGTCCCTCTCCCTCTGTTTAAGTTCTTACCGAATTTCGCACCATTTAATGGGTTTATTAATTTCAAAAAATTTGACGGTTATATTCAGTGAATGTTGTTGAAATCACGAGTTAAATCTCAAAGTCAGACGATTTCATGAGTTCACTTAACCCTCCTACTGCAATTTGCTTCTGCATAAACTCAGATACAATAATGATTTTTCTTGCTAAAATCACTTGTTAAAGCGATTGACTCGCATAAACTCAGGAAACGAGTTTACTGTTTAAAATTTTTGGCCAATACATGAAGCCCACAATGCATGTCTACTGTACAATGTTCACGGTTGCAGATCTGGGTTTCGTTCGTGGTTGCAGGTTTCGTGTGTTGTCGGTGCTTGAGAAAAAGGCGTCTGTGTTGTCAGAGAGGAATACATGATATTATTTTTAATTTAGCTAAAACTCGAACGACTTTAAAAGTTCAGTTTAAACAGAACAAGTTTACTAAAACTGACAACCTTGAGATTTAACAACCTTTGGCCTCTCAACCGTAGAGTTTGTTAAAAAGGTGTGTTTCTTTCTTTTTTTCTTCTCTCTCTGTGTTTCTGGTTTGCATTTCCCCTCTTGAGGTCAACAAAACGTTCTTCGTACTCAAATTTGCCGGTGTGGGTCCTGCTTCTAAACACTCCATCGTTCCCATAATGTACTCTCGTATCATTCATGTAATGTTCTCTTTTATTGTTTCTTAGAGTGAGTCACTTATTGATGATGTGCATAGTTCCACTCTTTTCAATGCTTGTAAGATTTTCTTTTTGAGCCACCACTGTCAACTTGAAAGGTATTGCCACGGCTACCAAACTTTCTTTGTTGCTGACAATATTAGTTTTAGGATGAGCCCTCCAGTTGTGTTGTCTTGATTGAATTCCCGGGTAAGGCTAGCCACATCATTCCAAATAATGCCCGTCAAGAAATTGGGCCTAGTGTATCTAGTCTTTTTGGCAGTTCAGGTTCTGACTTTTCTTGCACACTACTTCAGGCTCGTTTTCTGAAAGTGATCAAATGCTGGTCAAGATTTCTCTTGTTTACAATTTTGGTGAAAAAGGCCCCAACAAGGGGTCCTAGGTCCAAGTATTTGATTCTTGTTCTTGGGTCTTGGCTGATGTGTTGAAATTTGAGTTGGTCTACCTCTTTCCCAATGACATGGCATATGTTTTGGTGTTGGGGGGGGGGGGGGGGGGTGGGGGGTGGGGGGAGGAATTGGGGAAACTAGAAATGTTTTTAAACATATTGAAGGGTGATTAAAAATGTTATATTATTATTTATCATGTTATTCTTTAAATTTTTTTAGAATCTTTAATATATACTAAAATATAGAGTAAGCCCTCCAATGTCCTCGAAAACCCTCTCAAACAGACCCTTAAGGACCAATTACTTTCATCACACTTTTCCAATGAGGAAGATATCATGTGCCTACCCTGTTCCAAGGAGGAAAGGGTATGTATGTCCCACAATGAGAGATTGGGTCCTCAATTCGTCGTTATTTACGAGACGTTTTAACATGTGTGGGGCCATGGTGTGTGATTGATAATCGTGGATAGCTTGTCAAGTTTCCATTTCACGAATCACTAGAAAGGTTGGCAAACATGGAGAGCTGACTTTGAGCTCCAAACTGGGCCTCCAAATTGGGTCAACATTGCGTATAATATCTGGGTCCAGTTTAGTTACCTCCTGGTGATAATTATTGATGGTAGAAGTCAGTTATTGATATATATCGTACTTATGGAGTTCCTTTTAATTTGTTCATACCTTAATATATAAGTACTTTTAGCAGTCTTCATTTATATACTTGTGTCGGTTAATACTATTGGAAACTTGTAAAATCATATATTCATATATTCGAAATAATAATCACTGCTTTTTTTCTCCATTACAGGTAGTCCAGGAGTTTGTCTTGGGAGTGTATGATCCGGAGGCAACTGCTGCAGTTAACCAAAATCTGTCTGACATTTCTACATTCAAGGATCCCCGCTCAAAGGATGCCTCTCAAAGGTACCATCCCTATATGTCTGTTACATAAGTAGGAAGACAGGGTTAACTTTGGCAAATGGTTTCAGATGATAAATACTTTGATGAAAATGAGTACTTAATTAGTATATTATGTTCCTTCAGGTATCATGCTCACCAATATACTAATGGAACCGTATGTGATCTTACAAATAAACCACGAGAGACTGAGGTATGAAATGATTGAAATCTCAGGAATCTAGTTCTGTTTTCTTATTTCCCTCATCATGCTGATTTCATACTTTCATTACAGGTGAGGTTTGTATGCTCAGAACCCAGAGCAATGATTAGTTCAATCACAGAAATTTCCACTTGCAAGTATGCACTTACAGTTCAAGTCCCTATGCTATGCAAGCACCCGTAAGTCCTCTCTTTCCATATTTCTGGGAAATTTTTGTCTCACCACTTATGTTTACTAAGTTATATTTGTGCTAATAATTTTTCTGTAGATTGTTTCAAGAGGAGAGACCAGTATGGCACACCATCGACTGTAATGCACTTCCAAAGGATTACAAGGATGCTAAAGTTAGACAAGAAAACGGAAATATGGAGGTTGTTATGGTCACCGATTCAGAAGTTAATGATTTAGAACAATAATGTATATATATATACAAGAATGAGAAACATAAAGAATGGTGCAAGTTGTCAACATGTGTTTCTACATTGACAAAAAAGGCACGTGTTTTCTACCAGCTTTCCTTCCAAAATGTGGATCGACATAGTGCTTTTTAATCTTCCTAAGATTTCCAGAGAAGTGTCGACTGTGTAGTTCATCTTTTAGAGGCTTCTGTAACTTATGTAAGATTTTTATTTTCATTGTAGTGTTGTTATTATTTGGAACTAGGCGAGTCTCTTCTTATTTGGTATCAGTGTTTTTTCGAACTTCTGAAGTCATAACATGGACTGATGAAAAATTAACTTAACATATAGAAATACAGATCAGATTTTGAATTTTTTCAGGAAATTGAGTCAAGTGGTTGTTTACTGGAACAACTTTAAATTCATCCAAACCTAATCGAGGTGATAATGAATTACTAATGTGCGTTACTGAATTGCTCCCACTCAACTTTTGATAAGTCATTATAAGACAATAAATGAAATGCATGAAAGATGGATTGAAATCAAATGACGGAGACCAGGACATACAAATTCGGACGATTCCACAAGAAATAATTGGCCTTTTAATTCATGGATTTTTTCGAACAATCTTAAGATTATATGCTGTTACACAGCAATGTCGTTTAACATTTTAGCATGTTCGAAATTGGCCACAAGGACACGTCAGCAAAGGCTTTTAAAGTCCGAAGATCCCTCGAAGGAAGGAACACTCGAAAGGCAAGACAACTTGATAGCTAGCATGCAATTTCGAAGGGGACTAAGAAGCAAGTTTCGAAGATGGGCATACTGCGCACAAAGACCCAAGAGCGGTTAATGCAGTTTCTTCAGAAAAGATTCAAATTGCAAGGACAAGTGTGAAACATCCAAACGCCAGAAAACACGTGACATCAATTACCATCAATCGTTAGTTTATTTCCTTATTCGCTTTCAAAGGGAACATGTTTCCACCATGAAATGCATCAGTTTATGTTTGTAGCTCTATAAATAGTAGTTCGTATGAAGAACTAGGGGCGATTTCATAACATTCAGTAAGCCGTTACGCCCAACACATCCGATTACAGAGAATCTCAGGCTGCGACGAACAATGTATGTCTGAGCCAACACTCTTGAATTTTAAAACTATTTCAATTCAATGCAGTTTCCTTTTGACAATCAAGTGCCTCACTCTTGTCTCTTTTGATCTCTTTTTCGCACTTTGTTACACTTCTCTAATATTTGCACTTAGGGAATTTGTGACGTTCTTTCCTTCTTAGGATTGAATTTCGCGAATTGCTTAACTTTGTTTTTACTTTATTTACTCTTTGAAAACCCTTGGTGCTAAATGCTCGAAGGACTCACGACGTTCTACCCTATCTGAGTGTGATTCTCATGTTTCGTTTAAGAGTCGGGCACCTCGAATCCAATTGGTCATTGATCTAGAATTCCTGATTCGATCGAATTTATTTGTTTGACAGAAAACCCTCAAACGGAAAATACTAAAAAACACTTGCCTTTCTGAGAAGTTTCGCTCAAAACTTTTGGCTAGCTCGAAAGGATCTAGGGTTCGTTTGATGGCCTAAATAAGGAGACAAAATATGGTAGCTAGCATTTGTTAAGCCAACAAGAAATGATAAATTAATCATGTTACTTAACTTATTTCGTTTCTTTAGTTAAGAATCTTATCCTAAATCTAAGTCGACTTAGAAACCATCAGAATACAATAATAAGAAAATAATTTAGTCATTTAACCTTATAAAATATATATATGAAATATTAAAAAAGGGTAAAGTATGTTTTTGGTCCCTATAAAATCCGGTCCTTTTTATTTTAGTCCCTACATTAACGAAATAAGCGTTTTGGTCTTTTATTTTATTTTATCGTTTTCATTGTTAGCACCTAGCGTTACATCATGCTGACTGGGCTAACGGAATATAATCACGATAGTCCACATCATGCTGACCAAAAAGAGTCTCACTGTTATAAGGACAACAGCCTTGCCGTAATACTCGAAAACGACTAGTGTTTTTTAAAGAATTCGAGGAGAGGAATCTAACAATGACATCCATTTTTTTGGAACGACGGTCGCAATAGCAAGAAATAAAGGAAGACAGTAGCTTGATGTGGGTTCCAACGTAGACTTCCCAATGTGACTGAAGCCTCCAAGTTTAAAGCGTGAGCGGTTAAAATCTCAATTAAGAAGCATGAAATCTTGAAAATACCAATTGAAAGTCAAATCATGGGAGTATAGGGAATACTCCAACCCGTACAATTAAATTGGGCCTCGTTAAAATCTCCTAAGGTTGCGAGTTCAAGTTCTCTACCAGCCATTTTTTATATCAAAAAAAAAACCTCATGGGAAAAAGACCCAAGGAGAAAAAAGAGACAGTGGTACTGATCCTGTAATTTGATACCCTGTAATTAGCTTTGTCGCCTTGTTCTCCTTATGGTACTGATTCTTGATAGATGAAAGAGACCGTGGGAATTAGGTTAAATCTAATTTGCGGGGTTTATCCTTACTAATTATAAAATCTAGCCCAAACCATAGTAATGTAGAAATAAATGAAATTAAAAATGCTCGCTAAGAAAAGTCCAATAACTCATTTGAATTATTTTCAAAGAATTTTATTAACCACTAAAGCTAATTCTTAACACTTCTATATTAAAGTAGCGATTCCAAAATATTGATAATATGTTGAGATAATTATATAAAAATAAAAATAATCAAAATATGAACTAGTTAGAAGTAATTTGCAAATTGAACATACACTAAAATATCACAAGAAATACTATGAAGCACATCCACAAAAAAATCACGGAAAATAATAGTAATGTAGAAATTGGTGTGTTACACCATCACCCATAGGTTGGAGCTTGGATTTTCTTTAGGTGGATTTTCTTTAGGAAGGAAACCTTTCCTTCCAAAAGTAAACCCAAACCTAATCACCGGGTTCAAAAACCATTTTTGTCTTTCCTTTGTTGGCACTCCTAGCATAGTGCTCAACCTTTTTCTCAATATTTTCCATGACCTTGGCATGTAGCTCTTGCACAAATTTGGCTTTATCTTCGACATCCTTGTGTAACACATCATCACTTATAGGTAAATGAATCAAATCAAGAGCGGTTAGTGGATTAAAACCATATGCTTTTTACCTCAAATGGAGAGTAAGATGTATTGCTCTAAGGCACTCTATTATAAGCAAACTCAATAAAATGTAGGCATTCCTCCCATGCCCTCAAATTAGAGTGTAAAATGGTCCTAAGCATGGTACCTTTGGTCTTATTGACTACTTCGGTTTGTCCATCCGTTCGGGGGTGGCAAGTAGTAGAGAATAGAAGCTTAGTACAAAGCTTAGCCCATAAGGTTTTCCAAAAGTGGCTTAAAAATTTGAGTTCTATCCGATACAATGGATTAGGGAACACCATGCAACTTGACCAGATCCTTGAAAAATAAATTAGCAATGTTACAAGCATCATCAACTCTATGGTAAGTAATAAAGTGGGTCATTTTGGAAAAACGGTCAACCACTACAAATATAGAATCATGTCCATGCTTGTTCTTAGGAAAACCCAATACAAAATCCATAGACAAATCAACCCAAGGGGAGGATGGTATATGGAGGGGAGTGTACAAACGATGAGGCATACTTTTGGATTTAGCCTTTTTACAAACAATGCATCTAGAACATATCAAATGCACATCATGCCTCATTTTAGGTCAAAAGAAATGCTCATGTAAAATCTCTAACGTCTTGTGTGATAAACTCCAATTTAATGTATTTTTTTAAGAGATATTTGTGATTTACTTTTAGAGCAACTATATAAATTATTGACTTAATTTGCTCTTTTTGCACGAAAGATAAAATTGGAAATAAATATATATATATATATATATATATATATAAAGAGAGAGAGAGAGAGAGAGAGAGAGAGAGAGAGAGGGGGGGGGGGAGAGATATTATTGATATATATAGGTATATAATACTTATTATATATATATATATGTATATTATATATCTATATATAAATATAAATATGTATCTTGGCTTGTGTTAGCCTGTAATTTCGACAGGCTAAATTAAATGTAGTCAACGAGGTTTGATTTATTTTTAAAGTTTGACCTTGTATTTCAAGAGACAAGTATCAATTTCGACACTGAAATGAATTAAGCTATCAAGTTACATCAAGTAGATTTCGACCTCAGATTTGGCTAAGTCGAAGAAGCTGAAGACAGATATTTCGACAAGGAGTTGGAGGCTGATGTCAAAGTAGGATCAAGTAACCGTTACCAAGAGCACATAGCAGTTACATTTTTTAAACTTTGTACAGTTATTTTCTATTTGTATAAATAGTAGTTTCTCATAGGAAAAACGGGTCACAATCTCTCATACCAAGTTCCCACGCTCAAAGTACCGACACGCACTGAGAAACGAGTACAAGGAACGCATGTATGATCTTCTGCACCACCCCTTTAAATTAATGCAATTTTAATTTTCCTTTTCTTTACGTTTCATGCAAATTTTCTCTTTGTTTTATCCTCCCTCATTTGGAGTAATTCGACAGTTTCGCGGAGAAATCGACGGTTATCTTCTTCTTTTTACTTTTAAACGCGCAATTCTGGAAAAACTTTAAACACAAACGGTCTTAAGATTTACTAGTTGATCCTGCAAGCAAAAGCAATTTCAAACTAGCGGTGTTTACCAAAATCCAAGGTAAACAAATTGGTACGCCCAGTGGGACGTTTGTGCTAATTTTAAAAGTTTTTCGTTAAATTCTTAAACTTTTTGTTTGTTTGTACATGCAATTAAGGAGTGGTAAACATCTTTCAGAGATGGCACACTCTAGTACAAGTAATGCTTCTGCATCAAATGCACAAAGTAGACAAGAACAAGCGTCATTTAGTGACGTTAACGCTGCAAATGTCACAGGAATAACCGTCGCTATGCCTTCTTCGACAACAATGGGAGTAACCGCTATAACTTCTCCCATAATTACTCCTGTGTCAATGATGACCACTGCAGCATTAACAAATGTTAATACAATGGCTTCTGTGCCATCAATAGTAGGACCAACGAGTCCTTTGATGGCAAATCCAATGATTGGAAATATGCCATTTACTATGAGTGGAAGGGCTTTACCGTATGGCATGCCAACAGCATTGATGGCAGGCCTTCAGACAAATTCATCTACATTTGCAGAAAATGCAAGTACAGGGTATTCTCCTATTCATAGTTCGACGGAGGGCATCCATAGTCGAAATGCCCAAACTAATTTGACTACAACATCTTTGTTGGCATTAAGACAACAAATGGATGATAGCAATCATGATATGGTCAATATGTTAACACAACAAATTGGTACTGTGTTTAATCCTTTGATACAAAACACTAATAACAGTTACCAAATGTTGGCAACACAAATGGGAAGAATTGCTGATTTCTTTGGTACTCCACCCATACATCACCAGCAAATTCCCCAAATTCAGAATGTCAGGCCTGTCGAAGTACCTGTTGAAAGACCTAACATTCCAATACCTATGAATCAGGGAAACCAAGGACAACAACAAATTGTCGAAGAGCCTATGAGGATAGAGGCAATCCCTGAAATTGTGTTGGTGAATAGAAACCAAAATGCTGACGAAGTGGTCAGACAAGTGCAACAAAACAATTTTGGAGCACAAAACAATCTGGCTAATATGGTCGAAACTATTTTAGCCCAGAATGGCCTTAACTTTGGTTTACATAGGCCTAATTTTGTGTCGCCCTTGTCAGAATACACCTTACAAACAGAGCTGCCTAGGGGATGGAAAATTCCCAAGTTCACAAAGTTCGCTGGAGAAACCAGTGAATCTACCGTCGAACACGTGGCTCGTTATTTGACTAAGACTGGCGATCAAGCACACAATGAGAATTTAAGGATGAAATACTTTCCAAATTCTCTAACTAAGAATGCCTTCACATGTTTCACTACACTGCCTCCAAATTCAATTTTTAATTGGAATCAATTAGAAAAGGCCTTCCATGAGCAGTTCTATATGGGCCAATGCAAAATTAGTCTTAAAGAACTAGCTAGCGTTCGACGCAAGGGGGCAGAATCTGTTGATGATTATCTCAATAAATTTAGACTACTCAAAGCAAGGTGTTTTACCCAAGTGCCTGAGCATGAGTTAGTCGAAATGGCTGCTGGTGGTCTAGATTATACTATAAGAAAGAAACTAGACACACTACATTTAAGAGATATGGCACAATTGGCTGATAGAGTTCGACAAGTCGAAAGACTCAAAGCCGAAAAAGCCAGAACTGGTAGATTCCAAAGTAAAAAAGAAAAGGTTGCTTATGTCGAAGCTAATGATAGTGACCAAGAATACGATATATCTTATAAAGATGTCGAAGAAGAGGTCAACATTGCAGAACTAAAACCAGGACCTCCTTATACTTGCAAATTGTTAAAACCTTCTAATGGAAAAAAGCTTGTGGAACCTAAGAATGATAAATTTGTCGCAAAAACTTACACTTATGATGTATCTAAATGTGACGAAATATTTGATCTGCTTGTGGCTGATGGTCAAATCTTAATGCCTAAAGGCCTAAAGATTCCACCATTAGAACAACGACAGAAAAGAGGCTTTTGTAAGTTTCATGGTTTCTTAGGTCATAACACTTCCCGTTGTGTCATTTTCAGGGATTTGGTTCAAAATGCTATCAACGAAGGAAGACTGAAATTTGGTGACAAATCTAAGCCACCAATGAAGATTGATACTGATCCCTTACCAATAGCTGATGCATTGCTGGTTGAAGTTGATCTCAATGTGGTTGAGGTCACAGAGGTTATTGCAGAAAATGCCAAAATAGAAGAAGCTGTCGACAAGGTAGGTGTCGAAATGGTTACTGAAGACCAATATGCTGAGAAGATGAAGGTAGTGTATCCAAGGGCTGAAGAGGAATTGATTGACTTCCTCAATCGCTGCAAGATCAATAACACTGAAGTTATGCTTTGCCCAAGGTGCAGTGTGGTCTTCGACAAAGATTCTGCTAAGAGTTTTGAAGGATTTAAGCCTCAACTGAAACACAAAGGAAAATGGGTTGACAAAAGACCAAAGTTTAGTTACAATAACAGAGGTATCCAATACAACGATACTTCGACTAAGAATCTTCAGAAGGGACACATTAAAACTTATGTTCCTCCAGCAAGATCTCCTGTCGAAAAATGGGTACATTCCGGTGGAAAAAGTACTGGTTATTACCCAGTATATTATGCTGGAAAGTATGACGAAAAGAAACAGGATATGAAAAAGATGGTTAAAGGGAGCACAAGTGCTACTAACCAAAATAAGGCACCTGAATCTAACAAGTATGCCTATAACAATAATTACAAAGGGAAGAACCCTATGACGAGAACTCAATGGCGTAGATATCAACGCCAGAAAAAGGTTGCTGCTGTAGGCAAGGTGGAAAATTCCAACAAAGAGAAAGGTAAACAAATACCTTCAAAATCTCTTGAAATGGCTAGAAAGCCAGCAACTGAAAGGATATTTCCACCTCTCTCAGTGATTAAAGAAGGTCTCAATCTAGACGAAGAAATGGGATCTGATTTCGCAAACTCAGGGTCAGAATTCGACATCCTGTGCGGTGTTGTCTCGATCCTACCAATTGAGTATGACGTGGTTTCTGAGGTGAATGACGCTGAAGAGGATTTCGACAAAGAAACCACTTACAAACCCATTTGTTACTATGTCTTGAAAAATGGATGTGTGGAAGAGCAACACGCTGTCTTTGAGAGACCTGATTGTGGGGATGAGGAATCATCTCAAACCTTTGTATATCCAAGCAAAGGTGAACAATGTTGGGGTAAGCAAGATCTTGGTTGATGGTGGCGCTGCTGTGAACCTGATGCCACAACATATGCTAAAGAGGATTGGGAAGTGTGAAACGGATCTAAAAACACACAACGTAATCCTTACCAACTATGAAGGTAAAAGTGGCCACTCTCTTGGAGCCATTGAAGTTGACCTTTCTGTTGGAAGCATTAGAAGGCCAACTATGTTTATGGTGATTTCAACCAAGGCAAATTATAATATGCTATTGGGAAGGGAATGGATCCATGTTGTGGGGGCAATTCCTTCGACAGTTCACCAGAGGCTCATTATTTGGAGAGAAGATGGCCTAGTTGAAAACATTGACGGTGATCAAAGCTATTTCAAGGCTGAAGTGAATACTATCACCAAGAAAACCTTCGACAAGAAACTGGCGAGCATTGCGCCATGCATTTCCTCTGAACATGGTTATGAAAGCAGAGATAATGTGAAGATCTCAGTGATTCTTGATCCCAACTATGGATTTATTTGGGATAGAGAGGTCATTGACGAAGACAACTACCCACAAGGCTATGTCAAGCCTACAGGGTGGGAAGGACCATAAATAGTTATTTATGGATAAACCCACTGTATGGGATAGGATTACGGCCTATGTGGCCAAAAATAAGCAAAAAGCGGTTTTAGAAGCTGACTTACAACAACAATTAGTTGATGAAGCTGCTGAAGATAAAAATAAAGACAACATTGTCCAAAACCAGAGGCTTGATTGCGTCTATGATGACGAGCCTTTAGGTTTTGAAAAAGATCCAATGGGTTCAACCAAAAAGATCCAAGCACAAGATCCCTTAGATGAAATTGATTTGGGAGATGGCTCAATAAAAAGGCCAACATACATCAATGCTAAGATTGATCAAGAGTTGAAGGCGCAGATTGTTGAATTTCTAAAGGAATACAAAGATTGCTTCGCTTGTGATTACAATGAGATGCCAGGGCTGAAAAGAGAGGTGGTTGAGTTGAAATTACCTATTCGATCAGAGAAAAAGCCTGTGAAGCAAACACCAAGAAGATTTTCACCAGAAATCATGTCGAAGATTAAAGCGGAAATCGAAAGGCTATTGAAAAGCAAGTTCATCAGAACTGCCAGGTATGTCGAATGGCTTGCTAATATAGTGCCTGTAATTAAGAAAAATGGTACGCTTAGAGTTTGCATAGATTTTAGAGATCTAAATAATGCTAATGAACACTATGTTCCATGATTTTATAGAAAATTTTATGCAAGTCTATATAGATGACATAGTTGTTAAGTCTTCATCAGAAAATGGTCATTTAGATCATCTACGACTATCATTCGAAAGAATGAGAAAATATGGATTGAAAATGAATCCACTCAAATGTGCCTTTTGTGTAAGTGCAGGTGATTTCTTGGGCTTTGTTGTGCACAAAAAAAGGCATTGAGATAAATCAAAACAAGACGAAAGCTATCATGGAAACACAACCTCCTTCAACAAAGAAAGAATTACAGTCATTATTAGGAAAGGTCAATTTCCTGAGAAGATTTATATCAAATCTAAGTGGCAAGATTCAAATATTCTCGCCATTACTTCGACTGAAGAAGGATGATGTTTTCAAGTGGGATGTCGAACATCAAATAGCTTTCGACGAGATCAAGACATATCTGATGAACCCTCCTATTTTATTGCCTCCTATTAGAAATAAGACAATGAAATTGTATATAGCAACATCAGAATTGTCAATAGGTAGCATGTTAGCGCAAGAGGATGAAAATGGTGTAGAAAGGGCCATATATTACCTCAGTAGGGTTTTAAATGATTCTGAAACTAGATATCACCCTATTGAAAAATTGTGTCTATGCTTGTATTTCTCTTGTACTAAGTTAAAGCAATATATTAAGCCTGTTGATGTGTATGTTTATTCCCATTTTGATATTATTAAACATATGCTGTCGAAACCTATCCTACATAGTAGAATAGGCAAATGGGCTTTAGCTTTACTTGAGTATTCATTAACATTCCAACCTTTAAAGGCTATTAAAGGCCAAGTCGTTGCGGATTTCTTTGCTGATCATTCAATAATTGAATCAGAAATTAATTTTGTGCACCTTCGACCTTGGAAATTGTACTTCGATGGCTCCAGCCATAAAAATGGGTCTGGTGTTGGGATGTTAATCATTTCACCTAAAGGGATTCCAACTAAATACAAGAATAAAATTAAAGAAAGTTGCTCCAATAATGAGGCTGAATATGAAGCCTTAGTAGTAGGACTTGAAATTCTGTTAAACTTGGGGGCAAAACAGGTCGAAATTAGAGGTGATTCTGAATTAGTAATCAAACAATTAACAAAAGAATACAAGTGCATTAAAGACAATTTGATTACTTACTTTATTGCTGCCAATACTTTATTGAAACAATTCGACAGCGTTGATATTCAACATGTGCCTCGTATTGCAAATCAAGAGGCCAATGATCTGGCACAAATAGCTTCTGGTTATAAAGTTTCTAAAGAAAAATTAACAGAGCTAATCGAAATTAAAAACAAGTTAATTTCGACAGCAATGACACAAGAAACCTTATCAAGAAAAAAACTGGAGGAGGCAGAGAGCTACTCTTTAATCTAAAGTCAATTACCTCCAAGTGAAAGTGAAAATTTTATTGAAAATTTTAATGATGAAGTTTCCGACAAAGGTTATTGTAATAATGTGTTTGAAGTTTTTGCCATTGACAGTATGTCAAATGATGATTGGCGAAGACAAATTGTTAATTACTTGGAAAATCCAACAGGGATAACTGATAGAAAAACCAAGTATAGAGCTTTAAGTTATGTCATCATGGGCAATGAGTTGTTTAAGAAAACCCCTGAAGGAGTTTTATTCAAGTGTCTTAGTGAAAATGAGGCATACTTGGCAATATCTAATACTCACAGTGGAACTTGTGGAGCTCACCAAGTAGGCCATAAAATGAAATGGCTCTTATTTCGACAAGGTGTCTATTGGCCGACTATGTTAAAAGATTGCATAGAGTTTGCCAAAGGATGCCAAGAATGTCAAAAGCATGCAGGAATACAACATGTACCTGCAAATGAATTGCATTCTATTGTAAAACCTTGGCCATTCAGGGGATGGGCTTTGGATATAATTGGTGAAATCAAACCAAATACGTCGAAAGGCCATCGTTTCATATTAGTAGGAATAGATTATTTCACTAAATGGGTGGAAGCTGTTCCTTTAAACAATGTTAATCAAGAAGCAGTGATTAATTTTATTCAAGACCATATATTATATAGATTTGGTGTGCCTGAAACTATCACCACAGACCAAGGTTCAGTTTTTATTGGTCAGAAAATGGTCGAATTTGCTGCTGAAATAGGGTATAAATTGTTAAGTTTGACACCATATTATGCTCAGGCAAATGGTCAAGTTGAAGCAGCCAATAAAATTATTGTTAGTTTGATTAAAAAACATGTTGGGCAAAAACCCAAGAATTGGCATAGGACACTTAACCAAATTTTATGGGCATGTCGAACATCTCCCAAAGAGTCAATCAATAGTACTCCTTTTAAACTTGTTTTTGGGCATGATGCAATATTGCCAGCAGAGATTTGTCTCCAATCAACTAGGATTCAAAGACAATTTGAAATCCCATCTGATCATTATTGGAATATGATGTTAGATGAATTAGTTGATTTAGATGAAGATAGGCTAAGTGCATTAGATATGCTCACAAGACAAAAAGAAAGAGTGGCTAAGGCCTACTACAAAAGAGTCAAATTGAAGACTTTCGACGTGGGTGTTTGCACTCCGAAAAATCCGGTTTGGATCCTTCTTCGTACAACGGGAAAAACAATGAAGCCGCCACCAATATTTTAATTTAGGAAAAAACATTGGAAAAATCCTTTTAGGCGATTGGCCTTTTGAAAACGAGAGATATAGGTTCGGGGGTCGGTTATTTGTGGGGAAGGTATTAGCACCCCACACATCCTTTCTACCGAAAGGGAACCTTTAATTTAGTGTGTGGTTTTTGACTGTTGATTTGAAACACTTTGTTCTACTTCTTTTCTTCTTTTTTTTTTATTTCAGAAAATGTTTTTGAAAACTGGGGAAAGAAGAATCTTTTTGTTATTATTTTTTTAAAAGGGTGCTTGACGGGAGGTGAACCCGCTCCTACGTATCCTCCGGTGCGATGAGGAATTCAAAGCTACGTAGTTCTAGTCTTGTTTTGAAAAGGCTCCTTTGTTTTTAGCTTTTTAGTTTTTAGGTGTTTTTTGAAATAAGACTCGAGTGTTCACTAATACCAAGCAAGCAATGGCTTCGAGTGGTTTTCATTACTAACTCGAAAGAAAATGAGTTGAAACCGATAATCAAACAAGCAATGGCTTCGAGTGATTATAAGTAACAACGTTTTTATTTATCTTTTTGCAAATGAGGCGAGCATCGGTGATAATCATCTAGCAAAGGCTTAGGACAATTACCACTAATGACTCGTGTTGTTTTTGGAATTGAATTGGGTTCGCATGTGTTTAAGGTTTGGGAGCTTTCATGATAATCAAACAAGCAAAGGCTTCGAGTGACTACCACTAATAACTCTTCATTAGTGATCAAACAAGCAAAGGCTTCGAGTGGCCACTAATGATTTTGTTTATGAAAAACTTAGGGTTTAAGCTTGGAAAAGAAATTGGTTTTGATTTGTTAAAGACATAGTTTAGAAAAGAAGTTTGAAAGCAATTTGATTTCGGAAAAGAGTTTTGGAAAACTAGTAGAACATTTTCAATCAAGTTCCAAGTCAATAACCAAAATGCAAATTGCTAAACTACAATTCATGCAATGATCTAAACTAGTAACCATTTTCATGTCAAGTTGTTTAGAAAAGAAAACAATGAATGCAAGAAAGTTCATAGATGCAAGCATAGCACATTCATTGAGATCATGTTATCAAGCAAGCAACAACATAGACACAATTTGCAACTTACCCTTTCATGTTGAAAACATCTCATTACAACATTTGAATACACAATGCATGAATAGGCAAAGATGAAACTAGACTACACATATCATGTCACAATACATAGATAGGCAAAGAATGAACCCAAGTTGAACATTTTGGCAAAAATGCATGAATAGGCAAGAGAATGAACCTAGATTACACATCTTATTGAATATGCATGGCAAGAAATGAACCTAACTAGGCATTTATGACACAACATGTGAGTAGGCAAGGAAGTTACAAAGCACAAGTGAATTCAAACATTTAATGAATCACTTGCAAAATCCTAGGGATTTCACATCAACATTTGACATAAGCAACAATGTGGTATCATTTTGATGGCATCAACATTTAGCATATTTCTACAATCAACCACATGAAAGGAATAAGTTGGAAAGGGCATTTGCCTCAAGTAAGATCATTAGCAAGCCATGAAAAATCAATTTGACATTTTATTTAGCAAGCATATGCAATTAAGGTGTTGAATCCCTTTAGGTAATCTTTAACACTTGGGATATGCACAAGTGCATAAGTGTCAAATCCTCTTACCAAATCATCAACACAAACATGATTTTCAAAGCAAGCAACAAAAACAAGCACAATCCCTAATTATCTCATGAAATGCGACACCAACATAGAGCTAAAACCTCAATTTATTCTTTAAAAGCAACAAAATCATGCAAGCAAATGACATAGATCAAACTTTTTGGCAAGGATTCACATGATTAAGCAAAGGAATGCACTAAAATCACACAAACTCTAATTTTTCTACAATATGCGAAATGAAAAATAAGCCCAAATCACAATTTTATTCATGAAAATGCAAGCACAAAATGAAAATAGCACAAACACACAATTTATTGGTTTAAATATGTATTTAGTCCCTGCAAATGTCTCTGTTTTTCGATTTAGTCCCTGCAATTTTTTTTTTTTAAATACGTCCCTGCAAAATAACTTTTTTTTTAAATACGTCCCTACAAAATAAAATTTTTAAAAACGTCCCTGCAAAATAGCTTTTTTTTTAAATACGTCCCTACAAAAAAACTTTTTTTTTTAAATACGTCCCTGCAAAATATCACAATTTTTTTTTGTTGGGGCGTATTTAAAAAAAAAGGTTATTTTGCAGGGACGTATTTAAAAAAAAGTTATTTTGCAGGGACGTATTTAAAATTCCAAATTTCAGAAGGGCATATTCAAAAAAAAGTTATTTTGCAGGGACGTATTTAAAAAAAAATTTGCAGGGACTAAATCGAAAAACAGGGACATTTGCAGGGACTAAATACATATTTAAACCTTATTTATTCCAAGAGAGAGATGCATTTCAAGCATCCAAACCTCCCAAAGTGTTTGTCAAAATGCTTGAAACACATCTCTCATTCAACAACAACAATTATATCAACATTTCAACATAAAATAGAGCACTAAAATGCAAAGAAATACTTGATATGCAAAAATAGATTGATGATCTACATTTTTGGTGCTAAAATTTTGATGATGCTAAGATTGAGAGTATACCTCAACTCCAAGCTAGAATAGCGAAAGAAATAAGGTGAATGAACACTAAACCACTTGAATCAACCCTCTAATCTTCAATCTTGAGCTTGATTCTTGAGATTTGAAGATGGATCTTTGAAGAGAATGCAAGGATGATGAAGGATTTAGGACTAGAATGTTGATTTGAAGTGAAAATGTGAAGAAATGAGGTGAGGGAATGAAGAGGGGTATTTGGCCAAGAAGGGAGGAGAGGAGAGGCTAGGTTTTTGAGTGTGAATTGTGTGCAAAAACTTGTGAGAGGTGAGGATATGAGGGTATATATAATGTGCAATTAGGTTTAGGGGCATTTAGGTCATTGTGTACCTCATCTCATTCTAGGATTGCATTTTAATTTTGAATCAAGGGTGAGGATTGAAACACACCCTGATGAGGGGCAAAAAAATGCAAAATGAGAGGGAAATGAAGGGGTAGATATTCAGCCAAGCAATGAGAGTGGTGCCCAAGTTTTGCAAGTTGGCAATTGTACTATTGTACTATCCATGAACCTTCCAATTATCCTCTCAATTTTGATTATTCCTTTCAAGATAATTATACATAAATCTAACCATTTTGAGCCATATACAAGGTATCTTGAAGAATATGCCATTTTTGAAAATGAGAGATGACCAAAATTGCCAACAAAAATCCTATCATATAATTTTTGGGAATATTCCTTGTACTATTTTTTTGAAATGCTTTCTTGAATTAATTTGAACTTGATTTTTTTACTACACATATAAAATATGCGCATAATTTGAAAAATGATTTTCTTTATTTATTTTTTTTGTTCAAAATAATACAATTTCATTAAATAAATTCCCAAAAATTAATTAATTGGATTTTCAGCTAGCAAAAATTTATTAAATTGAAATTGACCAAACAATGCCCCTTTTAAATGCCCCAAAATTCCTTAATTTCTCAAAAATGATTTTGAAAACCTTAGAATGCTTGGGTAAATACCCTAAACCCTTTCTCAAATAATGCATCACTCACAAAATTATTTGTTTCTGCTAAAAATTAGGGTTTTGAAACTAGGCGGACAAAATTTGGGTATGACAGTGGGAGATTTAGTTTGGAAAGTTATCTTACCTATGGCGCATATGAAGTCGAAGAGATTGGCGCTAATGAAAGAATTTTGCGTATAAATGGCAAATACTTGAAAAAATATAAACCAACATTGCAAGAAGTTAAGATAACGCTGGAATAAAGATAAAGAAAGCGTAAGTACGTGGCATTCAAAAGAAATTGTGATTGCCATATGAGCATTGTCAGAATTACAAGCAGAACGTGGAAGGCCATATGGTACACCAATATATGAATAACGCCAACAACATTTAACAGTGATGACGTCAGGTAGGTGAGATATTCCGATCAAGTGTAAAACCTATTTCGACATTGAGTTCAAAAATGCTCTTTTTCTGCCATTCACATAACTCCTGTTGAAAAAGACATTTTTGAAGGGGGCAATTTGTTAGCCTGTAATTTCGACAGGCTAAATTAAATGCAGTCAACGAGGTTTGATTTATTTTTAAAGTTTGACCTTGTATTTCAAGAGACAAGTATCAATTTCGACACTGAAATGAATTAAGCTATCAAGTTACATCAAGTAGATTTCGACCTCAGATTTGGCTAAGTCGAAGAAGCTGAAGACAGATATTTCGACAAGAAGGAGTTGGAGGCTGATGTCGAAGTAGGATCAAGTAACCGTTACCAAGAGCACGTAGCAGTTACATTTTTTAAACTTTGTACAGTTATTTTCTATTTGTATAAGTAGTAGTTTCTCATAGAAAAAACGGGTCACAATCTCTCATACCAAGTTCCCACGCTCAAAGTACCGACACGCACTGAGAAACGAGTACAAGGAACGCATGTATTATCTTGTGCACCACCCCTTTAAATTAATGCAATTTTAATTTTCCTTTTCTTTACGTTTCATGCAAATTTTCTCTTTGTTTTATCCTCCCTCATTTGGAGTAATTCGACGGTTTCGCGGAGAAATCGACGGTTATCTTCTTCTTTTTACTTTTAAACTCGCAATTCTGGAAAAGCTTTAAACACAAACGGTCTTAGAATTTACTAATTAATCCTGCAAGCAGAAGCAATTTCAAACTAGCGGTGTTTACCAAAATCCAAGGTAAACAGCTTGATAATGGAAAAGAGAAGAAAAAGGCATCCCTTGACTTGAGGCCCACCCACAGTAAAAGTAAAGTAAGAGATCTAGCTTGATCTGATTTCAATTTGTAGGATGGAACCCTAGCATCTACATATAAATAGAGCATCATTATTGAATTAAGGGGGAGGCCGTCAATTACACTAAAGCAAAAAAAGCACAAAGTTAGAAAGGAAGCGGTAGTGACGGCAACATATAGGAGAGGAGAAAAGGAGATTTTGGGTACTGTTCTTGACACCGTCAAAGAGCTCTGGAACATAACAAGGAGATTGAAGACAAAGATCAAGACTTTCTCTACTTTCAGGTTATTCTTATTTCTGTAATTCATAAACCTTATTTTTGTTTTATTCTTGACTATTATGGATACCTAAATCCTTTTCTAGGTTTTTAGGTGAATCTTGCTTGCTTAGAGACCTTTTTATGTTCTAATTTAATATTTGAATTCCTATTTTTATTTTAATTAATATTGTCCTATTTGTTACTCACATACTAGGATTGATCACCCTTTGCATGTTCATAATCAATTAGTTAATCGGCAATCGTACCGCAATTATTTGGTGAACATATAGGATAACTGAGGCTAGAATTAATGCATGACCAAACTTTAATTTAGTCTTCCAATCATTCAACCTTTTTGTTCTTTATGTTTCTCTTGAATTTAAATTCTTGCATGCAAGTGAAACCATTACCCTAGACCTCTCTCCAATTATTATATCTTGTATTAATTCTTGCTATTTATTTCTTCTAATGAAATTTTCTCTTCTTTAACTTCTTATTTTGATGATATGGTTGAAACTAGCATTTTTTGTGATTTAATGATTCAGGACCTTTTGGAAAAAATATTATTTTTCAGGATCCTAGCATAGTGGTGGATGAAGATAAAATAAAAATTTCACCATCCTTTGAAGTTCATCCACCATGTGAAAAAAAAAAAGAATAATGTGAACCACATTGTTAGAAAGCTAAGAAGGTGCATTGTGTTAGATGTCAAATTTGCTCTTGGAGACCCACTTGATTAAGCACTAACTATCGTCAGGCTCACGACGTTAAACAAGCGGTTCGCAGGAAGCAACCTGTGTTTTTTTTTTGTTATTTTTATTTTGCTTTTGTTTTGTTTTAATTTTAGGAATAAGCTCAGACTGCAAGCTCCCTCAGGGAAGTCACTCTTACTCTCTCTCTCTCCCTCTCATTTATTTTGTTTTTGTTTCTATTTGATCATTTTGCGTTGAGGACCATGCTTCATGCTAGTGTGGGGGAGGAGAGTTTATTTTGTCACTTAATCTCTATTAATTCACATACCCACCGTATATGTTTATAGCATTTTTTCTGGCTTGTTTTGAATAAATTATGCTTAAAGTTGAAAAATAGAGATTATGCCTTTTTGGGACCCCATAATTAATTTATTTGATAGACTTGTTCTTGATTGTAACTGTGGGGTTGTCTTTAGGAAGCTGATAATTAGCATTTGTGCCTGTTGAGTACTTTTTGTGAACTACCTTCTAAATGTGAGATTTGAGCCTTTATAACTGGATTAATATTAAATCATAAATTCCTACCTACTAGAATTTGTATTTTGACCATTTCAAGGCAAAAATTGATTTCCATCATGTAAAAAGATTTGGGAAATGTAGGTATTTTTTTGGCCTCAGAGTTGTTTGTTGAATTTATCGATTAGTTGACTCCTGTGAGCCTATTTGTTATATATTTCTTTAGTACCCAGATATAATTTTTTTTTTGTGATAACCATTTGAAATTAAATTTGGAGCAATTATTGAAAGTTACAATTTTGTCCTGTATTTTAATTGTCTATCTCATCAGGACACAAAAACAAAATAGAGTGGCTAATGTTTTTTTGGTTACATAGAGTGGCTTATGTGGTTACAAGTACATTTTCCTCCTAAGAAAAATATAGAAAAATGGAAAAGTTGAGAAAAAAAAGAGAAGGAAGAAATCAAGAAGGAGGAAATGGCAAACCAAAAGAGCCTACTCGAGAAAAGGAAAATAAAAAAAAGAGTCCACTCAAGAGAAAAAACAAATCAAAAAGAGTCGACTCAATAGAAAAATAGTGAAGAATGGAAGTGAAATTAATTTGGAGTTTGGACAAAATTTGTAAAATAGATAGGAGCTCAATATTTGGTTTCAAAGGTTATTATATGCTTCTTGTTTTTAACCCTATGATTATCCCTTCATTCTTATTTTCTACCCTGCTCGAATTAACCTTGGCCCCATTACAACCCATAACACCCCATGTTTTGCATGCGTATGAGCTATTTTGTGGAGATTTGGTCAAATTACAAGCTTATGGTAATATGCATTTTGTTGAAACTTGAGTGTATATTTTTCCTAGTCCCTAAACACTTAGAGAGATTGTGAGCGAGTGCCCTTGTTCATAGAAATATATTCTTCAGGAACTTGGACCTCTAATTGGGCAATCTTTTGACACCTCATATATGTTCTATTGTATATTGTTTGTCATTGTGCTTCTAATTTTGGGTCTCTTATTTGGCTGTCTCTATTATTTATTTGAAAAACTTCGTTAGCTAGAAATTTTGCAGGAGGACAAGCAAAAGTCAAGTGTGGGGGAGTTGATAAACTCCAATTTAATGTACTTTTTCGAGATATTTGTGATTCACTTTTAGAGCAATTATATACAAATTATATAAATTATTGACTTAATTTGCTCTTTTTGTAGGAAAGATAAAATTGGAAATATATATATATATATATACAATGTTTTAAAACTCGGACCGGTGGCCGACTCGGTGATGGTACCAGGTCACTGGGTCAAGCGTCGGACCGAGGGGTCGACAGTTGAACCGCATGATCAAAACCGGGACCGCATGACTCGGACCCGGTCTGTATTTCGTGAATTTTCAAGACCAATATAAAAAATTTCCAAATTTTCAAGACCTATAAATTTCATACCTGTAAAATTTAATTTACTAAAATTAAACAATTATACATAATGCCAAAAAAATCCAAAACAATCGCAACAACAGGTGGAAATACAATTAACCATGAAATGTGTATGGTGAAAAACTAATTAGTAACTTATCAAAAAAAGAAAAGAAAAACTAATTAGTAATGTAAAAAAAAAACTAATTAGTAATTAATGCTTGAATTGTGGCAAGCCCGTGTAATATATGATATATGTTATATGTTATATGTTTCACGTGCGCAACATAGACAACATCAACAGGTGGTGCAGCGGTTAACTTCCCAATAGATTGACTCAAAAGGGAAGAGGTTCGAACCTCTCCGAAGCCTTTTCTGCGAATTTTTATAAAAATTCTGTTTCTGTTTTCATCACACATGCACAACCCGGTCCGGGTTACACAAACCCACCGGGTCACCGAGTTTGCCAAAACCCGACCGGGTTTGGCCGGTTTCCACCGGATTGGTGCATTTCCGATCCGTAGGGTTAACCGACTCGGTTACCCACCCGGTTCCCGGTTAGCCCGGTCCGATCGGCCGGGTCGAGCCTGTTTTTAAAACACTGTGTATATATATATATATATATAGAGAGAGAGAGATATTATTGATATATATGTTTATAATACTTATTATATATTATATATATATATATGTATATTATATATATCTATATATAAATATGTATCTTTGCGTGATAATGGAAAAGAGAAGAAAAGGGCATCCCATGACTTGAGGCCCACCCACAGTAAGAGTAAAGTAAGAGATTCAGCTTGATATGATGTCAATTTGAAGGATGGAACCCTAGCATCTACATATAAATAGAGCATCATTATTGAATTAAGGGGGAGGCCGTCAATTACACTAAAGCAAAAAAAGCACAAAGTTAGAAAGGAAGCGGTAGTGACTGCAACATATAGGAGAGGAGAAAAGGAGATTTTGGGTACTGTTCTTGACACCGTCAAAGAGCTCTGGAACATAACAAGGAGATTGAAGACAAAGATCAAGACTTTCTCTACTTTCAGGTTATTCTTATTTCTGTAATTCATAAACCTTATTTTTGTTTTATTCTTGACTATTATGGATACCTAAATCCTCTTCTAGGTTTTTAGGTGAATCTTGCTTGCTTAGAGACCTTTTTATGTTCTAATTTAATATTTGAATTCCTATTTTTATTTTAATTAATATTGTCCTATTTGTTAATCACATACTAGGATTGATCATCCTTTGCATGTTCATAATCAATTAGTTAATCGGCAATCGTACCGCAATTATTTGGTGAACCTATAGGATAATTGGGGCTAGAATTAATGCATGACCAAACTTTAATTTAGTCTTCCAATCATTCAACCTTTTTGTTCTTTATGTTTCTCCTGAATTTAAATTCTTGCATGACCAAACAAGGGTTAATTTAGGAAAAAGAATATTAATCTCGAATGACCAAACGGATTAATAGCTTTAGTAAAGGGATTGGTAATTAAATAAAATAAAGAAATTCAGGTAGAATTAGACATAGGGGAATCGAAGCTTGCAAGTGAAATCATTACCCTAGACCTCTCTCCAATTATTATATCTTGTATTAGTTCTTGCTATTTATTTCTTTTTATTTTGTTCACATTACAACTCAAGCAATTGTTCGTCTAAATAATAAATAATCTCAATTAGTTTGGTACTTGCTAATTAATCCCTGTGGATACGATAATCTTTTAAACTACTTCTGCGAAAGAGTACACTTGTTCTAAGTGTGTTTTTAACGCAACATTATGCTCCCCAAAATGTCCCATTATTCCCCATTTATGCACTTCCCTAGAAAGTAAGTCACACAAAGAACACTTAGGGATGCACAATTGATTTCCTTTAAACAAATATCCATCATGTGTATAATATGAATCATGAGAATAAGTTCACAAGCATTAAAAAGAGAGGCAAAATCATCATCCAAGGCATACAATTCTTTCAAATGGTAAAAATCTAATAACCTTGATTGAAGAATGGTGATTAAAGTATATCTCCTAGAAAGAGCATCCGCCACTACATTTGCTTTCCCCTTTTTATGTTTAATGACATAAGAGAATTGTTCAAGGAATTCTAACCATTTGGCATGTCGCTTGTTAAGCTTTCCTTGGCTCTTTAGATACTTCAAGGATTCATGGTCACTATGGATCAAAAATTCTTTAGAAAGTAAATAATGTTGCCAAGTGTGCAAAGCCCTCACTAAAACAGATAACTCTTTGTCATACGTAGAGTAGTTTAAACTAGCTCCACTCACCTTTTCACTAAAGTAAGAAATAAGATGGCCTTCTTGAAGTAGCAGGGCTCCTGTGCCTATATTGGAGGCATCACATTCAAGTTCAAAAGTCTTTGCAAAATTGGGGCATTCATCAATTTATCTTTAAGAGCATTGAATGTACCCACTCTTTAAGTCAATTTTAGAAAAAATGCAAGCACCATGTCACTCATCAAGCATGTCATCAAGTCTAGGTATTGGGTGCCTATATTTAATTGTGATGTTATTAATGGCCCTACAAACAGTGCACATACGCCAAGATCCATCCTTCTTTAGGACTAAGATGACCGGCATGACACAAGGGCTTAGGCTTTCCCTAATTCAGCCACTATTCACTAGCTTTTGGACTTGTCTTTCTATTTCTTTTGTTTGTTCCGGATTACTCCTATAGGGAGGCCTATTGGGCAAAGAAGCACTTCGAAGCAAATCAATTTGGTGCTCAATGCCTCTTAAAGGGGGTAGGCCTTGAGGTATATATCCTTTGGGAACACATCATTAAAAGCATGCAATAGACATTCCAAAGCATTAGAGGAAATCTCTTGAGAAGAAGACAAACACAAGTCATTACAATAAAGCAAATATAAGGGTTATCTTGCCAATAAGGTTTTCCTAACCACATGCTCTCTAAGAAACAAACTCTCCACTTTTGGAGTGGAATCCACGACACAAGATGGATTGATATTCAAGATGGTTTTTCCTTTAGCATTATTTTTCTCTTGTTCCCTTTTATGCTTCAAAATGATTTGATCATGACAAACTTCTTTGGGACTAAGTGGTAAAAGAGTCACTTTCTGTTTTGTTATTCACAAAGGTGAAAGTGTTAGATTTACCATCACGAACTACCATTCTATCAAATTGCCAAGGCCTACCCAGAAGGATATGGCTGGCTTCCATAGGCACAACATCACATAATATTTCATCATTATACTTGCCTATGCTAAAAGAAACCAAAACTTGCTTGTCCACCAAAATTTCCTCATTTTCAACAATCCAATGAAGTTTATATGGCCTAGGATGATTAGTTGTTTTCAAAGAAACTTTATTGACTAATCTAGGTCTAGCCACATTTGTACAACTACCACCATCAATTATTAAAGAGCAAACATTTCCTCCACCGAACATCTTATGTGGAAAATGTTTTCCCTTTGTGATTGATCATTTACCTTCACGTTGACTCCTAGGAGTCTCCTAATCATTAGAAGGTCTTCTTGCATGGGAGCTGTAACACCCCCCTTACGTATTCTACCATTTTAATTAATAAAATCAGAGTTGGAAAATTTCTTTTTAAAACTCAACCATCACAAGGGAGATATCACATTTTCGTCGTTTCAAAAACCAAACATCACATAATGAAATCATCAACATAAAGTAGTACGATACATAGCACATAATCGGGACGAACCCTCACAATACACCTGTCATGACATAACAGTCGGATATACAACTCGCAGCGGAAATAAATACATATCTCATACATATGTATAATACATCACCAAAGTACACTGTCTAATAACAGTACAACAATACAACTCCTAAAGTGTTTCGCCCCCCCCCCCGGGTGCTACGTATCAGAGCATGACACCAAAAACCGGAAATAAGGAAGGTAGAACCTTCACTCGCTATCACCTGCAGGTTGCCGACATAAGAAGCAACACGAAAGCAGAAGGGTGAGTCTCTAACATATAATAGAATACGTGATAATCAAATATGATAGAGAAAAACACAATTAAAACACCAATCTACCATAAACCGGCACACCACAACAATTCACAATACATAACTCAGCTACACCAATAAACATCACCAAATGCGTATGTATATGCATGCAAATGCAACCCAACACCAAGGGCATATGCATGTGGATCCATTCATCACCTAAAAATAAGCCTTGAGGGCATTTATCACCAAAGTGGCCGAAGCCTAGACCGCAGCCTCTTCATCACCAAAAATGCATATGATTTATGCGACACCATGAACAATGTAGAACACACACCAAAATCACCAAAATCAGCACCACTCATCATCACCAATAATTGTTTCATCACCAATAATTATTTTATCACCAATAATTATTTTATCATCACCAAAATCACCAACACCACTCCACTTTACAGCTCTAAGGCTCACACCGATATTTTTGACAAATTATAAGTCCAACCGTGGATAAACACCCACACTTGAGTTTTACAACTCAAACAGTACACACCGGCACACTAAACCGGCAAATCCGGCAAAACTGCACTCCGGCAGCTCCGGCAGCCCCGGGCAACACACTAGGCCCCACACCTAGTCAACATCACTGGCAAAACTGCCAGACAGCTCCCTTGAATACAGCACACAGCACTGGCGCACCTGAGCAACGCTGCAAGGGCGCCTGCACTTTGGCACAAAATTTGGGCAGCACACACAAAGTTGGCGCCCAGCACAAGGGCTCCAGGCAGCGTGCACCAACCAACTTGGGCACGGTGCCCGCGCCCAAACCACCGCGAACCCAGGGGCCACTCTTGACCCCGGCCCTAGTACTCCCTCTCTCCTAGATGCGCCACAAGGGTCCACCATCATTGGGGCCCTGGCTCGCCACTTGGGCCCATGCCCAAATTGACAAAAATCACAAAAACAGGATTCTGGCGCCTAGACACAGGGCTCCAAACAGCTCTGGCAACCAACTTGGGCACGGTGCCCGCGTCCCAAACCACTCGTATATTTTGGACAAACTCTTGAACCGCCCCTTTTACTAACCCTCTACTAGGTGCGCCACTAGGGTCCACCATCATTGGGGCCCTGGTTCGCCACATGGGCCCATGCCCAAGTTGGCAAAAAATCATTTTTATGCACACTGCACAGTTTTGGCGCTTAGCACACTACCCACACCAAGCCACACTTCACCAAACCTAACCATTCCAACTTCAACTTCACCACCAATTCTAACCTTCAACAACCACAATTTCAACACCAATAACAACATCAATATCACCATATTCAATCATCAAATTTCATATCCGATTCACACAAAATTTCACCAACTCATTGAGACATTTTCACAAACACATAATGTGCAATTTTTGACAACTTTTTATTTCAACAAAACAACACCAAAACCACACCCAAATTAGTTCAAAGACATCACCAAACAATCAATTCTCATATTCAATCAACAAAATTCATTCAAACACATCAAAAACCCCTAAAACCCTATTCTAACATATTGAAAACACAAACCCTATTATAGGTTAGGAGAGCCCCCTTACCTTGAATTCCTTGAAGAAAATAAGCCCTAATCCAAGCAATTCCTCTTGAAAAATAAACAAAATCCCTTCCCTTTCTCTTCTTCTTGCTATGTCCTCTTCTCTCCTTTTTCTCTCTTTTCTTTGTTTCTTACTTTGATAAAAAAAAAGAAAGGAAACAACACTAAGTCACTTAGTCAAATATGATGACTAAGTCTTCAAATTCAATTTGACTTCTATGTCTTCAAAGTAACTTTGATTACCTTATGGGCCTAAAATGATTATGGGCCTTTGGGCTTAATACCCACACCTCTTCAAACTTGCATTCCAACTCCTAAACCAATAAGTTAACATATCAATTAACTTAATTATAATTAAAATGTCGTAAACCCTAATAATCAATTAAATAAATAACTGAATTATTTTGGGGTGTTACAACTCTCCCCCACTTAGAATATTTCGTCCTCGAAATACATACCTGAATCAAATAACTCCTGGTATGCTTCCCGCATCTTGGTCTCCAACTCCCAAGTGATACTCTCTCCGGTAGCTCCTAACCAAACTACCTTCACCAAATGGATCTCTTTTCCTCTTAAAGTTTTCACCTCACGATCTTCGATCCGCACCGGCATAGTCTCAACAGTGAGATTCTCTCTCACTTGCACATCATCCATTTGAATTACGTGAGATGGATCCGGAATATACTTCCGCAACTGTGAAATATGAAACACATCATGAAGATTCGAAAGATTAGGTGGCAAAGCCACCCGATAAGCAACTCTCCCAACTTTCTCTAAAATCTGATATGGTCCAATAAAACGAGGAGTCAACTTCTTCGACTTCAAGGCACGACCAACACCGGTCACAGGTGTAACTCTCAGAAACACATGATCACCAGCCTGAAACTCCAAATCTTTCCTCCTCTTGTCATGATAACTCTTTTGTCTACTTTGTGAAGTTTTCATCTTTTCACGAATCAGCTTCACTTTCTCGGTTGTCTCACGAACAATCTCCGGTCCAAGTACAACACTTTCTCCGGATTCATACCAACACACCGGAGTCCTACACCTCCTACCATACAATGCTTCGAAAGGAGCCATTCCAATACTAGCATGATAACTGTTATTGTAAGTGAACTCAATCAACGAAAGATGTCCATCCCATGAACCTCCCTGCTCAAGCACACAAGCTCTCAACAGATCCTCAAGTGACTGAATAGTCCTCTCCGTCTGACCATCAGTCTGCGGGTGATAAGCTGAACTCAATCTCAACTTCGAACCCAAAGCCTCTTGCAAACTTTTCCAAAATTCAGAAGTGAATCTTGGATCTCTATCTGACACAATACATAGAGGCACACCATGCAGCTTCACTATTGTCTGAATATAAATCTCTGCCAACCTAGAAAGCGGATAAGTAATGCTAATCGGTAAAAAGTGAGCAGACTTTGTCAATCTGTCAACAATCACCCAAATGGCATCAAATCCTCTCGAAGTATTTGGCAAACCCGTCACAAAATCCATGGAAATACTATCCCACTTCCACTCAGGAATCTCCAAAGGTTGCATCAACCCTGCAGGCTTCTGATGCTCAACCTTCGACTTCTGACATGTCAAACAGGCATACACAAACTGAGCTACCTCCTTCTTCATACCAGGCCACCAAAACAATTTCTTCAAATCATGATACATCTTTGTAGCTCCGGGATGAATACTCAATTTACTTCTGTGACTCTCCTCAAGAATTGCTTTCTTCATCTCTACATCATCAGGAATACATATCCTATCACGGAACCTCAACACACCTTGAGAATCCAACCTGAAATCATTGTCATCAGCTTGTCCAACTTCACCCATCATGTCTACCAACTTCACATCCAACTTCTGTGCCTCTCTGATACTAACCAGAAAATCATTATTAATCTTTAACATACCAAATTTGATACTCTGAGGAGATACTTCACAAACTAAGCTCATGTCTCTGAATTGTTCAATCAACTCCAACTCCTTAATCATCATTGCAGACATATGCAAACTCTTTCTACTCAAAGCATCGGCTACAACATTAGCTTTCCCCGGATGATAGTTCAAGCTAAAGTCATAGTCTTTCAACAACTCTAACCACCTTCTCTGCCTCATATTCAGCTCCTTTTGATCAAATAAATATTGCAAACCTTTATGATCACTAAATACTTCAAATCTAGAACCATAAAGATAATGCCGCCAAATCTTCAATGCAAACACAACCGCAGCCAACTCCAAATCATGTGTAGGATAATTCTTCTCATGAATCCTCAACTGCCGAGAAGCATAAGCAACTACTCTACCATTCTGCATAAGAACTCCTCCTAAACCCATCTTCGAAGCATCACAATACACAACAAAGGATTCTTCTGGTTTAGGTAACGTCAAAATCGGAGACGTCGTCAACCTCTTCTTTAATTCTTTGAAACTTTCCTCACACCGATCATCCCACACAAACGCCTTTCCTTTACAAGTCAACTGAGTTAGTGGAAGAGCCAACTTCGAAAAGCCTTCAATAAATCTTCTATAATAACCAGCTAACCCAAGAAAACTTCTAATCTCAGTGACCGACTTCGGAGTCTCCCACTTCAACACCGCATCAACTTTGGATGGATCTACCGCAATCCCATCACCGGAAATAATATGCCCAAGGAAACTCACTTCCCGCAACCAAAATTCACACTTAGACAATTTAGCATACAACTTCCGATCCCGCAAGACCTCCAACACTAACCTCAAGTGCTCAGTATGCTCCTCTTCGGATTTTGAATACACCAAAATGTCATCAATGAACACCACAACGAACCGATCTAGATACTCATGAAAAATACGATTCATATATTCCATGAATACCCCAGGAGCGTTAGTGACACCAAAAGGCATCACCGAATACACATAGTGACCATACCGAGTCCTAAAAGCCGTCTTCGGAATATCTTCATCTTTCACTTTAATTTGATGATAACCCGATCTCAAGTCAATCTTGCTAAACACTTGTGCACCCACCAATTGATCCATCAAGTCATCAATTCTTGGAAGCGGATACTTGTTCTTAATTGTCACTTTGTTCAATTGCCGATAATCAACACATAACCTCATACTCCCATCCTTCTTCTTCACAAGCAACACCGGAGCACCCCACGGAGATACACTAGGTCTCACAAACTTCTTTTCAAGCAACTCCTCAAGCTGCTTCTTCAACTCAGACAACTCCGATGCAGACATTCTATAAGGTGCCATTGACGCAGGCCTAGTGCCAGGTACCAGATCAATAGAAAACTCCACTTCCCTCTCTGGTGGTACATCCGGAATCTCATCAGGAAAGACCTCAGGAAACTCCCGTACCACCGGCAACTCATCAATCTTTGCTTGACTCTCAGCAGATAATGATTCCATCACAGCAAACAACTGAGCTTCTCCCCTCATTGCTTTCATCAACTGACCCCCAGACAACAAGACAGTTTCTTCCTCCACCGGAGAAGAGAAACTAACAGACCGATCACAACAATTGATATGAACATGGTTATGCACCAACCAGTCCATACCCAAGATAACATCCATCCCCACCAAAGGAAGACAAATCAGATCAACAATAAAATCTTTGCCGAAAACCGACAAAGGACACTTAGCACACATGAGAGAAGTAGTTACCGAACCCTTAGCTGGAGTATCGATAACCATATCCCTCATCATGGAAGACAACTCAAGATGCAACTTTTCAACACATACCGCAGCAATAAAAGAATGTGTAGCACCAGTATCAACTATAGCAATCAGAGGAATACCATCAATGAAGCACGTACCTGAAATCTCATTGGTCACCTCTGACCCAGCAAGAGCAAACACCTTTCCACTTGCTTTCTCCTTCTTTGGTTTAGTGCATTTGGTACTAATGTGACCCACCTCACCACAATTGTAGCAAACCACATCCTTGCGGTCACAATCAGCAGCCAGGTGACCTCCTCTACCACGCTTGAAACACTTTCTCTCATCAAAACTACACTCATAACTCTTATGACCAGGCCTACCACACTTGTAGCACACAAAATTAGCAGGAGCATCTCCCCCACTTGGTTTCTTGCCAGAACCAACAACAGCTCTCTGATTACCTTTCCCACCGGACACATCATAAGGTTTACTACGATTCTGAAACTGTCCCCTCTTCTCTTTCACAATCTTATAAGAGGTATTGCTATCCTCTTCAAAGATTCTGCAACTATCCACCAAATCAGCAAACCTACGGATCCTCTGGTAGCTAATTGCCTTTTTAATATCATGCCTCAATCCACTTTCAAATTTGATGCATTTAGAGAATTCAGCATCAGCACCATTGTAATGCGGGTGGAACTTAACCAATTCCTCAAACTTGGCTGCATACTCAGATACAGACTTATTTCCCTGAGTCAAGTTCAGAAATTCCATCTCTTTCTTTCCCCGAACATCCTCCGGGAAGTACTTCCTCAAAAACTCTCTCTTGAAGACATTCCAAGAGAGCTCCTCACCGGCATCCTCAAGCCTCTGCAGAGTTCCCAACCACCAATCATCAGCCTCCTCAGCTAACTGGTGAGCACCGAATCGAACCTTCTGAGCTGGAGTGCAATCCATAACTCGGAAGATCCTCTCTATCTCTTTCAGCCACACAAGAGCTCCATCAGGGTCATACCGCCCCTTGAAGACAGGCGGGTTCTCCCTTTGGAACGTAGCTAAACCACGAGCTGCAGCATTCCCCTCAGCACCTACAGCATCTGCCATTGCTTGCATAGCAGCAGCTAAAGCAGCATCATTCCTCCCAGCCATCTCAACAAGTCACTGAAACAAAATCAGTTAGAACGAGCAACAAGACTCGAGAATTAAAAGACTCAAGACTCAACAACTTGGTCACACAGACCGAATTGCTCTGATACCACTAATGTAACACCCCCCTTACGTATTCTACCATTTTAATTAATAAAATCAGAGTTGGAAAATTTCTTTTTAAAACTCAACCATCACAAGGGAGATATCACATTTTCGTCGTTTCAAAAACCAAACATCACATAATGAAATCATCAACATAAAGTAGTACGATACATAGCACATAATCGGGACGAACCCTCACAATACACCTGTCATGACATAACAGTCGGATATACAACTCGCAGCGGAAATAAATACATATCTCATACATATGTATAATACATCACCAAAGTACACTGTCTAATAACAGTACAACAATACAACTCCTAAAGTGTTTCGCCCCCCCCCCCCCCCCCGGGTGCTACGTATCAGAGCATGACACCAAAAACCGGAAATAAGGAAGGTAGAACCTTCACTCGCTATCACCTGCAGGTTGCCGACATAAGAAGCAACACGAAAGCAGAAGGGTGAGTCTCTAACATATAATAGAATACGTGATAATCAAATATGATAGAGAAAAACACAATTAAAACACCAATCTACCATAAACCGGCACACCACAACAATTCACAATACATAACTCAGCTACACCAATAAACATCACCAAATGCGTATGTATATGCATGCAAATGCAACCCAACACCAAGGGCATATGCATGTGGATCCATTCATCACCTAAAAATAAGCCTTGAGGGCATTTATCACCAAAGTGGCCGAAGCCTAGACCGCAGCCTCTTCATCACCAAAAATGCATATGATTTATGCGACACCATGAACAATGTAGAACACACACCAAAATCACCAAAATCAGCACCACTCATCATCACCAATAATTGTTTCATCACCAATAATTATTTTATCACCAATAATTATTTTATCATCACCAAAATCACCAACACCACTCCACTTTACAGCTCTAAGGCTCACACCGATATTTTTGACAAATTATAAGTCCAACCGTGGATAAACACCCACACTTGAGTTTTACAACTCAAACAGTACACACCGGCACACTAAACCGGCAAATCCGGCAAAACTGCACTCCGGCAGCTCCGGCAGCCCCGGGCAACACACTAGGCCCCACACCTAGTCAACATCACTGGCAAAACTGCCAGACAGCTCCCTTGAATACAGCACACAGCACTGGCGCACCTGAGCAACGCTGCCAGGGCGCCTGCACTTTGGCACAAAATTTGGGCAGCACACACAAAGTTGGCGCCCAGCACAAGGGCTCCAGGCAGCGTGCACCAACCAACTTGGGCACGGTGCCCGCGCCCAAACCACCGCGAACCCAGGGGCCACTCTTGACCCCGGCCCTAGTACTCCCTCTCTCCTAGATGCGCCACAAGGGTCCACCATCATTGGGGCCCTGGCTCGCCACTTGGGCCCATGCCCAAATTGACAAAAATCACAAAAACAGGATTCTGGCGCCTAGACACAGGGCTCCAAACAGCTCTGGCAACCAACTTGGGCACGGTGCCCGCGTCCCAAACCACTCGTATATTTTGGACAAACTCTTGAACCGCCCCTTTTACTAACCCTCTACTAGGTGCGCCACTAGGGTCCACCATCATTGGGGCCCTGGTTCGCCACTTGGGCCCATGCCCAAGTTGGCAAAAAATCATTTTTATGCACACTGCACAGTTTTGGCGCTTAGCACACTACCCACACCAAGCCACACTTCACCAAACCTAACCATTCCAACTTCAACTTCACCACCAATTCTAACCTTCAACAACCACAATTTCAACACCAATAACAACATCAATATCACCATATTCAATCATCAAATTTCATATCCGATTCACACAAAATTTCACCAACTCATTGAGACATTTTCACAAACACATAATGTGCAATTTTTGACAACTTTTTATTTCAACAAAACAACACCAAAACCACACCCAAATTAGTTCAAAGACATCACCAAACAATCAATTCTCATATTCAATCAACAAAATTCATTCAAACACATCAAAAACCCCTAAAACCCTATTCTAACATATTGAAAACACAAACCCTATTATAGGTTAGGAGAGCCCCCTTACCTTGAATTCCTTGAAGAAAATAAGCCCTAATCCAAGCAATTCCTCTTGAAAAATCAACAAAATCCCTTCCCTTTCTCTTCTTCTTGCTATGTCCTCTTCTCTCCTTTTTCTCTCTTTTCTTTGTTTCTTACTTTGATAAAAAAAAAGAAAGGAAACAACACTAAGTCACTTAGTCAAATATGATGACTAAGTCTTCAAATTCAATTTGACTTCTATGTCTTCAAAGTAACTTTGATTACCTTATGGGCCTAAAATGATTATGGGCCTTTGGGCTTAATACCCACACCTCTTCAAACTTGCATTCCAACTCCTAAACCAATAAGTTAACATATCAATTAACTTAATTATAATTAAAATGTCGTAAACCCTAATAATCAATTAAATAAATAACTGAATTATTTTGGGGTGTTACAGGAGCCAACTCACAACCACTTTCATTTTCACTAGTGGAAGATGGTGACGTGGTGGAATATGATGAGGAATTGGACTCATATGCACCTTTTCTTTTAGAAATCATTCCTCTTTTGTTTGGACAATTAGATGCAATGTGTCCTCTTCCTAAGCATTTAAAAAACTTCGATGAATGAGAAGAAGTGGTAGAAGTAAAAGAATTTTTTTCTTTAGACGGGTTAGAAGACTTACCTTCCTTAGGCCTCCTGGCCTCTTTGCTTGATTCACTCTCCCTCTTGTACTTATCCTTCCTAGTTGAGGAGTCTTTATGATTCCATGATGAGGAATCCTTGGATGAGGAGTACTTCTTGTAGTTGCTTCTTCGCTTGATTTGTGGCTCCACCTTTGGGGCTTGGTGGACCAACTCTTCTATGTCCATGAAAAGTTCAACTACATCCCTTATGTCATAGGTTAGGCCATTGAGGAAACTAGCTACAAGGGATTCTTCATCCTCCTTTGTGTTGGCTCTTATCCTCAAAGTTTCAAATTCTTTGTCACAGTCTTCCACTCTTTTGTTTCCTAGCTTCAATCTTTGGATCTTTTGTTGGAGCTCCCTAGTATACTCTAGAAGGAACATATCTTTTTCTCAATAAGGTTTTCAACTCCTCCCAATCTTCAAGTGGTCTAGTACCACATCTTCTCCTATCTTTCACAAGTTGAAAGGGAAATAACATGCCTAAAAATGTTTGGCTTATTACAATTATAAATTCCTATGAAATATCAACTACAGGAGCATTTAAAAGACAAGGAACAAATTTATAACATTTGCTATCAATAAGCAAATTAATCATTTGAGCTTCCAATTTTTCTTTAATCTCCTTTTCTCCTCCTCTTGTTAATGGTCCAAGTGCCAAGTCTTGAATCTCCATGCTCTGTGTCCATAACAGATGACGTGAGGAATTTGAATATCTGACTCGTTTTCGATTGAAGGTCTATTGCGTTAAAAACACACTTAGAGCAAGTGTACTCTTTCGCAGAAGTAGTATAAAAGATTATCGTATCCATAGGGACTTATTAACAAGTACTAAACTAATCAAGATTATTTAATGTTTAGACGAACAAATAGTTTGAGTGTTGTGGAAACAAATAAAAAGAAAAAAATAGCAAGAATTAAAATACTAGATTTAATTAATGGAGAGAGGTCTAGGGTCACAGTTTCACTTGCAAGCTTCGATTCCCTTATGTCTAATTCTACTTGAATTCCCTTATTTTACTTAATTACCAATCCCTTTACTAAAGCTATTAATCCGTTTGGTCATTCGTGATTAATATTTTTTTTCCTAAATTAACCCTCATTTGGTCATGCAAGAATTTAAAAAAAAGCATAAAAAACAAAAAGCTTGAATGATTTTTTCTAAATTAAAGTTTGGTCATGCATTAATTATAGGTCCACCAACTAATTGTAGTACAGTCGCTAATCAACTAATTGATTATGAATATGCAAAGGGTGATCAATCCTAAATATGTGATTAAATCAATAGGACAATATTAATTGAAAAAAAAATTAGGAATTCAAAGAGTAAATAAAAACATAAAAAGGTCTCTAAGAATGCAAGATCCACCTAAGACCCTATAGAAGGATTTAGGTATCCATAATAATAAAGAACAATAAAAGAAAAACAGGGTTCATGAATTACAGAAATAAAAATAATCCGGAAATTGAGAAAGTCTTAATCTCTGTCTTCAATCTCTTTCTTTTACTCTAAAGCTCTCTCCCGGTATCAAGAACGGTGCCGAAAAACTTTTTTTTTCTCCTCTCCTATGCGTTGTCGTCACTACCGCTTTTTTTCTAATTTTGTGTTACTGTATGCGGCCCTCCCTCATTCACAAGTGAAACTCTCTTTTATATTAGTTCGTTTTCTTTCGCGCCACGCAAGGGTAGTGTGTTGTTCCTTTTTCCTCAAGTCAAGCTTGCTTCCTTTTTTATTTGCAAGAGCACCTTTTTATCTCCATCCCTAAATATTAGGATTCAGATCCTTCCTAAATATTAGTTGCTTGTTATCCACTCCATGCCTATTTCTTTCTCTCCAGGTCACATTCGCATCACTTTTAATTGAAATCACCAAGAGGATCTTCTTTTTATTTGGTAGCCATATATATATATATATATATATATATTACATATAAATGTCTCTAAATTGAATTTTTATTCTTTTTCATATTTCCTTCTTTTCTGCAAAATAAAGAGAAAATTAAGTCAAGAATTTATATAATTAGTAATAATCTCTGCACTAAATTGGGGTTTATCAACCCCCCCCCCACCACACTTAACTTTCGCTTGTCCTCAAGCAAATTTTTTGGCTTAATAAATAATTTTAAATATATAATAGAGACAGCCAAATAAAACACCCAAAATTAGAAGCACATTGACAGACAATAGACAATATAGCACATATGAGGTGTCAAAAGGTTGCCCAATTAGAGCCTCGTGTTAGAGGCTCGTGTCCCTGAAGAATACATTTATGTGAAGAAATGCACTCACTCAAACTCTCTCTAAGTGTTTAGGGACTAGGGACAATATACACTCAAGTTTTAGCAAAATGCACATTATGATATGTTTGTAATTTGACCAAATCGCCACTAAATAGTTCACATGCCTGGCAAAGTTGGGGTTTCATGGGTTGTAATGGGGCCAGGGTAAATTCATGCAGGGTAGAAAATGAGAAGGAAGGGATAATCAAAGGGATAATGAAACAAGAAACAAATAGTAACATTTGAAACCAAATATGGAGCTCCTATCTCTTTTACAACTTTTATCCAAACTGCACATTAATGTCACTTCCATTCTTCAATCTTTTTTTATTGAGTCGACTCTTTCAGATTTTTTTCTTGAGTAGACTCCTTTTTTTCTTTTGTTCTTGAGTAATTTTTTTATTTGCCTTTTCCTCCTTCTATCTTTCTTTCCTCTTTTTTTTTTTCAACTTTTCATTTTTCTATATTTTTCTTAGGGGGAAAATGTACTTGTAATCACATTAGTCACTCCTATTTTGTTTTTATGTCCTGATGAGATAGACAATTAAAATACAAGACAAAATTGTAATTTTCAGAAGTTGCTCCAAATTTAATTTCAAATGATTACCACAATGACAAAAAAAATATTATATCTGGGTACCAAAGAAATATATAACTGTTGTCGTCAAACTCTTAGGTCCTAGCCGTGGTGTCGGCCAAAGGTTTGGACAGTCTTTGTTCCCTCTTGTCTCCAAGCAATTGCGTCGAGGAGGGAACTCTGCTCCTCAACTATGGGTTTCCTGACTCCTCTAGAAAGGGTCAGGTAAGGTGAGATGGGACGCGAGTGTTGGATTATACTACGGCTAATGCGTAAAGTAAAGTAAAGTAAACGCGATAAAGGAAGATAAATTGAAATAAACGTAGAGTTTTATTGATTGACGTGTCTTTTACATTTCACTCTATTGCTATATATCTACACAGGCCCTATTCGGCCACTATGCTAGCCAACATTTGTCTGCCGTTGGATTGATCTAAGATCAACGGCTCTCATCGCTTCATAGGCCCTCAACAAAGTGAAATAACTACCGACGATCCCACTGGCATGGTTAGTGGGGTATGGTTAGTGGGGTAAGTGCTTGTTGCTCCGTGTTTTCCGGCCTCGCTCTTTGTCACAGTCTTCCACACTTTTGTTTCCTTGCTTCACTCCTTGGATCTTTTGTTGGAGCTCCCTAGTATACTCTAGAAGGCACATATCTTTTTCTCAATAAGGTTTTCAACTCCTCCCAATCTTCAAGTGGTCTAGCACCACATCTTCTCCTATCTTTCACAAGTTGATCTCACCACAACAAAACATAATCTTTAAATTCCAAAGTTTCAAGTTTCACCCTCCTTGCTTCTTCAATTTCACGGGACTCAAATAGTTGATCAATTTTGAGTTCCCAATATAAGTATGCATCGGCATCATTCTTGCCATGAAAGGATGGTAACTTGATTTTTCCTCCCCCATACCTTTCCCTTGGCCTTCTATTATCGTCTCCATTGTTTCTATGATGCCTACCATGACCCCTATGCCTTCTTCCACGTCTTCTTTCTCTATTGGTTTTATCATGAGAATGTCTCCCATGATTGGACCTTTATATATCTTTGATGCAAAAATTCTTCCCTCAATTCATTGACTTGATTATTTAATGCAATGGTTTGAGCATTCGTCATTCTAGTCAAATGATCAACAAGGGAAGCCGTCCTTGGGGAACGAGGTATATGATCACCCATATTCAAGTATCCAAGATCACAACAATAATAGAACAATAAAGAAAACAAATTCAAAATTAAAAAGGACCACTCCACACACCTTAGTGTTTACACTCAATAATGGTCACTCGTGTTTGTCACTCAATTGCCTTTTTTTATGAGATACTCTCTTTCCTTTTACCACTCCCTAAAAGTGTCGTTCTTAGGATCTTAAAAGAACCAATCAAATCGCTTATCAAGCTTGTGGTAAACTTAGAGAAATTGTGACAAAACAAGCAATAAAAACTAACATCCAAGAGGTCAAAAAAGGACAATTTGAAACTCTAAAGACAAAACTTAAGGAAGTTTAAAGACAACCAAGACACAAATAACAAAGAAAACACACTCAAAAGAAAGGCAAAAAGACAAGGAATGACTCACTAGTTGAAGACATTAAACAAAATAGTGTAAAATTTGTGTGTTTAGGTAGACAAACATCACATGAAGTCCAAAAATTCCAGAAAAATATTCAGAAGATCACATGAGTTGGGAAATGTTGTAAAGTTTTCTCAGAATTTTCTAAGTTGTTTTGGACAATTTTTCCTTAATTAGGGTCTTTTTACTAAGATTTTTTTTGTGCCACGTCTATTTGCACCCCAGGGAGTTTATTTCTACTTTTTTTTGGACTTTTTTATACTTTTTTTGCTACTAGAATTCTCAGTGGGCAAACCAAAACAAAATTGGACTCATAAATTGGACTTCACAACACAAATAATTACTATCAGATAACCTAGGTTTAAAGAGAAGAAAGTGAGAGAAAATTCACCTAGTTGTAGTGCACCACGCACCTGACACTATGATACCCTTCCTCAATAACCTTATTTCTCCGCAACAAAGTGCTTTTGTTGGTGGGAGATTAATTCAAGATAACTTAGTTGTGGCGCAGGAAGCTTTCCACTTCTTCAAAAAGAAAAACAGATCTAAATCTCAAGGTTTTGCTATCAAATTGGATATGAGTAATGCTTATGATAGAGTTGACTGGTCTTTCCTTAGAGAGGTCCTCTTAGCCTATGGTTTCTGTGTCAATTGGGTCAACCTGGTCATGTCTCTTGTGTCTTCTGTTAGGTATCAGTATCAAGTCAAATGGGTCTAGAAGCTGTTCTGTTATCTCTAGTAGAGGTCTAAGTTAGGGAGATAGTAGGTAGGGAGATCCCTATCTCCCTACCTGTTTATTCTCATGTTTGATGTTCTGTCTAGATTGTTTATTCTCATGTTTGAAGTTCTGTCTAGATTGTTATCCCTAGTAGAGGTCCTAACCCTTTTTTTTGCAGATGATGCCATTATCTTTGGCAAACCTAAGTTGGAGGAAGTGTTTCAAGTGGTTCATATTCTCAATATCTTTACTGCTGCCTCTGGGCAGATGATTAACCTGTAGAAGTCAGGTTTGGTGTGTGGCAGTAACACATCTCCTGGGCTTAAAGGGAGTCTCTCTACTGCTCTTCATATTCCTCTATGGGACTCTCCGGGTATATATTTAGGGATCCCTGCTGAATGGGGGAGGGTCAAAGACTCAAGCTTTGCAGTGGATTTAGGAAAGAGTGTTTGCAAAAATGGAGGGGTGGAAGGAACAGTTTCTATCTCAAGCTGGTAAGGAGGTTCTCACCAAGTTTGTGATTCAAGCCATTCCATCCTATATCATGGCTATTTTTAAGCTCCAAAAAAAATTTTGCTAGTCACTTTGTTCTGTTGTGGCTAATTATTGGAGGAGTTCCAATGTCAGGAATAGGGGAATGCATTGGAAAAATTGGGAAACTATGTGTGGTTCTAAGAATAAAGGCGGTCTTGGTTTTAAAGACTTTGCTTCACAGAATTATGCTCTCCTCTCTAAGCAAGCCTGGAGGCTCTTACAAAATCCTAATGATTACTGGGCTCTAATGCTTAGGGGAATCTACTGTGACAGAGAGAATTTTTGAAAGGTAAAGGCTAAGGCTGAGATTTCTTCGGTGTGGAGGAGTCTTCTCCCTGAGAGAGAGCTTCTAAGGTCTAATGGAAGGTGGAGCATTGGTAGTGGAGCTAAAATTGATATCACTCAGGATAATTGGGTTGCCTCTAGTGGAAAAGTCGAGGTTAAGCAAGGGTGTGAGTTGACTTCTGTGCAACAACTCATTGATCCTAGTACTCACTCTTGGAATACTGTTGTGTTAAGAGTTGCTCTTGAGCCTTAGTCTGCTATTGAGGCTGTTAAAACTCCTATTGGCAAAACTAAATCCTACTGATATGTTATTTTGGCCTCTTACTGCTGATGGGAACTATAACGTGAAGTCAGGTTATCACTGCCTAAGGGATGCTTTGGGGATTTCTAATGGGGCTCCTTCTACTTCTTACTCTCACATTGAATTATCCTGGAAATCTATTTGGAATGCCTATGTTCCAGAGAGGGTAAAACACTTTGGGTGGAGAGTTTAACACAATGCTATTTCTACTAAACTAAACCTAAACAGAAGGAGAATTTCATCTGATGCTTTGTGTCCTGTTTGTAAGAGTGAAGAAGAGTCCCTTGAGAACCTCTTTCTCCTTTGCCCGTGGACTTCTCCCATTTGGTTTGCTCTACAAATTTGTTAGGTGCCTACTGCTCTAAATGTCTCTACAATTCTTAACTGGCTTGACTCCTTTGTGGATAAAATTGATAATTAAGAGCCTCTTGCTATGGAAAATTTCTTCAAAATGTTATCAACACTTTGGTGGATCTGGAAAGCTCTCAATAGCAAAGCATTTGAGGATGTGAACCCTAGACCAAATGAGAATGAGATCCCGTTCTCAATTAACTCCAATCATGCAGAATTTTTAGCTAACAGACCTATTACTTTAGTTACCCAAAACCCTAACCCCACTTTAGGTAGCCCATCTAATAAATGGCGCCCACCTAGAGGTGAATTCATCAAAATCAATGTTGATGCTCATTTTGATGTGAGTTCAGACAAGGCTTGTCGTGGTATTATTGGAAGAGATAGTAACGGTACCTCCAAATTCTTCGCGATCAATGCTTTGGTTGCTGAAGCTACGGTGATCAAAACCCTAACCTCCAAATTTCTCTGGCACATAACTTCCATCTTCCTTCGGTCATCATTGAGTCTGATTGCTTGGTAGCCATCGAGATGCGCAGAGGAAATATAGTTAGAAGATAGATTCAACAAATTATTAAAGATATTTTGGAGCTCAAACGTTACTTTACCTGGATTGGGTTTACTTGGACTCGCAGAGATGGAAACACCGTTGCTGACTTGATAGCAAGCCTTGATGCGAAGGATCTGCTTCCATTTTATTGAATCTTCAACCCTCCGGCTTCGATTCATGCTGTGATGGAATTTGATGTTGCGAATAATGGAAGAGCTGCATAGGTCTTGACATGCGAAGAAGATGAAGTGTGGCTTTTTTCCTAATTAGGGTTGATTTGGGATGTATTGGTTTTGCTGTGTGGTTGGGTAGATGGTTAGTGATTGGTTTGAGGTGCTGGTTCGGGTTTCGCTAACCCATGTTTTTATTTGTAGCCCAGAGTGGCCTTTTTCGTGCTTGTTTTAGTGGTTTGTGTCTGTATTTGGTAGGGCTTAGCCCAATTTCATTGGAAACCCGTTTCAGTTGTTCAAAAAAAAAAAGATTAATTGAGTAAGCAGACAATGGCATCATTCTTTATTAATATCAACAATCACCAATTTGTGATGACAATTGTTAGTTGGCGCTGAGAAAAAAAAAAGAATCAAACTAATTTGCATTTGCAAGATATATGAACGTAAGAAACAAAACTCGACAAAGGATTTATTTTTTACTTTTTTATGCTAACATAACAAAGAGGAAAAGAAAGTAACCGATGACTACTATCTTGAAGAAAGAATGAAGAACTCCCAGCGCCGCAAAACCAATTTGCGTAAAATTTTTTTATTAAAAAATTAGGTTAAAAAAATGATTATGGACTTGACTCAATGATACCACTTGATGTGAATTATTGTTACTAATTCACTCAAAATAAAGGATCGTTCCATAATCAAGGAAATAACAAGACAGTAAAATAGAAAAGACAAGAAAGGGGAAGAAAAATTGTAAAAATGGAAAGACAAGGAATAAATCTATGTGGTGAAGAGAAGCACATCTTTTATGGAAAGATAATCCTCATGTTTGGATCGCTACAAAACCCTAAGCTCTTGATAAGATCCCAAAGATGGTTCAAGGAAGAACCCTAGAGAGACCACTTATGCAAATTCCTCTCAAATTAAAAAAATGACTAAAGGTTCATTACAACTTGCAAAACCATGACTATTTATAGAGAACATGTTGTGAGCTTACTAAAAAGACTAACATAACAACTAAAAGCTCAAATTCAAGTCCAAACTAGGCCTTACACAATTAGGCTTGAAAGGGAAATAACATGCCTAAAAATGTTTGGCTTATTACAATTATAAATTCCTATGAAATATCAACTACAGGAGCATTTAAAAGACAAGGAACAAATTTATAACATTTGCTATCAATAAGCAAATTAATCATTTGAGCTTCCAATTGTTCTTTAATCTCCTTTTCTCCTCCTCTTGTTAATGGTCCAAGTGCCAAGTCTTGAATCTCCAGGCTCTGTGTCCATAACAGATGATGTGAGGAATTTGAATATCTGACTCGTTTTCGATTGAAGGTCTATTGCGTTAAAAACACACTTAGAGCAAGTGTACTCTTTCGCAGAAGTAGTATAAAAGATTATCGTATCCATAGGGATTAATTAACAAGTACTAAACTAATCAAGATTATTTAATGTTTAGACGAACAAATAGTTTGAGTGTTGTAGAAACAAATAAAAAGAAAAAAATAGCAAGAATTAAAATACTAGATTTAATTAATGGAGAGAGGTCTAGGGTCACAGTTTCACTTGCAAGCTTCGATTCCCTTATGTCTAATTCTACTTGAATTCCCTTATTTTACTTAATTACCAATCCCTTTACTAAAGCTATTAATCCGTTTGGTCATTCGTGATTAATATTTTTTTCCTAAATTAACCCTCATTTGGTCATGCAAGAATTTAAAGAAAAGCATAAAAAACAAAAAGCTTGAATGATTAAAAGACTAAATTAAAGCTTGGTCATGCATTAATTATAGTCCCAATTATCCTATAGGTCCACCAACTAATTGTAGTATAGTCGCTAATCAACTAATTGATTATGAACATGCAAAGAGTGATCAATCCTAAATATGTGATTAAATCAATAGGACAATATTAATTGAAATAAAAATTAGGAATTCAAAGTGTAAATAAAAACATAAAAAGGTCTCTAAGAATGCAAGATCCACATAAGACCCTATAGAAGGATTTAGGTATCCATAATAATAAAGAACAATAAAAGAAAAACAGGGTTCATGAATTACAAAAATAAAAATAATCCGGAAATTGAGAAAGTCTTAATCTTTGTCTTCAATCTCTTTCTTTTACTCCAAAGCTCTCTCCCGGTGTCAAGAACGGTGCCGAAAAACTCTTTTTCTCCTCTCCTATGCGTTGTCGTCACTACCGCTTTTTTTCTAATTTTGTGTTACTGTATGCGGCCCTCCCTCATTCACAAGTGAAGCTCTCTTTTATATTAGTTCGTTTTTTTCTCTCCAAGCAAGGGTAGTGTGTTGTTCCTTTTTCCTCAAGTCAAGCTTGCTTCCTTTTTTATTTGCAAGAGCACCTTTTTATCTCCATCCCTAAATATTAGGATTCAGATCCTTCCTAAATATTTGTTGCTTGCTATCCACTCCATGCCTATTTCTTTCTCTCCAGGTCACATGTGCATCACTTTTAATTGAAATCACCAAGAGGATCTTCTTTTTATTTGTTAGCCATATATATATATATATATGACATATAAATGTCTCTAAATTGAATTTTTATTCTTTTTCATATTTCCTTCTTTTCTGCAAAATAAAGAGCAAATTAAGTCAACAATTTATATAATTAGTAATAATTGCTCTAAAAATGACCTAAAACTATCTCTTCACTAAATTGGGGTTTATCAACTCCCCACACTTAACTTTTGCTTGTCCTCAAGCAAATTTTTTGGCTTAAAAAATAATTTTAAATATATAATAGAGCCAGCCAAATAAAACACCCAAAATTAGAAGCACATTGACAGACAATAGACAATATAGCACATATGAGGTGTCAAAAGGTTGCCCAATTAGAGCCTCGTGTTAGAGGCTCGTGTCCCTGAAGAATACATCTCTGTGAAGAAATGCACTCACTTAAACTCTCTCTAAGTGTTTAGGGACTAGGGACAATATACACTCAAGTATCAGCAAAATGCACATTATCATATGTTTGTAATTTGACCAAATCGCCACTAAATAGTTCACATGCATGGAAAAGTTGGAGTTTCATGGGTTGTAATGGGGCCAGGGTGAATTCATGCAGGGTAGAAAATAAGAAGGAAGGGATAATCAAAGGGATAATGAAACAAGAAACAAATAGAAACATTTGAAACCAAATATGGATATCTGTTTTACAACTTTTGTCCAAACTCCACATTAATGTCACTTCCATTCTTCAATCTTTTTTTATTGAGTCGACTCTTTCCGATTTTTCTCTTGAGTAGACTCCTTTTTTTCTTTTGTTCTTGAGTAATTTTTTTTTTATTTGCCTTTTCCTCCTTCTATCTTTCTTTCCTTTTTTTTATCAACTTTTCATTTTTCTATATTTTTCTTAGGGGGAAAATGTACTTGTAATCACATTAGTCACTCCTATTTTGTTTTTATGTCCTGATGAGATAGACAATTAAAATACAAGACAAAATTGTAATTTTCAAAAGTTGCTCCAAATTTAATTTCAAATGGTTACCACAATAACAAAAAAAATTATATCTGGGTACCAAAGAAATATATAACTGTTGTCGTCAAACTCTTAGGTCCTAGCCGTGGTGTCAGCCAGAGGTTTGGACAGTCTTTGAGTCCTCTTTCCTTCAAGCAATTGCGTCGAGGAGGGAACTCTGCTCCTCAACTATGGGTTTCCTGACTCCTCTAGAAAGCGTTAGGTAAGGTGAGATGGGACGCGAGTGGTGGATTATACTACGGCTAATGCGAAAAGTAAAGTAAAGTAAATGCGATAAAGGAAGATAAATTGAAATAAACGTAGAGTTTTATTGATTGACGTGTCTTTTACATTTCACTTTATTGCTATATATATACACAAGCCCTCGTGGGCCACTATGCTAGCCAACATTTGTCTGCCGTTAGATTGATCTAAGATCAACGGCTCTCATCGCTTCATAGGCCCTCAACAAAGTGAAATAACTACCGACGATCCCACTGGCATGGTTAGTGGGGTAAGTGCTTGTTGCTCCTTGTTTTCCGGCCTCGCTCTTTGTCACAGTCTTCCACACTTTTGTTTCCTTGCTTTAATCTTTGGATCTTTTGTTGGAGCTCACTAGTATACTCTAGAAGGCACATATCTTTTTCTCAATAAGGTTTTCAACTCCTCCCAATCTTCAAGTGGTCTAGCACCACATCTTCTCCTATCTTTCACAAGTTGATCTCACCACAACAAAACATAATCTTTAAATTCCAAAGTTTCAAGTTTCACCCTCCTTGCTTCTTCAATTTCACGGGACTCAAATAGTTGATCAATTTTGAGTTCCCAATCTAAGTATGCATCGGCATCATTCTTGCCATGAAAGGATGGTAACTTGATTTTTCCTCCCTCATACCTTTCCCTTGGCCTTCTATTATCGTCTCGATTGTTTCTATGATGCCTACCATGACCCCTATGCCTTCTTCCACGTCTTCTTTCTCTATTGGTTTCATCATGAGAATGTCTCCCATGATTGGTCCTTTATATATCTTTGATGCAAAAATTCTTCCCTCAATTCATTGACTTGATTATTTAATGCAATGGTTTGAGCATTCATCATTCTAGTCAAATGATCAACAAGGGAAGCCGTCCTTGGGGAACGAGGTATATGATCACCCATATTCAAGTATCCAAGATCACAACAATAATAGAACAATAAAGAAAACAAATTCAAAATTAAAAAGGACCACTCCACACACCTTAGTGTTTACACTCAATAATGGTCACTCGTGTTTGTCACTCAATTGCCTTTTTTTTATGAGATACTCTCTTTCCTTTTACCACTCCCTAAAAGTGTCGTTCTTGGACTCTTAAAAGAACCAATCAAATCGCTTATCAAGCTTGTGGTAAACTTAGAGAAATTGTGACAAAACAAGCAATAAAAACTAACATCCAAGAGGTCAAAAAAGGACAATTTGAAACTCTAAAGACAAAACTTAAGGAAGTTTAAAGACAACCAAGACACAAATAACAAACAAAACACACTCAAAAGAAAGGCAAAAAGACAAGGAATGACTCACTAGTTGAAGACATTAGACAAAATAGTGAGTCCCGAGGACCTCTCTTTTGGTTTCACTCTCTCTGGCAAATACCTTTTCTGCCCTTGTCTTGTGGCTTACCTTCACACCATAATTCCCTTCTTACTCTCTTAACCCTTGGCCTACGACTTACTTATTTTTGGGTGTTAACAATTGCCCTCCTTTTTTTGTGTTGTCGTGCGGTCTAGAGGACGTGATTGACGGTACGAAAACCCTTGAAATGATTTGAGGTGACGATTAGATGGGACATAACTGCTGCTACATGACACTTGGCGCTTCGCACGAATCGAAACGACTGCTACATGACACGCCGGTCGGGATTTTGTTTTTGTTATAAATTGCAACAAAATCTCGCCCATCCGGTTTTTTGCATTCTCCCCTCTCTCGCCCTGTGCTAAAGCCTCTTGCATTCTAGACTCCTTTGGCCTTCACTCGTACATCATGTCTGCCTCCAACGCTGCATCTTTCTCCCTGGTTCACGCTCCCGTTATCTTCCATTCTGTGGGCGAAATCTTTGCCCTTCACCTGTTGGCCGACAACGCTGACCACAACTTTTCCCTTCTCAGGCAACGTTTTGATGTTGCTGATCTTCCCCTGAAATTTTCTCGCTTCATCGCCGAGGCCAGATTCTTCGACATCCGCGGGTGGCCGAAGAATGACAAAGTCTACGTTGCCTGGGCGGAGGGATTAAAACCACACAAAGGTGAGTCTTGGAATGACTGGGGCATCTACGATATGATTAAGGTGTCGACCAGAAAGATTTCCCGCAACGCCGATATTCTGCTGCCTTTAATGTCTTTCTGGTCGACGACCCTTAATGTCTTCATCTTCCCCTGTGGAATACTGACTCCGACTGTACTGGTTGTGGCCGCCATTCTTGGCTTTCCCGCAGGTGGCTTGGAGGTTCATAGCAACTCCATTTTTGTCGGTGAAGACCCCCGTTACACCTTTGCCTCTAGTTTTGCCCCTTTGCACTCGCAGAACGTTGCGACTTCTGGGCCTGTGTCTGAGGGGGAACACTTTGCCTTCTTGATGTACTTTTTCAACAAGTTCTTCTACGCCACGAAGTCCTCTGGTGTTGTCAAGGAGCTTTCCGTCTTCCTCCATTTACTGCAGTCGGGAGACAAGTATGCCTGGGGCCCTTTTTTCCTCGCTCTCCTCTACCGGAGCATGGAAAGCTTTGTGGGTCAGGTTAACGAACACGGCTACTACTCCCGGGTCGACGGTCTAGTCTGGTTCCTTCAACTGTGGGCGAAGTTCTACTTTCCTACCCTCACCCCTGGTCTGAATATCAAGACTCATCGTGTCCTGGGCACTGCTCTTGCCGCCGTCCCCGCTTTGCCTTTGGATCGGGAGGAGGTGTTCAAATTATTTCTGGATCTTGATCCGACTTCCAAAGATAGTACAGCCCAATCCTTTTGCTGGTACCCCTGCCTGAAGCACCATCTGGGTCCTGACTGGGTACTCTCTCCCCAGCACTTGGTCTTGATCTCCCCCACTGATCATGACGTCCTTCATCACTAGAGTCATGTGTTAGTCGCTCGTGACTTAGTTGCTGAGATCAAGCTTACCTCGACGTGGAACTTCCTCATTATCGAGCCCTATCATCCCAAATTTGTGGCCTGACAGTTTTGGCTGGGTCAGCTTGTGCCTGCTCCTTACTCTTCTTTGGCTGTTGCACTCCATTGGCAGAGGCTGCTCCCCCGTAATCTCGAGAAAATTTTCAGAATGCAGGAGGAACAGTTCCTTGCCTTCGATTGGGGGACATATCATGGTGTCGCTGGTGAGATTCGCCCATATGCTGCTTGGTGGTCGAGGGTCTGGGAGTATGTTTTCCCGCAACCTACCGCAGAGTATCTCCAGCGCTATCTGGGTTCTAGTGAGGGACTGACAATTCGGCCTGAGTCGGTGGCTACCTGAGTGAGTCACAAGCCTCTGACCCTCCTCTTCGGTCGTCGTCTCGGTTGAGAATCCTCAATCAACCTCCTCCCTCCATGGTAAGTTTTGCCCTTCTGAATGTCCTTTTTTCCCCGGACTGCTTAGGTTTATTTGACCCCTTGTCCCCATTTCTTTTCAATGCAAGCTCCTGTCATAACTCTGGACGAAAGTGATGATGTGGACGATGAAGATGATGTCCCCCTAATGTGGCGCAAAAGGCACAAGGATCTGTTGGCCCCAAGTTCCTCTCAGCCTGCGGTGCCGAATTCGGGTCTGTCCCCTTCCTTGGGAAAGCATCTTCGGGTAGGCTTCTATTTCTACGTCGTTTCTTCTGACTGTTTTCTTGACACCCTAACCTCTGGTTACGATAATGCAGCGGCTCCGTGTGACCTCTGATTCCCGTCAGTCTCCTCCAGCTCAGTTATCTGATACAAACATCTTTGTCTCGGTGAGTCCCCGTGTTTTCCCTCCTTTGGTTTCTCGCCGCTTTCCACCTTTTCCTTACCACGATCTTTCTTGCAAGAGGCGGTCAACGATGTCGTGGCGGCTGACCCTGACCCGCTTGGGGTGATCGACCCTGCCAGAGACTCTCCCCCTGAAGGGTTGGCTTCCCCAATCGTGGATGACGAGGAGATGCAGCGCTTTTTTGCTGGCCTGGGTGACCCAGAGGCGACCACCTGTTCTTCGGCGGCAGATCTCACCCGAGTGGAGGTTGCCCTGGCTGGTGAAGTTCCTACTGATCCAGGGGAAGTTGATAGGTTGCAGACTGCTCTTTTCCGTGCATCTCGGTCACCTGAAGTCCCTCCAGCCAAACGGGATATCCTAGCGGAGTTGGCCCTTCGGCTACGGGAGATCTCTAGTCTGTATGAGCTGGCCAGGGCAACCCGTGACCGAGCTCTGGCAACTCTTGAGAGGCTGGGTGCCCTATTGTCCGAAAGAGATGGATGTCTGGCCTCCTTCCTGACCCTCAATCAAAAGAAAATGGATGCCTTGACTGAAGAGAACAACATAGTTGGACGTATCAAAGTCGTGGAGGCCCAAATAGCTTCTCTTCGCTCGGAACTGGCCTCTCTAACTCCTCAGTATTCGACAACTGTTTCCAAATTTACTACCATTAATGAGGTCATTGCTGATCTCTTCCAACGCAGCACCATCCTGGGTCGTTAGCTTGACTCCCTCCTTCCTGTTCAACCTGGCTTAGAGGCGGACCTGGACACCAGTAAGGCCACTCTTTTACGGATTGTCGACGAGTGGGGGGTCCTGAAAACGTCTTACGACCAAGCCCTCGCCCCAGCGGCACAAGAAACGACCGAGGTCCCTAATACTGCCAATGCAGCAGCAACTGAGCCTTCTCCTCCTACCACTGTTCCAATTCCCATCGACGCCCTTACTGCCGAGGTAGTGATTCTCAAGGACGACGCCGATGAAGAGATGGGGGTGCCAGTATCGGAACTACGCCTTGTGTCAAACCCCCCGTCCGAAGGTATGGAGATCTTGGGAACAACCGCCGAGGTTGAAATGGATGAAGCCATATTTGCGGGTATCGAGGTTGGTGTGACGGATATAGTCCAGGAAACCGCTGCTGCTAATCTGGTTGATGGTGGGAAGGAGGCCATTTGGCTCTGAAACTCATGTTCTACTTTTTAGGTACTAGCCATTAATTTTCGTTTCAAATTTTTCTCCATCTAGAGTGATTAGACGATACGCTCCACCGTGATATACTTCGCCAACTGGGGATCTTTCCTCCCTATTGGCAAATTGGCCTTCCATACGAGATCCCCTCCAACAAACTTCTTTGGTATAACATGTTTGTTGTAGGCTCGGGCTGTTTTAGCTTTACGCATCTCTGTTCTGCTGAGGACAGCCACCCTGTCATCGTCCATCGAGTCCAACTCCATCAACATGGCCTGCTGGTAGTCATCCATAATAAGGGAGTGTTGTCGTGCCACTCTCAATGAGGCTACACTGATCTCCAGAGGTAGCACAGCGTCCTGCCCGTAGACCAAACAATAGGGAGTCGCCCTGTGGCCGTAGACTTGGAATTTCTCATAGCCCACAGGACCGCATTAAGGGTCTCGTGCCACCGCCGAGGCTTGTCTTTTATGTTTTTTTTGATGAGTTCGATAATGATCTTGTTGGTGGCCTCCACTTGTCCGTTGGCTTGGGCACAATAAGGAGACGAATGTCTCATCTTAATGTCGTAATCCTGGGCAAAGGCTACCACCCGTTCCCCAGTCAACATTGTACCTTGATCAACCGTGATGGTCTCAGGGATTCCAAACCTGAAAATGATTTGGTTTTGGATGAATCCGATCACCGCGGCTTGATCAACGTTTCCTAATGGCATAGCTTCCACCCACTTGGTGAAGTAATCGGTGGCGACAATAATAAAGTTGTGCCCTTTTGAACTTGGAGGGTATATCTTGTCAATTAAATCCATGGCCCATCCTCTAAACGGCCAAGGTTTGACAATGGGGTGTAGCTCATCTGCCGGCACCCTTTGGATGGTCCATGCAGCTGACAAGCCTCGCATCCCTTGACAAACTGGAAGCAATTGGCCGTGATCGGCGGCCAATAATATTTGTGCCTGTAGATGAGCCATTTCATGATGGGGCCAGACCTGTTGGCACCAGAGATTCCTGCGTGGATGTGTGCCATTACCATATAAGCGTCCTTCATCTTGAGGCACTTTAACAGTACCCCATTGGCACTTCTTTTGTATAGGTCGTCCCCTATCGAGATATACTTCAATGCCCTTTGGTTGACCTTGAAGTCAGTATTAGCCGTTGGGTTACAATCCAGGCATCGGCGGGGTCCTCCTCGGTGGGGACCCTGGTGCTCTGTTGTAGTACCTCGACCACCCCGTTCCTTGTATCCCGAGACTTGTTAGTCCAAGTCATTCACTTCCTGGTTCTCACTCCTGGGGACATACAGGATGACGACATCGGCAAACAACTTCAGCAAATCGTGCGTCGAGGCCTTTAGCTCTTTGAGCTTAGCATTCTAACACTGGTATTCCCCGATGATTTGTTTGATCACCAGTTGTGAGTGACCCCTTATCTCCACGTAGTGAGCTTTCATGCCGGCCAAGATATCAAGTCCCATGATCAAAGCCTCATACTCGGCCTGATTATTGGAGGCTTGGTTCCCTATCCGACACATGAACCTCCATGTCTAGCTGCAGGGGCTGGTGATTACTATCCCTACCCCTGCCCTCGTCTGGGTGCTAGACCCATCGAACATTAGGATCCAAGGCTTAAGGCCCAAGTAATTAGCAACTTCGGCCGGTGCATCGTGAACTTCTACACATGGGTGCTGAGCCAAGAAGTCTGCTAAGGCTTGGCCTTTTATGACTCCCAAAGATACATAAGTTAAAGAAAACACATTCAACTTAATGGCCCATTTAACAAGTCTTCCTTGTAAGACGGGCCTATTAAGAAGATATCGAATAATGTCAACCTTGCATACAACCAAAACTTTCTTACGTAAATGATAGTATTCAAGTTTTGTACAAGCATTAAACAAGGATAAACAAAGTTTCTCGATAGGAGAGTATCTAGTCTCGGCATCATTGAGGATCCTACTGAGATAATAATAGCACGCTCGGCGCCATTATCATCATCTTAAGCCAACATGCAGCCGATAGCTCAGTCTTTGGCCGCAATGTATAACTTCAGAGGTCTCCCAGGCTGCGGAGGCAGCCTTGACTTGGTCGAAAGCTTCCTTTTGTTTGGCTCCCCAAATTATTTCCTCGTCATTCTTCATTCGTAGCAACGGCGAGAAGGCTTTAAGCTTCCCGGCCGAGTTGGCGATGAATCTCCTTAGGAAGTTGATCTTGCCTAGCAAACTCTGCAGTTCTTTGTTTGTTCTAGGAGGTCTCGCCTCTAGGATAGCTCGAGCTTTATTTTTATTCACTTCAAAGCCCTGGTTATGCACAAAAAACCCCATGAAGTTATCTGCAGACACGCTAAAGGCATATTTAGTAGGACTCACCTTGAGTTTATGGAGTTTCATCCGTTTCAGAGCTTGTTCGAGATCCATAAGGTGGGGTTCAAAGTTCTTGGATTTGACCACCACATCGTCAATGTACACCTCCATGTTTTTACCAATAAGGTCATGGAAGATGGCATTAATTGCCCTTTGGTACGTTGCCCCAGTATTCTTGAGGCCAAAAGGCATCACGGGCCACTCATAGATACCTAAGGCGCTTGGGCACCTAAAGGCAGTCTTGTGGGTGTCAGCCTCGGCCACATAAATCTGGTTGTAACCAGAATAGCCATCTATAAAAGTCTAGATGGCATTGTTTGCCGCGGCACCGACGAGCATATCGGCCACAGGCATACCGTACTCACCTTTCGGAGTGGCCAAGTTCAGGTTTCTATAATCAGTACAGACTCTGACCTAGCCATTCTTTTTTATCACGGGGACTATATTAGACAGCCATTCTACGTACCTGACAGTTCTGATGAACCCTGCCTTCAAGAGTCTTTCCACTTCTGCTTTGATCTGCGGTATTAGTTGTGGGTTGAACCTCCTCGGTGGCTGCCTGTGGGGCTTGCAACCTTCCTTGATGGGTAACCTATGCTCCACCAAGGCCTGGCATCTCATGGTAGTCCCATGCAAAGCAGTCACGGTAGTCCCGTTTTAAGGCTACCATCTGATCACGTTGCTGCGGTTGGAGCTTATCGTTAACTTTAGTCATCCTTGGTTCACTCTCGGTTCCCAAATTTACCTCGACCAGGGGGTCTTGAGCTTCAAAGGTAGGTATCTTCCTCTGGATGGGCTCTATGTAGGGGGGTTCGGCCGACATCTTGCCGCCAAGGTCATTCGAAACCTCTAATGAAGGAGTTTTTGAGCTTCCATCCTCTCCATACACAGCACCAAACATGGCCTCTTCAATATTGGACTCTATTTGAAGTAGGTGAAATTGGTCATGCAGGCTCTGTACCTCTGAAGGAAGACTAACCATTATTCTCACTGTTAGGCCGTGAGTCGGCCAACATTTTAAATTCAAAGCCCTTCTAGTCGCATGACTCAATACCGCCCTCTTCGTAGTCCCCGGGGATGGAAATAGGACGCAAGTTGGGGGAGTAGAACACAGCCTCCAACATCTTTATCTCCGTTGGGAAAGTATTAGGATCAGCCTCCACTATCTCCACTTTGTCTTCGACCCATATCACGAGTTTCTGGTGCAGAGTGGAGGGAACGCATTCACTTGTGTGGTTCCAATCTCTCCCCAGGATCACCGTGTATGAGAGTTTTCTTTCGATGACAAAGAATGTCGATCGAGTTACCTTTGACCCAACCATTACGTCGGCCACCAACACTCCCAATGCATGAGCGTGGTGGCCCATGAAACTGGTCATGGTCATGCTAGATAGTGGCATGATGTTTAGTACAGCACCACCATCCACGAAGACCCTATTGAACAACTTTCCATTGAGGCGAGCTTTGATGTACAATGGCTTCAGGTGTCTGGTCATGTCTGCAGTTGGATTCTCAAATAGCATGCCTTCTGTGATTGGTCCCTCGGCTTCAGTCAAGGCGGTCCCTTCGGCTTCCTCACCAAAGACATCTCCTTTGAGGGCCCTTGGCTGATCCCTAGTTCCCTAAAACTCTGGTGGAAGGAGGCCTACCATTTCTTTGTCTGCAGAGAATTCCCCATCGGACTCGTCCATCAAGTCGTCTAGTATTGACTCAGTCATGGAATTCTCGTCGCAATCTTGTGGACCGAAAGAGTTTTCCTCTTTTTTCCCCAGGAGGTCATCTTCTTGCAACTCTTTCTCTGTCATCGCACCCCCACCTCGAGGCTCACTGACTGGCTGAGACCGCCCAGGACTATGAGGTCCGTAAAGGCCTTATATCACCGCCCTTGTGAGTGGACTATGGGGTGCATCCACCATGCCCATCATGGCTTGGTCTCCTCCTTCGTGATCAACAGGTGGCTCGTGGACAGCCGGTTCGGGAAGCTTCTCTGGAGCTGTGTCCTCGGCTGGTTTTGGGAAGGCCTGTTCCAACGCCGTAGCAACGGATGCTGCGGAGATGGTCTCGGTATTCCCATCCCTAGCATAGGTGAGCATCTGGAGAGTTTCTTTCATCTTGTTGAAAGCTCTAGCCCTCTGTAACCTCGTCTTCTGCGAGCGAGATTTGGAGGCCACTTTTGGGGGCTGACATCTCAACGGCCGCTTGAGTCATCCATTGGTCCTGCGGTACGCCCACCAGAGGTTTGACTGTCCCGGTGGCTCTTAGCTCTCAATCATTAAGGACCGTGATGTCTACCGAAGTTGAGCTTTGGGTTTCGGTGACTTGTGCCACCCTTCTTTCTTCGTTGGAGCGAGTTCCCCCGTCTGGAGTTGGCAGGGTGGCTTGCTCGATGGAGTCATCGGCGAGCCTACCGTGCCCCCCATGTGGGACGGGTTTGAGTCTTTCCCTCAGGTCCCTGGTCTTGGGCATCTGTCTTTCGGGGTTGAGTTTGGACAAATTCAACTCCCTGAGCTCGTGCGCAAGCCTCCCTAGCTTAAGAAGTTTTTTCTGAGGTCCCTGAGGCTGACTCGACGCCCCTATCCGCAATTTCTCTTGTAGTAGGGCCACTCGTTCTGCCACTTTGGATCCCCGTGGCAGTGAGCCCAAACGGTCGAACACTGATGTATCCCTTTCTAGGGAAATCTCTCCCATCGGGACCCACACATACTTCTTCTTCCCTTTCCTACGGTCACTCCCCGAGAAGGAGACCATATTGACATTCATGCTGAGGAAAGGGTCAGTGTCGACAATCATCTCTTATGCCCCTTTGTCGGCAATTTTTAATCTCCCCTTTCTAATGGCCTCCTGAATGGCTCGGCGGAAGATAATACAATTCGAAGTGGCGTAATTGAAGGAATTATGCCACTTGCAGTATTTCTTCCCCTTTATTTCCTCACGCGGGGCAATCTTGTGGCCATCAAGGAGTTTGATCTGCTTGTCCTTGACGAGGTAGTCAAAGATTTGGTAAGCCTTAGAGATGTCGAAGGAATATTCAACCAATTCCTCATCCTTCTCCTTACCCTTGGCAGGCTTAAGAGCTGGACAGAGGTAGACCTTCCCCTTAACTATCTCGGCCACTAAGATGTCTGCCGTGTAATCGGCTGACTCATCATACTTTGAATCCTCGGCTGCATCCACCGCTGATACTAGTTGTGGCCCTCGGCCCCTAACGGCTCTCTTCCTCTCTCTCTCCTGGACGTACTGTTCCACTTGAACTTCCCTGGAAGCCAAGCCACTGAGGTCGCTGCAAGCTTGTCCCACAAGCTTTTCCTTCAATTGAGGGTGCATTCCAGAGATGGCCATGGAAATAAGTTGGGATTTTGGGAAAGGTATTGAGCACTTTCCATGAAGTCGGTCACTGCCTCGTCCACCTTCTGCTGTAAGTTCATGAGATCAGCTGCGGTAACTTCATTCTGCGGCCAGTAGAATCTGTCATGGAAGCACCTTTCCATGTCTGCCTAGGTCTGTGTAGAATCAGGTGGGAGAGAGGAATACCACAAGAAGGCAGTCCCTGTCAAAGACAAAGGGAACAGCTGCAACTTGTGATACTCGTTCGGGTTTCCTTCCCCACATTGGGCCGTGAATCGGCCGATGTGCTCCACAATAGACTTGCCATCGTCCCCGAAAAATGTGGCAAAGTCAGGGGTTTTGAATCCTCTGGGCAGAGGCACCAAACGGTCCACCCACTCGTGGTAAGGCTTCCAGTACACTAGACGGTCGAGCGTTTTCAACTGAACACCAAAGAACTTATTGATGGTGTCAGCAATGAGATTAGGGTCCAAGAGTTGGGGCCCAATGGTCCAAGTGGAGGCGTTGGTCGCCATAGTGTATCTGGGGGACCCTACGCCCCTGGCTGCGGTGGTACTTGAGGTGGAGCGTCTATCCATGGTTGCCCAGGCACTACTTGGGGCAGGTTAATAAGGCCAGTTCTTGGTAAAGATGCCTGTGCGCCTCGGAGAGGTGGAATTTGATTCCATGGCTACTCAATCGGGCCGACATTCATTTGTGTCTGTATATAGGAACACGCGGGGTAGGTACTGAGTGCACCGGGGTACGGCTGACTAGGAGGTAGGTTTGTCGAGCTAGGTGGGTTCTAGACCCGTGGCTGCTGACTCGGGCAATACCCACCGTTCTTGCCATTCCCTGATTCCGGAGCAAAGGTTTGCACCCTGCGTAAGCCGAATAGTTAGCATCCATAGAACATCCATAGGATGATCCTTGCGGTAGACCCACCGAGCCTGCTGCCTCGGGCGGCCTCCTGGCCAACTGTACTTGTCCCTGCTGAAGAGAAGTCGTATTAGTGACTGTCGTCAAAAAATGCCCCCAGTGTTGGCAGTGACAAAAGTACCAGGCTGACGAATTACAGGGTTAGGATTTACCTAATGAGAGTACGCCTGCCGAGTTCCAACCATGCTCCCACTCGGTGGACACTGATGCACGCCTCCCATAGGATTAAAAGAGGATGCCTGCTGAGGTCCAACAAGAATGGTGTATGGCGGGGCCTGATGCGGTCCTCCCAAAGAAGAAGGTTGTCCTTTCTGTGATTGGCGGGAGACAATGTAGTTCATGGTGCTACTGGCTTGCACAGCACGCCTTTGCTCCACTTCCTTGGCCTGTTGCCATTCATTGTGCACCATAGGTTTAAATATGTCAGCCAATTGGTGGGACAATTGATACATGATGTCATGTATCCTCATGTCGATTTGTTGCTGGATAAACGACATGGTCATGACCACAGGTTCCTCGTAGTGTTGCGGGGAACCGTCGCTAGACTCAGCATTAACCGCAAGGGGAGTCATCTCCGAAACACTTACCGGCTCAGTGTTCTTTGTTTTCGGAGCAGTTACCTTTTTTGATGTCGATGCTGGCTCCATACTTAGGTTTCTGCCGGAGCGTAAGTGCACACGCCAACTATAATCCAGTCCAAGCGAATCAAACAGAGGCGTTTGCTCACCTTTTCCTGTCCCACCGGGTGTGCCAATTTTTGTTGTCGTTAAATCTTAGGTCCTAGCCGTGGTGTCGGCCAGAGGATTGGATAGTCTTTGATTCCTCTTTTCTTCAAGCAATTGCGTCGAGGAGGGAACTCTGCTCCTCAACTATGGGTTTCTTGACTCCTCTAAAAAGGGTCAGGCAAGGTGAGATGGGACGCGAGTGTTGGATTATACTACGGCTAATGCATAAAGTAAAGTAAAGTAAATGCGATAAAGGAAGATAAATTGAAATAAACGTAGAGTTTGATTGATTGACGTGTCTTTTACATTTCACTCTATTGCTAAATATATACACAGGCCCTCGTCGGCCACTATGCTAGCCAACATTTTCCTTGATTTGATCTAAGATCAACGGCTCTCATCGCTTCATAGGCCCTCAACAAAGCGAAATAACTGCCGACGATCCCACTGGCACGGTTAGTGGCGTAAGTGCTTGTTGCTCCGTGTTTTCCGGCCTCGCTCTTCCCCTTGAACTTCAACTGTTCCAACATTCTATCTTCGTGCGGTGTCTTGCCTTCCAAGCAATGCCCGCCTTACCTCGGCCGTATGGTGGCTCGGCTGCCCTGGCCCATTTTAGGTAATGATTCAGGCGTCTGAGCCACCTAGGCCTTGGCACTCTATAGGCTGGGGCTGTTACTTTCCGTCGACTTGGCTCACTGGCCCTCGGGAGTAGCCCTCCATCGGGGGTTTTTGTCATTTACTGAGCCCCGAGGACCTCTCTTTTGGTTTCACTCTCTCTGGAAAATACCTTTTCTGCCCTTGTCATGTGGCTTGCCTTCACACCATAATTCCACTTTTCCTCTCTTAGCCCTTGGCTTACGACTTACTTATTTTTGGGTGTTAACAATAACAAATAGGCTCAAAGGGGGCAACTAATGGATAATTTCAACAAACAACTCTGAGGCCAAGAAAATACCTAAATTCCCCAAATCTTTTTGCGTGATGCAAATCAATTTTCACCTTGAAATGCTCAAAAGAAAAATTCTAGAATGTAACAAACTGGGAAACACACTCATTGGGAAACACACTCATAGACAAGTTCAAATCCCATATGGTCGTGGGTTCGAGTCATAGAGGGGGGAAGTGGAGAACACTATTGATCCCCTTAAAAAAAAAAGGGAAACACACTCATAGAAAGAAAAGGGGTAAAAATTTATGATTTAGTATCAATCCCCTTATGAAGGCTCAACTCTCATTTTTAGAAGCTAGTTCATAAAATGTAATCAAGAGGGACAAATTCTAATTATCAGCTTCCTAAGGACATCCTCACAGTTACAATTAAGCACAAGTCTGTCAAGTAAATTAATTATGGGATCCCCAAAAAGCAAAATCTCTAATTTTTTTTTCAACTTGAAGCATAAATCATTCAAAACAAGCCAGAAAAAATGCTATCAACATATACGGTGGGTATGTTTATTAGTAGAGATCTAGTGACAAAATAAACTCTCTCCCCCACACTAGCATGAAGCATTGTTCTCAATGCAAAATCATCAAATAGGAACAAAAATAAATAAATGAGAGAGAGTAAGAGTGACTTCCCTGAGAGAGCTTGCAGTCTACGCTTATTCCTAAAAACAAAGCAAAACAAAAGCAAAATAAAAATAATTGAAAATAAAACACAGGTTGCCTCCTGCGAAACGCTTGTTTAACGTCATGAGACTGACGATAGTTGGTGCTTAATCAGAGGGCTCTCCAAGAGAAAACTTTGCATCTAACGCAGTGCACCTTCTTAGCTTTCTAATCATGTGGTTGACATTATTCTTCCTTTTTTCACGTGGTGGATGAACTTCATAGGATGGTGAAATCTTTATTGTATCTTCATCCACCACTATGCTAGGATCCTGCAAAATATTATTTTTTTCCAAAAGGTCCTGCATCTTTAAATCACTTAAATGTTAGTTTCAACCACATCATCAAAATAAAGAGAAGTTAAAGAAGAGAAAATTTCATTGGAATTTAAAGCTTTGATAACATCTTCTTCTTTACCACTCAATAGAGTTACCTTTCCCTTATGAACCTCAATCACAACATTACCAATAGTTAAAACAATTTGGCCGAAAATTTGGGCTTTAATTTCTCCTCTTCCTCCAAATTATGAACCAATGGGTCTTTCTCATTCTCCCCACAAATGCTCGCATCGATGAAATATGTTGTTTCAATTTGACTCCCTTCAAAAGGAGTCATCATTTTGATTTGACTCCCTTCAGTAGGAGTCTCTTCATCTTTTCTGAGAGCTTCTTCCTCTAGATTGGCTTCTACGGAGAACTCTTCATCATTACTAAGAATACCTTATTATTGCCTTGTTTCAGAATAAGGAGTTTCTTGGGCCTCTTGAGATAATAAAGCAATGAGACTTGAGATTTGGTTCGTCATGATATCAATTTTTTTCTCCCACCTAGCAAGTTTTTCCTCCTCTTCCCTATGCACTTTTTGGGGTTTATACGAGTCATCCCCATTAGATGAATAAGGTTCACAAGGAGAAGGGGTTGAGATTGTCTCTAAACTCTTTTTCTTAATTGTCTCGTTCAACTCACTAATGTATTCATCTAGAGTTTCCCTCCGTTTTGGGTCCTTGTGTCTTTCCCACCAATTTTCAATGGGAGGTGGCTCATAGTCGTCCCAATAGTCTGTTTAAGGCTCATAAGGAGGAGGAGGAGGACGAATTGGGCCTTGACATTGAGGTGGTATATACCAAGTTGACGTCTCTAAATTCCTTTGTTCCTTTGCTTCTCTAATGTAATCTACAAAATTTTTAACCATGATTTAGGCTTTTCTCTACAAACGGTCTCTAGCTTGGAAAAATATTAGCAATTTTTTTTGTATTTTTTTTCAATAAGATACATAAAAAAACAAAATTAAAACTAAAGCATAAAAAATGTCTAAAGCAATAAAAATCTTTTCCAATTAATATTGTCAAATTAATCCCCGGCAACGGCGCCAAAAACTTGTTGCGTTAAAATCAACTTAGACCAAGTGTACTCTTTCGCAGAAGAAGTATAAAAGATTATCATATCCACAGGGATTATTAACAAGTACTAAACTAATCATGATTATTTAATGTTTAGACGAACAAATAGTTTGAGTGTTGTAGAAACAAATAAAAATAAATAAATAACAAGAATTAAAATACTAGATTTAATTAATGAAGAGAGGTCTAGGGTCACGATTTCACTTGCAAGCTTCGATTCCCCTATAAAATAAATTTTAAATAAAATTTCATATAAAAATAATTCTCTAAAACATTTTGTTAGATCTTGAATTGGATCTTAATTTCATGGATCGATTAGCTTGTTCGTCTATTTACAAAGTCAACACTACTCAAAGATTGTAGACTTTCATAAATTTTTTGCTGAAATAGGCTTTTAAACAGGCTTACAGGCCTTGTCAGACTTTCCAAAAGGTCAAGTCAGGCCTTAAAAGTCAACCTATCACTGGCCACATGTCAGACTCAGGTCCAATATTTTCAATGCAGGCCGGATCCATGCCATGAAAAGTCTAGCTCGGCCTAGCCTATTCTCACCCCTAGTTGGAAGTGGTGTAGCAGTAGTGATGTTTGGAATGAATGAAGGATGGGTAAAAGAGAGGGGGGGGAGGTGCAAGTCGTGTAGCAGCATAGGTGGGGGGTTGTAGTTTTAAAAACTATTTTTTATTCTAAACTGAAATTAAAATAACTGTAATTAATAAAAAAGTGAGTTGGCATGCCATGCGGACGCCACATCAATTAAAATGTCCATACGGTATGCCCAGTCATGATTTCGTTAGTCAGTATGATTTAACACTAGAGACTATTGAAAACGACAAAATAAGATGAGGACCAAAACGCCTATTTTGTTAATGTAGGGACTAAACTTAGAAAAACCTGATTTTGACCAAAAACATGTTTTACCCTATAAAAAATGAAATCTAATAAAAAGATATTTATTAAAAAAAACTAAAATAAAATTTTTCTGTTAAATTAAGATAAAAATATTAAAAATTAATTGCAAAATTGAGGTTAAATATATTCTTTTTTTATGGAGGTTAAATATATTATTGATCCCTTAATAATATGAGAATTTTATTTTTAGTCTTTATAAAAAATTTCACTCACTATTAGTCCTCTCATCATCCTCTATCAATGTTTTTAGACACTCATGACTATTAGTAGTTCTTTTTCTTGACAAAAATTAGTAGTTCTTAGAAGTCCTAAAAACAAAACAATATTAAAAATCATGAAAGACTAAACATTGTTAGAGAAAGATGGGCAGACTAAAATTGAGTAGAATTTTTTAAAGACAAAAACATTACTAACCCAAAAAATGTATATATATATCAAGAGTAATTTTGTCATTTTCTATAATGTAAAAGTTAAAAATATATTGATTTTAAAATAAAAAATTAAAATAAATGATAAAAATAATATTACAAATAAAAAATATAAAAACAGAAAATTAATTTAAATTTCTTTTCAAATGATAGATAAGAATCACAAGTGGAATTTCATCATTAATATATAATATATATCATATCATTATTTATTCATTTATCTAAAATATACAATAGTAACATATATTATTTGTACCTAACAAAGGAATTATTTACGTTATTTGATTCTTAACTAGTGCATATGAAACATAATATGATAGTGATTATCTTATCTCTATTCTATCCTATCTTATCTCTAATATCTAGTCACTATCCTATGCCAATGATCAAACAGGCCCTTAAGTATTTAAAGTTAAATGGAATAAATAATAATCCCAAGTACGTAGCTCAGTGGGCGAGCTAACGATATTGAAGGAGTGCAAGAAGCATGTCCATAGTTCAAATCCGGGAAACTAACATTTCCTCATCCCCCACTAACATTGCTTATAAAAAAAATGGAATAAATAAGTTAGAAACTCCAGGGAATGAGGTAGCAAAGAGCGGAAACGCAATGCTTATAATAATTGGCTACTTCGAAAGCTTTCAGGTATTTAACGTTAATTGGGATAAATATCATAAAAAACTCCAGGGAATGAGCATATATGTACTTATTAGCTATTTACATTAGCTCCCTACCGCAAAGAGCGTTGTCTACATAATCCTGCTATTTACATAAACTGATAATTAGTCTTGAAACCATTTTCTTCTTAATTAATGGGAAGTAACCATTTTCTCACAGCTGCCAGTTGACTCAATAAGAGACAGGTACTCAGTTATGGCTTCCCCTTCTATGTTAACTTCAATGTCATAATCAGCCAAGGCATCTGCTTCTGCTATATCTGCAGATAGCTCATCTTCCATCTCCACATCTCGCTCTTCTGCTTTGCTGTGATCTTCAACCTCATTCATTAAGTCTAGAATATCAGAACTAACATTGTCTGTTAAAGGGTTAGATGATGAACTTCCACCGCCATTGGGAGCAGCAGTTGAATTCTCTTGAGGATTTCCGGCAGCTGATGCGAAGTCAGTCACAGGTTCTGCTGTCAGTTTTTGCAATACTTGTTCTAAAGAGTCGCCTGCCTCAAAAGCAGCAACCACTGCAAAGAAGCATATCAGAACATACCTATATATGTCTATAACCTGGTTTTCACCATAACATATGGTTCCTTACTATCCAAATAACTTTCGTACCTCTTGATCTTTCAAAGCCCATTAGAACAAGTTTTTCAATTGCAGAGTCTGTTGCTTGTTTCTGTCTCTTCCTTTTCCTTGACTCGATGTTAACCTTCATGTTGATCAGAGTTGTGAGTAGAAATATAGTTCACAAGTTACGTAGAAGTTGATTAAGATTAAGAAATATAGTAACCTGTAAAGCAGAATTAGTTTCTGGATTAGTCAAATCATCCAACGCCATCTGAGTGTCGTTTTCATTTTTTCTAAGGGCTTCGGCAGCAAGCTCCTTGTCAAACCTGACAGAATAGCAGCATCAAGTTTGATTAGAATGGGACATTTGAAGTTTTCTGAAACAGTTACATTACCAGCCTATTATCCTTAGCTATCAGAGAGCGGGAAGAAGAAATAAAAGGATTTGTCTATGTTAGAAATGCATGTATGCACTCAGAGATGCGACAACATGAATAAATTGCAAGTACTATAAACAGAATATGCTGTTTTATATCATAGGAGTAACGTTTTCGCAAAAAGAAAAACCAAAAAAACACTCACCCAATAGAGACCAATTCCTTCAATCTCTCCAGATCTACAGCCTTCTTTGAGGCGGTCACCCCATACCGCTTTTGCTCTCTGGAAGGAAGCTATTTAGATACCTAGATAAAGATAATTAAAGTCAATAAAAATCAAGTTGCACCCACCTAATTTCATTTCTTCTCTGAATATCTTCCTCCCTTTTTTGAATTTCCTTTGCCCTCTCCTCAGCAAGGAAATCAATGGCACCCCCAACATCTTGATTGTTCATTCGCAATGCTCTCTTTGCATTACGTTCACTGTAGCCCATGCTCATAACAAATGATAAGGCTTCATCTGGCACTTGCAGCTGCAACAAAAAAGGATTGTGTAAGAGAAAAGTGCATTCTGGTGCTATAAAGCTCCTGTCATGATGGAGTCTACTGAAGGGACAGACCCATTATGAGTCTATCGTAGGCTTATCTTACATTTGCTAAAAATTGGGTCCATGATTAAAACCCGTGACCTCCTAGTCACACACACGACAACAACTCCCCTTCATTGTATAGAAGGAGAGACAAAAATTGAAGTATGTTTCATGGTAAACTCTTCAGCTAGACTATATTCTTTTTCTTCTTCAATGAAAGATAAAATCAGGGGAAGAGGGGTCATATTAAAGCAAACAAACTGGCTATATGAATCGATGAAATGAAAAAATTTGAAACCAGAAGAATGCTCAGTAATGCTACTGTAGTAGCTTCAGTTGAACTTAATCCTAATCTCGTTGAACATGCATCTTGTAAGATTATGATAAATGTATGTGACTCCTACCAACTATCATGGCGAATAAATAAGGAGACCAAAAATAGAATGTGTGTAAAATGTTTTTTTCCATCACTAAATTTGTCAAAAAATGCTATATAATTTGACCTACCTGGACAAACTTTGTTCTTGCAGAAGATAATGCTTTTCTAGATTTCTCCAACTGGCCAGTATGATATGCCACCACCCCTTCAAGCAGCTCTAGTCTCAAATGCCTATTTTCAAATTCTTAAAAATTAGTCTGCTTAAAAGTTGAAGAAATAAATACTGAAAATAATCTACTGTGAATTGCATCCTAGTAATTTGAAATTTTCTAAGGAAACGAAGATAAACAATGTATAGAAACAACTCACAATGCAAGTTCTGGATAGCGACCACCTTGCAAGAGTCTAAGGCGGAGAGAATCCTTCCCATGAGCACGTTCAATTCCTGCCCTTGCAAGTTCAAGGCGCTTTCCTGCATCTGCGAGCCATCTAATGTCTCGTAGCATAAAGTAGCACCATACCATGTCAATTTGAAGTATTGGAACATTGTCAATAAGCTGAAAGGACAGAAAAACAGAACTTGTATTAATTCCAAAGAATGGGAACATACAGGAAAAAGAATGCAACTCCTCTACAGGGAAGAGATCATTTCAGATAAAAAAATTGGAGTAATAATAGATGAATGAAATATCAACAACTGAAATAGTGCTAAAATGCAAATAAACAATGATGGTGCTAATATTGATAGGACTCTATGCTGACGTGGAAAAAAGGCGAAAGCATAAGTAAGAATTTGTAACAACCTTACCAGCTGGCAGGTTGGTAGAGAGAAGAGGAGGTTATATACATGGGGAGAGCAGAGAGAAAGTCAGGCAGTTATTGAGGGGAAATTGGGACTTAGAACTGAGAAATATTCTCATTCAAGTAGGGGCTCTTCCCACTGTGGGAATATCATTTATCTTTCTCTGTCTTTTCCATTTCTACAAGGAGGTTTTTCCTCCATCCACAGTCAAAAATTTCATCACAGTTTTGTTGTATTCCTGAAGGAACATTCACCTATATTATCAACTAATACAAGGAAGTTTCAGTTTTATCCTTAACTCTGTTGGGGTTCTATCATTTGGCATCAAAGCTTTGGAGCTTAGGATATATCCAAATAATAAAACCCAAAGAGAATTAAGTATAAAACTGAGAATTCGTTGTTTTAACTTATAAGAGAGGTGAATCTCCCCTGAGGAATACAGTTAAACAGTGATGAAATTTGACTATGGATGGAGGAAAGACCTCCTTGTAGAAATGGAAGAGACAAAGAAAGATAAATGATATCCCCATAGTGGGAATGCCCCACTGAGATGAGAATATTTCTCAGTCCTTAGTCCCAATCTTCCCTCACTCAATAACTGCCTAGCTTTCATATATAACCTCCTCCTCTTACTCTCACCAACGTGCCAGACGGTAAGGTCGTTACAAGTTCTACCTTATGCCTTCCCCTTTTTGCACCGCCAGCATAGAGTCCTATCAAATACGAACTCCTTTTATTTTTTAATTAATCAAGGTTATATAATCTGACACTTTCCTCTCTAAAGTGAACCCTTCACCTCAGATGAGCCAAATCCTATAGAAAATAAAGGATCATGCACTAACCATGTAAAAAAATTCGCGCTTTCGGTGCATAGTCCCTTTTCTCAAATTATATTAAAAGACACAATTAGGAATTGATTGTTTATGTAGCTCCAATCTCTTCCCACTGTGGGAATATCATTTATCTTTCTCTGTCTTTTCCATTTCTACAAGGAGGTTTTTCCTCCATCCACAGTCAAAAATTTCATCACAGTTTTGTTGTATTCCTGAAGGAACATTCACCTATATTATCAACTAATACAAGGAAGTTTCAGTTTTATCCTTAACTCTGTTGGGGTTCTATCATTTGGCATCAAAGCTTTGGAGCTTAGGATATATCCAAATAATAAAACCCAAAGAGAATTAAGTATAAAACTGAGAATTCGTTGTTTTAACTTATAAGAGAGGTGAATCTCCCCTGAGGAATACAGTTAAACAGTGATGAAATTTGACTATGGATGGAGGAAAGACCTCCTTGTAGAAATGGAAGAGACAAAGAAAGATAAATGATATCCCCATAGTGGGAATGCCCCACTGAGATGAGAATATTTCTCAGTCCTTAGTCCCAATCTTCCCTCACTCAATAACTGCCTAGCTTTCATATATAACCTCCTCCTCTTACTCTCACCAACGTGCCAGACGGTAAGGTCGTTACAAGTTCTACCTTATGCCTTCCCCTTTTTGCACCGCCAGCATAGAGTCCTATCAAATACGAACTCCTTTTATTTTTTAATTAATCAAGGTTATATAATCTGACACTTTCCTCTCTAAAGTGAACCCTTCACCTCAGATGAGCCAAATCCTATAGAAAATAAAGGATCATGCACTAACCATGTAAAAAAATTCGCGCTTTCGGTGCATAGTCCCTTTTCTCAAATTATATTAAAAGACACAATTAGGAATTGATTGTTTATGTAGCTCCAATATCTCCGAAAATTTAACACCTTATCAGAGTTTTGCCACAATTTTTGTTCTACATTCTCTTTTGGAATTACTTTTGGGGTGTGGAGTCGTTTCTTCAAGTGCTTACCTATTCTATTCCTACAGTTTTCACCAAAATTTTAAATTTTCAACTTTAACCTAGCTGATTCAACACCTTCATATAAAATGCATGCCTGTATCAAACTATCCAGAGGAGAAAAGGCTATTTCTACTATTCTGACAGCAATTAGATTTGGGGGAAAAAGGACTAGTGCTAAAAATCCCATTAGTTAGTTACAATTGGATAGTCTGTAGACTTGGGTAGTTAGAGAGGTAGGACATCGCAATGTATATTAATAAGGGTTAAATATGTTTTTAGTCCCTACAAAATTTCACTATTTTGTTTTTAGTCCCTATAAAAAATTTCATCAACTTTTAGTCCCTATAAAATTTCACAATTTTGTTTTAAGTCCCTATAAAATGTAAACTCGTGTATGCCTTTAGAATTTTGAATGATATTTTGCATACACGTTAAAGATATTAAAAATATCTCCCTCACAAAAAATAAACTCAAAATTTGATTTCAAGGGTAGTATTTCCTTTAATTTGTTTATCGAATCGTTTGCACTTAAAAAATTTAGATTTAATTTATGCATTGTTAAAAAATTCAAAGTTTTTCTGGAAGAGATGTTTATAATGTCCTCAACATGTATGCAAAACATCACTCAAAAATTCAATGGATATACACTAGTTGGCATTTATAGGGACTAAAAACAAAATTTTGAAATTTTATAGGGACTAAAAGTCGATGAAAAATTTCATAAGGACTAAAAACAAAATAGTGAAATTTTGTAGGGACTAAAAACATATTTAACCCTATTAATAATGGAAGAGAGGACAAAAACGAGCTTAGCTAGTTAACTGGGAAAGTGTTGGGCATTATGAGGTGTGGACTCTCAAAGATCTGCAGAGCTGTAATCAAGAGAATTTTTCCAATTTGTTTGCGATAAAATACCAGTGACTATCAAATAGGCAGCTAATAAACAGTTTAGGTTAAACAAATATATAATTTTAATTAATAATTGGCAGGTGAATTCTGGCATATAACAAACTGTGGATATAATTTAGATTGGATTACTCACCTCAATGACTTTGGTATCACAAAGAGAGAATGATTCCTGCAAAATAAATTAGGTATTGAATTCTTCATTCAGTGGTATAATGGTATAAAAAAAAGAAAAGTTGAATTAGTTTCGTTAGAAATATACTATGAAAACATGCTTGTAATAACAGGTTGAATTTCAGCCCAAGGTAGATGGGGTTGTCTATTGCCCAAGCTTTAAGCCAAAAGAACTCTTGCGAGGGGAGATATACTAGTGATATAATATAAATATCGGTTCATTTGTCTACACATGATAGCTTAACCTTGTGGAATGAATAGTTGGTTCATGGCAAAATTTTCAGGAAAAGAAAGGAAGGGAGGAGAGGTGATGTGTTGTATGCAGCTTCATGACTATATAAGCCACAGTAACACCAAAAAAGTAATTCAGCAAAAATGTTAGTCAAAACTTCAAAGATAGGAAACAAAATATATTTGAGAACTCGTTGGCCTGTACCCTAATGGAAGTATTTAACATGGAACAGACAATACACACAAGTTAAAGTGCTCATTGCTCATTCATCATACATTGAGCACAATGGGAATCTATAATAATAGATCATATTACTATTCTGCTTCTACACCCTTTTAAAAAACACGCTTGCAGCAAAAATATCCCTTAGCAAGAGAAGGAAACTTATCACGAACTTACCTCTCCCATGCTAAGTACTTCTAGTGCATCTTTGAAATTTCCCTGCTTGATAAGGTGCTTCCCCTTTGCATGAAGCATCAGTCCCATCATTACTGCCCTGCCAAATGATAGCTTGAGCATCACTTCAACAGTCAAAACAGTATACTGGTTGCTCAAAGTTAGAAGCCTCGCACTCAATAAAACTAATTCCATCTAGATGCATGAAAATGTCAGGAGAGTTTATACCTCTGATCGGTCTCCGATCCTAACTTAACTTTCTGTCCACTTTGATCTTCAACTTCTATGTTGAAGTCTTCAAGAGGTAAAGAACCATCCGCGTGCCTTTCCGCCATTGCAGTCACAGCTGTCCTGTTAGCATGAAATGTAACTAAGCTTCAGATAAAGCAGTAATGCAAACATGGTGTCAAATCGACAGACCAAATCAAATCCATTTTACTCAAACAGCTAGAATAGGCAAAATGTGTAGCAATTATGAGATAAAAAAATCTCAGGCTAAAAACTAATTAGGTAACTTTAAGTTAACTAAACGGTAGTCAAATAGTCTTTAAGAGATAGAGTGAATCATGTATTCTTAGGAAATTATGTTTATGGTCCACATTCCTTTCTTCAGCCAATTCAATTCTCACATCAAAATTCTTGGAGATGAACTTGATTGATGAAATACACATTTAAGGACTGAATCAACAATTAAATGCATATTAAGGGGCCATGGATGTAATTTCCAGCATTCAAACCCGTAACTATGAATTACATAGTTCAGAGACTAATTTCATTAGACTACTCAATTTAGAACGAAATCCCATATTTCAAAACTGACATCGAAAGAATTCAGTAATGCTTGCTTTATCACTTATCACTATTAGTCCTTTAAAAAAACTATCAGTCGTGTAAAACACGATAGAATAAACACATGAGTTTGGTTCAGGATTTAGTAACTATGAAAATACAACAGAACAAGATAGAGCGATAATCTAGAGACTAAATTGACGGTTTATTCGCTCATAATTGAGTAACAAAACCAAAACCTAAAGTCCCTAGACTTACATTTCTTCAGTGAATCCAGTCCCATATCATGAAATTAGACTACCAATAATATAATCAACGAAATACTACACATATTCAATGAACAATTTAACAACTAACTGCACAATCAATTTCGATCGTTCAGAAACTTCCAGGAACAAAACTGAACTAAACGGCACTGCAGTGCAAAAACAAAAAAAAAAAGTTAAAACCTTTAAGAAGAAAAACGTCGATGTTGATATTACCTGACACGGGAAAGACGGCGAGAGCGTTCTTCTTCAGCGACAAGAGAATTGCCTTCTTGAGTGGAGATACGAGTAGCAAGAATCTTAGAGTTATTTTTGATACCTAATTGAGACAAATTTTGGGTTCCATGATCAGCGTCTTTGAGAATTCTGCCGGCGAAAATGAGATTGATGGAGTTAGAATCGCAGTTAGATCGCTTCGCTATTTCTTCACGTAACGTAGCTATACTCCAATCCTCCAATTCTACCTCTTCCAATACTCCAGCCCATGTCCCTGCTATCTTCAATTTCGCCATCGATTTCAGAATACCCTTCAACGATCTTTTCTCTTCTCAGTTACTATAGTGTTTGTGGATTGTGGAATCTTAACTAGTAAGTTTCTTATTTATAGGAACCGTTCTGTAACTTCTGTTAAGTTTTAGCGTCAGTATAGGATGTTTAACTCAATCTTTCTTTTTATTTGTAAAAAAAAAAAAAAACTCAATTTTTCCGGCAAAAACAAACTAGGGTTAAATACGTTTTCATTCCATTTATCAAAAAATAAAAAAGAGCGCTGCTATTCAGTACGAATAGCAGCATACGAAACCAACGAATAACACTAAAAAATGGATTAGAGGGCACCGCATAACCCCTCAAAGTCGGATGTGTTGTGAAGATGTTTCTTTTTCTTACGGTTCGTTTCATAACAACTATAATTATCCAATAAAAAAATAAATGATAAATTACACTAGAGATCCTTTAAGTTATTTAATTGTAACAAGTTGGTCCTTTAAGTTTTTTTCGTACCACTTAGGTCCTTTAAGTTATTTAATTGTAACAAGTTGGTCCTTTAAGTTTTTTTCATACCACTTAGGTCATATAAGTAATTTAATTGTAACAAGTTGGTACTTTAAGTTATTTAATTGTAATTTTTAAAGGCCGAATAACTTACCTTTTTTAGCCCCAAATTGTTACAATTAAAAAACCTACAGGACCTAAGTGGTACGAAAAAACTTAAAGGACCAATTTGTTACAATTTGATAACTTAAAGGACCTGAGTGGTACGAAAAAAACTTAAAGGACCAACTTGTTACAATTAAATAACTTAAAGGACCTCTGGTGTAATTTAGCCAAAAATAAATATGTTTTTATCCCTAAAATTTGAGTTTTTTTTATAAAAAAAATTTGCATTTTTTGTTTTGTCTCTCAAAATTTTTTCACATACTTTTGGTCACCCAAATTTGGGCTACGTCCTCTCCTCACTTCCAAGTGAGTATTTCGACTATTCTCCAAATAGCTTTTACACGTGCTTTTGCTTAACCACAAAAGACTTATAACGACCACTTTCTTCTGATCACACCACACAAAAGACAAGTGCACTCTTGCACAGCTTCACCAAACTGCAATTTACCTACTAGAAAACTCTCTCCTAGTTTCCTAAAGGTTTCTCTTACAATTCACACCAACACTCACCTCACTATCTAGGTAGTTTGATGGAATGTTCACAACACACAATTTATAATAATGGTTTTGGGGTTTTTGGGATGATGAAGAGCTTGAGGATAAACTACAATAAGTGTTTACAATATAGTGTATCAAGCAATCACACACTCAGCAAATGGATCCCAGAATATGAACTTCAGTCGCTTAGAGTGTGGGATGAGAAGGTTGGATTACTTTGAGAAGCTTGAGGTGTGAGAAGGTTCCAATTAAATCTCACACTTGTAAACTTCGAATCGCAGCGGTTAAATAGCCCAAGGTGTTGAATATAGCCGTTAGAAGGTTGAAAAGAGCTGTTTGAAATCAGTTCTAGGCTTTTAGAGTAGTCATGATGAGAGTTGCTTTAGTTGGCAGTTTTTGAATCTTCTCATTCTGCATATTGTACCTTCTCTGCTCATTCTAAACCTTCTCATTCTGACTTGTACTTTCTTTCTGCTTTTGACAGCTCATGAACTTTCTCAAATGAATACTCCTTAAAAAAACAAACTTTGATGCTTGACAACTCACAAATGTGAGTTATTTATGCCAAAACAAATGAGAATTAATGTTATCCTAAAGTACTAAATGTAAATAAATATGTCTTTTGTCAATATTTAGTTAAGATAGTGTTCAGTATGTCAAAAGGGTATTTTGGTGCCTTTTTGTTGGATTTTAAGCGTGTATTTAATGTGCAGGACTTTTTGGTTTAAATGCTGTGGCAATGCTATGGCAGCACCTGTAACACCCACTTTTTCTAACCTTTAAAAGTGGTACTAGACTTAAATAATAATCTCATTTCTAATTTCTTTTGAAAATATACTAATTCAAAGTAGATATGAATTCAGATTCTTAACTTATGTAAAATAATTTTCTAAATGTTTGAGAAGATATAAAGGAAAATCATATCATACAACATCATAAAATATATATAAATATGCATCATATATCGATCATTGTCGTCAGGTCATGACCATGCCCTTAGGCTTACACAGGGTCAATAACTAAGTACCACATCTCACAAAAGTATCCAAAAGGTGGTACGTCCTATAAAGTTATATCTCTCACAAGTCAGGCTGCTACTGCATCTATTTCTCAGATATGCTCGCACTCGTCCTCCAAGAACCTAATCTGACGGTGCCCAGAGTGACCCAGTGGTTCCCCCATCGTCATCTGAAATGTAAGGGGTGAAATACTCGTACACAAGTTTGCAACACGATTGTTACACAAGTTACAGATAATAGGATACAATCACAAGTAATAATAGTACATAGACATAATAAGTGACACACATCAAACTCAATCAAGACTAAGACAATTAACTACACACAATCACCAAATCCTGCAAAACATGACTAACATTCTAGTGAAATAAATTATCGATAGTTAGTCAAATAAACTAGATATCAAACTCATCCTGTAATCCATCAACAAAGTTAGTCTACTATCTAAAAATAATATACTCAACCTCTCCATGGAGATTTCTCTATCATCTTGAGCGTAAGGCCGTTTCAACTGCCATAACATGATTGTTTGTAATGAGATGATATCCAATCCATACTCCAATCATTCTGGCCCGAGTGCTGCACCTTATTATGGATAGTCCTGTACAGTGAGGCTCACTGTGTCGGGTAGTACGATTTCCCCCATCCAGGTTGCTACAACTGACCGTTGGTAGGAGTTCGAAACACAAGTGCCCCCAGAAGGTCTGTAGTCGACCCAACCGAACCTATCCTCAGTCTTATATACTTGATAGTACTATAAGAAACATCCTGTAATAGCTCTGAGTAAAATCATCAGTGTTACTAATCTAATCCATAATCAACTTGACAAATTAGTCCTTAGAATCCATAGATCACTTTATGAGATACACCTTAACTAATCAATCCTCATAAGTCATACCACTAAGTAACAACTAATGTTCTCGACTAAATTCAAAATGTACTTATTTTGACACATTTGTAATTAACTCAAACCAATCAAAATCACACAAATCACTTAAAGATATCTAAATAATATATATACAAGCAACACACAATTTGTGCCCATCAACTTATTATTAGTATTTTCCCTTACTTGAATTTGTTCTAAAAGAGTTTGTTAGTCAGCACTTGCTTCAAATTCCACAATACCTATTACTCATCAAAACAACTATGTCTTAATTTACTATATCCATAACTATAAATTCCATAACTAAAGTTCTCCTTTTTATTAGAGTATTTAAAAAAATCGTTTCCTACTGGTGTTTAGCTACTTGTTATTTATAACTTGGGTTTAAGTATCATTCATTTAAGTTTATCTAATCAAACAAATGAATAAAAAAAATAGGTGCTTCTCTTTACATAAATGTGTGCATATAAGTATTTAGTTTAGTCCATCATTAATCAAGCTTTTGAATTCCACCTTAAAACAATGCCATAAATAAATTAGCTACAGTACCGTATCCTAATATTTGAAACAGATTAAAATATAAATAAAATCTAAACTAAAAGTTGCTAATTAACATGGAACGAGTTTGCATAACAGAGAGAGAAAGAGAAAGAGTATATACAGTTTATAAGAACAAATTTTCATTACTACTAGTAAAAAGAAAATTTGGAAGATCATGTAGTTTAACAAAAGTTTTCTTGAAAAACTGAAAAAGAGAACAATAGAAAGACTAGAAATGATAGAAAGTTTTAAAGAGAGAGAGAGGTCTAAAGAAAAACCTGGAGAAAGTTTTCGGTGATGTGAGAAAAAAAGTGAAGTGAATGGGTTCTATATATAGTAATCACAAGAGGTTATCCGGTCAAAACAAGTGGATATGTACCGGTAATAATTTTTTTCCTGTTCATCCTCTTTCAACCACACACTTATTCTTCCTATTTTATTTCTTACTTATCCGTTACACTAGTAATAATAAGAGAGATATTTTAAGCAAAATAAAATTGTGCAGATACAATTTCGATCTTTATATTTTATAGAACTTAACGAACTAAATTTCAAAAAAAATCGATAAGTTTGGACTTTTTAGTACAATACAAATTTGCACTGACAGATACTTTTTAGCTATAATTTGATTGAGTTTTTAGCTCAAATATTTTTCATAACCTTCCATAATATTTCTCTCTAGTCCTAAAAAATTATTTTTCTTAAAAACACTCTCTAGATATTAAACTAATTATTATATCACATTGGGTTCAATTATGTGAGATGGATCAGAAACATACTTCCTCAGCTGTGAAACGTGTAACACATTATGAATGTTTGATAGAAAAGGCGGTAAAGCTATTTGATAAGCTACTTGACCAATGCGTCGAATAATCTGACATGGTCCAATGAATTTCGGAGTGAGTTTCCTTGACTTAATAGCACTTCCTACTCCTGTAGTTGATGTAACTCTTAAAAACACGTGTTCACCTTCTTGAAATTCGAGAGGCCTTCTTCTTCGATTAGAGTAACTTTTCTGTCTGCTTTGTGCAATCTTCATCCTTTTACGGATTTGTTTGACTTTTTCCGTTGTTTGTTGCACAATCTCCGGTCCTAACATAGCACTTTCTCCATCTTGATACCAACATAACGGTGTTTGACATTTCCTTCCGTACAAAGCTTCGTAGGGTTCCATTCCGATACTTGAGTGAAAACTGTTATTGTAGGTAAACTCAATCAATGGTAGCAGACTATCCCAACTTCCTCTATTGTCCAGAACACACGCTCTTAGTAAATGTTCCAGAGATTGAATTGTCCTTTCTGTTTGTCCATCTGTCTGAGGATGGTACGCTGAACTTAGCCTCAACTTCGTTCCTAAAGCTTCTTGTAAACTTTGCCAAAAATGAGAAATGAATTTCGGGTCTCGATCCGAAACAATACAAGAGGGAACTCCATGTAGTCTAACTATTTCCTTGATGTATATCTCAGTCAGCTTTTCCACATTGTAGTTAATTCTCACAGGTAAGAAATGTGCCGACTTAGTCAGCCTGTCCACGATCACCCAAATTGAATCAAAATTTTGTGCCATCCTTGGTAATCCTACTACGAAATCCATTGAAATGCTTTCCCACTTCCATTCCGGCATATTTAATGATTGAAGCATACCGGCAGGTTTCTGATGTTCAACTTTTGCTTTTTGACATGTTAGACATGATGCGACGTATTCTGCCACCTGTCTTTTCATTCCTGGCCACCCAAATTTTTGCTTTAGGTCTTGATACATTTTCGTTGCTCCTGGATGAATACTCAGCTTACTCTTATGTGCTTCATCCAAAATCATTTTCCTCATTTCCAAATTATTTGGGATACAAACTCTCCCGTTGCATCGCAAAATGCCATCGATTCCTAAACTGAACTCTGCTGCTTGTTCCTGTTCGATTAGTTTTCTCTTTTCCTACAGATGTTCATCACTTGTGCTATTCACGGATATCCTCCATAAGTCCGCTTGACCCCTTGATCATTCCTAAGGAAATCTTTCCACTAGTCAGCTTCACAGTTAGATTTAGATCTTGAAATTTCTCTAACAGTTCTAACTCCTTAGTCATCATAGCAGAAACGTGAATTGTCTTTCGACTCAATGGTGCATAAGAACACAACCTAATCCTTGATGTGAAGCATCACAGTACACTTCATACGGTTCATCTAGTTGTGGCAGAACTAATACTGGTGATGTCGTTAAACGCGTCTTCATCGTTTGAAAGCTTTCTTCGCATTTTTCGGTCCAAACAAATGGTTGATCCTTCCTCGTGAGTTGAGTCAACGGTGCCACTATCCTTGAAAATCCTTCAATAAATCTCCGATAGTATCCGACCAAACCAACGAAACTACGAATTTCAGTCACCGACCTTGGTTGTTCCCATGAAAGTACAATCTCCACTTTTGCTGGATCCACAGCAATCCCTTCATTGGAAATCACGTGGCCTAAAAATTTAACTTCCTCAATCCAAAATTCACATTTTGACAGCTTTGCGTATAAATTCTTCTCCTTTAGAATTTGCAAAACTTGACGAAGATGATCTTTATGTTCCTCGTAGCTTTTAGAATAGATGAGAATGTCGTCAATAAACACAACGACGAATTTATCGAGGAATGAATTAAAAATCCGATTCATGTAATCCATGAAGATAGCAGATGCATTTGTCACTCCAAATGGCATCACCTAATACTCATAATGTCCATAACGAGTCCTAAACGCAGTTTTTGAAATATCCTCGGGTTTTATTCTAATTTGGTGATATCCCGTCCTTAAGTCAATTTTTGAGAAGACAGCAGCTCCACGAAGTTGATCCATTAAATCATCAATACGAGGTAGAGGATACTTATTCTTTATCGTCACTTTGTTCAACTGACGATAGTCTACACAAAGTCTTGAACCTCCATCTTTCTTCTTCACTAACAAGACTGGTGCTCCCCAAGGTGATACACTTGGTCTAACGAACTGTTTTGACAACAAATCCTCAAGTTGACTCTTTAGTTCTGCTAACTCCGTAGGTGACATCCTATATGGTGCAATAGAGATTGGACCTGATCCGGGTATGAGATCGATTGAAAACTCAATATCTCGCACAAGGGGTAATTCGGGAACATCTTCTGGAAATACTTCCGAAAAATCTTTCATGACTGGTACTTCATTCAAAGTAACTTCCTTTTCCGTTTTTAAGAAAGATAACAACATATAACCTTGAGCACCTTCTTTCAAAGAAGTTATTGCTTGATTAGGAAATATAAATTCTGAAATCCTAGGGTCGGGAAAGACTAAAGTTTTATGTGCACAGTCCAAAAGGATATGGTTAGAAGATAACCAATCCATGCCTAAGATCACATCTAGTTGCGTTAAAGGCAAACATATCAAATCAACAAAAAATCTTTTATAATGGATAACAATAGGACAGTTTAAACACACAGAATTTGCCACTATAGGTGTAGCAGTTGGAGCATAAATGATCAAATCAAAAGGCAACGATGTAACAGGTAAATTCAATTCTTTTACTCGATCCAAAGAGATAAAAGAATGGGTTGCTCCAGAATCAAATAATACGGTTAAGAGCTTACCTTCCATATCACAATTTCCTTGTATAAGATCTTCAGATTGAGAAGCCTCAACACCACTTATGGTGTAAACTCTTCCGTTTGCCATTGGCCTTTCAGCTCTCATATTATTCACCACCGGTTCAACCTTCGGATCAATGCAGTCCTTCACCATGTGTTCCAATTTTCCACATCGGTAACATACCACTCCCCTCATGGGGCATGTGTCAGCCAAATGGTCTTGCTTCCCACATTTGAAACATCGTCGAATGAGTCTTGAATTTTGATTCCTAGTGGGTCCACCGCCAAAAGCAGATGATATCGGACGATATGGTTGTTGATTTTGATTATTCCTCGAGGGTCAGGAATAAGGCTTCTTGTATGGCTGTTTTCTTTTCTGGTTCCATCCTTGAGTTGGATACCTGGACCAAGACGGCCCTCCTGTATTTCCCTGGTTGATTCCAGCTTCCTTCATTGTCTCTATCTTCCTGCATTTTTCCACAAGCGGTTGAAATTGCCGAATCTCGAGTGGTAAGACGGATTCTTTGATGTTAAGTCTCAGTCCTCCTTCAAATCTTTCACATAGCCAATCCTCATCCACCTGATCCTGAAAGAAACGAAAATACTTGGCCAGCGACTCAAACTTTGCCGCGTATTCTCCGACCGTCATTCCTCCTTGTTTCAGAATCAGGAACTCTTGTTCCTTTGCAGTCCTAGCACTTCTAGGAAAATATTTGTCTAGAAATTTAGGACGAAATACCTCCAATGTAACTTCCAAGTTATTGGCTTCGACTATCTGTCGGGTCCTCTCCACCAATATTCTGCATCGCCAAGCAGCAGGTAAGATGCATAACTAACCTTTGCTTCATCTGAGCATCTTAGCACCGTGAATATTTTCTCGATCTCTTGAAGCCATAAGTCAGCTTTCTCTGGTTCCGTTTCTCCGTGAAATTGGGGAGGATCATGACGTCTAAAGTCAACCAAACCTTTAGACTCAACAACTTGCTCTTCCCTTTGTTTTTTGCGAATATCTCTTTGATTCTTCGCAGCAGTTTGTTGTGATGTCGCCATGTCGGCCATAACTTGAATAGCTCTATCCATGTTATTCCCAGTGTTGTTGTTTCCACCTTCAGTATTCCCAGTATCTATTTGTTCATTTCTATGAGCCATTGAATTCCTTATAGTCAAAACCTAATAAGAAGACAATCCAGATAGTTCACAGAGTTCACACCACAAAAATATATAGAAAACAATCCAAATAATTCAGAGATCACAAAACAAAACACAACAGACCTACAATCAAAATTTACCCGAAAGACTCGATCTGCTCTGATACCACTATTGTAACACCCACTTTTTCTAACCTTTAAAAGTGGTGCTACACTTAAATAATAATCCCATTTCTAATTTCTTTTGAAAATATACTGATTCAAAGTAGATATGAATTCAGATTCTTAACTTATGTAAAATAATTTTCTAAATGTTTGAGAAGATATAAAGGAAAATCATATCATACAACATCATAAAATATATATAAATATGCATCATATATCGATCATTGTCGTCAGGTCATGACCATGCCCTTAGGCTTACACAGGGTCAATAACTAAGTACCACATCTCACAAAAGTATCCAAAAGGTGGTACGTCCTATAAAGTTATATCTATCACAAGTCAGGCTGCTACTGCATCTATTTCCCAGATATGCTCGCACTCGTCCTCCAAGAACCTAATCTGACGGTGCCCAGAGTGACCCATTGGTTCCCCCGTCGTCATCTGAAATGTAAGGGGTGAAATACTCGTACACAAGTTTGCAACACAATGGTTACACAAGTTACAGATAATAGGATACAATCACAAGTAATAATAGTATATAGACATAATAAGTGACACACATCAAACTCAATCAAGTCTAAGACGATTAACCACAGACAATCACCAAATCCTGCTAAACATTTTTAACATTCTAGTGAAATCAATTATCGATAGTTCGTCAAATAAACTAGATATCACACTCATCCTGTAATCCATCAACAAAGTTAGTCTACTATCTAAAAATAATATACTCAACCTACTCCATGGAGATTTCTCTATCATCTTGAGCGTAAGGCCATTTCAACTGCCATAACATATTTGTTTGTAATGAGAAGATATCCATCCATACTCCAATCATTCTGGCCCGAGCGCTGCACCTTATTATGGATAGTCCTGTACAGTGAGGTTCACCATGTCGGGTAGTACGATTTCCCCCAGCCAGGTTGCTACCATTGACCATTGGTAGGAGTTCGAAACACAAGTGCCCCCAGAAGGTCTGTAGTCAACCCGACCAAACCTATCCTTAGTCTTATATACTTGATAGTACTATAAGAAACATCCTGTAATAGCTCTTCTTAAAATCATCAGTCTTACTAATCTAATCCATAATCAACTTGACAAATCAGTCCTTAGAATCCATAGATCCATTTATGAGATACACCTTAACTAATCAATCCTCATAAGTCATTCCATTAAGTAACAGCTAATGTTCTCGACTAAATTCAAAATGTACTTAGTTTGACACATTAATTAACTCAGACCAATCAAAATCACACAAATCACTTAAAGATATCTAAATAATATATATACAAGCAACACACAATTTGTGCCCATCAACTTATTATTAGTATTTCCCCTTACCTTGAATTTGTTTCAAAAGAGTATGTTGGTCAGCACTTGGTTCAAATTCCACAATACCTATTACTCATCAAAACAACTATGTCATAATTTACTATATCCATAACTATAAATTCCATAACTATAGTTCTCCTTTTTATTAGAGTAATTAAAAAAATCGTTTACTACTGGTGTTTAGCTACTTGTTTTTTATAACTTGGGTTTAAGTATAATTCATTTAAGTTTATATAATCAAACTAATGAATAAAAAAATAGGTGCTTCTCTGTACATAAATGTGTGCATATAAGTATTTAGTTTAGTCCATCATTAATCAAGCTTTTGAATCCCACCTTAAAACAATGCCATAAATAAATTAGCTACAGTACCGTATCCTAATATTTGAAACATATTAAAATATTAATAAAATCTAAACTGAAAGTTGCTAATTAACATGGAACGAGTTTGCATAACAGAGAGAGAGAAAAAAAGTATATACAGTTTATGAGAACAAATTTTAATTACTACTAGTAAAAAGGAAATTTGAAGATCATGTAGTTTAACAGAAGTTTTCTTGAAAAATTGAAAAGGAGAACAATAGAGAGACTAGAAATGATAGAAAGTTTTAAAGAGAGAGAGGTTTAAAGAAAAACCTGGAGAAAGTTTTCGGTGATGTGAGAAAAAAAGTGAAGTGAATGGGTTCTATATATAGTAATCACAAGAGGTCATCTGGCAAAACAAGTGGATACGCACCGGTAATAAATTTTTTCCTGTTCATCCTCTTTCAACCACACACTTATTCTTCCTATTTTATTTCTTACTTATCCGTTACACTAGTAATAATAAGAGACGTATTTTTAGCAAAATAAAATTGTGCAGATACAATTCTGATCTTTATATTTTATAGAACTTAACGAACTAAATTTCAAAAAAATTCGATAAGTTTGAACTTTTTAGTACAGTACAAATTTGCACTGACTGATACTTTTTAGCTATAATTTGATTGAGTTTTTAGCTCACATATTTTTTAGAACCTTCCATAATATTTCTCTCTAGTCCTAAAAAATTATTTTTCTTAAAAACACTCTCTAGATATTAAAATAATTATTATATCACATAAAGTAAATACACAGTTATAATACACACAAAGGAAGTAAAATTCAGGGTGTTACAGCACCGAGGTAGCTGAGGACGTGTGGAGCAAGAATCAGAGTGGTCCCATGTGACAAAATGAAGAAAATGGTGTTTTGTCCTATTTGAGCATGTGCAAAGGTGTGACAGCGCATTAATGGGCTGCAAAAAAGACAAACAGTCCTTGATTTTAGGGTTGGCAGCACTGTACCCGAATTGCATTGGCCCAAATTGGTACTTCAAGTGAGAGAATATACTATAAAAAGGCACTTTAACCTAGAAAGGGTACCATCCTCCACTGACCCATAGTACACCTTCCAGCCTCCGCCCATTCCCTAGGTCAGAGTAGACTTTTCCATTCCTTCCATCTTCGTACTTCATCTTCCCCAACTCCATTTCCTCCATTTTTAGTGCTGAAACTCCATTTCTGAAGCTGGAATCACAGGATCTGCAGTACAGATCTTCATCTGCACAGCATAGAGACTCTGGAGCAGATCTGTAGCATCTGAAGCTTACTTTGGGCTTCATTTTAGTTGTATTTTCTGCATTTCTCTGTATACTCTGTTTTAGTGCTATTTCTGTGCCGATGGCTTCATTTATGATAACTAAGTTCTATTTTGTTATGTTTAAGCTCATTATGAGCTAAACTTTTTTATAGTCAAGACTATGGTGATGTAATTATGATATGTTGATGTCTAAATGTGATTAATGCTTGATGCTTCATTAATTTGGGTGAGTTAATGTTATAAATCCTTTTTGAACTTGATCACTTCATTTAGGGTAGCGTGCTTCTATTTTTGGAATGAAATTGAAGTGCTGATTTCGCAAATTAATATAGTTTGAAGGGTAATAGGCATATTATCCTTTCCTAGTGAACGATAGGAATATGAAGCTAGGGCTATAGTGTGATTGGACAACAACGAATTTTTACGCTCACTTTTTACTGTTTTACTGCTCCTCAACCTTTATTTTAACTGTTGCACAACAATGAATTTTTACCATGCTTTTATTTTTACTTTTTGCTCATTAATTCAAGTACTAGCACGTAGAGTTAGTTGTTAAATCTCAATCCTCGCGGGAATGATCTTTCTTATCACTTTATTACTTGTTAGACTGTGTGTACTTGCACACGTTTTTGCACAACAAGTTTTTGGCGCCGTTGCCGGGGATTGTTTGATTTAATTCCTAAGTCTTAGTTAGTACTTGTTTTTGTGAGTTTTTGCTTCTGACCTTTGTGTTGTGAATTTCAATTTGGAGAAACTTGTATGCACAGACATCAAGAGCCTGAATATCCATTAAATCTTGAGATTGAAAGAACAGCAAGGAGGTTAAGAAGAGAGGCTTGAGAAAGACTTGAAGTAGAAAGAGCAGTTCAAATGGCAGAACCAGAAGGGGAAATACCACCAATTGTAGAACCCATTCCTGTGATTCAAGTAGATCCTAAAGGACGTGCAATTGTGGTGCATGCTCCCAACAACATTGAAATGGCTAATGACAAGGAGAGGCCAATGGGGGATTATGCTGTGTTTGATCCCACCACTATGGATACTGGCATTGTGACGCCTGCCATCAATGCTGCTCACTTTGAATTTAAACCTATGATGTTTCACATGTTACAAACAGTGGGGCAATTTGCTGGTGGAGCAACTGAAGACCCTCACTTGCACCTGAGACAATATCTAGATGTGTGCAGTAATTTTAAGATGCCAGGGGTATTTGAGGATGCTTTCAGGCTAAGGCTATTTCCTTACTCATTAAAGGATAGAGCCGAAGCTTGGTTGAATGCTCTGGAGCCCAATTCTGTGGATAGTTGGAACAAAATGGCTGAGAAGTTCTTAGTCAAATATTTCCCTCCTGTCAAGAATGCTAGAATGAGGAATGATATCACATCTTTCAGGCAACAAGAAGATGAATCCTTATATGAAGCCTAGGAGAGATTCAAGAAAGTGCTCAGAAAGTGTCTACATCATGGCATTCCTTTTGCCATCCAACTGGAGACATTCTACAATGGTCTAGTTCCTCAATCTAGGCTATTGTTGGATGCTTCTGCAGGAGGTGCTATTCTGAATCATTCCTACAATGAGGCCTATGATCTGGTTGAAACAATTGCTGCTAATAGTTATCAATGGCCTACTGCCAGAGTCAGTGCTGCTAAGAAAGTTGCTGGAATGCATGAAGTGTCAGAGGTGACAGCATTGTATGCACAAGTAGCTTCCCTTACTAATATGCTCAAAGGTTTATGTGCTGCTCCCACAACACCTACTACTGCTGTTGCTGCTGCTTTTGCATCTGCAGAAAAATCTGGTGTGCCTAATTGTGTGTATTGCAATGGAGGACATTTGTTTGAGGAATGCCCAAGGAACCTTGTTTCTGTTAACTACATAGGAAATTTCAACAAGAACAATAACCCCTATTCCAACACATACAATCCTGGGTGGAGGAGCCATCCAAATTTCTCATGGAGAGATAAGGGAGATGCTGTTGCAGCACCTGCTCAAGCTAAACCTGCTACACCATCAGGATTTCCTGAAAAACCTACTCTCAAGCCCAATGCTGACAACTCTTTGGCTGAGGCACTCAAAGCATTCATGAATGAAACTAAAGCCCAGTACCAAAGCCAAGGAGCTGCCATAAAAAATCTAGAGAACCAAATTGGTCAAATTGCAACTGCAATTTCAGCTAGACCAAGTGGAACTTTGCCAAGCACTACTGAGCTTGCAAATCCACCTGGTAATGAGCAAGTTAAGGCCATCACACTCAAAAGTGGTAAGGAAAATGCTGCCTTGCCCAAGACTATTGATGTAGGTGCTGTTCCTAGTGCTGCCAACACTGCTGCAGAACCTATTGAAGTAGATTCTGTTGCTACAGCAGATGCTGCTACTCCAGCAGTAAATGCTCCTCAAAAGTTTGTTCGTGAGAGACCTACTCCTCCTTTTCCTCAAAGGTTGAAGAAAGCCAATCAAGATAAACAATTTGGGAAATTCATGGAGATTCTCAAGCAACTCCACATCAACATTCCATTGGTTGATGCATCGCAACAAATGCCAAACTACACTAAGTTCATTAAAGATGTTCTAGCCAAAAGAAAAAGACTTGGTGAGTTTGAAATTGTGGCCATGACTCAAGAAACTAGTATGCTGCTACAGAGTAAGGTTCCCCAGAAATTGAAAGATTCAGGTAGTTTTACAATTCCTTGTTCCATTGGAGGAAATTACTGTGGTAGAATTTTGTTTGATTTTGGTGCGAACATCAACTTGATGCCCAAATATATTTTTCAAAAGCTTGGTATTGGTGAAGCAAGACCTACCACAGTAACTCTTTCATTGGCTGATAGATCAACTGTTTATCCCGAATGTAAAATTGAAGATATTTTAATTAAAGTTGATAAATTTGTATTTCCTGTGGATTTTATAGTACTTGATTTTGAGGCTGACAAGGATGTACCAATTATCCTTGGAAGACCATTTTTGGCTATAGGTAGGACCTTGATTGATGTTCACAAAGGGGAGCTAACTATGAGAGTCAATGACCAGGAAGTTACATTCAATGTGCTCAATGCTATGAAATATTCAGAAGACAGCACAAGCAATGCAGAGTGCAACTTTGTTTCTAATATTGATAGCTTGGTGCAGAGACAGTTGCTACAACAGCATGATGTGTTGAAACAAGAGTCTGTGCATTTGAAGTTGAAAGATTTAAAGAAGGAGGGGTTGGCAGAGCTCAATGTAGAAAAGCAAGAAGTTCAAAGATGGACCAAAAGGTATGAATCTTTGGAGCTTACCTCTGAAAGCTTCAAAGATAACATACCTTCCATTGAGAAACCACCTAAGCTTGAATTGAAGCAGCTCCCTCCCCATTTGAAGTATGCTTATTTGGGGAGTGAAGATACTCTCCCTGTGATTATTGTTGCTGAGCTAAGTGCTACCCAAGAAGAGGAATTGTTTGGTATTTTGAGAAAGCGCAAGAAAGCCATCGGTTGGCAAATCTCTGACATTAAAGGGTTGAGTCCCACTTTGTGCATGCATAGAATCTGTTTGGAGGAAAACTCCAAGAATAACATTGAGGCACAGAGGAGATTAAACCCAATAATGAAGGAGGTTGTCAGAAAAGAAATTATCAAATGGCTTGATGCTGGTATCATCTATTCTGTTGCTGACAGCACTTGGGTTAGCCCAGTTCAGTGTGTTCCAAAAAGAGGAGGAGCCACTGTAGTTCAGAATGAAAAGAATGAATTGATCCCTACTAGAACTGTCACTGGTTGGAGAATTTGTATGGACTACAGGAAACTCAACAAAGCCACCAAGAAAGATCATTTTCTCTCCCTTTCATTGATCAAATACTAGACAGACTTGCAGGGAAGGAAATTTACTATTTTCTTGATGGCTACTCAGGTTACAATCAGATTACTATTACCCTAGAGGATCAAGAGAAGACCACATTCACTTGTCCTTATGGCACCATTGCCTTTAGAAGGATGCCATTTGGATTATGCAATGCTCCTGCTACATTTCAAAGGTGAATGATGGCCATCTTTTATGAATTCATTGAAAAATATATGGAGGTATTCGTGGATGATTTTTCCGTCTTTGGAGAGAACTTTCCATCATGTTTATTGAATCTGGAAGATATTTTGAGAAGATGTGAAGAAAAAATTTGGTCCTCAATTGGGAGAAATGTCATTTCACGGTTCAAGAAGGTATTGTCTTGGGGCACAAGATCTCTAAGAAGGGAATTGAGGTAGATAAAGCTAAAGTTGAAGTGATTGAGAAGCTACCACCACCCACATCAGTTAAAGGAATCAGAAGTTTCGTTGGGCATGCTGGATTCTATAGAAGATTCAACAAAGATTTCTCAAAAATCTCTAAGCCACTGTGTATGCTACTGTAGCATGACACTGTCTTTGAACTTGATGACAAATGTATGGCAGCATTCAATACACTCAAGGAAGCACTGGTGACAGCACCTGTTATTGTTGTACCAGATTGGAGTAAACCCTTTGAACTAATGTGTGATGCTAGTGACTATGCTATAGGAGCTGTACTAGGCCAGAGGTAGAGCAAACTATTTAATTCAATACACTATGCTAGCAAAACTCTTGTAGATGCTCAATTGAATTACCCAACTACTGAAAAAGAGTTGCTAGCAGTAGTATTTACCTTTGACAAGTTCAGATCCTATCTTGTAGGAGCTAAGCTGGCGGTGTACACTGACCATTCTGCTATCAAATACCTCATTGCTATGAAGGACGCAAAACCAAGGTTGATTAGATTGGTGCTACTGCTGCAAGAGTTTGATCTTGAAATCAGAGACAAGAAGGGATTTGAGAATCAAGTGGTTGATCATTTATCAAGAATTCCTGATGTTAATCCTCTCTCTTTTGACTCTGAAATCAAAGAACAGTTTCCTGATGAACTATTGCTAGCCATAACAGCATTTGTCAATGCTACAAATTCTGCAACAGAGATGCCCTGGTATGCTGACTATGTGAATTACTTGGTTAGCAATGTGATACCTGAGGATTTTAATTCACAACAGAGAAAGAGGTTCTTTCATCAAGCCAAGCAGTATTTCTGGGATGAACCTTTTCTCTACAAGAAGTTTCCTGATCAATTGCTTAGAAGATGTGCTGCCAATAAAGAAATAACTGATATTCTGTAGCACTGTTATTCTTCACCTTGTGGAGGACACTTTGGAGGTGCTAGAACTGCTGCTAAGGTTCTTCAAACAGGTTATTTCTGGCCCTCTATTTTCAAAGATGCACATGATTTTGCTAAGAATTGTGATTGATGCCAAAGAGTTGGAAACATTTCAAACAGACATGAAATGCCTTTAAACAATATTTTAGAAATCGAATTGTTTGATGTTTGGGGCATTGATTTTATGGGACCATTCCCACCTTTTTTTGGCAATCTATACATTCTGGTAGCAGTTGATTATGTGTTTAACTGGATTTAAGCAGTTGCTCTTCCCACTAATGATGCTAAGGTGGTGCTTAAGTTTCTTCAAAAGAACATTTTTACAAGGTTTGACACACCTATCATTAGTGATGAAGGCACTCATTTTTGTAACAAATGGATGGATGGCATGCTAGCTAAATATGGAGTGAAACATAAGGTTGCAACAGCATACCATCCACAAACAAGTGGTCAAGCTGAACTATTGATAACTCTTAATTATAAGAGTTATTTATACTTTAATAGCTTAAATTATTGTTTGTTCAAGAGTAATTATTTTAATTAATTAATTAAAATCAATGAGTTGAGGTTAGTTGTGGAAAAATTCTGGTTAAATCTTAATGGGGACTTTGGTGCTTTAATGTATGTTTTAGTGTGGTGCAGTTTTCAGGTGCTACTGCATCAGTTCGAATTTTGCTACACTAGATGAGAGAGAAAATGTTGAAAAGGGATTTTGTGCTTAAGGCAGCGTGTCAGCCATATTTCAGGGTTGGGACCACCTATTTTTGTGTGTATATTCCTTTTATTAAGGACACATGTCCTTTTAGGCACACTAGAAGACAAAAAATGACGGTTTTAGGGTTTTTCTTGGTCCCCACAACCCTAGCACTATAAAAGAGAGCTATTTCTCTTCCTTTTGGAGGCTGGGCTGAAGAGAGAACAGTGAGACATCACTCTCCTTGCTGCCATTTTCGTTTTTACCAAGCTTATACACTAAAAAAGGAAATTATGCACAATCAGTGCTGGGAACAGTGCTGCAGCACTGCTGAAGCTGTTATTCTTGGAGTAGTGCGAATTTGGGGCTTATTCTTCTTCTTTGCTATGGCATTTGGAGCTTAGAGAGTATATTCCTCTAATTTCACTTCATCTCTTTTGTAATTTCAGTAGTATGGAACTAGATCTAGCATCTATGCTTTTCTTTATGTATTTGTTGCTCACCATGAGCTAAACCTTTTGTGGTTGGAATGCTATTAACTATGTAATGGATTTCTAATGGTTTTAATGTGAAGTTGATGTTTAGTATCTTTAATCCTTGTGTGTTATTATTTCCAAATTTGTTTTAGGAATGGCCAACTAAAATAAATACTTGTTTATGAATATTGAAAGAGTTTGTAAACTTACTTCAAGGATTAATATGAATAGTAATTATTAAAGGACACTTTAATAATTCTTGTTTAAACCTAGACATAGGAGAACAAAATTCATAGGGTGAAATGTGGGTGTTTAACAGCCAAGGGTGAACTTAATTAGAGCTTAGACATAAGTGCTTTTAATGAAAGCCTTTAGAAAAGTGACCGAAAGGCACGTACTGATGCTACAGCATCAAATTTAACATTAAACCATTATTTAGAAGTTGCATAGTGAAAGGCATTCCAACTTGTTCCTAATCTGAAATTCCACCAATCCTTTACTTATTTACTGTTGATTATAATGATGGTTACAAAAACCTGTTTTGTTTTATTTTTATTCACTAATTTGTTAGCCAAATTAAGCATATATTAAACGTCAATCCTCGTGGGTTATCACTTTACTACTTGTTGGACTGTGTATACTTGCACATTAATTTCCACAACAAGTTTTTGGCGCCGTTGCCGAGGATTGAATAGTTTAATTGATTGTTTAATTAGTTAGCAAGTTAGTGATTTTTGTTATCTTACTTTGGTGTTCTGTTTCTGTGCTACAACATTCTGTTACTACAGCATCCTGGTGCTACAGCATATGCACAGGCATTGTTCACCAGAATTTGAGTTGCATCCCGAAATAGAAAGGCTGTTTTGAAGGTTGCGTAGGGTTCAAAGCAATCAAGGGTTCATTAAATTGGGCAGAGCTGCTGCCATGGCTTCTCAACATGGATATATACAAGGGATTGGACCACGTACTGATTGGTCTGGATCTGAGTATACAGGAACTGAACATGGTACCCCTGGTGAGGCATTTCATAGGCAACAACTCATTAACCAAACAGTCATAGGCATGGCTAATGATAGGGACAGGCCTATGAGGGAATATTGTGTTTTTGACCCTCAAACTTTGCAAACTAGCATAGTAAGGCCTGAACTTGCCACAACTCATTTTGGATTTAAGCCTATGATGTTTCAAATGCTTCAAACAATTGGGAAATTTGGTGGAGGACCCACGGAGGACCCACATTTGCATTTAAAACAATTTGTAGAAGTTTGTAGTAATTTCATACTTCCTGGTGTTTCTGATGATGCTTTTAAACTTAAGCTTTTCCCATATTCCTTGAAGGATAGAGCTAAGGTTTGGTTAAATTCCTTAGAACCTAACTCTATCACTACTTGGAATGAAATGGCAGAAAAATTTATGACAAACTACTTTCCACCTATCAAAAATGCCAGAATGAGGACTGAAATTACATCTTTTAGACAAACTGAATTTGAATGATTGTTTGAAGCATGGGAAAGATTTAAAGAGTTGCTTAGGAAATGCCCTCACCATGGATTACCTGTTGTTGTTCGAATGGAAACTTTTTACAATGGGCTGGAACCTCAAACTAGACTCATGCTTGATGCCTCATTCGGTGGAATGTTGCTCAACGGTTCTTACAATGATGCCTACAATCTAATAGAGACTATTGCTGCAAATAGCTACCAATGGCCCACAGCTAGGGTCAGTGCTCAAAAGAAGGTAGTTGGAATGCATGAAGTTAGTGAAGTTACAGCTCTATCTGCTCAAGTGGCATCCCTTACCAACATGTTCAAGAATCTCAGCACAGCCAGTGATACAGTACCTACTGCTGCACAGGAAGCTACAACATCAGCAATTGAGCAAGCCCTTCTAGGGACAACTAGTTGTGTATATTGTGGAGGAGGTCACTTGTATGAAGAATGCCCGGCCAACCCTATTTCAGTCAACTATGTGGGGTACAACAAGAATAATAATCCATATTCAAATACCAACAATCCTGGGTGGAAAAATCATCCAAATTTCCAATGGAGCAACAATGCTAGAACAACTACTGCTGCAGCACCTACTCCAGCACCAGCAACTCCACCGGGATTTCCTGCTCAACCCAAGCAAGCAGCACCAGCAATTGATAACTCTATGGAAGCAATGCTTAAGGCTTTCATGAATGAAACCAAGACTCAGTATCAAACTCAAGGGGCTGCTATCAAGAAGTTGGAGAATCAAATTGGTCAAATAGCTACCGCTCTTACCCAAAGACCTAGTGGGTCATTGCCATCCACTACTGAACCTTCATCTTCAAATGGTCAAGAGACTTGCAAAGCTATATCTTTGAGGAGTGGGAAGAATTTGAATGAGCCATCAGCTGATACAAGTGATGGTACTAAAAGAAAAGAAAAAAATGAAAAAAAATGAAAAAAAGAAGAAAACAGGTGCTGTCACATCTGATGTTGCAGCATCTGACACTGTCACAACTGATGCTACAACATCTGTTACTGCACCTGTACCATCACCTGAGCTTGTTCAAGATGTGCCAGCTCCACCCTTTCCTCAAAAGCTCAAGAAGGCTCATCAAGACAAGCAATTTGGTAAATTTCTAGAGGTGCTGAAACAACTTCACATCAATGTTCCTTTGATTGAGGCACTTCAACAAATGCCTAATTATGCAAACTTTATGAAAGATGTGCTAACCAAAAGGAGTAGGTTAGGAGAATTTGAAATAGTGGCTATAACAGAGGAGTGTAGTATGATTATGCAAAGCAAGCTTCCAAGCAAGTTGAAGGATCCCGGCAGTTTCACTATTCCTTGTTCTATTGGGGATTCCAATACTGGCAGAGCTCTATCTGATTTTGGTGCAAGCATCAATTTGATGCCCAAATCTGTTTTCACTCAGCTTGGTATAGGAGTTGCTAGACCTACTACTGTCACTCTTCAGCTTGCAGATAGGTCCATTTCCTATCCTAAGGGGATCATTGAAGATGTTCTGATAAAGGTAGACAAGTTTGTGTTTCCTGCTGACTTTGTAATTCTTGATTTTGGTGCAGACAAAGAGGTACCTATTATTCTTGGAAGACCTTTCTTAGCTACTGGGAAGACTCTAATTGATGTGCAGAAGGGAGAATTGACTATGAGAGTCAATGACCAAGAAATAAAATTCAATGTGATGAAAGCTCTTAAGTTTCCTGATCAAGGAACTGAGGAGTGCTCTTTTGTTGTCTCCCTTGATTCTGTGGTTCAAAAACACTTTCACAAGCATAGTGACTATCTGGTTAAGGCTCTTGCTGAAGTTGATAGAGAAGAGCTTGTGGAAGAAGGTGTGTTACAAGATGAGGTTGCTGTTAAAGAGATATAGGCAAGAAAATATGAGTCATTGGAGCTGGGAGACTCAAACCTCAAGAGAAATGTCCTATCAATTGAAATCCCTCCTTCACTTGAACTTAAAGAGTTGCCCAAGCACTTGATGTATGCCTATTTAGGGGAAAATGATGCCCTTCCAGTGATCATAGCTTCGGGCTTATCCCAAAGTCAAGAGCATGATCTCATTACTACCTTAAAGAGGCATAAGAAGGCTATTGGGTGGCAGTTGTCTGATATTAAGGGGATTAATCCTACCAATTGCATGCATAGAATCATTCTTGATGATAACTCAAAGAATAGTATTGAAGGGCAGAGGAGGCTAAATCCTATCATGAAGGAGGTTGTGAAGAAAGAAATAATCAAGTGGCTTGATGCTGGTATTGTCTACCCCATATCTGATAGTGCTTGGATTAGTCCTGTGCAGTGTGTTCCAAAGAAAGAGGGTGTGATTGTGGTAGCAAACGAGAAAAATGAATTGATTCCCACAAGAACTGTAACTGGTTGGAGGATTTGTATGGATTATAGGAAGCTCAACAAGGCTACAAAGAAGGACCATTTTCCCTTACCATTCATTGACCAAATGCTTGATAGATTAGCTGGTAAGGAGTTCTATTGCTTTTTGGATGGATACTCTAGTTATAATCAAATTGCTATAGTGCCTGAAGATCAGCAAAAGACTATTTTTACATGCCCCTATGGTACCTTTTCCTTTAGGAGGATGCCATTTGGGCTATGTAATGCACCAGCTACATTTCAAAGATGTATGATGTCAATCTTCTCTGAATTCATTGAAAAGTCTATGGAAGTGTTTATGGATGATTTCTTTGTGTTTGGGGAAACATTTCAACTGTGCCTTGATAACTTGGAAGAGATTCTAGATAGATGTGAAGAAACCAATTTGGTATTGAATTGGGAGAAATGTCATTTCATGGTCCAAGAGGGTATTGTGTTGGGTTATAGGATCTCAAAGAAAGGTATTGAAGTTGATAAAGCCAAAGTTGAGGTAATTGAGAAGATGCCTCCTCCAACCAGTGTGAAGGGTGTTAGAAGTTTTCTAGGTCATGCAGGCTTCTATAGGAGGTTCATCAAGGACTTCTCTAAGATTTCAAAGCCAATGTGTCAATTGCTACAACATGACACTCCTTTTGTCTTCGATGAACCTTGTCAAGAGGCATTTCAAAAGTTGAAGAAAGCACTGGTGACTGCACTTGTGATTGTGACACCAGATTGGAGCAAACCATTTGAGCTCATGTGTGATGCTAGTGACTTTGCCATAGGAGCCGTCCTAGGCCAAAGGTATGACAAAATCTTTCATTCTATTTATTATGCTAGCAAAACACTTGTAGATGCTCAATTGAATTACACTACTACTGAAAAAGAATTATTAGCTGTGGTTTTTGCATTTGACAAATTTAGATCATACTTAGTTGGCACAAAAGTTATTGTTTTCATTGATCATTCTGCCATTAAGTATTTGATTGCAAAGAAAGATGCAAAACCTAGGCTAATAAGATGGGTTCTCCTCCTCCAAGAAATTGATCTTGAAATCCGTGATAAAAAGGGGGTGGAGAACCAAGTTGCTGACCATTTGTCTAGATTGGAAAGTGATAGTGCATGTAATTATAGTGGAGAAATCAAAGAGAGCTTTCCTGATGAACAATTACTAACAGTGAAATTTCTGGGATGAACCATTTTTGTACAAAAAGTGTCCTGACCAGTTGCTTAGAAGATGTTTGGCTGAAGAAGAAGCACATCAGGTGCTGCAGCACTGTCATGCTGCACCATATGGAGGTCACTTTGGAGGAATGAGAACTGCAGCTAAGGTGCTACAATCTGGTTACTATTGGTCTGCTTTATTCAAGGATGCTCATGAGTTTGTGAAGAAGTGTGACAATTGTCAAAGGACAGGGAATATCTCTAACAAGCATGAAATGCCACTAACCAACATTTTAGAGGTTGAACTCTTTGTTGTTTGGGGAATGGATTTCATGGGACCTTTTCCCCTTCTTTTAGCAATTTGTACATACTTGTAGCTGTGGATTACGTGTCCAAATGGGTTGAAGCAGTTGCTTTGCCCAATAATGATGCAAAGTCTGTCAGCAAGTTCTTGCAAAGAAACATTTTCACAAGGTTTGGCACTCCTAGGGCCATTATCAGTGATGAAGGTTCTCATTTTTGTAACAATCTTATTGAGAATCTCTTGGTCAAATATGGAGTGAAGCACAAGATTGCAACTACTTACCACCCTCAAACAAGTGGTCAAGTAGAGTTGTCAAATAGAGAAATAAAAAGAGTGCTTGAGAAGATGGTAGGACCTACAAGAAAGGATTAGGCTAATCATCTTGATGATGCTTTATGGGCTTATAGAACTGCATTCAAAACACCTTTGGGAATGTCTCCATTCAGAATTGTATATGGCAAAGCTTGCCACCTGCCCTTGAAGTTGCAACATAAGTCATTTTGGGCAATCAAAAAGCTCAACTTTATCTATGAGAAAGCAGGGGCAGCTAGGCTTTTGCAATTGAATGAATTGGAGGAAATGAGACAATTTGCTTATGAGAGTGCAGAGTTGTATAAGGCCAAGACTAAGGCCTGGCATGACAAGAAGATTCAAAGGAGAGAGCTAACAGAAGGGGGACAAGTTCTTTTGTTCAATTCAAGATTAAAGTTGTTCCCAGGAAAGCTCAAATCTAGGTGGTCAGGGCCTTTCAAGTTGGTGAAGTTGTATTCCCATGGAGCTGTGGAACTGTTTGATGAAGCCACTAACTCCACTTTCAAGGTCAATGGTCAGAGGGTAAAGCAATATTATGGAGAGCCTGTGGTGAGGGACTGAGTCACCAGTGAGTTTCAAGATCTCTAACACAAAGCTTAGTTTGGCTGAGAACTCTTAAACCTACGCTACTGGGAGGCAGCCCAGAGTTTTATCTAATTTTATTATTTCTTTGTTTTTATTTTCCATTTTGTAGCTGTGTTGATCTAGTTTGGTGATCGGTGATCAATTGTTGATGCGACAACATCTTGTGCTATAGCATCTATTTCAGCACGGGTGTTGCAACACTTGATTCTCAGGGAAATGCTGTAACATCTGCTGCTGCATCAAAAAGGAAGTTTGTGACAAGAACTATGGCTAGAGCCAATCCAGGAGTGCACCTCCCTGCTATTGAGGAACCTGATGATTGGGTCCCTCCACCTCCACCTGTGGATGATGTTGAAAAAGAACAAGTTCAAGAAGCTATCTTGGAAAAAGTTGATGCTGCAGCACCTGAGAGCAGCACCAAGGATGATGTCAATGAGCCTCTAAAGAAGAAGACAAAGGTCTATCAAAGCAAAAAAAAGGGAGGATTTGTTTGAGAAAGCTCAAGGCTGAAGTTCGGGGTTATTCCTAACTAAACCTCACTTGTTTTTGTTTCCTTGTTTAATATTTTGTTTTTGTTTTTGTTGCAGCATCTGGCAGCAGTGTAATTTATGTTGGTGTTGTCTTGTTGTTGTTGTTGTTGTTGTCATGTCCTCTCCTTAGGTTGATGCATGTTGCAGTGGGGACACTGCATGGCCTTAGGTTGGGGGGAGAGTCTTTATGTTTTATTATTGTTAAGTTGTTTTTGTCTAGGCATCTCAAGTTGTATGTTTGTTTTAAAAAAAATAGAAAAAGAAAAAAAAGTGTTCTAGATGGGCTAAGCTTAATGATGATAATGTGCATGTGAGTGATTAAACAGTGCTTGAATGATTGACTGTGTTGCTTACTGCTTCCACACCTTTACTCTAGGCTTAGGTAGGAGCTTAGTGAGCTAAAAATGATCTGATGCTGAGTTAGTCTTGGTTAACTTAGGATTTTGCCAAGTTTCTACTAAAAACCTAGGGTAGCATATGAAACTAAGTTTGGGGGTGAATCCGTTGTATTGAGGCTAAACATAAGATAATAGTAGGTCAATGCACTAGGCAAGAAGCTTATTTAAAAAAAAAAAGAAGAAAAAAAAAGAAAAAAAAAGAAGAAGAAGAAAAAGAAAAAGAAAAATGAAAAGAAAAAATAGAGTTGCAACTAGAAAGAAAAGAGGGAAATAAGCCGCTTTTTCTTGCCAACTAGGGAGGCTGCTCTGTGGTGACACATTGTAGTTTCAGTCGAAAGGAAGAATTTGTGGTTAGGTTGGTCATGAAGTAGGGAGGCCAATTTGTGGGTGACACACTTTGGTTTCAGTCGCAATAAGTGGCCAACCTGTGAGAAAAGTGAGGATTAAATAAGGGCTAGTGCATTGACAATACGATCTAAATTGTTCAAAAAAGCGCTCTATTGTGCTTGGAAGCCTCCATCTCTGTACTTGAATTATTAGACTACCCTTCTTTTGGAAAAATCCTTGGCATAACCAAAAGAAGACCATTCTTCCCAAAGGTAGGCGAAATTTTGAAATTTGCTAAGAGTTGAACTGAGCTTAGTAGTCACACACTCACAATTGAGCAGTTGGATTGAGTCATTTTCTGAAAGTAAAGGGCATTTAGAGCATGTTTAAAAAAAAATTGGTATGAATCAGTTGTGCAACTTGAGCATGCCTTTGTGTCTTTGTTCTTGTTGCTTTGTCAAGTGTCATTGCATGAGGACAAGCAACAATTTAAGTTTGGGGGTGTGATAACTCTTAATTATAAGAGTTATTTATACTTTAATAGCTTAAATTATTGTTTGTTCAAGAGTAATTATTTTAATTAATTAATTAAAATCAATGAGTTGAGGTTAGTTGTGGAAAAATTCTGGTTAAATCTTAATGGGGACTTTGGTGCTTTAATGTATGTTTTAGTGTGGTGCAGTTTTCAGGTGCTACTGCATCAGTTCGAATTTTGCTACACTAGATGAGAGAGAAAATGTTGAAAAGGGATTTTGTGCTTAAGGCAGCGTGTCAGCCATATTTCAGGGTTGGGACCACCTATTTTTGTGTGTATATTCCTTTTATTAAGGACACATGTCCTTTTAGGCACACTAGAAGACAAAGGATGATGCTTTTAGGGTTTTTCTTGGTCCCCACAACCCTAGCACTATAAAAGAGAGCTATATCTCTTCCTTTTGGAGGCTGGGCTAAATAAAGAACAGTGAGACATCACTCTCCTTGCTGCCATTTTCGTTTTTACCAAGCTTATACACTAAAAAAGGAAATTCTGCACAATTAGTGCTGGGAACAGTGCTGCAGTACTGCTGAAGCTGTTATTCTTGGAGTAGTGAGAATTTGGGGCTTATTCTTCTTCTTTGCTATGGCATTTGGAGCTTAGAGAGTATATTCCTCCAATTTCGCTTCATCTCTTTTGTAATTTCAGTAGTAGGGAACTAGATCTAGCATTTACGCTTTTCTTTATGTATTTGTTGCTCACCATGAGCTAAACCTTTTGCTTTTGGAATGCTAGTAACTATGTAATGGATTTCTAATGGTTTTAATGTGAAGTTGATGTTTAGTATCTTTAATCCTTGTGTGTTAATATTTCCAAATTTGTTTTAGGAATGGCCAACTAAAATAAATACTTGTTTATGAATATTGAAAGAGTTTGTAAACTTACTTCAAGGATTAATATGAATCATAATCATAATCATAAGTAATTACAATCATAAGATTGTACAAATAAGCATCCACCTCAATCCAATAAGAAAAAGCCACGCAATTCCTTATAAAAATACGTGGCAGTCCACGTGTACAGGCTAATAAAAATCACGCCACCAATGGACGACCCACATTATAACGATCAAAAGTAGAACAATCAGATGGTTGATATCTGATATTCTTTCAAGCCAAATCTCTTACAATCATAGGCGAACGTTCAGAGTCAGTAATTAAAGGACATACACAACATCTCCATCTTGATTAACAACTCATACAGTTTGTTATCATACGAATCATACAAAACCAGCATTACCTGATACAAGTAAACTCAGAATGAATTTGCCTGATCACTTTTTTTATGATTTTCTTTTGCTCTATCAACATGTCCATCTTGATTCCTTTCAAACAGCTCATCCTACACAAGTATTCCATAAATTTGTTAATTGAAATCATGTATATCAAATAGCCCCTGGAAAGGTTTACTAATATTTTATTTTCGTTGTTTCAGGAAGCAGCCTATGTTGTGATGGCACATATCACAAACATACTTTCAAATAACGCGTAACATTCAACATCACATACTATTGTTAATGCTATACCAGTTTGTATTTATAATGTTTGTTAGCATAACCGAGTCTGTGCGATTTATTTCTAGGTTTGGAGTAGATGTGAAAGTCTAGGATCACACTGGAACATCAGTATTCGCACTTAGAGGAGCTTCTGCTATGCACTTCTACGACCTACATCTACCTGCCCATGATCATCGTCATCCGGTAATTTTCTGTTATGCGTTCCATTTATTCAGTAGTGTTGATCAAAAATGATACTGCATATTATCTATGAAGATGTAGATCAAAAGAACCAGAATTTTAATTAGGATAGTAAAAATGAATAGCAATTATTATAATCCCGTGAAATTATACATTGTTACTATGAGTCCAAATTTTTCTGACATTGTGTTGATCATATCAACACTTTCATAAACCATTTTCTTCAACAGTAGATTTGGATATAACTAAATTAGCATTTTCTGTATCCATTATTTGAAGACCAAAGTTACAACTATGAGACCATGTTTTGATTCATATCAATATTACTATGAATCGTTTCCTTCATAGCATTACGACTATAATTAAATTGGCATTGTGGGTCTTCATTAATTGAAGAACAAAGTTACAACTTTGATTGACAGAGAGATATTTTCAATTTTGAAGAATTGGTTATTGAGATGAACCAACTGTACTGATATGTTATGTGTTATTGTGCATTATGGATCAAATCACATTGTTAGAATTTATGGAAATGAAAGTGGCTCCAATGTTACTAAATACAAGCTATGAAGTTTGTGTTGATCGAATGATCCAGACTATTATTTCTGATAATATTTCATACAAGGTGGCGGATCCCTTTGCACTGACTGGAACTTGGTTTGGGACGTACCTCTTCAAGATAGAGGCTAATAGGAGATACGCAAACAACGGTCGAAATGGGATCACAGTTTCTAGAATATGCATGCACAGGGAAATCATTGATCAATTTGGTCAGTACAGAATTGCTGAAGAGGTAATGTTTGCTAACAATGGTTCACACAATTTAAAAATACGAATTGGCAATTCCAACAATGATGTATAAGATATCAATATCTGACAATGTATAATTCATTGTCGACAGGATTATCAGCCATATCGTGAAGTGATAGCAGGTTCTATACCATCCGAACCAGGTTATCCCCGTGATGGAATGGATATAGCCCCTAACCGGGCAGGCTGTGTTGGGGTTTGGTGTAAGCTTCAGGAAACGCATATATGCACCGTATATGCATTAGGCTTTGATCACGTTGGGTTTGGCAATTTGGAGCTTTAACAAATCGTTGTAATTTACATGCGTACCATACTCAGCTTATGAATTATATCATTGCGGATTTGGCTTTTAAGCCCACGGAAATTACAAATTCTGCTTACTTATGGGTCAAGTTTATTTCGATACTATTTATTTGATCAGAATCAGGCAAAAACAAGCAACCAATACATCCAAAAGTGGTATAGAAAAGGGATCTAGCATTCTACAAACAAATGTTGGTTTAGACATGTTTATCTAAATGTGTACCATCTTGTGTATTCTAAGGAAAATACAAAGTTGTGTATTCTAAGGAATCTACAACAATACTAGGCAAACACATTTTTTTCTAAACGTGTACCAACCTTTTTTGCAAATCAATGAAACTATTTTCTTGTGCAATGTATAATTTGACTCAAAAACTAACTTCATTCTTATAGACTCCAATGCATTATAAATACAAACTGAATTGATTATGATATGTGGCATTTAGATTTGAGGTAGTTTTTTAATCTTGGCATCAGACAAGATTAAAGTTAAATATTACACAACGGACATTGGTGAAACAACATATTAAAAGGGCGAGATGAATATTGGAGGAGAATACTATCTAGAATCAGCATTTAAAAATGAATATTGGAGGAGACAATATGACATCACCTAGGGGCGAAATTTAGGGATCTGATTTCATTTCCAGACTTTAATGCTTTGAATTGGAATAGGCATTTTTAGGTTGGCAATAGCTGATTATAGGATTAGCATTCAAACTATCAAAGACAACATTTTAGGAAATTCTTAATTTGATTCACGAATTTATTATAACCATTCCTGATTTTTAGGGCTTCAACTAAGCAAATTTCCAACGCCTTATGCCAAGCCACACACAAAGTGATATAAATTTCGAATTCATAATAAACAAGTTCTAAACCCTACAACCTAATACCTGGTCGTTTCCTCCTTCAGTGTAAGTGCAGGTTCAGAAGTAACTGACATGGCCGCCTTCAGGAAGACTGCAACTGTTGCACAGACGAAGATCCATCCCGTGTCAGATTTGGCGCTAGAGAAAGAGCACTGCGCCATTGTTCTTAGAGTTCGTAGAAAATGGGACGTCTACACCAAAAGAGGTTGGGATAAGCCTGTTGCAGTAGAGTTGGTTTTAGTCGACAAAGAGGTACCACTTCTTCATTACACTACTAGAGCTGTTTTACAAGAAAACATTGGATTTTATACTATATCAAGAAGTATGCAAAAGCAAGCTACATAATTCTGTTGAACTACCTATCATGTTCTCAAATAAAGAAGTTATACTGTTTTGGCATACTGTTATTGATAATGACCTGTGCGTGATTCTAGGCACTTAGATGTTTAGTTATACCCAAATCAACGAACTGAACGAAGTCTGATTTGTGCATTATAATTCAAGTTTAGTGCAACTGTGGAATTATAGGTTTTTCATAAACATCTGTTTGTGAATGAGGTATTAAGATCTCTATGCAACTATGATCATGAAATTATATGTCAGAATCAATTAAGATTATCAAAAACAATAAATCAATGAACCAATATGGAAGAAATTTGCTAATTATTTCAAAAAAAAAAGGATCAATATGATTAGCATCCTCTTGAACTAAGAGTCACTAGGGCTCGACGTACTTGATGACTTATGAGACATAATCCCAAATCGTGTAAACAACTCAAGGAAGAAAATGATCAGCAAATATTAATTTAAGTGGGGGTTTGTGTTAGGGAAACCTACGACGATACTAATTTAAATGTTATCTATAGATATGTTGCTATTAAAAATGCAATTGGTATCTCCTCTATTTACAATTTTATTTATACATAGCTCCTCAATTTCATTTCTTATTGATATGAATCTAACTACTTTATGCTTTTTCTTATTATTTATTTTTTATAACTGTTATTATCAAGAATAACATGTCATGACCAAGTCATTAAATTTGTGTTTACTGCTTCGATGTCTAATGAATCATATATGTCTCCGCAGACAAAAGTTAATTTCAGGTTTTGTGTAACAAATTGACTAATAACATTCTTTAATCTGCTTACAATATCCAGCTTTGAGTCTTCTATTTCGTATATATTTTGCCCACACATGGTAAGATCTGCATAAGCGTTGCTGTTTTAGTTATATATTATGTGGTAAAAGTGAATGGCTTTTTCACATTATCTGGTAAAGGGCACAAAGATACAGGCCCACATCAACAAACCATACATCTACAAACATGGGGATGTCTTAGTGAAGGATCCGTCTATAACATATCGAAGTTCGCTGTGGCGCTTAATTATGGGGAATATCGTGCTGCTCGTAATGAGTATAAGCTTAACATTAAATATCAGACTGTGATCAATCGTGTCTCAATTGATGAGGTAGAAGTGCCGCCCTACCAATTTACCCCTCCAGAGGAGTGTTTCGATAAGGGTTTCAACAAAAAAATTTAATTGGTGAGTCTATTTTTCTTTTTAAAGCCATAAGTTAATGTTAGACTTCCATTCATTTTTTGAAAGCTTAACAACAACATTTTGATATATCCTATTAGATGTTGCTGGATTACTTACTGGGATCGGGCAGGAAACAGAGTTCCAGTCAACCACTGGAAAGAGCACAAGGCTGAGAATTGACCTTGACAACAGAGGCTATTTAATAACTTTGTAATAAAATTTAAATTATAATTCCTATACAGATATTGAAATTTGAAATGTTAAGTGGCTTATTCGTGTTTCAATTAACATGTATTTGAGAGTTTTCAAACAGCTATCGATACAGTGTGACTCTCTTCGGGGAATACACTACTGAGATTAAGACATTCATCTCATCAGGAGGTGCACTAAGAGATGTAGTTGCTGTTTTGTTCTGTAAAGTGGGCACTTGGCTAGGTACTATCTCATTAAAATATCGAACGGATTAAAGAAACAGAAAATTTGCAAGGACATCTAACGTTTAATTTTGATATGAATATGATACCTGTGCCTTTGCATTCGTGTCTTTTAAATGCAGGTGGTACTTCTATTCAAACAACTATGTGGACATCCAGGTTGCTGTTCAACCCAGACATACCAGAGACGGCGGTGACTTTTAAATGCAGGTTGCTGTCCTACCTTTGATGTTATTATAATTTCTATTAGCAACCAGCTTTGATATTATGTATATTGAGGATAATGTTTTTTTCATGACACATTGACAGCATTAGCCAGGCGGTTAAAACAACTCCTTTGACCATCACCCAGACCAATAGGACTAACTGTGCTCAAGAGAGTTTCTTGAACATGGACCAAAAGTATACGCTGGCTGATATCAGAGATATATTGGAGGTAACCTAACCTCATTTACTTTTTGTAAATAGAATTATAGCATATCTGTTTTTAGCCATCGATGTTCGAGGAAATTAAGGCCGAAAAACACGCAACCAAGTTACTTAATACGAATTACCTAATTTGTGTATGTTCACAGGTCAACGAATTTGTATCCACTGCAATTATTAATTCCATTGTCGATGACCTTCCATGGTGGTATTGGGCGTGTCGCCTATGCAACCTAAAGTGTACGCAGGATGAGGATGAACCAAATTTATACTACTGCCCAGGTTGTAACACACATGTTAGGAAAGTGGTGCGGAAGTAAGTTACCCCCCCATTCATCTACACACTTTTAAAAAATCTGGTGGTTAAAACACACCCTTAAGATTTGATTATGTATGTATAGGTTCTTTCTTAAATTGCGGTTAATCGACGAGACGGACTCTATTACTGTCGTTCTTTTCGATAATACTGCATGTATCCTGATTGGGAGACCAGCTGAGGATGTTTATCGAGCATGGAAGGAGGTTTGTATAGCTATTCCATATATAGAAATGAATATGACTTAGAGGGTTTTGCCACTGCCGTTGTTTAGTTTTAAGTTGTTATGTACTTTTATATTTCAACTATTGATCAGGATCCTGGCAAGGTCGATCTCCCATGTGAGGTGGTTGGACTAAAAGGAAGAGAGGCGATATGGAGAATCCAAGCTGAGCAAAAGGATGGTGATAGGTTCCCGCGCTCTTATCGTGTGTGAAATGTTTCTGAAGACATCGAGGTGATTAAGTCCTATAAGGATAAGTGGGCTTCTGAGGTACGTACCATAATTAATAATTGCTTTTAGGCTACGATTGAAGGTACCAACCAAGAGGTACTTCTGATCGAAGATACCCCATCAAGTGGTGTTGTGGCTTTACCAAAGAGTGTTGATGGGGTCTCACAGGTATTTAGTTTAAATTGAAGTTTACATGTAGGGAATTATGAATTCTAATTTAACATTCACAGTCCCTCCTTACAATATGGTATAGAAACCTCATCTTACTTGCGGACCAGTCTTTATAAAATGAAAAAGGTAATTACTCTTATTGTTTTTTGGTTATCTTCTACAGGATTTGATCTGGAAGTTTGATCAGACCTTTTCTGATTCAACTACTGTGGTTGCTTCTACCGAAATGGTGGACATCACCAGAGACACAGACGAGACCCCCTGGCAAAAAGGAAGACTGCGACAGATGCTGCTTCATCATCATCCAAACTTCCAATCAAGAACATTAAGGTGGAGAAGTAGAAAAATAAAGCTGGTGGTATAGAATTGCACAGCGCATGGGTTTTGGATTAAGACTACTTTTCGGGAACTATTTCTGCTTTTGAACTTTAAATTTCGGGTGCATTCTGTAATTCACCCACAGAGATTTCGTTTGAGTTTTTTATAACCATTGAGGCTGGTCATTCACTTTGAATCATCCGATTCAAAGTGACGATTTATATTTCGTATGACTTTGGTATTTGGGAGTTTAGACCAATATTCACAAAACTATGAATTCAAGTTCCATTGACTTTACATGGTCTACCAGAGCAGATTCAATGTTACCAATCTATCCAAATAGTTTTCCATATATGTTTGTTTTTAACGATAATTACAAGGTCAAACACAGGTTCCAGCCAAAAGTATATAAATACTTGCTTCGTACGAGCTGCGAACTTGTTGACAAATATTCTGATTAACCGCTATAAGAGTTTTGGAGAATCTGTAGCTCCAGTTTTGTCTGTGTTTCCTGTGTAAAAATTGGAAAGTATTAGTCCATATTATATGTATCATTAGGCAGTATGCCAATCATCCACCAACTCACTTCAGTTTGGACGTATTGATTCTATTGAATTAGAAACCCAAACTGTGCATGCAAAATCTTCTTTGTGTTGGGAGCTAACATTGGTTTGTTACCTCAAATTTCGTTTAAGAAAGACATACAATGCACAACAAGCAACAAGGCAATACACAACCATGTTATGAAGCAACATGCTTAATAAGGGGATAGAATAATGATGTGATCAAACGAAAATATAAATAGATAAGACTGATGTCACATAATTAGGAGTGTCCTACGACATGATATTGGTGTAACTTAAATTGGAATGGCCATCCGAACTCGCAGCTAAAATCATGTATAGTTACATTCACAAACATGAGAGAGACATAATCTGCTTACATAGCAGATTCAGAGCCAAAATTGTCAGGGACATGATGACACAATGGGAGATATTTTGTATTTTGGAAATAATAAGGTTTAGTACAAATTAGATGCACCCCAAATAGGAAATAATATTTATTAGTTTATTAATTAAGAAGAGTAACAGAATCAAGCCCCTTTAGTACGGATCCCAATTCCCTCAATTCATTTTATCCTCCTGTCATTCTGTCAAACAAATATCACACCTTCAAAATAATCTAATGTTACTGAATTAGCCACGTTTTTAAAAACAATCTACATTCTTTTCCTTACTTTATGACAAGCCTTCTTCTAAATGTTGTTCCTGCAATAATCCCAAGTCTTTCAGTCCTTCAAAAAAAAATCCTATGTCTTCCGTTACTACAACACTTTTGTGGTGTAGTCATATGAATTTTCTTTATTTTTTGGAAACGAAGACCCAGTTGGTTTAATTCCTCCATAAACAATTACTTTTTGCATAAACAATTCTGGGCAATTTGGCAATGCTTTAGAATGCTTCCAGCACACCACCAGATTTCTCACACTTTCTCCTTCTCCCACATTCTGTAATTTTTCTCTTCTATCCTTTTTGAGGGATTAGATATTTTTTGGAAGAAATCATAAACATCTTTAGATGATTTTAATGGTAGCCAGATGTGTTTCACAGAATAACAGGAGGATAAAATGAATGGAGGGAATCCGGATCCCCTTGAGTACTAACAATTATTATTTATCCCATCATAATGCAGCCCACAAATTAAGCTGAATCGTTATGGATATTTAAAGTCAAAATCAATTCAAAAAACAATTGTTCCCTCCCAAACGAAAATTACACTTGCAACACAACCCACTAAGTCACCATTCTTCATCTATATTCTTATTTTTTCTCTCTCTCTCTCTCACTCTCTATCACTTGCAGCTGATTGTAACGCCCTAAAATTTAATCAAATTACTTCGAAGTTGGATTTCCGTAGGATAATTGGAAGAATTGAAATTATGGGCGTAGTAGCAATGTTAAAAATGAGTTAGATGATAATCACGTGTTGTGGGCCAGTTAAAAATAGCATTGGGCTTAGCACCGCGAGTGCGCAGTGCTCACGCAACCCTAGCAGCGTGTCCAATGCGCAGCTTGTGCAGGAAGGCGCTTGTGCGCCACTCCTCCTTATAAATATAGCGCAAATATGCGCTAGGGCTGGTCTTTTGCGCAGCTGCCCTCTTTTCCCTTCTTCTCCTTCTTCCTCTCACTTCTAAGTTACACAAAAGCCTCAATTTTCATGAGCTCTAGCCTAGGATTGGATTGGGAGGGTTGATTTTCATTGCAATTCTCTACGTTCGTGATCGTCACGCGTCGTTACTATCGCAGGGGAGTCGCCGTATTCGGAGAATCGAGGAACGAGGCTAGGAAGGAGTTTGCGCCACCATAGTTGAGGTAAGGGTGGGTTCGAATTCTATAATAGCGTATATGAGGGATCGTATGCGGGGTTTGGGGTTTATTATAGATTGCCTTTGTGTATGTTGCGTGGTTATATATATATATATATCGTATGAGAAATGTTTGATGAATTGACCGTGTGTGCTTGAATTCCTATGTTGTTAGTTCTAATTAAATCGAATTGTAATTTTGTTGGATTAAGGTTTTCACTATTATAATAATAAAAAATGATAGGAATATAGATAACTCGTTAGTAAGAATTATAAATAATTTTCGTAATTGAATTGATGGTTACGTTAATGCTGTTGCTGTCTTGCTGTTAATGCTGTTGCTGTTTTGCTGTTAACGCTGTTGCGGTTTTGCTGTTATTGTTGTCATTGCTGTTACGTTTTGCTGCTGTGTTGTTGCTATTCTTGCTGTTTTGCGCTGTTGATGTTGCTGCTTTGTCAATATTGTTGCCACAGTTGCCGTTGTGGTTAATTGTTGCGTTGAATACCTTGTCGAAAATGTGGTAAATTGCAGGTGAAGTTGTAAAAGCTGATTTGCCTCTATTTATTGGCAAAGATAGTAAGTTGTAGGCCTATGGCCGCCATGACGTTTTGCTGTTGTTGTCGTGCGATTGCGTGACTGTGATTAGCGTTAGTTGTACATTCACATTGTGTCGCATACCTTTGCATTTGCTTTACGACGTGAACGATGAGGGCTATGCCCTGTGAGCCACTATTTACTGGCAACGACGATTTTTACGACGGGAGTTTTGCTCCAATGGTACCACATGCATATGCACAGTTGAGTCGCATTCCGCATTGCACTTTGATGATTCTATTGATGACTCTATTGAGGATTTTATTGATGATATGTGTAATTCTATAGTACCTGACCTATCATATTGTTCTTCATACATGCTCTTATATAGTTCGATATCTCACCCCTTCTGTTTGAATGTTACCCCTATGTGGTAACGTGCAGGTAGTCGCGAATGAAGGCGGTGATCCTTCCTTAGTTGAGTCGGTGTCGTCACTCTGATGCATAACACTCGGGGGGATTGAACGCTGTTTTTTTCTTTTTCCTTTATCATTTAGGTTGCAATATTTGTTGAACTCGACGTTATTTCTATTAAGCAAATTGTTGATTTTGAGTTGTCTAATGGACAAGGATTGTTAAGATTGCTTCAAGTTGAATTTACCATGAATGAATTATATTGTTTGTTTTGGGAAGTAAGTGTAGCACTCCAATATTTATGTTGAAAATTCCGCACTCTGATTTATAGTATTATTGGGTAGAATTGGGGTGTTACACTGATCACGAATTTCTCACAAAAACACACGCGTACGTTGAACCAAATTGAGCACACGCGCCAACACAATAGGTTAGTCTCAATTTTGACATGATATTTGTTACAAAATTGCTATGTAGGATCGAATGCCATCATATAGTAATTTAACTTTTAGTCCCATGTAGAACATGTAACGAAAAAGATGGAATTACCGTTGTATCTGATCGTTTCTCTGCTCACAGATCTTCACATAGCGGGCGTGACATGAGGGATTCCACAGGTGACGGTAATAATGATGCACCAGACATCACTCAGAATTTAACTCAACCAATTCGCAAAAGAAGTAATCAAGGTTAGAAATATATATTCTTTGACACAACTTACTCAATTTTTACATGATTGAAACAAACGTAATTTTTTCTATTATAATTCGTGATCATCCTTTCCAGAAAAAGAGGAGTCACCTGCAACTGTTATGGGTCATGGGACGTCGCCTGCGCAACGATCCGAAGCCACAACAGAAGCATCAGGTAACTGTAAATAGCGCAAAACTTTAATGATAATGTGATTAATCCCAACTATAAGTATATATTTGTCTATTCAAAATGGGATAATCATATACAAACGTATCAACATGATGGTAACACTAACACAACATCACGTTAATACTAATTGCTGTTACTCAATGAAATAGGAAAATAGTAGCGATAAATTGTAAGACAGTGTTTGTTGCCTATAACTGTCGATGATAGTAATAATGGAATACATTGTTATTAGCAGTAAGCAAGTGCCGGCCACGTGGACGACCGAAGATGACACTAACAAGTAACCAGTCAGGTTCAATGAATATTCGATTTTAAAATTTTCATTTTGATTTTTGAGATCATACGAGACTTTTAGATTTCAACTACACACGATTGATAACTACATACATGACAATTTTTTGCACTAGAACTGATTCCGCAGGCCTCATTGGATCCACGTTTATCGGCAACACGTTCCAAGATTAAAAGTCTGTTACAATCTACTGGAAGTCCTCACCATGATTCACCTCGTGATGGATTACAACTACAACATGACGGTATGATGTTATATATACAGTTGAGTAACACTACAATAGACACTTACTGCTAATTTATACCTATATGATGTTAACACTGTCGTCATGTTACTTTAGGTACTTCACATTATAGTAGTAATGTTACTGAAGCGCTATCCAATATTGCACTTGGTGCATCTTTGCATACGCAACATACATTCGGTGGAGCCATTGCATTTGAAGGTATTAAAAAGTATTAATACCTCATAGGTTGTATTGTTCATTGTGCAACGCTTTATTGACAAACTATCCTATGATGTGTGCGATAGTGTATAACTAAATATAGTTTTTGTTGTGATGTAACAGACATCAATCCATCTACTGTGAAGGATGCGTCGCAGTTGAGGATTGATAAAAATTCCTATCCAGCGACACGTGTTCCTCTTGCCGAGATACATAACAGTAAGTTTTTTAAATGTTAATATTCAGAGGTTGTTAATTAACCATTAAATATTAGCAACTATTATCTTATAGGGTGTTTTACAGAATTACCAGATAATTTGCCAAGATGACGAGGCAGGCCGAGGAAGACCCCTGTGGTGGATACTATGGCCGACTCACGACCAAACAAGAAAAGATTTATTTCGGAGGCTGAGAATAGCGAACTATTCACACCTGATAACGCAATGTGTATTATGGAACCTGTGCACAACACAGATATATCGAATGTTACAAATGGTAAGGAGTCACTACAATAACATTGGTTGCACAATAACGTGGATATGTAAAGAATGTTCAATATGGCTGCATAAGTTATGCTTTCTATCATTATACAGTAGGTTTTTCAAGAGGCACAAGTGACCAAAATCGTAATAACACCTCGGATGTACATCATGATAACAAGTGTATACCCACAGGTATGATACATACTTATTTCAACGTGGTGTTGTATTTTGGTTTCAATCACTATTGAAGTTTAACATATATTAATACGTAAGTACTTATGGGTTTGTCGCATATTCTTTACTTTAAACCCTATGGTTATGGCACACAATGTTAATGACCCTACTTTATCCCTCATTTATTTATTGAAGAAACATATTACATTACCAATAAGTTTTATTGTTTTGCTACTGTTAGCCTGTAATTTCGACAGGCTAAATTAAATGCAGTCAACAGGGTTTGACTTTGGTCTTCTCAGAAGAAGGTGTTGGTTTCGACACAGAAGAGTTGTATCAGATGGCAAATTCGACAAAGCCTTAGACTTAACAAGAATTGAAGGGTGATACTTCGACGAGAAGAAGGCTGGGATTCAATAGCAGGTCAAAATCAAGTACTCGCCGTCGAAGTTCTGGCAGTTACCCTAGTCGAAGGCTGAAGCAGTTTTCTTTTTTAACATCTCTGTACAGTTAGTTAGTTTTAGTGTTTTCCTCCCTTGTATAAATGGTAGTTTCTCATAGGAAATAAGGGTCACAAACTCATTACAGATTCTCATGCTCTAACTTCCAACATCACAGAGAAAACGAGTCAGAGAAGAATGTATGATCATGTGTACCAACTTTCTTTTGAATTAATGCATTTTACTTTGTTTCTTTAAGCAATTTTCTGCATTTTTATTTGCTCTCTTCATCTCTGTCCGAAGTGACTTTAACAGTTTCGCGCGAAACTGACAATTATCTTCATTCTTTCCTGTAAAAACTGTAAGACATTCATAATTTCTGGAAAAACCTTAACACAAATGGTCTTAGGATTTACTAGTTGATCCTGCAAGCAGAAGAAATTTAAAACTAGCGGTGTTTAGCAAAAACCACGGTAAACAAATTGGCACGCCCAGTGGGTCATTTGTGCTAATTTTAAAGTTTTTTCGTTGAATTCTTAAACTTTGTGTTTATCTGTGCATGCAATTAAGGAGTGGTAAACATCTTTCGGAGATGGCACGCTCTACTACAAGTAATGCTTCTGCATCAGATGCACAAAGTACACAAGAACAAACTACAGTTAGTGACGTTAACGCTGCAAATGTCGCAGGCATAACCGTTGCTATGCCTTCTTCGACAACAATGGGAGTAACTGCTATAACTTCTCCTATAATTACCCCTGTGTCAATGATGACCACTGCAGCATTAACGAATGTTAATACAAAGGCTTCTGTGCCACCAATAGTAGGACCAACGAGTCCTTTGATGGCAAATCCAATGGTTGAAAACTTGCCATTTACTATGAGTGGTAGACCTTACCCATATGGCATGCCAACGGCTTTGATGGCAGACCTTCAGACAAATTCGTCTATTTTTGCAGAAAATGTAATCGCAAGGTATTCCCCTACTCATAGTTCATCAGAAGGCGTTTTTAGTCGAAATACCCAACCCAATTTGACTACAACATCTTTGTTGGCATTGAGGCAACAAACGAATGATAGCAATCATGATATGGTCAATATGTTAACACAACAAATTGGTACAGTGTTTAATCCTTTGATACAAAACACTAATAGCAATTACCAAATGTTAGCAGCACAAATGGGCAGAATTGCTGATATCTTTGGTACTCCACCAGTCCATAACCAGCAAATTCCCCAAATTCAGAATGTTAGGCCTGTTGAAGTACCTGTTGAAAGGCCTAACAATCCAATACCTATAAATCAGGGAAACCAAGGACAAGAACAGGTTGTCAAAGAGCCTATGAGGGTAGAGGCAATCCCTGAAGTTGTGTTAGTAAATAGAAACCAAAATGCAGATGAAGTGGTCAGACAAGTGCAACAAAACAATTTTGGAGCACAAAATAATCTGGCTAATATGGTCGAAACTATTATAGCCCAGAATGGCCTTAACTTAGGTTTACATAAGCCTAATTTTGTGTCGCCTTTGTCGGAATACACCTTATAAACGGAGCTGCCTAGGGGATCGAAAATCCCTAAGTTCACAAAATTTGCTGGAGAAACCAGTGAATCTATTGTCGAACACGTGGCTCGCTATTTGACTGAGGCTGGTGATATTGCGCATAACGAGAATTTAAGAATGAAATACTTTCCAAATTCTTTAACTAACAATGCGTTTACATGGTTCACCACCCTGCCTCCAAATTCCATATTTAATTGGAGTCAGTTAGAGAAGGCCTTTCACGAACAATTCTAGATGGGCCAATGTAAAATTAGTCTTAAGAAATTGGCTAGCGTTCGACGCAAGGGGGCAGAATCTATTGATGATTATCTCAATAGATTTAGACTTCTCAAAGCAAGGTCCTTACTCAAGTGCCTGAACACGAGTTAGTTGAAATTGGTGATGGTGGTCTAGATTACACTATAAGAAAGAAACTAGATACACTACATTTAAGAGATGTGGCACAATTGGCTGATAGAGTTCGACAAGTGGAAAGACTCAAAGCCGAAAAAGCCAGAACAGGTAGATTCCAAAGTAAGAAAGAAAAGGTTGCTTATGTAGAAGTTAATGACAGTGACCAAGAATACGACATATCTTATGAAGATGTCGGAGAAGAGGTTAACATTGCAGAACTAAAACCACGACCTCCTTATACTTGCAAATTGTTGAAACTTCTAATGGGAAAAATCCTGTTGAGCCTAAGAATGATAAATTTGTTGCAAAAACTTATACTTATGATGTTTCTAAATGTGATGAAATATTTGATCTGTTAGTGGCTGATGGTCAAATTTTAGTGCCTAAAGGCCTGAAAATTCCACCATTGGAACAGCGATAGAAAAGAGGTTTTTTTGTAAATTTCATGGTTTCTTGGGCCATAACACTTCTCGTTGTGTTATTTTCAGGGATTTGGTGCAGAACGCCCTCAATGAGGGAAGGCTGAAATTTTGTGACAAATCTAAGCCACCAATGAAGATTGATGAGGATCCTTTGCCAACAGCTGATGCTTTGCTTGTTGAAGTCGATCTCAATGTGGTTGAGGTCATAGAGGTTGTTGCTGAAAATGCTAAGGTAGAGAAGGCTGTCGACAAGGTTGATGTCGAAATGGTCACTGAAGACCAGTACGCTGAAAAAATGAAGATAGTGTATCCAAGGGCTGAAGAAGAATTGATTGATTTTCTCAATCGCTGCAAAATCAACAATACTGAAGTTATGCTTTGTCCAAGGTGTAGTTCTGTCTTTGACAAAGAGGCTGCCAAAAATCTGGAGGGGTTTAAGCCTCAACTGAAACGTCTCATCAATGCTGCAACGTGATGTTAATGACTTCATCAGAGCAGTTAAAAGGAATCTTCAAAAATGTCACTTTTTTTGCCTTACATAAAGCTTCAGTCGAAAAAGACATTTTTGGGGTCAATTTGTTAGCCTGTAATTTCGACAGGCTAAATTAAATGCAGTCAACGGGGTTTTACTTTGGTATTCTCAGAAGAAGGTGTTGGTTTCGACACAGAAGAGTTGTATCAGAAGGCAAATTCGACAAAGCCTTAGACTTAACAAGAATTGAAGGGTGATATTTCGACGAGAAGAAGGCTTGGATTCAATAGTAGGTCAAAATCAAGTACTCACCGTCGATGTTCTAGCATTTACCCTAGTCGAAGGCTGAAGCAGTTTTCTTTTTTAAATTCTCTGTACAGTTAGTTAGTTTTAGTGTTTTCCTCCCTTGTATAAATAGTTGTTTCTCATAGGAAAAAAGGGTCACAAACTCATTATAGATTCTCACGCTCTAACTTCCAACATCACAGAGAAAACGAGTCAGAGAAGAATGTATGATCATGTGTACCAACTTTCTTTTCAATTAATGCATTTTACTTTGTTTCTTTAAGAAATTTTCTGCATTTTTATTTGCTCTCTTCATCTCTGTCCGAAGTGACTTCGACGGTTTCGCGCGAAACTGACAGTTATCTTCATTCTTCCTTTTAAAAACTGTACGACATTCATAATATCTGGAAAAACTTTAACACAAATGGTCTTAGGATTTTCTAGTGTATCCTGCAAGCAGAAGAAATTTCAAACTAGCGGTGTTTACCAAAATCCACAGTAAACAGCTACCTGTCTTATATTCTATGTATGAAACGTAATTTTACTTCATTTTTAAAATTAGTTGATTGGCCATCGGGAAATTTACAATCCTGGGTAACAAATGAGCAAACCATGACGCCTATTCCTAATGATGGAGCAAGACATCATGGAACAGAATGTGCGAGTTTACCAATAATCAGACTCGACTTTGACTTAGAAGACCAATCAAACTCAGACAACACATCATATCATCAGTTAGCTATTATGCTTTGACCTCATATAATCTTCAATAGTAACCATACATCACATGTTGCCATTATAACTTTTGATTTCGATATGATACACTTTGTCCTTACATCGTTTATTCTCACAGTTTCTGAACCACAAGAACATGACAATCGTTCCACTCTCTATGACAGATATGAGTGGCAACGTAAGATGTGTTCTATTTTGACAATTTATTTGTAAATTAAGATGTGTTCTATATGATATACATATAGGAATAAATATAACTTATGGCTAAGAAAGGTGCGAATTTTTATTGCAAGTCTACTTAATAAATTAATATCGTTTTGCCAATTCCTTTTGCATTACAGTTGCTCTTGACTTCGGTCTTCCGACTCATGAATGTCACTATTGTCATGCGTTGTTTTGGTTTCAAGAAAGGGCAGTAAAGAGCAACCGTTCCAATAATCCGGATTTCTCCATGTGTTGTATGAAAGGGCAAGTCCACATCCCCTTGCTTGAGGAGCCACCTCAGTTGTTATTGAATCTTATTAAAGGAAATGATCCTAGAAGTAAAAACTGGCGTGACAACACCCGAGCATATAACAGCATGTTTGCATTCACCTCAATGGGAGGCAAAGTTGTCACAACAACTAATGATGGAGGTAGTCCACCACAATACATATTGAGTGGTCAAAACTACCATCGAATAGGAAGTCTTTTGCCCACTGAAGGTAGTACCCCCAAAATACGCATAGTTATATATTTGGGGCATTAGAAATGAGATCGAGAACAGAATGAGCCATTTCAGGTGAATATTCCATCTCCCCTGTGTTTTATCAAATTTATTACGTTATATTTATTTTTAAATCAATCTCTACAAGTTTTTCATATCATATATCAATCTATTACCTTTTATATATAGTTAAGGGTTTTTTAGAAATGATGTTATAATTATATTCTACTAAGTAATGTTATCGATGTACAAAAGTATAGGGTACTAAGTAATTTTTATAAATTATGTTTAACATGTATAGGCTCTAACATTGGTTCTAATAAATTACAAGTCTAACAGCAAAAGTAATGTTATCGATGAATAATTAGTAAGGGACTTCAAAGAAATGGTTGACCAGTACAATGTGATCGCAAAGAAATACAGAGAAGTTCGTGACCTGCAAGAGCAAAATCAGTCTAAGGTTGATCAGACACAGGTCAAGCGATCCTAGGACCCAAATACCCCCACGTACGATGAAGTTGCAGCTCTAATTATTGGGGATGATGCCCACAGTGAGAGAGGTCGGGACATAATTGTAAAACATATGTCGGGTGAGCTTGAAAGGGTATATGAAACACACACTACTTTACTACCACTGCAGTACCCTTTAATTTTTGCTCGTGGTGAAGATCGCTTCAGAGAAAACACTCCACTTAGACAAATGGGAGGGTACACAAGATCTGAGAAAAGACAAAATGTCACATTAAGAGAATTCATTGCCTTTAGAATTCAAGAAAGGGCAGTGGAGTTTGGTCAAATTGTTTGTGCACGGCGATTGTTCCAACAATTTGTTGTTGATTGCTATACGATGATTGAGTCTACAAGACTGAAATTCATCCAGAACAACCAACTACTTATACGGTCAGAAATTTTGTCCGGATTGCAAGATGCAGTTATTAGAGGAGAAAATGATGCATCCGCTATCGGTCGACGAGTTATATTGCCCCCATCTTTTATTGGGGGTGCTAAGTACATGTTCAATAAATGCCAGGATGCTATGGCTATATGCAAAAGGTTCGGATATCCAGACCTGTTCATTACAACAACCTGTAACTCCAGTTGGCCTGAAATCATTGATTTTGTTCAGCCCCGAGGTCTGACAGCTTCTATTAGACCAGATATTATATCACGTGTATTCAAGATGAAGCTTGACCAACTTATCACCGACTTAAAAAAGGACCAGATGTTCGGAAAGGTTGATGCAGGTATTCAATTTGCCATTGAATCCAATTTTTTTCAAACCCGACTTATGCATACCGTTTCCATGTTCATATTATTATGACGTAAAAAACTAAATAAGTGTTTTTTTTACTGCTATTGTTTTCTTCATTGTTCACAGTTATGTACACAATTGAATGGCAAAAGAGGGGCCTTCCACATGCGCATTTGTTGTTGTGGCTATTTGGTGAAAACAACCTCAACACGACAAGGGATATTGATAGAGTCATCTCAGCTGAGTTACCCGATCCTAATTTGTACCCAAATCTTTACCAGGCAGTATCAGCATATATGCTCCATGGACCATGTGGTCGCGCTAACCCCAAAGCTGCTTGCACTAAGGGTATACATTGTACCAAGTTCTACCCGAAATCGTTTCTACAGTCAACGAAGATTGATGAAGACAGATATCCATGCTACAAACGTCACAACACAGGCATTACAATTGAAAAGGGTGGGACTGTCTTTGATAACAGGTTTGTTGTTCCATACAATCCGCAACTACTGATGAGGTATAGGGGCCATGTTAATGTTGAGTACCGCAACAAGTCCAATTCCATTAAGCATCTTTTCAAGTACATCAACAAAGGACCAAATCGTGCAACTCTGCAGGTGTTGCATAGTTCATATGAAATGGCCCCCTGTTCAGAAGCTGACCTTCCATCTCCCAAACGAGCGGACAATATTTTTCGATGATGATGAAGATATTGAGAATGTTGTTTGGAGGGCCGAACATTATGACACTATGATTCTTGCATGGTTTGCAGCGAACAGAACATACACTGAAGGTAAGGACCTAATATATGCAGAGTTCCCATCGAGATTTGTGTACAATGTAAAAGACAGGATTTGGCTACCAAGGAAACAAGGCAAGAACATTGGTAGGATAAATTATGTCCCCCCTGGTATTGGCGAAAAATACTACCTTCTCATTTTGCTAAACGTCCAAAGAGGTTGTACGAGTTACGAGTCCTTACGGAAGGTCAACTGCAAGGTAGAGCCCACGTTTGGAGAGGCGTGTTTCAAACTGAAGTTGTTGGGTGGTGATAGGGAATTCATCGATGCAATTAATGAAGCAAGTAAACTAGCATCTGGTCCACAATTACGACGTTTGTTTGTTACATTACTATCTATGAATTCAATGAACAAGGCGTCATATGTTTGGGAAGAAACATGGAAGTTACTTGCTGACGGTATTGTATATAATATACGAAGACAACTGGAGAGACCAGATATTTACATATTTGTTAGTGCGTCTATTAATACTAATTATGATATTTACCAATTGTATAGTATGGATTATGGCTTATTATAAAATGATTTAGTCAGCTGCATTTTTCTTTAATTTTCTTTTAGGTTTGCAAATAGGAGAGGATCAATTGAAAAACATGTGCCTTCTTGAAATTGAGAAACTACTTCATCTAAACGGACGGTCGTTGCATGACTATTCTATGCCATACCCAAATATTGTTGATGGTCAAGACTTCCAAAATAAACTGATCGCAGATGAGTTGAGTAACGACATGGATAAGATGAGGCGCAAGTATGATTCTCTAGTCAAAAATCTAAATGATGACCAAAAGAAGGCATGTGATGAGATAACCAACTCGGTACTATCCGGTAGAGGTGGTTTCTATTTCCACTGCGGTTATGGTGGCACTGGAAAGACCTACTGTTGGAACACATAGACTGCGTTGTTACGTTCTATGGGTTATATTATGTTGAACACTGCATCCAACGGAATTGCAGCTCTATTGCTCCCTGGTGGTAAGACTGCCCACTTGACTTTTGGTATACCGTTGGTTCCTAGGGATGATTCCACATGCAGTATAAGTCAAAGTAGTCCTAGAGCACAGTTGTTAATACAAGCAAAACTGATTATTTGGGTTGAGGCACCCATGTTGCATAGGAATTGTTTTGAGGCACTTGACCGTACCTTAAAGGATATCATGTACACCGTAGACCGTGCAAACATGTACAAACCATTTGGTGGTAAGACTGTTGTTCTTGGCGGTGATTTTCGGCAAATACTCCCAGTCGTACGGAAAGGTTCTAGGGAGGATGTACTTGCAGCTTCCAATAATTCATCGAAGATATGGTCAAGTTGTAAAGTGTTAAATCTCACTCAAAACATGCGACTTGGTACTTCCAATGTAGAGGCTGAGAGAGAAGAAATAAGAAAATTTGCAGATTGGTTGCTCCAAATTGGTGATATCCATTCACAGGCAAATGAGTATGGAGAGATGGACGTTGAAATTCCGGAAGATTTATTAATTTTGGAGTCTACCAACCCACTTCAGTATTTGATTGACTTTGCTTATCCACATCTCCTTGATTATATACACACTGCTGTTTTTTTAGCTCCAACTCTTCACACTGTTGAGCATGTTAATGAGTACGTTTTGTCTCAAATCTCTAGGGATGTTGTTGAGTACCTAATCTCGGATACTGTTTGTCAGTAAAATGAGGACAGCGAGGTTCGGAGTGAGTGGTTCACCCCAGAATTTTTGAATGAGGTCAAATGTTCAGAAATTCCGAATCATAAGTTGCTATTGAAGGTAGGTGTACCTATTATGCTTATGAGGAACATAGACCAAGTAGCAGGTGTGTGCAACGGTACCAGGTTGATGGTAAACCATTTGGGCACAAACATTATAACGGCTACTGTACTAACAGGGAATAACATTGGAGACAAGATTTTCATACGACGAATGAATCTTATTCCAAGTGACGTCGGGCTCCCTTTTAAGTTCAGGCGCAGACAGTTTCCTGTTCCCGTTTGTTTTGCAATGACCATCAATAAAAGCCAGGGGCATTCACTGTCACAAGTCAGCATCTACCTACCTAGACCAGTCTTCACTCATGGACAGTTGTACGTTGCTCTTTCCCGTGTAAAGTTCAGAGAGGGTCTTAAGTTGCTTATGATGGATGAAGACAAGAATTTGATGCGATCCACTAAGAATGTCGTGTATCGTGAGGTCTTCGATAATGTTTAACTGTTTTGCGGTGTTACATTATATACACAAAAATAGTAACATTCATCTGATTTTTTGAAATTTATTACACTTCATGTTGTAACAGAAGTCAATAGCTTGTTGTGTAATGTTTATGTTATAACTATTCCACTGTATTTTCTATGACCTATAAATGCAACTCATCAATCCAGTAATTAGTTTTAAATTATTTACTATAATTTAATTTAATATACAGGTGCTATTCCGTCAACAACATGCTGATCATACGGATAGTCAAGCACTCATTTCAAGATAAACATGCTAAATTATAGTATTATCATAAAGAAACTAACATAGTATTACAGAAGAGCACCAACATGCTAAAATATAGTATTATACAGCATTGTCCATTGCCCTTTGATACACTAATAGTATTAAATATATATTCATATATCGTAACTATATATACATGAATTATTGAACATATTAGATTATGTACAATCACATATATAATTAGTTATATATATTTATTTAGTATATACATACACATTCGTGGAGGCCAGCTTATAATGATTGATCAAATATTATAATGATACTTACATGGACAGCGGAAACATTAGTGCCATTTTTACTAAGCTAGATGTCCAAAGAATCCCTAATTTGGACTCTGACAAAATCTCTCTTTTGCAACTGGAATTTATCTACAAAAAAAATGCATGAAACTGAGTTATAGATGCAAAACAAAAGGGGGCATGGAAATGTTACAAAAAAATTTCAAGGTGAGTAAGAAATTATGACTAAACCAAAATATTGTTTAATCTAGCTATGCATCCTAGATTCAATTTGCATTATAACAATGTAGCGTGCTCAGACAATCTCAACTATAAGCTGGTTTCTACTGGTTCAACTTCTTCCAAATTACCCTATCTTTTTTAAAACATATTATTGTTTCCAATACCACCATAACCAACTCCAAATTACTGGTTTTTGAAACAGTCTGCAAAATTCTTCCAAATTACCCTATCTTTTTAAAACACATTCAGCAAACTTCTTCCATATTACTGTTTTGTTAAAACACAGTCAGCAAACTTCCCATTATCTCTACAAACCTCATTCATCCAAGTAGTATTTTGATATTCTATCCCTAATTTACTAATTCGGATTCGTTAGAAATTAAAGAACAATTATAATATAAAGAATCACATGCAAAATCTACGAACCCCTAATTCATTTAATTTCATCCAAACAAGTCTACCAAATTTAATACACATGAAACCAACCAAGCATGGTTCAAATCATTGTTAAAGCTCTAACGGTAAGGAAACATATCTGTGGCGGTGAGATGCGCTTCACGAAATGTCCCTATTGATGACCGCCGAACATTACGCGAGGAGGATGATCGATTATGGCTCGCCATTGTACCAAAATAGATCTTGCTGATAGCGGTGAAACGAATTTTAGATGGAGGTGCTGACAACTTGTGCGACGGCGAAGAGATAAAGGAAGAGGAAAGTCAGGTTATCTGGCCGAGTAATAGGGTTTTCGTATATGGTGAGTTGAGTTAAACTCTCAAGTAAATGACGAAAATACCCCATGTTAAATTCCATATTTTGTTTACTGCCCTATCAGATTTACCTCAAGTAGAGTCAAACTCTCATTGTATATTCTGTTATTCTATACACAATAAAAAATATACCTCAAATTTGTAGGTGGTGTATCATTATGTATATAATTTGTATATTTTGTTTGGACCAAAATTATATATTTTTTTGGATAAATTATATATTTAAATATATCATTGTATTTAAATTTAAATATAGTTGATTAAAATAAATTATGTATATAATCACATTTATATATATAATTATATTTACATTTATTATGTATATTAAAATAAATTATGTATATAAGTATTTTTTATATTTAAATTTATATATTATGCATAAATAATTATACTCAATATTAATATTTAAGTGAATGCATAAATACACTTTATATATTATCTCTTATCAGGCTTATAATTAGTGTCACAACTTTCTCCATACAACCATAATTAGGATACAAAGTGAATGCATAGTTAATGTTTTGGTATACTACTATTAAAATAAAACTGAAAGAACCGAACCGAACCGCGCGGTTGCTGATACTACCTCTTTTGCATTGTTTATACACACCTTTAATATCTCATCTATCCAACATGATTATATAATTGTTTTCGAAAATATTACAACAACATCATAATATTTTTGTTCTAAAAAAATGTATACCCGTGCTGGCACGGGTGATACATACTAGTAGTAATTATTAAAGGACACTTTAATATTTCTTGTATAAACCTAGACATAGGAGAACAAAATTCATAGGGTGAAATGTGGGTGTTTAATAGCCAAGGGTGAACTTAATTAGAGCTTAGACATAAGGGCTTTTAATGAGGCCCTTTAGAAAAGTGACCGAAAGGCACGTACTGATGCTACAGCACCTAGATGCTACAACATCAAATTTAACATTAAACCATTATTTAGAAGTTGCATAGTGAAAGGCATTCCAACTTGTTCCTAATCTGAATTTCCACCAATCCTTTACTTATTTACTGTTGATTATAATGATGGTTACAAAAACTTGTTTTGTTTTATTTTTATTCACTAATTTGTTAGCCAAATTAAGCATATATTAAACGTCAATCCCCGTGGGAACGATCTCTATTTATCACTTTACTACTTGTTGGACTGTGTATACTTGCACATTAATTTCCACAACAACTGTCTAATAGGGAAGTCAAGAGGATTTTTGAAAAAATGGTTAATCCTTCAAGGAAAGACTACTGGTCTAATCATTTGGATGATGCTCTTTGGGCATATAGAATAGCTTTCAAAACACCTCTTGCCATGTCCTCTTATAGACTAGTTTTTGGAAAACCTTTCGACTTGCCCATTGAGTTGCAACATAAAGCTTTTTGGGCAACCAAGAAGCTGAATTTTGATTTACAACATGTTGGTAGCCAGAATGTTGCAACTCAATGAACTTGAGGAATTAAGACATTTTTCCTATGAAAATGCTGAATTGTACAAGAAAAAGATAAAAGCTTGGCATGATGCCAAGACTCAAAAGAGAACTCAAGGAAGGTGATAAAGTACTTTTGTTTAACTCTAGATTAAAACTATTCCCTGGAAAGTATAAAGCGCTACATGGAGGCAGCCCAGGTTCTAATTTTTCGTGTTTTAGTGTTAATTTTGAGTTTCAGGAATAAAATGTGTGGAGATTAATTGGAGTTGAGTTGAAAATTTTGTGATTGGAAGTGATTTTGTGAAGGGAATTATCTCTGGCAGCATTTCAGCTTTCTGAAGTAGCTGCAGGCAGTGCTGCTGGCACTGCCAATGCAGTTGGCAGTGGTGACTCTGATGTGGTGGTGACCAGTGTCAAGGAAGGAAAGAGGACCAGAGGAGCAGGAAAAGCGTGCGGTTGGATGCAAGCGCAGGGAAATGATCTTACCCCTATCTTATCAATAATAACGTCTTTAGTTTTGTTTTAGTTTGTTTAAATTGTTTTTATGTTTTGCAGTGCTGCTGTAGCACTGCAAGTGTTTGTTTCATTTTCTTTTTATGTAAAAAAAAATTGCCCATCCTACAATTAATTATTTGACAGTGAGGACACTGTCAGTAATTAAGTTTGGGGGTGGAGTAAGCTATCAAATATAATGTTCTGTTTAGCTATGTGTTTATGTGTTTAATTGTTTATTCAGTGCTGTTTTAGTATAGTTGTATGTTGTCACAACAGTAAAAAAAAATAGAATAAAATGCTTTAGCTGAAAGTATCAGGGCAGAACCTGATGAGGATAACCAGAATCTGTGTAGACTTAGAATTCTGATTGAAATTGTCTAGCCCTCTAGTTTACACTTAGCTCTTGTGCTTTAGAAGTAGTTGTAGGCCTTACTTTAGTGGAAGTTAGGTGAAAACTTAGCAATAACTGAAACTTCCTGGAATTTAATAGAAACTGCATGTAGGGTCGAAGCGAAGTTTGGGGGTAGCTTTTTGGCATTTACCCTTTTTGTAATCCTTGAGTTGAATTAGAAAGTCAAAAGCATTGTAAAGAGGGTGCACACTTGCAAAAGAAAAACCAAAGTCAAAACCAAATAAGTTGCATTCTTGCAGCAAGGGTGGTTTGGCTGTTGTGGAGGGAGGCTGTTTTATGGCGACACCATTACAGTTTCAGTCAAAGCAGTGGTCAAGCTATCCGAAACCATAAAAAAAAGAGAAAAGAGGGGTGCACCACTTTAAGTTAAGTTCAAATCAAAGCGTAAATCCAGTTGTATTCAATGTATATCTTAGGAAGAGCTCCCCTTGTAGAAATCATTGTAAGCCTTGCTTGTAGCTATTGAGAAGGAAGGGCAAAGTAGGAAGTTTAAATGGAATCTGAAGCCAAGTTTAGTAAGTGTTGAAACCTATGAAAGAAGTACAAGAGAGCACACACACACTCATGCTAGAGGGCAAAAGCTATGATTTCATGAATTGCTAAGGTGTTCTTAATGTGTGAGTCTGAGGGGAAAGCCTTGAGAGAAAAAAATAAAGCTGTCAAAAAACTGTTTTAATTGCTGCTGTGCTGTGTACCTTGTTGAACGGTAACTGTTGTGTTTTCTGTGCAGTGCTGTTTATTTGTTTTGTCCTTGTGCTGTCATTACTTGAGGACAAACAATGGTTCAAGTTTGGGGTGTGATAACTCACAGAAATGTGAGTTATTTATGCCATAACAAATGAGAATTAATGCTATCCTAAAGTAATAAATGTAAATAAATATGTCTTTTGTCAATATTCAGTTAAGATAGTGTTCAGTATGTCAAAAGGGTATTTTGGGCACATTTGGTGCCTTTTTGTTGGATTTTACGCGTGTATTTAATGTGCAGGACTTTTTGGTTTAAATGTTGTGGCGATGTTATGGCAGCACCGAGGTAGCTGAGGACGTGTGGAGAAAGAATCAGAGTAGTCCCATGTGACAAAATGAAGAAAATGGTGTTTTGTCCTATGTGAGCATGTGCAAAGGTGTGACAGCGCATTAATGGGCCGCAAAAAGACAAACAGTCCTTGATTTTAGGGTTGCCAGCACTGTACCTGAATTGCATTGACCCATAGTACACCTTCCAACCTCCACCGTTCCCTAGGTCAAAGTACACTATTCAGTCTTTCCATCTTCGTACTTCCTCTTCCCCAACTCCATTTCCTCCATTTTTAGTGCTGAAACTCCATTTCTCAAGCTGGAATCACAGGATCTGCAGCACAGATCTTCATTCGCACAGCACAGAGACTCTGTAGTAGATCTGCTGCATTTGAAGCTTACTTTGAGCTTCATTTCAGTTGCATTTTTTGCATTTCTCTGTATACTCTGTTTAGTGCTCCTTCTGTTCTGATGGCTTCATTTATGGTAGCTAAGTTCTATTTTGTTATGTTTAAGCTCATTATGAGCTAAACTCTTTTATAGTCAAGACTATGGTGATGTAATTATGATATGTTGATGTTTAAATGTGATTAATGCTTGATGTTTCATTAATTTGCGTGAGTTAATGTTATAAATCCTTTTTGAACTTGATCACTTCATTTAGGGTAGCATGCTTTATTTTTGGAAAGAAGTTGAAGTGCTGATTTCGCAAATTAATATAGTTTGAAGGTTAATAGGCATATTATCCTTTCCTAGTGAAGGATAGGAATATGAAGCTAGAGCTATAGTGCGATCGGAATCATGCTTTTCAACCTATGGAATGAAATGGGAGCTTAGGAATAAGGAAACCTTAACGACATTCTGTTTTAGGATAGAAATATCCACATTCATTCTGCGCACAGAATGCTATCACAGCACTGATCACAACACTGCATCAATATTGAGTAATTACGAATCCTTGTCTTGGCTATACTCATTTCTCTGATTTTACCCCCACTTTTACTGTTTTACTGCTACTCAACCTTTATTTTAACTGTTACACAACAATGAATTTTTACCATGCTTTTATTTTTACTTTTTGCTCATCAATTCAAGTACTAGCACGTAGAGTTAGTTGTTAAATCTCAATCCTTGTGGGAATGATCTTTCCTATCACTTTATTACTTGTTAGACTGTGTATACTTGCACACGTTTTTGCACAACAATGCTCCTAGGAAGAATCATTGATTTCCTCTCATGCATTTAAAACTTTCTCAACACATTTAATGCTTCAGCTCATTAGTGAGAAGGATTATTCTTGAGTTGTTGAACTTTACCAGATTGAGTAGGTTGCTGTTCTTGAACCTTCTCAACTGTTGAACCATCTCATTGGTGAACCTTCTTCATTTTTTTCTTGCATATGTGATGGCTTGGTCAAACCTTCTGTTGACTATTTGGTCAAACTTCTCGTCGACTTTTTGGTCAATCTTTTGTTGATTTGGTCAAACATTCTGTTGACTTTGGTCAAACCTTTTGTTGTCTGTACCTTCTCATAACCATTCTACCTTTGATTTTTATACTTGTTGATTCTTAGGTAGTTGATCATTTTGCTATCTTTAGGGTGTGTACTTTGTACTTGGATAAACATGTTAGATCATACATAATCAGAAAACTTAACTCTAACTTAAGTTTGTTTCATAAAAACATAAAAGAGATTTTTATTTCAACAAATGCAACATGAGACGTTTGAGTTTTTATATACGTGTTGTGTGTGTGTATGAAATGTATCAAGTGAGAACATTTTTTTTAAGAGAGGGTGAGAGGAGTGAATAATAACCATAGATCAAATGATTAGCGGTTGAGATTTAAACAAAGAGTCAATGTGGTAACCACCCACCTTTTAATCACAACCATCCATGTATTGTTATACGGTCCAGATTTAATCCTCTCACCCTCTCATATTAAACTCCTCTATCTTCATACACCCCCTATATATATATATATATATGAAACGTAAACAAAAAGAAAAATGCATGAGGTATGTTTCTAAAAAATAAAGTCAATGACTTTTTTGGAATTTTTTTTGGGATATTTTGTTAAAATAAAAAGGGAAAAAATGCATTAGTGTTTGTTCGAATGCAAGGGTATGAAGCTCATTTGTGTCCTAGAAGGGTTATTTTGGGAATAGATCTAAATTTTTTTCTATTTAGTGAACCTTTCATTTTTTATTTAAATTATTTTTATTAAAAATAAAAAATTCCCAACACCTTCCTCCTTCTTCCTCCTTCTTCTTATCAAGAAGCAAAAACACCACCCATTCCTCAATCAAATATTTAACCTATGAAGCACAGACTCAGACACAAACACAAGACACAGATATTGAGACACCGCCAACGTCTAAAATATAAGACATTGGGACTCCGCATGTATATAAGTAATTCCGATGATAACTAAATCAATAAATACACATAAATTGAGAAATAGGATTTATCTATTCACACATTAAAAACAAAGTTGAAAAGTTTTAAAAGATTTTTTTTTTGAAGATAAAATATTTTTATATCATAAGAACATGTATAATAAGAGTTTCCAAGAGGGGTTAAAACGGTGTAAATGTTATATAACTTATAAGGGACCTATGTGGTAAAAAACATAAAGGATTAATTTGTTCTAAATAAGGGCTTAAATATATGTTACCCCCTGCAAATATACCCATTATCCATTTACTCGCTGTAAAAATAAAACTCTTAAAAAAGACCTTGCATATAATAATTGTTTCTAGTTACCCCCCTGCAGGGGGGTAACCGTAAATGATTTATATTTTGCAGGGGGGTAACCTTAAACGGATTATACCCATGATACACTTAGCGCTGTCAACATAATCTAACAGCAGGGGGTAACCGTAAATGGTTTATATTTGTAAGGTCTTTTTGAAGAGTTTTATTTTTACGCGGGGGGGGGGGGGGGGGGGGGGGTAAATGGATAATGGGTATATTTGCAGGGGTAACATATTTAAGCCATAAATAAGTGAGCCATGTAAAATTTACCTCATGTAGAGGACTTGGTATGTGCAACATTTTTATACAAAAAACAATAACGGGATAGAGTTAGAAAGAGAACTTTCCCAAACAATCCAGCCGTATAACACACAAAAGTAATAAGAAGGTAGACTTAGATAGCTCCTCTTTGATCCTATCCTTTGTATTAACATGAGGTAGGTTTATTTTTGCCTTTTCTAATGCATGTTAAATCTAGCTAACATGTATAAATAATATCCGCGCCATGCTATGCCTACTCTTTACTACTCATTCTTTGCTAATAAGAAAATAGGATGATATTTAAATCTTGACAGTCAAAACTCTAAAAAATATTAATCCTACTTGGTTTGGCAATAATAGCATTTCGAAAGAGCTCAGTCCATTAGTTTATATACTCATGTAGAGAAGAAAAGCTCACGATTACATGGAGAAAGGGAAAGCTTGATAACTGGCCAAATAATCAATTGAAATATGAATCTACATTCTAACTAACCGAGAGAGCTAGAGAGAGAACTGACCCACACTACAACAAACCATGGCCATTTGAGAGGAGGATCGGGAGCTTCTTTGTAAATATTCATAAACCGTTCCGGTGTAGTGCTCGGCCCTCGAGCCTCCTTTTCAGCTTGATCCATCCTAGCAACAACACTCTCATCATAGTTTTTTGCGAAACGCTTCTCTAGGGAGTATTTGGCTATTTTGAACGAGAAGAAGAAGGCAAGAGATCTATAAAGAGGTGCCAACGATAGGGTTTCAACTCTCAATACGAATGATAGATATCTTTTAAGTTTAGAGAATAAACATTTTAAGTCAGCTAAGCTAGGTCTGACTTAAAGAATTGAAGAGTTTAAGTCAGGTAAGCAGTGTCCAAAAAGGTAATTGCCGTCTTTTATTTTCATCTTAACTTTTTAAGTCGGGTAGGTTAGTGTCCCACTTAAAAAGGTAATTGCCGTCTTTTATTTTCATCTTAAATACAAGTTTTCCACTGCGTCTACTTTTTAAGTCAAATATCTTAGCACCCGACTTTAAAAGTCTAATTCTTTTCTTAATTTTGCAGTAGTGATATATATTCCCTATAACACTTTTTATGCATATTAGGAAACGTTGGTAGTGTAATTAATGTGTCTAATTTGTGTATGACTATTACTAAATTATTACCCTTTGTGTATCGAAGGATTCAATGTTAACTTTTCATGTACTAAGATAAATTAGTAGTATTAACGAGGGGGGGAAACTTTTCTCAAGTGGACTTTTCACTTGACCCTCTAAAGTGTTAAGTCTCCACCATTCAACCTCCTCTCTCATTTTTTTAATATTTCTCTCTTGCTATTTGTATTATTCAATGGATGACTGAGATGTTACTGCACCAAAAAGCTATTGGGCAGGATCTACTACCATTAACGAGGGGAGATGATTTTCTCAAGTAGACGTTTCACTTGACACACTAAAGTGTTAAGTCTCCACCAATCAACCTTCTCTCTCAATAATTCTAATATTTCCTTCTCACTATTTGTCTTATTCAATGGATATATAACTGAGATTTTACTGAATCGTAAAATCATTGGAGAGGATCCATTCCCATGAACAAGAGGAGAAGATTCTCTAAAGTTGACTTTTCACTTGACACCAGCGATAGATGTACATAGTCCAAATTGGGGGCACTTAACCCCACTTCTTCAATAATATTTGGGTTAAACATGTTTTTGGTCCTTACAAAATTGGGACACCTTAAGTTTAGTCCCTACATTATGAAAATATATAGCAGTTTTAGTCCCTCACCTCACTAATTTTTCTGTTTGCAATAATAATCCCTACCGTTAATTGGACTAACAGAATAGCTAGTCAACGTTGCCACATAAGCATTTTAGCTAAAACATGTCAATTTACTCATAATATTTTTATTTTAATATTTTTATTCTCATATGGTAACTTGCATTTTTTTAACCATAAAATAATAAGAAAAGATCTCACGGGTTTTCTTTCTCGTATATTTTGTGAGATCTAAGTTAGTGGAAAAGAATCTGCAATAAACCCTAATTTGTCCCAGTACTAAGTAGCTTCGCCACCACATCCTTTCAATTTCAGTGCTCCAGCAGTGATAAGTCCATATCACATGCTTGTTTTTAATGTTAAAAAATGCGTTTTACGTGAAGATTTTAATTAACAACGCTAAAGTTTGAGCATAATTTGTTGATTTGTGAATCTAGTTTTTATGTAGTGGTTATGTTGGTTTTCTTTATATTTATGTGCTCAGGAACTAGATCAAATTGAAGAACAAGTTGTTCAAGCAAGTGAAGTTTGGAGCGTTTAGGGTAGGTTACACTGCAACAAGTTTCTGGCATTACCAGACGGTCTCATTTTGCACTAAACCTTTACTGCTAGAAGTTTCTCTTGTTTTTGTTGTGCGTGAGTTGTGCGTAAGCGCCAGTCACACGCAATAGTGCAGTCTTTTTCCAGTAGCTATTGCGCGTAGGTTGTGTGCCAATCACGTGCAAGTGTTCAGAATTAGGCCTGTAGCTTTTGCGCGTGTCTTGCGCACATCTTGCGCGTACACACACCTGAAAAGAGAGCTGATGCACTAAAAATCTTAAATAGCAACTTAGAACTCGAAAAAAGGAGTTTTTACACTCTTGGAAACCCTAGAACTCAAAAGCACCCATTTCATTTATCGAAGATTCAAGGCTTGGAAATAAGATTTGGAGCTTCAAATGAGTTAATCTTCTTCACTAAGTTGTAATTTTTGTTTTTCCTCTTCTTCTACTATGTGTAGCTAAATCTCTTTTTCTTAGGGATGAATGAATATTGACGAAACACTACCGTAGCTGGTTTAGCTCTATTTTATGTTGAGGCAAAATCCCTAATTATGTTTTGATGATTAACAAACCCTCAAATGTGAGAAGCTTAAGTTATCTGATTTCATATGCTACTAATGTCTCTTCTTGAGTGATTAATAAGTACAGGTTAATCAAGACACTCTCAAGAAGGTGTGTGCTTATGAGAAGCATCAGAATGTGAGAATACTTAAGAGAATATTGCCCACAATGTTCTTAAAGAAGAATCCTTCTTATGATAAGATCAAAAGATCAAGACCATATGGTAAACTTGAGAAAGATCATCATGAGAAGCTTCATTTGTATCTATGGCAATAAGGAAAGGATATCTAAGAAGGATCAACCCAAGAAGAGTCATGACAGAACTATGATAAAGGAGATGAGAAGCATCAGATGAGAAGAGTCAAGTTGAGAAGAATCATGACAATGACAAGGGTCATGATGAGAAGAGTCATGTTGAGAAGGGTCATACTACAAGTACTATTCTAAGGAACATCAACATGAGAAGCATCAACTTGAGAAGCATCATCTTCATTATCTGTCATATGTGAGAAGAGTCACCGTAAGAAGAGTCACTACAACTCGAAACAACTGTCTTCTGCAGAAAAGCAGAAACACAACTGTGTTGTGCAGACAGCTTTCCTCAACACCTATAAACGACTATATTACTTGGCCAACGACTATAATCTTTGGACTAGAGGATATTACCCATAACTTCATTTATAAATTAACGCTCCTGGTCGCCATTGATCCACATGAGAGTGCGAATTCTTAACTTCCAACCTTCTCAAGTGTCAAAGTTTTTTCTCATCCATACTCAGTTGCTACAAACCAGAAGGGATTCACTTGATCTCCGAGTATGTATTAAGTCTTGTGTTGCTGTATTTATTTAATACTTCATTTGTATGAACGAAGCTCTAGAAATCCCACAAACCCAAACACTTAAACAGCGAACCTGTAAGATACCTTCTCAAGTGGCATGTGTTGCTGTATGACCTGAGAAGTGAGTGCTTATGTGTTATAAGCAGTCTAATAGTTCATAAGGAGTCTATTAGGGGCGTTCAAAGTAGGTAGAGCTGTGTGAAGAAAACTACCAAGAGTTCTTTTAACCTGGGGAGGTGTAAAAGGTGTAAACTATTTTGGAAAATAGTGGATACACTCACAGGAAGTGAGGAGTGGATGTATCCCAGGAATTTGGGTGAACCACTATAAATCACTGTGTTCTATATTGCTTTCAAACCATTAGTTTACACTTCATGAGAAAACTCTCCATCAGGAGAGGATTTATGAAAACTGAGAAGGGTGTATTCTGACCTTTCTCTGATGATAAATGTTTCCAGATAAAACATAGTTTTCAACTCTTCTCACATCTTCCCTACATTATTAATATCTCTTGTTTAGTTGTCTCTAAATGTATTACAACAATATCACTAGCTTAACTACACCTAAACAATCAAACAGAGATTTTGAGAAGAGTTATGTATTGAAGGCAGAACTTTCTGACCCTTCTCAACTCCTTCATATAGTTGAGAAGACAGATAAATCGAACCTTCTCTACTCTCCAATTAACTTAAGAAGATTGTTTCAACACACTCTTGTTGACACTAATCACTTACTGTCTTAACTCTACATCATACTTGTGAAGAAAGTTCTACTCTTGCAGGTGAATTTAAAAAGGGTCACAATTCCAACCCCCCTTCCCTGTGACATTATTGACTTCAATTGGTATCAAAGCTCGGCCTCTAGGTTGAGCACAGTCAACAGTGTGAGAGGAAAAGATCGTGGAAGAAGTCATGGCCAAACCAAATTATGTTGCCTTCCTACCAGAAGGTGCTTCATCAAACAGACCACATGGATTCAATGGTGAACACTACTACTATTGGAAAAGTCAAATGAAGCTGTTCCTTGAATCTCAGGACACAGACATATGGGACATTGTTGAAAACAGTCCATATGTTCCAACCATAGCAGGTCTTGTACCAAACAGCCGTATTCCCAAACCAAGGGCTGATTGGACTACTGATGAGAAGCATCGTGTACTACAAATTGCTAAAGCCAAGTATTACTTAACTTGCGCTTTGGGACGAGTAGAATATGACAAGATAGTGGGAAAAGAAACTACTAAGGAAATATGGGATACATTGCAAACTGCTCATGAGAGGCAAAGAAAGGCATGCTCATCCATGAATTTGAAATGTTCAAAATGACGGAAGAAGAGACCATTGACGAAATGTTCGGCAGATTCACCACAATCATCAATGGGTTAAGTGCTCTGGGAAATATCTATCCAAATGTTGAGAAGGTTAACAAGCTTCTCAAGTGTCTTCCACAAGCTTGGAGACCAAAGAAAACTGCTATAGAAGAAGCAAAGGATCTGTCTTCATTAGAAATTCACCATCTACTGGGTTCACTTAAAATCCATGAACAAGAACTCATGGAGGAACTACACCCTAAGAGGAAGACATTTGCTCTAAAAGCTTCGCAGAAAGAAGACAACTCTTCTTCTCAGAAAGGAAAGTCACTAGCACTTAAATCTTCTCAAATGGATGAGGAAGAGCAAGAAACTGATGATGATACAAAAGGAGAAGAATTAGCCTTGATCTCTAAGAGAATCAACATATGGCTTAACGACAAAAGAAGAGGAAAACTTCAATTCAGAAGAGACGTATTCAAAGGAGAAGGAAGCAAATCAAAAATTACCTATTATGAATGCAAGAAGCCTGGACATATGAAGCAAGATTGCCCTCTTCTCAATAAAAAGAGTCCTAGAAGATTCTCACCAAAGAAGAAAGCTTTATTAGCCACCTGGGATGATTCAGAAGAATCATCAAGTAAGCATGAAGAGAAAACAACCAACCTATGTCTCATGGCAAGAACTGAACAAGAAGAGGTATATCATTCTGAACTCCCTAAATGTGAATTTTGCAAAGTAGAATCCTCCTTTGATAGCTTGCTTTATGATTCAAACATCCTTTCTCAAAAATGCATGTTTTTTAAAGATCAGTTAATGGGAAAAACAATTCACACCTTACAAAAATCTCATTTCAAACTATCTGAACAAATCAAGCTTCTTAACCTAAAAATACAAGAAACACCCATTGTGTCTAACTTGGAGCTTGAAAATGAAAATAAATGCTTAGAAAGCAAGTTAGTGATTTAACAATGTGCTTATGATCTATGCACAAAATCTTGAAGCTTCTCAAGTTGGTCTAACTCCCTCTGAAGAAGATCAAATGTATAAGAAGAGAAATAAAAAGCCCAGAATCAAATGCTCAAAATGCAAACAAACTAGACACCACTTTTCAGTTTATGATACCAAGCATAAAGATCCCATAATCGTGAAAACTAACCCTCATAGCATCAAGAAGAAAGTTGTGGTACCTAGACAGTGGATGCTCAAGGCACATGACAGGGGAGAAGGATAAGTTCCTCTCCATTGAGAGCTTTGATGGAGGACTTGTTATGTTTGGCAACAATGACAAAGGCTTCATCAAAGGAATAGGTATAGTAGGTAAAATAAACTCTGCTCAGATTCAAAATGTTCAATTTGTGAAAGGACTCAAACATAACTTACTTAGTGTAAGTCAATTATGTGATTCTGGACATGAAGTGACTTTAAATCTGATGTATGTAGAATAAATAGTTTAGAGTCTGGAAAAACTATTTTTACTGGTCATAGAACAAAAAACCTCTATAGCATTTGTCTTGATGATCTACCTGATCAAATGTGTTTAATTTCTAAAGAAGATGACAAATGGATGTGCCATAGAAGATTTGGTCACATTAGCATGAAAACCCTTTCAAAATTATCCAAACTTGATTTAGTTAGAGGACTTCCAAAGATCAAGTATGAGAAGGATAAATCGTGTGAAGCATGCCTTCAAGGGAAGCATGTTAAATCATCTTTTAAACCTATCAACATGATATCCACTCAAAGACCTCTGGAACTTCTGCACATGGACCTTTTGGGTCCTATTAAACATGCTAGTCTAAGTTGAAAAAGGTATGTGTTTGTTATAGTTGATGATTACTCTAGGTTCACATGGGTGATTTTTCTAAAGAACAAAGAGGAGGCTTTTGAAAGTTTCAAAACCTTTTTTAAGAAAGTTCAAAATGAGAAGAGTTCTAACATTGTTGCAATTAGAAGTGGCCATGGAGGAGAATTTGAAAATGCTTTATTTAAAACCTTTCTTGAAGAGACTGGTGTGTCTCACAACTTCTCTTGTCCAAGAACTCCTCAACAAAATGGTGTAGTTGAAAGAAAAAATAGAACATTGCAAGAGATGGCTAGAACATTGCCTAATGATTCAAAAATTGAAAAATACTTTTGGGCGGAAGCAGTAAACACTGCCTGCTACATTTTGAACAGACCAACTATTAGAAAAACTTTAAACAAAACCCCATATGAACTTTGGAAAGGAACGAAACCTATCATCTCTTATTTCCATGTATTTGGCTGTGATTGCTATGTTTTAAATAACAAGGATAATTTAGGAAAGTTTGATGCTAAATCTGATCGCGCACTATTCTTAGGATATTCTCTCACATCAAAAGCATATAGAGTGTTTAATCTTTGGACTAATGATGTTGAAGAAAGCATGCATGTGATGTTTATTGAAACTAATAGTTGAACAAATAGAAATGAAGATGATGAGATTGATGCAGATAAGATAGGTGAGAAGGGTGTTGAAGCAAGTGAGAAAGTTGAAACAGAATCAACACCCAACCCTTCTCAACCTCTAGATAACCCAAACAGTCAGCCTATTCAAGCTTCTGAACTAAATGGGTATTTAGGAACAAAATGGATGAGAATGGTAAAGTCATCAGAAACAAAGCAAGGTTAGTTGCTCAAGGCTACAATCAATAGGAAGGTATTGACTATGATGAAACATTTGCACCTGTTGCGAGAATGGAAGCCATTAGGATACTTCTTGCTTATGCTGCTCAAAAAGATTTCAAGCTCTTTCAAATGGATGTCAAAAGTGCTTTTCTAAATGGTTTTCTAAATGAGGAAGTGTATGTACACCAACCTCCTGGTTTTATTGATGAGAAACATCCAAACCATGTTTTTCAACTAACCAAGGCACTCTATGGTCTCAAACAAGTTCCTAGAGCTTGGTATGAAAGACTAAGTACCTTCCTTCTCAAAAATGGTTTTTCAAGAGGAAAAATAGGTGTTACACTTTTCAGAAAAACTCTCAAAGATGAACTACTGATTGTTCAAATCTATGTTGATGATATCATCTTTAGAGCCACAAATGAAAAGCTCTGTAATGATTTTAGAAAATTAATGATGAGTTAGTTTGAAATGAGTCTAATGGGTGAGCTAAGATACTTTCTTGGCTTAAAAATTAAACAACTTGAGAAGGGTATCTTTATATCTCAAGAGAAATTCATCGAAGACCTTCTTAAGAAGTATAAAATGAGTGATGCAAAAGTTATGGCTACACCCATGCACCCTTCTTCAAACATTGAAAAAGATGAGAAGGGTAAGCCTGTTTCTGAAAAAGAGTATAGAGGAATGATTGGTTCTCTATTATATCTCACTGCATGTAGACCAGACATAGTCTTTTCTGTGGGGCTATGTTCAAGGTTTCAAACTGCTCCAAAAGAATCTCATCTATGTGCTGTCAAAAGAATTTTTAGATATCTTGTGGGAACACCTAGTATTGGTTTATGTTACAAAAAGAGAACACATTTTGAGCTCATTGGGTATTGTGATGCTGACTATGCTGGAGACAAAATTGAAAGAAAAAGCACAAGTGGTTAATGCTTACTACTTGGAGAATCTCTCATCTCATGGTCATGTACAAAGCAAAAGACAATTGCCCTATCAACCACAGAAGCTGAATATGCCTCAACTGCTGGATGCTGCTCTCAAATTCTCTAGATTAAAAATCAACTTGAAGACTTCTCTTTAAGTTACTCAGGTATTCCAATATTTTGTGATAACACTAGTGCTATAAATTTGTCTAAAAATCCAATTCAACACTCTAGATACAAGCACATTGATATTAAGCATCATTTCATTAGAGATCATGTGCAAAAGAAAGATATTGAATTTGTGTTTGTGGATACTAAACATCAACTAGCTGATATCTTTACTAAACCTCTTTTAGAAGAAAGTTTTAATTACATTAAAAGCATGCTCCATATCACTGAAACCCCCTCAAACATGAGAAGGGTCATAACCCTCAACCTTCTCAACTCTTGAGAAAGGTCATCAGAATCATATGACCATAAAAATACAAAAAGATTTTTTGTTTGTCAGCTGTTTGTTTTAATTATTATGTGAATTTAATTGTTTGTTTATGTTTATTCTTTTTGTCTTAAGTTTTATTTATTAAAAAACCCAAAAATAGTAGGTCCCTAGCTGTTACAACGGCTCTCTTCTCTCTCTCTCTCTCTCTCTCTCTCTCTCTCTCTCTCTCTCTTCTTCCCCACGTCTAGTCAACTGTTATTCATTAGTTAATGATGTCTATAACCGTTGTGCAATAACCGTTTTGAAGTAATTAAAAACACTTCACTCCTCTCTTTCCCTCACGAAACTGTTTTTTCTCTTGTCTCTCAAAATCCCTTTACTCTCAAATGGTAAGAACAAAGAACACAGAACCCGTGTCCACCTATTCTGATTCCAAACACGAAACACACTCAAATCTTCCAAACATCGTTCTCCTTGGTTCCCCTCAAAATATCGTTGACGTTAAACCACTGAAAACACGCCCTTCCAAGATGAAACATACACCCAGTGGAAATCCAAGAAGATCTATGTGCGTTAGATTTCATTCCGCTTTTAAAAATACCTCAGGAATCACGCCCGAGGCTCCCATTGATATTGAAAAGGAAGAAAGTACTCCTGCGCAGAGTACAGGGCAATCAACTATTACAGAACAGAAGGTTGAGTCCTCTCAAACTATTGCAAGATCCTCTGCTAAGAAGGCTCCAGAGAAGAAAAAGGTAGATAAAGGAAAGAAGGTTGAGATTTCCTTGCCTCCAAGTGGCAAGAAGGGTCAGTCCTTGAAGAAAAGAAAGCAACCAGAGATATCCAAATGGAGTTCAAAGGTTATCGTCTCTGGTACAGTCTACTCACCTGAGGAGATTGAAAAATGTGGCTGGAACATCACCCAATTTCTCATTCAACAGAAGTGGGAGAGATTTATAACCCTGGATGATCTAATCTACAAGAACAAGGTGAGAGAGTTTTATGCAAATGCCATCATTCATTATGATCCTCCAATGATCACCTCATGGATTGGGGACAGAGAACTCTCTATCACCTCTCTCTCTCTCTCTCTCTCTTGGTAAAGCCCAAAATATACCAGATGAAAAAACTCAGATGTATGAAGAATCCTGGTATAATCTTATAGGAATTTCTTTTCAGGAACTCAAAACCACCCTTCTCAAAGACGCTTCTCTCCCTATCACAGCCCCAAATCTCAAAGATATGGTCATCGATACTTCACCATATTTGTTCCCACAGTCTTCTCCCTAGAGCTGGATCTTTTGAGAAGGTCACTACTGGTGATTACATGATTTTATATCATCCCAATACAAAGAAACCAATTAGCCTTCCCTTTCTCATGATTCATCACATGATCAATGCAATAAGGGCAGAAAAACCTCAGCCTCTCTTCCCTATGGCAAAGCTCCCACTAGGGTCTTCAATCATTTCTTGATTAAGATATTTGTTATTGAGGGAGTCATAGAAACAAAAACTTTCACTGCCAAAAATCTAAGTCTCATGGGGTTAGATGTTACAACTGAAGAAGAAAGGAATGAAAGGAAGACGAAGAAGAAACAGAAGACAAGATTAGTGTCTAGTGTGTCCACAAAGGTGGATACAGAAGAAACTCTTGCTGAAATATTTAGAAGAGAGTCAAGAACCAAGAGTAAGAATGATTCCATCCTTCAAGAGAAGGAGAAGACTCTTGAGAAGGGTTCTGATGAGGAATCAGAACATGAGAAAAATGAAGGAATGAAGATAAATGATCCTAAGAAGGATCAAGATGAAGAAATAAAGGAAAATCAATGTGAGAAGGTTTAGAATGATGAAACACATACTGAGAAGGTTCAAACTCAAGAGGAGCAAGCCTCAAAGGAACTTGAGAAGGGTCCTCAAGAAACTTCTGATGAAAGGACCATTACTGATAAGGAGTGATTCTCGTCACTCCACCGCAAAAGAGTAAATATTACTCCTTTGACAAAAGTGTATACCAGAGGAAAAACAAGAGGTATGTAGAAACCTTTTGAACAAGAAGTTACAAGCAACTTGGTGGATAGTATCAATGTTGCTGCTGCTGATCTGGAAATGAACACACCAGAACAAGCTTCTGGTGGTGTTAATTCAGAAGAAAAAACTGAAGAACTGCACATTAATTCCGCTAGAGGAAATGGTTCTGAGAGAACAATGATATTGGAAGAGATAACCCCATTCAATTTGTATGATGAGACCACTGTTAAACCACTCCATGAAGATGCAGTTGTGGAAAATGAAGTTGTTGGTATAACTATGGCTGAGAAAGATGTGCCTGCACAAGCTGAGAAGAGTGCAGCAGTTGAGGAAAATTTTGATGTTGAGAAGAGTTATGAAGAAGAAATTAAGCAAGAAGGGTCTGCTCATGATGGCATTACATTAACCCAACCAAACCCAGCATCACCTCGGGGGGAGTTTCAAGGAAACACTTCATCTCCCATCATACAAACTCCTCTTCCCCAAATGTTCAATGAACAAATGCCCACACTCCCACCTTTCTCACCTTCACTCACTTTACCAAATACCCAACCTTTCTCACCTCCAACACTACCTATTGGATCACCACCCCCAACTGAACCATCACCAAATCCAACCATTTCAAGAGTCACCTCACATAACCTTGAACATCTGCTTGCTGCAATTAACCAAGAACATGGTATCTCACCCCTTAAAACCACAAATACCATAACCTCCTCAAACATTAACCAATTCCTGAACCTTACCAAACTCCTCAAGATGACTCCCCTCAACCACTGTATCCCTCCATCAACACTCAAACACACCCCTCTGATATGCCATCAAAATTTGGGTCTCTGGATTCCTCTTTTCTCAATGCTGCTCAACCTTCTAGTACAACACATGAGAAGGTTGTTGAGGAATTCAAAGAGAAAAGCCCACATGTTGAACCTTCTGCTGTCATGGAGAAAAGAATGTGTAAGATGGAGAGAATGATGAGAAGAATGAAGGCACTACTGAAAGATGTGCTTGACGGTCAAGCTATTATTCAACAAGCTCAAAGAGCTCAAGCTGCTCGTGATGAGCAATATCAGTCTTGGATTCTGCAACAAAGGTTAACCAGTCTTGCTCCACATCTCATTCCACCAGAATTTGGTCCAACCCTACAGTTTCCTGACATTCCTAGGCCTGCTACTTCCTCCTTTTCTGATGGGTCTTCCCCATCGAAGTAGCCCCTTAATAATTTCTCTCTGCCTCCACCTTTCTGATGTGTGACAAAAGGGGGAGAAGAGTAGATTAAGTTCTTAGGTCTTAGGATTATTTTGAAAGATCTTCATTAGCTAGCATCTGTGTGTTTGGCACCTTTTGCTGAGAAGTGTTCTTCTCATTATCTGCTTTTACTTTCATAGGCATACCTGCCACTAAGAACATAAACTATTGTAATCATTCCAATGATTCTTTTGATGGAATTAATGAAAATATATGTTCTTGCTTATGTTCTTATGTGTGTTATCTGAAATTGTGTGAAATTAAATGTCTTACATCTAGATGCACACATTCAGAGGGAGTAAAATTGAATCATGCCTTGAAAATTTTAAAGTTAAATCAGAAAACATAATCCATCTCTATAGAGTTTGTCAAACATCAAAAAGGGGGAGACTGTTGAGGCAAAATCACTAATTAAGTTTTGATGATTAACAAACCCTCAAATGTGAGAAGCTTAAGTTATCTGATTTCATATGCTACTAATGTCTCTTTTTGTGTGATTAATAAGTACAGGTTAATCAAGAGACTCTCAAGAAGGTGTGTGCTTATGAGAAGCATCAGAATGTGAGAAGACTTAAGAGAATATTACCCACAATGTTCTTAAAGAAGAATCCTTCTTATGATAAGATCAAAAGATCAAGACCATATGGTAAATTTGAGAAAGATCATCATGAGAAGCTTGATTTGTATCTATGGCAACATGAGAAGGATATCTAAGAAAGATCAAGCTAAGAAGAGTCATGACAGAACTATGAGAAAGGAGATGAGAAGCATCAGATGAGAAGAGTCAAGTTGAGAAGAATCATGACCATGAGAAGGGTCATGATGAGAAGAGTCATGTTGAGAAGGGTCATACTACAAGTACTATTCTAAGGAACATCAACATGAGAAGCATCAACTTGAGAAGAATCATCTTCATCATTTGTCATATGTGAGAAGTGTCACTGTAAGAAGAGTCATGACAACTCGAAACAACTGTCTTCTGCAGAAAAGCAGAAACACAACTGTGTTGTGCAGACAGCTTTCCTCAACACCTATAAACGACTATATTACTTTGCCAACGACTATAATCTTTGGACTAGAGGATACTACACATAATTTCATCTATAAATTAACGCTCTTGGTCGCCCTTGATCCTCATGAGAGTGCATTGAATTCTTAACTTCCAACCTTTTCAAGTGTCAAAGTTTTCTCTCATCCATACTCAGCTGCTACAAACCAGAAGGGATTCACTTGATATCTGAGTATTTATTAAGTCTTGTGTTGTTGTATTTATTGAATACATCATTTCTATCAATCACGCTCTAGAAATCCTACAAACCCAAACACTTAAACAGTGAACCTGTAGGAAACCTTCTCAAGTGGCATGTGTTGCTGTAAGACTTGAGAAGTGAGTTCTTATGTGTTATAAGCAGTCTAAAAGCTCAGAAGGAGTCTATTAGGGGTGTTCACAGTAAGTAGAGCTGTGTGAAGAAAACTACCATGAGTTCTTTTAACCTAGGGAGGTGTAAAAGGTGTAAACTATTTTGGAAAATAGTGGAAACACTCACAGGAACTGAGAAGTAGATGTAGCCCAGGAACTTGGGTGAACCACTATAAATCATTGTGTTCTTTATTTCTTTCAAACCATTAGTTTACACTTCATGAGAAAACTCTCCATCAGGAGAGGATTTAGGAAAACTTAGAAGGGTGTATTCTGACCCTTCTCTGATGATAAATGTTTCAAGATAAAACATAGTTTTCAACTCTTCTCACATCTTCCCTACACTATTAATATCTCTTGTTTAGTTGTTTCTAAATGTATTACAACAATATCACTAGCTTAACTATACCTAAACAATCAAACAGAGATTTTGAAAAGAGTTAAGTATTGAAGACAAAACTTTCTCACCCTTCTCAACTCCTTCATATAGTTGAGAAGACAGATAAATCAAACCTTCTCTACTCTCCAATTAACTTAAGAAGATTGTTTCAACACACCCTTCTTGACACTAATCACTTACTGTCTTAACTCTACATCATACTTGTGAAGAAAGTTCCACTCTTGCAAGTGAATTTAAAAAGGATCACAATTCCAACCCCCCCTTCCTTGTGACATTATTGACTTCATTTTAATGTCACGTTCTCTCTTGCTTTGTGTGTTCAATTTCTGTTTTTAATGCTTTTCGTGAATTGATCACCCATATGGAATGATTTATGGTTCATTTATGGAATGAAAGTTTTATACATGAATGCTTGAGATTAAATACTTCCAACTCTTAGCTTAGGAATAATCATTGAGTTGTTGTATCTTGCAAACCCTTGATATTAATGCTTGTTGTTAACTATAACTAGCTAAGAAATTTGGGTTTTTAGTTTTCAGCAAAGGATTAGTTGACTAAGGAATTTGGAATTAGCTAATGTTGTGGTTTTGATAACAAAGTTAAACAGAGAGTAATCTTTTAGTATAAATCAGTTTGTAATAGTGTGTAATCAATAGGAATTCGTCCCCATCATCTTTTACAATCTCATCTTTTCAAAGCGTTCTTCGGTTTTGTATTATCAAATATACAAAAATATCTTATGGTCTTTACCTTATAGTTTTATCACTCAATCATATAAACCTAATATTAGTATATTTGAGTTCCTTTAGTTGTTGTTAGTATTTATTGGTAATTTCATTCAATCGTTGAGGACGATATTCGGTTCTTACAGATTTTAATACTTGTGATGATTTGGTACACTTGCCAAAATTCTAACAGCGGGTACATATTAAGGTGAACACAGTGAAATGAAATGAAAATATTCATTGATCAAATCTAAATTGTATCTGTACAAATGGGTTAGCTTTCTACAAGAGATTGAGTAGTTAGAACATGAAACTAATCTAACTAATCTTATTGACTTAACTCAGTATTAGTCAACTAACTGAAATAAACTAATCATGGTTAAGTAAATACAGTGAGGTAAAAAACTGTAAAAGTTACAATCTAATTTAATTACTCTATTATTCTATTACTCCCCCTCAAGTTGGACTGAACATGTTGTGAAGACCTAACTTGGAGATGAGATTGTGGAACAATGGAGCAGCAACAGGCTTGGTTAATATATCTGCCAGTTGATGTGCAGAAGGAACATGAACAAGCTTGATGGTGTTGGCAAGTACCTTTTCTCGAATGAAGTGACAATCAATCTCAATATGTTTGGATCGTTCATGAAAGCTTGGCTTAGAAGCAAGGTGAATAGCAAATTGTGAGTCAGAAAATACGATGGTGGAACTGAGAATTATTTCAAAATCTTTGAGTAATGAGGTGAGCCACTAGATCTCACTTGCTACACTAGCAAGTGATCTGTACTCTGCTTCAGCAGAGGAGCAAAACACAACTTGTTGCTTCCTAGATTTCCATGAAATCAATGAGTTACCCAGAAATACACAATAACCAGTAGTGCTCTTTCTTGTGTCTTGACAATTTCCCCAATATGAGTCAGCATATGCACTGAGATGGAATGGAGAACTAGCAGAGAAAAACAGGCCTGTACCTGGTGTACTCTTAAGGTACCTCAACAAATTGTGGACAGCATCCAAATGTGTTGTAGTTGGAGCAACCATGAATTGGCTTAGTTTATTAACTGTGAAGTAGATATCCAGTCTAGAAATAGTGAGATAGAGCAATCTACCTATCAACCTTCTGTATTGAGTGATGTCAGATAAGGGCTCACCAGAGGAGGCACTTATCTTGAGGTTAGGATCCATTGGTAAATGAGCTGGCTTGCAATCTGTAAAACCAGTATCCTGTAACAGAGACAAAGTATACTTTCTTTGGGAAAGAGAAATCCCATCAGCTGCACGAGCTATTTCAAGACCAAGAAAATATCTAAGTTGTCCTAGGACTTTTAGCTTGAATAATTTTTCAAGTTGCTGTTGTACTTGAGTGATCTTAGTGGGAGAGGAACTAGCTACTATAATGTCAGCAACATAGACTAGTATTGCCACATAGGATGTTCTAGAACCAATAGTGAACAAACTATAGTCATTCTTAGACTGAATGAATCCACATTGAATGAGTGCATCAGTGAACTTTCTGAACCACTGTCTGGAGGCCTGTCTTAAACCATAAATGGATTTGTTTAGCTTACAAACAAGGTGCTCCCCCTTAGGGTGATAACCTAAAGGCAAATCCATGTAAACTTCTTCAAACAAATAACCATTTAAAAAAGCATTGTTAACATTTAATTGTAACAAATGCCAACCTTTTACTGCAGCCATAGCTAAAACAACCCTAACAGTGGTTAGTTTAGCAATAGGGCTAAAAGTGTCAGTAAAATCAACTCCAAGTTGTTGGGTGTACCCTTTTAACAACAAAACGGGCTTTGTGTTTGGCAAGGGAACCATCTGGGTTATTTTTAACTTTGTATACCCATCTACACCCTATTGTATGTTTGTCTTAGGGTAAAGGGACAAGAGTCCAAGTATTGTTGAGTTCAATGGCATCAAGTTCAGCCTTCATGGCTTGTTGCCATTCTGGGAACTTAGCTGCTTGGTGATAGTATTGAGGCTCATAGTAGGATGAAATTTGGTTAATGAAGTTGGCATAATTGGTTGAGAGTTTGTTATGAGAGACATAGTCTTGTATAGGATAATGAGAAACACTGTACAGTGATAGTTGTTGAGGTAGGAGGAAGTTGAGGCACCCTAGTAGATCTCCTAAATTGTGTGTTATTTGGTATTGGGCCTGGTGTTACAGGTTGTGGGATTGTTGGAAGCACAGGGGTATTTTCTGTGGCTGGTGCAGCATGTGGCAGAATCACAGGAATGGTAGTTGTGCCTGAGTCAATATCTGGCAGAGGTTTGGGGATAACAAAGTCTGGAAATAAGTCCAATGTGTGGTCAAATTTAGGAAGATGGTGAAAAGGGAATGTTGATTCATGAAAGACAACATCTCTTGAGATGAAAAAGGTTTTGGTTTGTAGGTTATAGTCTGTAGCCTTTATAGCCAATGGGATATCCTAAGAAAACAGTGGGAATGGCTCTACGGGTGAGTTTGTCTCTTTTGGATGGAAGGGTAGAGGCATAAGCTAAACAACCAAATGTTCTAAGGGAATGTAGGTCAGGTTCCTTGTTGAACAGTAAATGAAAAGGGGTTTTGTGGTTGAGCAGAGATGAGGGTGTTCTATTTATAAGAAAGACAGCAGCTTTTAAACAGTCTCCCCAAAAGGAAATGGGTGTCCTAGACTGAAAATAAAGGGCTCTAGTGACATTGAGGAGGTGTTGGTGCTTTCTCTCAACTACTGAATTTTGTTGTGGTCTCTCAACACAATTGAATTGATGTAAAGTTCCCTTTGTGGCTAAAATCTCAGTGAGAGCCAACTCCTTAGCATTATCACTTCTAAGGGTTTTGATAGTGGTGTGGAACTGTGTCTCAACCAATGCAAAAAATTGTTTGATGTACATAGGAGCTTCAGATTTATTAGATAGCATGTATATCCAAGTGAATCTAGAGTAGTCATCTACTAATGTAAGAAAAAATCATTTGTTATCATAAGTAGATGCATGATATGGGCCCCAAATGTCACAATGTATGATATCAAATGATGCATTAGACATGTGATTGAAAGAAGGAAATGAGAGTCTTTTTTGTTTAGAAAGAGGACAAATATCACAAGAGTGATGTACATTTGAATGAGGAATAGAAAAACCTAGAGTTTTACTGAGTGAAATCAAACATGTATTTGACAAATGGCCTAATCTTGAATGCAAAAGTTTGAAAGTATCTATAGTAGAAACCTGGTTACAAGAGGGTAAGACTGTCTCTTGAGTGTGTGATTGAGGAACAGAAACTTCATGGAGGAGGAGTTTGATGAGCCTTGAAGGTTTATAATCCCTTGACAAGCTCACCTCTCCCAATCAACTTCATGTGCTTGAGTTCCTGCATCATATATTGATTCCCCTGTAAGAACATTGAGATATTTGAAGTAGTCAATAAAGAGCCTACAGATAAAAGGTTTACACTGAAACTAGTAATATAAAACACAGTGTGTAGTATTACATGAGGACTTAGGGCAACTAAGCCTATGTAGTGAACTGGTACAACTGTACCATTAGGCATAGTGACAGAATATCCATGAACACGTTTAATGGAAATGATGTTGGACAGTGTGCATGCTATATGACAAGTGGAACCAGTATCAATGATCCGAAGATGATATGCAAGGGATAATTTCAAGTAGTTAGCGGATGTAAGATTCAAGCAAACATTGAATATACTACTTGAAGTCTCAGCATTAGTAGATGCCTCAGAACTAGGAGTGGCAGCCTGTGTCATTTGAGTGGAGAGGAGTGCCATGAGCATCTTGCATTGATCTGGAGTGAAATTACCATTTTGAGAAGAATCTGTAGCAGCAGATACATGATTCACAGTAGCAGAACCTGTAGTAGTTGGCTTGTTCTTTCCATAGCCAGGTGGATATCCATGCACTTTGTAGCATTTGTCAACCATGTGTCCAAGAAGCCCACAATGAGTGCATAGGGGGCGTTCCTTCTTGGTAGAGGTAGTTTTGGAGTGATTCTTGGCTTGATAAGCTTTCACAACAAAAGCGATTAATTTGAGCCCCCAAAGTAGGACCAGTCTTAGCACTGATTTCCCTATGTTTCTCATTTTGGAGAACAAGTGAGAATACCTTTTCTATCTTGGGAATGGGATCCATAGCAAGAATTTGGCCACGAACATGAGAAAAGCCATCTGAGAGTCCCATAAGGAATAACATGACATATTCGCGCTCATTTTCTTCAATGAGAGGCTTAACACCACCACAGTTGCAGGTGTTTTCAGCCTTGAATTCTTGAAGTTCTTCCCAAAGAGACTTCAATTTAGTGTAATGTTGAGTAACAGAGAGATTACCTTGATCTAAACTGTTAATTTCTTTACGCAATTGATAGATGCGAGGGCCGTTTACCTGTTGGTAACGATTCTTGAGATCGTTCCAAATGTCTAAAGCAGAATTAGCATAAACGATGGAGGTGACAATGTCCCTTGATATTGCATTGAGGAGCCAAGAACACACTATATTGTCATCGCGTTTTCATGCCGTCTTCTTCTTGTCATCAATATCGTCTGGGTAAGGAAACGATCCGTCTACATAGCCAAATTTATACTAGGAGATGTAGTTGCCTCCGGTGAGGGTTTAGGTGACAAGAACCAAACCGGGATGGTCGTTGGAATGAAGATAGAGAGGATCAGAAACAATATCTTGATTTTCCGTGGATGACGCCTATTGCGTAAAAACGTGTGATTGTTTCTTGTGCAAGTGTACACAATCGCAATAAGTAATACAGTGAATAAGTGAGATCGTTCCCACGAGGATTAAGTTGTAAACAAATGTTTAATCAATGTAACAAATAGTGATTTGGGGTAAAAAGTAAATGACACACAATTTTGGGTAACAAACAATAAAGGTAAAAAGTATCAGGGTAATGAAAATCAGATTTGGGAGAAGTTGAGATGCAATACTTCAATAAATCCATTAAAATGCTCAAAATGCTATGCTAAGTCCTGCAGCACTAGGTGCTGCAGCAATTGTGCATTATTCCTAATTCTTAACACTAGGCTTTAGTCCTCCCAAATTATTCCTAATTCTTTACACCTAAGTGTTGTACCTCATGGCTTATGCCTCTCCTATTCCTAGGACTCAAGCAAGGAACAACTATATTCCTATTATGCAACATACCATGTCATCTTGTGAGATATAAATACAAACCATTCCTGTGAATGTATTTCTACTTAGCTTAGACGGCCAACCCTAAGCTAAGATGGATGTAGTAAAACACACAAGATAAAGTGCTCAACACAATAACATACGCATCAAGAACAAATTAACTTCATTAAATTCATAATAGCATCCCAACTACAGAGGTTTAGCTCATATTGAGCTTACACAACATTACAATTAAACTAAACATCAAGGGGAGTAGGAATTTCATACTAAAACCCGAGAAGAGAAGTTCGACTACAAGTCTTGATACTGGACAGCTTCAATGGTGATCCACCAAGCGATTCCAGCTCTCAAAATGCAGCTCCTTCGAAATTGAAGTAGTTCCAGTATTGCTGCAGCACTCAATATTCCAGCAACTAATTCTAAGTAACAATGGAGGCACGAAATCAAGAGGCTATTCCTATACCTCTGAAATTCAGCTTAACCTAATTCTGAGAATGTGGTACTTTATATAGAGGAGGCTAGGGAATAGAGGTAACCCTAATTGGGGAGGCGCATTTTGTCCTTTTTGAGGGCAAAATGTCCTTTCTACCCAATTCCCTAGGTCACCAAGGAATCTTCAATGATTGGCACGCACACTGATGATGGGTGACAGCTGACAAGTGTCCTTGCCAATATTTCCGTGTTTTCATTGCCTTCTCTCTCATGTTGTGTAATTTGGCATTGCTGCCACAATAAATGCTGCAGCAATTAAACAAACGCATTAGACCACAATTTGGACACCAAATTGCCCATTAATAACATAATTAAGCTTGCATCTTAAATTATTCTAAACTAACATATTTACAACATTTAATCACTAAATTGCTTGCGAATAATCAATGATTTAAGCTTGAAATAAGAGGTAATTACAATCATATTTGATTGTTATCACACCCCCAAACTTGAACCATTGCTTGTCCTCAAGCAATGACACTTGGCAAAGACAAGCACTATACCAGCAAACAAACCAGATAGTTGATTTATTCATAAAGGCACACAACAGAACATTAAGATGAGCATAAAACTTTCAGATTGGCCACTCAACTTGCAAGCCCACTGAATAGTAAGTTCCCTAAATTACTCCTGCTCAAAAGTGTGTGTGTGACAGTTAACTTAGTTCAGAACATAGCAAGGTTCAAAATTTCACTTAGCTAAAACTAGAGAGGCATTCTTTTGAGATTGCCAAAGATGTTTCAAAACTAAGGGTAGACTAACAATTCAGCACAGAAAGAGGGGATAAGCATGACAAAGGGCTTTGATTTAGCAATTCAGAACTCTAGGCCAGTGCACTTATTACAACTTGACTGAAGTGCTGCAGCAACAGTTGCTGCAGCAATACAACTAAAACAGAATTCAAAAACAAACAATACTTGACACATGTGTTGCATTGCCCATATTCTTTACATTTCTTTTTCTCAGCATTTTGCTTGCTTTCTTCTTCTTCTTTTTTTCTTTAATGGGCAATGACAACAATTACACATATTTACAACTTTGGTGCTTTATAACACAGCACAATACATAATACACTTAATTTGATTACTTTCTAAACTATGTGCACTTGGCCTAATTCCATTCTTTCATGCTTTGCTTTAATATAGCTCAAAGAACCCCCAAACTTAGTTTCTTATGCTACCCTAAGTTTTTAGTAAAAATTTAGCAAGTCTCTAGGTTTACCAACACTAGCCTAGCTTCAGATCATTTCTAACTTACTAAGTCATTCCTAAGTTTCATGTAAAGTGTAAAAACAGGAGCAATAGAGTTCACTCACAAACAGGGGCACTAATCACTCATTTCTCACCATTTCATCACTAAGTTTTGCTCAACTTAACTTCTAAAATTTATAATTTTCATTCAACTAACTGATAAACATGCTAGTACAATACATAGACCATAGGTCCTCCCCCCTACTTAAGATCTTGCAGTGTCCTCACTGCTCATGCATACTAAGGGGAGGCCTAATTAAAAGCAAAACAGACATAAAAACAAACAACTACCACAACTATTGAATGCTATCACAGAACACAAACATTCAACATGTTTATTCATCAAAAGCATTAAAAGACAGAATTTAAAAGATATAAAGTAAAAGATTAAGATGCAGAGGCCCCTGGTTTTGCCCTTGGGCCTTGTCTTGTGGCTCCTCCTCTTCTAGCAGGCTTCTTGTAGACTCTTGGAGATTTAAGCTTAGGAGCATTTGGCTCCTTCAAGGTTTCTGTTGCTGCAGCATTGGATTGCTACAGCACTGGGCCTACATCTGCAACAGCAGGACCAGCATCAGAAACACTTGCCTTCTTTTGGGCAATCACGAAATCCAGAGCCTCCTTAGCTCTCTTTTCAGCATCAGCCTTTTCAGCAGCTTCAATTGCTGCAGCATCAGAAGCTGCAGCATCTTCTACACCTTTCATCACACTGTCAACAGTTGCTTGAATCAGCACATCCTCTTCAGCAGTCACTCCTTCAGCATCCAATTGTTTTCTTCAGGTACTTTAGTCATCTTCCTCTTCTTATCATTCTCTTTGACCTTTGCTTCATGGATGGTGTAACAGCAGCTCCTTCTTCATTACCAGCAGCATCAGTTGCTGCAGCAGCAACTGCTGTCACTGTAACACCCCGGAAATAATTTAATTAAAATAGTTGATTGAATTATTAAAATAATTTGGAGGCGGGATATAGATAAATTAAAAGGTTAATATTTTATATGCGTAGGAGGTGAAACGAGTAAAGGAGGTGGTGACGTAGAGAGCCCAGTGTTTACTGAGCCCTCAACTTAAACCCTGGGGGTTTAAGCCAAACCCTCATTCGCAGCAAGCAAAAGAAAAACGAAAGTGAGAGTGAGAGAGAGAGCACGCGGCGCAAAGAGGGAGAGAAGAGGAGGGTTTCGCGAAGAATTTCAAAAGGAGATCGTTCGTGTTGCTGTGGTTTTGTTCGTGTCTCGTTCGTCGTGTTCCGGAGCTTACGTTATTCGAGGTAAGGGTGGGCTTAACCTTGATAATGGGTTGATGATAATTATGTGTGGGTAGTCTAGGGTTTTGTTGAACTGTTCGTGTTGTTGCATATCGTGTTTTCGTTGAGATTGGTGCTTTGATGATTATTGCACGTTATTGTGATTTGTTTCGTTATTTGTTGTTGCGTGATTGTTGTATCACGATGATGGTGTTGTTATTGTTCTTGTTTTTGTTGTTTCTGTGCGGTTGATTGTTGTTGTTGCGTTGTCGAATTGTCGTTTTTGTTGTGGTGGTTGCGGTGTCGTTGCCGTTAGGGTTTGGTGTTTGGCAATTTAGCGATTCTGGACACAGGTCGGTTTTTCTAAAACTGGCGCTGTTTGGTTGATCCAGAAATTATGAGGTTGATTGTTTTTGAAAATAGACTTAACGCCGGTCGTTTTGGCACTGGTTTCGTTAAATTCGGAGTTGTATAGCTCGAGTTATAGGCGATACAAGTTAGGTTAAAATTCTGGAAACGATTTTGGTATAGATTCGGTATTTCGGTGACTGGGAACGTTGTATTGACCGAAAAATTATGTGGTTTATTTTTCTGGAAAATAGACTTAATGCTTGTTAATTTGGCACTGGTTTGGTTGCGTTTAGAGTTGTGTAGCTCGAGATATGAATTCCACAAGTTAGAGTAAGACTCTGGAAACAATCTGGACACAGGGTCAGTGTTTTGGTTACCACGTTTTCAAAAGAACTCCTTTTCGAACGAATCCAATTTCTTTGAAAACTAGACAAAATTTTCCCCAGTTTATGCACAAGTTTCATGCAATTTGATTGAGTTTTGGTCACTTTGGAATTGCTTGAATTTGAAGGACAGAAACTGTCCTTTTTTGCAACTAGCCTGTGTGCTTTTCGAAAACTGTACCTATTGGACACTCTCCTTCAAAAACTGAACTTAGGGATGATAACCAGACCCATAGGGCTTTCCAACAAGTATTTATTTGTTGAAATCCGATGTCGTTTGCTATTTTAATTAATTCACTGAAGTAGGTGCGATGTGTCTAGGCGCTGTGCGCCAGTCTTGTGCGTGGTGTGCGTGCGTTATGTCCGCGTTGTGGAGCCGTCTGGTGTTAATATTTCAGGTGCGGTGCTGGTATGCTCAGGAGAGTTTAGTGGTAGCTGTGATGCTACAACTTGGTGCTATTTTTGGTGAAATCATTTCTTTTGATTCTGGTGATATAGTATTTATTTTAAATACTTGTTATGGTGAGTTGGTGCATAATCATGGTGTCGCATTGTCATATGCATGTTTTGGTGATATAGGCTCTGCCTCTGGTGTTTATTGGTGATATGCCCGTCGTGGCTCATTTTGGTGATCGGTACCGCATGCATATGCCCACTGGAGGGGTTGCATATCATCCCATTGTCTATGAATGTTATAATTTTGGTGGTTCACTGTCAAATGGATTTTTCCTTTGGTATCTGGTGCTGTGATATGGTGTAATTGTATTGTGTTGCTGTAGTTACCTGATGCTAGCATATTTTTATCATCTGCTTATTACCTCTGTTAGACTCATCCCTTCTGCTTGGAATGTTGCTCTCATGCGGCAACGCTGCAGGTGATCGCTAGTGCTCGTGGAGGAATTGTTAGGTTTTGCTTCCTCTCTCGTTTGGGTCTGTGTCAGCTCTGATATGTAGCACCGGGGAGTCGTTAGTTATCGTTTTGAACTATTATTTTAGTTATTGGAAATTGTTTTAATTAATTTTGGAGATGTCTTTAATTGTTAATTCTGGAGATGTTTAAACTGGTTAATATTTCCGCTGCTTGGTGATTTCTTTTATATAAATTATTTTGGAGATTTTGTTTTTTGGAATAAATGGTGTTTTTTTTTTAAAATGGTGAAAAATGTAGCGCCCTTCGAGGTGACTCTGATAATTGTCTATTTAGTTGTAATAGTAAAAGGGGGGTGTTACATTAGTGGTATCAGAGCAGTTCGGTCTGTCCGGCCAAGTTGTCGAGTCGTCGAGTCGAGTAACACTTGAGTAATTGTTACTCGTTTCTGATTATAGTTCCTGTTGCAGTGTTAGGTTGAGATGGCAGGACGGAACGATGCTGCACTCGCTGCTGCTTTGCAGGCTGTGGCTCAAGCTGTGGAGAATAACCCAGGTGCTGCTGGTGATGCTGGGTCGCGCAGTTTGGCTACGTTTCAGAGGGAGAATCCTCCTACCTTTAAGGGCAAGTATAACCCTGATGGTGCTTTGGCGTGGCTGAAAGAGATGGAGAGAATCTTTCGTGTTATGGATTGCTCTGAGGCGCAGAAAGTCAGGTATGGTACTCATATGCTGGCAGAGGAGGCTGATGACTGGTGGTTGGAGGTGAGGCAGAGATTGGCGACTGTGAATGAAGAGGTCACTTGGGCTGTGTTCAGCAGAGAATTTTTGAGAAAGTATTATCCTGAAGATGTCCGTGGGAAGAAAGAGATTGAGTTTCTGGAGCTGAAGCAGGGTAATATGTCGGTGACTGAGTATGCTGCCAAGTTCATTGAATTGGCGAAGTTCTATCCACATTATGGTGAGGCTGGTGCTGAATTCTCCAAATGCATCAAGTTTGAAAATGGGTTGCGGGCTGATATCAAGAAGGCGATAGGGTATCAGAAAATTCGGGTGTTCTCGGAGTTGATTGACAGCTGCTGAATCTTCGAGGAAGACAGTAATGCTCATTCTAGAGTCATGAGGGATAGGCAGAAGAATTTCTCGAGTCGTGGGAAGCCGTATGAGGTTCCAGCTGGTAAGGGCAATCAGAGAACTGCTGTGGGTAAGAGACCTAGTGGGGGAGATGCTGCTGCTAGTGTGGTATGTTACAAGTGTGGTAAACCCGGTCATAAGCGTCCTGACTGTCCAGGTGATGTGAAGAAGTGCTACAAGTGTGGTAAAGAGGGTCATATGGCGTCTAGCTGTGATCGAAAGGATGTGTTATGCTACAACTGTGGTGAGGGTGGTCATATCAGCACTCAGTGTCCTAAACCAAAGAAAGAAAGGTCCGTTGGGAAGTTGTTCGCTCTGGCGGGGCCAGATGCAGTGAATGAGATCAAAGGTACAAGCTATATTAATAATTCTCCTCTTATTGATATTATTGATACTGGTGCTACCCATTGTTTTATTGCTACTGCATGTGTTGAGAAATTAGATCTTGTTTTATCTTCTATGTTGAGGGAGATGGTTATCGATACTCCGGCTAAGGGTTCGGTGACTACCTCGGTTGTTTGTGCTAAATGCCCTTTATTGATATTCGGTAATGATTTTCTCGTTGATATGATTTGTTTGCCGCTGAGCGGAATGGATGTTATTCTAGGTATGGACTGGTTAGTTGATAACCATGTTCATATCAACTGTCATGAAAGGTCTGTGAGTTTCTTTTCTCCTGAAGAGGAAGAGTCTGGTTTGTTGTCTGCTGGTCAGTTGCATAGGGTAATGAGGGAAGACGTCCAGTTGTTTTCATTAATGGCGTCATTGTCTGCTGAGAGCCAAGCGAAGGTTGATGAGTTGCAGGTGGTGCGAGAGTTTTCTGAGGTTTTTCCCGACGAGATTCCGGATGTACCACCAGAGAGAGAGGTTGAGTTTGCTATTGATCTGGTACCTGATACTAAACCTGTGTCTATGGCACCGTATAGAATGTCTGCATCTGAATTGTCAGAACTGAAGAAGCAACTCGAGGATCTGCTTGAAAAGAAATTTGTGAGGCCAAGTGTGTCGCCGTGGGGAGCTCCAGTGTTGTTGGTGAAAAAGAAAGATGGTAGTATGAGGTTGTGCGTAGACTATCGGCAGCTGAATAAGGTGACTATTAAGAACAAGTATCCGCTTCCGAGGATTGATGACTTAATGGATCAGTTGGTGGGTGCTCAGGTGTTCAGTAAAATAGATTTGAGATCGGGTTATCATCAGATCAAGGTGAAAGACGAAGACATTCAGAAGACAGCTTTCAGAACCCGTTATGGGCATTATGAGTATTCCGTGATGCCTTTCGGTGTGACTAATGCGCCGGGAGTGTTCATGGAGTACATGAATCGTATCTTTCGTAAGTATCTGGATAGGTTTGTGGTGGTATTCATTGACGACATCCTAATTTATTCTAAGTCAGAAGAGGAGCATGCAGAACATCTGAGATTGGTATTGGAAATTTTGAGGGACAGGAAATTATATTCGAAGATGTCTAAGTGTGAGTTTTGGTTGAAGGAGGTTAGCTTTCTGGGTCATGTTATTTCGGGGAATGGAATTGTCGTGGATCCGTCTAAGGTTGATGCCGTGTTACAATGGGAGTCTCCGAAGTCAGTTACTGAGATTAGAAGTTTTCTGGGTCTGGCAGGTTACTATAGGAGGTTTATAGAAGGATTTTCGAAGTTGGCACTTCCGTTGACTCAGTTGACTTGCAAGGGTAAAGCTTTCATCTGGGATGACTGTTGTGAAGAGAGCTTCAAAGAATTGAAGAAGAGGTTGACGACGTCTCCTGTTCTGACGTTGCCTAATCCGGAAGAGTCGTTTGTGGTGTATTGTGATGCTTCCAAGATGGGGTTGGGAGGTGTGCTTATGCAGAATGGGAAGGTAGTTGCCTATGCGTCGAGACAGTTGAGGACTCATGAGAAGAACTACCCTACCCATGATTTAGAACTTGCTGCAGTTGTGTTCGCGTTGAAAATTTGGAGACATTATCTGTATGGTTCGAGGTTTGAGGTGTTCAGTGATCATAAGGGTTTGCAGTATCTGTTTGATCAGAAAGAGTTGAATATGAGACAGCGCAGATGGTTGGAGTTGCTGAAAGACTATGACTTTAGCTTGAACTATCATCCGGGAAAGGCTAATGTGGTAGCTGACGCTTTAAGTCGAAAGACGTTGCATATGTCAGCAATGATGGTTAGAGAACTCGAATTAATTGAGCAGTTCAGGGATATGAGTTTGGTTTGTGAAGTGACGCCTCAGAGTGTCAGATTGGGGATGTTGAAGATTGATAATGAATTCATGGCTAGCATTCGAGAAGCTCAGAAGTTAGATGTTAAATTAGTTGACCTGATGGTTGGGATTGATCAATCCGAGAATAAAGACTTTGAGTTGGATGCGCAGAATGTATTGAAGTACCGTGGAAGAATCTGCATTCCTGATGATGAGGAGATGAAAAGAGCAATTTTAGAAGAAGGTCATAGGAGTAAGTTGAGTATCCATCCGGGAGCTACAAAGATGTATCAGGATCTGAAGAAGATGTTTTGGTGGCCTGGTATGAAACGTGATGTGGCGCAGTTTGTGTATTCCTGCCTGACTTGTCAGAAATCGAAGGTTGAGCATCAGAAGCCTGCTGGGTTGATGCAACCGTTGGAGATTCCGGAATGGAAGTGGGATAGTATTTCTATGGATTTCGTGATAGGGTTACCTAATACTGTGAGGGGGCACGATTCGATTTGGGTGATTGTGGATAGATTGACGAAGTCTGCTCATTTTATTCCTATCAATATCACGTATCCGGTGTCGAGATTGGCAGAGATTTATATTCAGGTGATTGTGAAGTTGCATGGTGTTCCTTTGTGCATTGTGTCTGACAGAGATCCTAGGTTCACTTCTGATTTCTGGAAGAGTTTGCAAGAAGCGTTGGGTTCTAAATTGAGGTTGAGTTCAGCTTATCATCCTCAAACTGATGGGCAGACAGAGAGGACCATTCAGTCGTTGGAAGACTTGTTGAGATCTTGTGTTCTTGAGCAGGGAGGTGCGTGGGATACTCACCTTCCGTTGATCGAGTTTACTTACAACAATAGTTACCATTCTAGCATCGGGATGGCACCGTTCGAGGCATTGTATGGTCGGAGATGTAGGACTCCGTTGTGTTGGCATGAATCTGGGGAGAGTATTGTTCTTGGACCCGAGGTTGTTCGAGAGACTACTGAAAAGGTGAAATTGATCCGTGAGAAAATGAAAGCGTCGCAGAGTAGACAGAAGAGCTATCATGATAAGAGAAGGAAGAATTTAGAATTCCAAGCTGGTGATCATGTGTTTTTGAGAGTCACGCCTATGGCTGGTGTTGGGCGTGCATTGAAGACAAAGAAGTTGACTCCTCGTTTCATTGGACCGTATCAGATCACTGAGAGAATTGGTAATGTTGCTTATAGGGTGGCCTTGCCGCCTAATCTTTCGAATTTGCACGATGTATTTCATGTGTCGCAACTTCGGAAGTATATTTCGGATCCGTCCCATGTGATTCCGATGGATGATGTGCATGTGCGGGATAATCTCACTGTGGAGACAATGCCTGTGCGAATTGAAGATCGTGAAGTGAAGACTTTATGTGGCAAAGGGATAAACCTGGTGAAAGTGGTCTGGTTAGGAGCTGCTGGTGAAAGCATGACATGGGAGTTGGAGAGCAAGCTGCGAGAGTCCTATCCGGAGCTGTTTGAATCAGGTATGTTTTCGAGGATGAAAGATTCTAAGTGGGGGAGGGTTGTAACACCCCGGAAATAATTTAATTAAAATAGTTGATTGAATTATTAAAATAATTTGGAGGCGGGATATAGATAAATTAAAAGGTTAATATTTTATATGCGTAGGAGGTGAAACGAGTAAAGGAGGTGGTGTCGTAGAGAGCCCAGTGTTTACTGAGCCCTCAACTTAAACCCTGGGGGTTTAAGCCAAACCCTCATTCGCAGCAAGCAAAAGAAAAACGAAAGTGAGAGTGAGAGAGAGAGCACGCGGCGCAAAGAGGGAGAGAAGAGGAGGGTTTCGCGAAGAATTTCAAAAGGAGATCGTTCGTGTTGCTGTGGTTTTGTTCGTGTCTCGTTCGTCGTGTTCCGGAGCTTACGTTATTCGAGGTAAGGGTGGGCTTAACCTTGATAATGGGTTGATGATAATTATATGTGGGTAGTCTAGGGTTTTGTTGAACTGTTCGTGTTGTTGCATATCGTGTTTTCGTTGAGATTGGTGCTTTGAGGATTGTTGCACGTTATTGTGATTTGTTTCGTTATTTGTTGTTGCGTGATTGTTGTATCACGATGATGGTGTTGTTATTGTTCGTGTTTTTGTTGTTTCTGTGCGTGGTTGATTGTTGTTGTCGCGTTGTCGAATTGTCGTTTTTGTTGTGGTGGTTGCGGTGTCGTTGCCGTTAGGGTTTGGTGTTTGGCAATTTAGCGATTCTGGACACAGGTCGGTTTTTCTAAAACTGGCGCTTTTTGGTTGATCCAAAAATTATGAGGTTGATTGTTTTTGAAAATAGACTTAACGCCGGTCGTTTTGGCACTGGTTTCGTTAAATTCGGAGTTGTATAGCTCGAGTTATAGGCGATACAAGTTAGGTTAAAATTCTGGAAACGATTTGGGTATAGATTCGGTATTTCGGTGACTGGGAACGTTGTATTGACCGAAAAATTATGTGGTTTATTTTTCTGGAAAATAGACTTAATACTTGTTAATTTGGCACTGGTTTGGTTGCGTTTAGAGTTGTGTAGCTCGAGATATGAATTCCACAAGTTAGAGTAAGATTCTGGAAACAATCTGGACACAGGGTCAGTGTTTTGGTTACCACGTTTTCAAAAGAACTCCTTTTCGAACGAATCCAATTTCTTTGAAAACTAGACAAAATTTGCCCCAGTTTATGCACAAGTTTCATGCAATTTGATTGAGTTTTGGTCACTTTGGAATTGCTTGAATTTGAAGGACAGAAACTGTCCTCTTTTGCAACTAGCCTGTGTGCTTTTCGAAAACTGTACCTATTGGACACTCTCCTTCAAAAATTGAACTTAGGGATGATAACCAGACCCATAGAACTTTCCAACAAGTATTTATTTGTTGAAATCCGATGTCGTTTGCTATTTTAATTAATTCACTGAAGTAGGTGCGATGTGCCTAGGCGCTGTGCGCCAGTCTTGTGCGTGGTGTGCGTGCGTTATGTCCGCGTTGTGGAGCCGTCTGGTGTTAATATTTCAGGTGCGGTGCTGGTATGCTCAGGAGAGTTTAGTGGTAGCTGTGATGCTACAACTTGGTGCTATTTTTGGTGAAATCATTTCTTTTGATTCTGGTGATATAGTATTTATTTTAAATACTTGTTATGGTGAGTTGGTGCATAATCATGGTGTCGCATTGTCATATGCATGTTTTGGTGATATAGGCTCTGCCTCTGGTGTTTATTGGTGATATGCCCGTCGTGGCTCATTTTGGTGATCGGTACCGCATGCATATGCCCACTGGAGGGGTTGCATATCATCCCATTGTCTATGAATGTTATAATTTTGGTGGTTCACTGTCAAATGGATTTTTCCTTTGGTATCTGGTGCTGTGATATGGTGTAATTGTATTGTGTTGCTGTAGTTACCTGATGCTAGCATATTTTTATCATCTGCTTATTACCTCTGTTAGACTCATCCCTTCTGCTTGGAATGTTGCTCTCATGCGGCAACGCTGCAGGTGATCGCTAGTGCTCGTGGAGGAATTGTTAGGTTTTGCTTCCTCTCTCGTTTGGGTCTGTGTCAGCTCTGATATGTAGCACCGGGGAGTCGTTAGTTATCGTTTTGAACTATTATTTTAGTTATTGGAAATTGTTTTAATTAATTTTGGAGATGTCTTTAATTGTTAATTCTGGAGATGTTTAAACTGGTTAATATTTTCGCTGCTTGGTGATTTCTTTTATATAAATTATTTTGGAGATTTTTTTTTTTGGAATAAATGGTGTTTTTTTTTTAAATGGTGAAAAATGTAGCGCCCTTCGAGGTGACTCTGATAATTGTCTATTTAGTTGTAATAGTAAAAGGGGGGTGTTACAGTCACACCCTCAAACTTCCAATTGCTCAGAATTAAATTCCTGCAAAACAAACACTAAAACAAACAACAACTAATTTATGAGATAAAACCCTGGGCTGCCTCCCAGTAGCGCTTGGTTTAAGAGTCCTCAGCCTGACTTCCTTCCAAGATCATAGGTTTTCCAATTCAGTAGTGATTTTGCTCCTCACCATTGGTTCTCCATAGTATTTCTTCACTCTATGACCATTATTCTTGCAGGTTTGCTTTCTCACATCATCATACAAGTCCACAGCTCCATGAGGGTATAGTTTCATCAATTTGAATGGCCACTTGATAATTTTCTTTTTCACCACTTCTTTCATGATAGGATTTAGTCTCCTCTGCCCTTCAATTCTATTCTTATCATTTTCATCAAGACTGATTCTATGCATGCAGATGGTAGGACTAATCCCCTTTATATCAGCCATTTGCCACCCAATTGTCTTCTTATGCCTCCTTAGGGTAGTAGTGAGATCATGCTCTTGACTGTTGGATAGGTCAGAAGCAATGATCATAGGCAAGAAATTATTTTCCCCTAAGTAGGCATACTTAAGGTGCTTGGGTAACTCTTTAAGCTCAAGCACAGGAGGTTTTTCAATAGAAGACACATTATGTTTAAAATCAGAATCCCCAAGCTCAAGGGACTCATATTGCCTACTACAGATTTCCTTCACAGTGGCCTCCTTGTGCACCATACCTTCTTCCACAAGTTCACTTTTATCAATCTCATCAAGAGCTTTCACCAAATGATCATTCTGCTTGTGGAAGTGTTTCTGAACCACAGAATCAAGAGACATCACAAAAGAACACTCCTCAGTTCCTAGATCAGGCAGCTTGAGAGCATTCATTACATTGAACTTGATTTCTTGCTCATTGACTCTCATAGTCAATTCTCCTTTTTGAACATCAATTAGAGTCTTGCCAATAGCTAAGAAAGGTCTTCCAAGAATTATAGTCACTTCCTTATCTGCATCAAAATCTAAAATCACAAAGTCAGCAGGAAATACAAATTTATCTACCTTTATTAAGACATCTTCAATGATTCCTTCTGGATATGCAATAGATCCATCAGCAAGTTGGAGAGTAACAGTTGTATGTCTGGCAATCCCTATACCCAGCTGAGTGAAAACAGACTTAGGCATCAAATTGATGCTTGCACCTAAGTCACAAAGAGCTCTGCTATTATAGTTTTTACCAATTGAACATGGAATAGTGAAACTGCCTGGATCCTTCAACTTGCTTGGAAGCTTGCTTTGCATGATCATACTACACTCCTCTGACATAGCTACTGTTTCAAATTCTCCAAGTCTTTTCCTCTTAGAAAGCACATCCTTCATGAACTTTGCATAGTTGGGCATTTGTTGAAGTGCTTCTACTAGAGGAACATTGATGTGAAGTTGTTTTAGCACCTCTAAAATTTTTCCAAATTGCTTGTTTTGGTGAGCCTGCTTCAACCTTTGAGGAAAAGGAGGAGGTGGATAAGCTTGACCAGCAACTGGTGATGGAACTGGTGCAGCATCAGATGCTGCAGCACCAACTGTGACAGCATCTGTTGCCTTCTTCTTTTCATTTTTATGATTTTTTTGGTTTTTGTTGGTGCCATCACTAGGATCAGTAGATGGTCCATTCAAGTCCTTCCCACTACTTAGAGATATAGCCTTCACTTGTTCCTTCCCCTTAGAAGATGATGGTTCAGTAGTGGATGGTAATGCTCCACTAGGTCTTTGGGTAAGAGCAGTGGCTATTTGACCAATTTCATTCTCCAAGTTCTTGATTGCAGCCCCTTGAGTTTGATACTGAGTTTTAGTTTCATTCATGAAAGCCTTAAGTATGGCCTCCATAGAGTTTTCAACTGCTGGTGCTGCTGCCTTGGGTTGAGCAGGGAATCCTCGTGGTGTTGCAGGAGCTGTAGCAGGTGTTGCATTGTTGCTCCATTTGAAATTAGGATGGTTCTTCCACCCAGGATTGTAGGTACGAGAATATGGGTTGTTGTTCTTGTCATATCCCACATAGTTGAGTGAAATAGGGTTTGCAGGGCATTCTTCATACAAATGGCCTCCTCCACAGTACACACCACTAGCAGAACCCACTGGTACTTGTTCAATTGCTGCTACCTTAGTTTCTGGTACAGATTCAGTTGCTGCAGCAGGTGTTGCACTCATATTTTTGATCATGTTGGACAAAGATGCAACCCGAGCAGATAAAGCAGTAACTTCACTCACTTCATGCATACCAGCAACTTTCTTTTGAGCACTAACCCTAGCTGTTGGCCATTGATAGCTATTTGTAGCAATAGTTTCAATAAGATCATAAGCATCTTGGTAAGAGCCATTCAGCAAGACTCCTCCAGAAGAAGCATCAAGCATTAGTCTAGTTTGAGGTTCCAAACCATTGTAAAAAGTTTCCATTTGAACAACCAAAGGCAACCCATTATGTGGACATTTTCTTAACAATTCTTTGAATCTTTCCCATGCTTCAAACAAAGTTTCAAATTCAGTTTGTCTATAAGATGTAATTTCAGTTCTCATCCTGGCATTCTTGATAGGTGGAAAATATTTTGTCATAAACTTTTCAGCCATCTCATTCCAAGTAGTGATAGAGTTAGGTTCCAAAGAATTTAACCAAACCTTAGCTCTATCCTTCAAAGAATAAGGGAAAAGTTTAAGTTTAAAAGCATCATCACTTACACCAGGGAGAATGAAATTACTACAAACTTCTACAAATTGTTTTAAATGCAAATGTGGGTCCTCAGTAGGTCCTCCAATAAATTGCCCTATTGTTTGAAGCATTTGAAACATCATAGGCTTAAATTCAAAATGAGTTGTGGCAAGTTCAGGCCTTACTATGCTAGTTTGCATAGTGTGAGGGTCAAAAATTGCATAATCCCTCATAAGTCTGTCCCTGTCATTAGCCATGCCAATTACTGTTTCATTTAAAACTTGTCTCACATGTTCAGGTTGCTCAGTGGCAGCTATAGTATGTCTGTCAGAACCATGGTTGCTAGGAGGTGGTGTTCCCCCATGATTAGAAGGTGGTGGTGTAGCCATATTGACAGCTCTTCCCAAAGAAATCAGACCAGAATGATCGTGTCCCCTTCTCAAAGCTCTAAACAGTCTTTCTATCTGAGGATGAAGTTGATATTCTAGTGATCTGCGTCTGGACATATGCTGCAGCAATTAACTTACTGAAACAACCAAACACAGAGCACCAGAATTACCAACAAAAGAAATCACTAAACTGCCAATTAATTAAACAGTGTTTAACTAATTAATCCCCAGCAACGGCGCCAAAAACTTGTTGCGTAAAAACGTGTGATTGTTTCTTGTGCAAGTGTACACAATCGCAATAAGTAATACAGTGAATAAGTGAGATCGTTCCCACGAGGATTAAGTTGTAAACAAATGTTTAATCAATGTAACAAATAGTGATTTGGGGTAAAAAGTAAATGACACACAATTTTGGGTACACAAACAATAAAGGTAAAAAGTATCAGCGTAATGAAAATCAGATTTGGGAGAAGTTGAGATGCAATACTTAAATAAATCCATTAAAATGCTCAAAATGCTATGCTAAGTGCTGCAGCACTATGCTCAAAATCCATTATTCCTAATGCTTAACACTAGGCTTTAGTCCTCCCAGCAACTAATTCTAAGTAACAATGGAGGCACGATTCAAGAGGCTATTCCTATACCTCTGAAATTCGGCTTAACCTAATTCTGAGAATGTGGTCCTTTATATAGAGGAGGCTAGGGATGAGAGGTAACCCTAGTTGGGGAGGCGCATTTTGTCCTTTTTGAGGGCAAAATGTCCTTTCTACCCAATTCCCTAGGTCACCATGGAATCTTCAATGATTGGCACGCACACTGATGATGGGTGACAGCTGACAAGTGTCCTTGCCAATATTTCCGTGTTTTCTTTGCCTTCTCTCTCATGTTCTGTAATTTGGCATTGCTGCCACAATAAGTGCTGCAGCAATTAAACAAATGCATTAGACCACAATTTGGGCACCAAAGTGCCCATAAATAACATAATTAAGCTTGCACCTTAAATTATTCTAAACTAACATATTTACAACATTTAATCACTAAATTGCTTGCGAATAATCAATGATTTAAGCTTGAAATAAGAGGTAATAACAATCATATTTGATTGTTATCAACGCCATTGAAGCACAATAAGGTGAATGACGCAGGTTTTTTAGGGTTCCAAGAAACGTGGTAATCGAGCGATTGAAGCTCGGAAATGTGAAATTTACAGAGGGGAATCAATTACAGCACAAATTGGATGAAGATTCGAAATGTGAATTGAAGAATCGAATCGGAATTTGAGGGAGAAATTGATCAACGATAATTGAACAGAGTGACGCGGAATTTGAGATTTTGCTCTGATACTGATAAGTCCAAATTAGTTGTTATTTTAGTGTTTGTTTCAAGTAGTTATTTTGTATTTTTATTTCTCTTTTAGGACTATTTTACGGCTTTTATTTGAATTGTATTTTGTAGAGCAAATCAAGAGCAAAGGAAGTATTTCAAGCACTAAAAAGCATAGCATTGAAGTCCCAAGGATAAGAGATTCACAAAGGATCAAAACAGTTAGAATTTGCATGAAAAATCACTCCCTGGCTGATGCTTACACGGGCACCCGTGTTGCACCACACGGCCCGTGTTGCGTTGGAATGCTGAAAGTTTTCTCGTCAAACAGATTTTACCACGGGCGCCCGTGTGGCTGGCCACGGTCCGTGGCGCATCAGCAGACTCAGCAACTGTTACAAGCTTTTCCCATTCTCTACATTATGGCTTGTAATTCGAATTTAAGTGTTTGTCTACTGATCCTAGCCTATAAATAGGATCTAATTTCAGTTATAATCTCACCTTAACATACTTGTAATCTCACTCCAAAGTTTAATCTACGTTCTTGCAATTCTCTTTAGCTTTTGCTCTTTTATTTTCATGTTCTTTACTTTCTTGCTTTTATAATTTCTGTTCTTTATCTTTCCAGCAACTTTACATTCAGCAATTTATCGCTTTATTTCGATTCCCGTCATTTACATTACGCAATTTAGATTTCGGTCATTTACAATTATGTCTCTTTATCTTATTGCAATTTATCTTCTAAGCATGAGTGAGTAGAAATATGGTCTTGGGTTATTGGGAGTAATCACAATGATAGATCCCTAGTAATTCCCAAAGACTATTCTCGACTCCAATTGTTTTTCTAATTCTAATCTATTTTCATTATACCTCAATCTTATTTTTAACATTAGAGTGAAGTACCGAGAGGTGAAATTCTATGTTTGACCTATGAAAATAGACAAGAGAATTAAGATATGAGAATAATCCTAATTCTCTTGAGGTATTTAAAAGGTTTTGTTCTTAAAGGGTTTTGCTAACTTTCAACCATGAGAATAGGATTGAAAGTTAGATCAAAACACATCATTTTACTTTGAAAGAAGACTATGATTACATTTGTTACCTTGCCTTTAGAATATATTACTTTTTGTGAGTTGGAGGATAGTTAAAGAGTTACATGGGTTCTCATCATTGTGATGAAACTAATAACCCGAGATTCTTTACATTCCTGAATTTAATTTAATCAAAAATCTCTTCTTCAAATCATTCCTTTCAGCTAATCACCATCAAAAAAAATTAGATTGGTAATCACAAAAACTCCCTATGGATCGATACTTTTTATTACGCGATAGAACCGTGCACTTGCGGCCTATCAAGTTTTTGGCGCCGTTGCCGGGGAGTAATGATATTAATCAACCTTTTGGTACCGGTTAGACTGAAAATTTCTGTTTTCTTTTGTTACTTTTCTTTTGAATTCTCTTATTCTTGAATGCGAAGAGTCCGAAATCTCGAAGATATTGTTCAACCAATTCTTGAGATTGAAAGATTCTTACACCAAAGAAGGAGAGAACTGCGCAATAACGAAGAAATGGCTGCTAATCCAAATCGTACTCTTAAAGAGTATGCTACGCCTTCTACGGCTGAGCCACATGCTATTATTGTGCCTCCTAATATTGATGCATACAATTTTGAGCTTAAACCTTCTCTACTTTCTATGGTCCAGCAGAACCAATTTTCAGGTTCAGCTACTGAGGACCCAAATCTTATCTTTCAATCTTTCTTGAATATTGGGGTACTCTCAAACTGAATGGAGTAACCCTTGAGGCCATAAGACTAAAGCTTTTCCCTTTTTCACTAAGGGATAGAGCTAGAGCATGGCTACATTCGTTACCAAATGAGTATGTTACTACATGGGATCAACTAAAGCAAGCATTCCTTGCTAGATTCTTTCCCCCAAGCAAAACCGCACAAATGAGGAATCAAATCACACGATTCACTCAAAATGAAGGGGAATCTCTTTATGATGCTTGGGAGTGTTTCAAAGAAATGCAAAGGCTATGCCCCCATCATGGACTAGAGAAGTGGTTGATCATACACACTTTCTATAATGGTTTGCTTTACACTACAAAAATGACCGTGGATGCTGCTGCAGGTGAAGCTCTAATGAACAAGAACATAGAAGAGGCTTATGCACTAATTGAAGACATGGCTCAGAATCACTACCAGTGGACAAGTGAAAGGGCCATCACTACTACACCTCCATCAAAGAAAGAACCAGGTAAGTATGAAGTTTCTTCTCTTGATCATTTAGCTTCTAAGGTAGACGCACTTTTCCAGAAATTTGAAAAACTTAATGTTAATGCTGTCTCACCTTCTTCTACTCCTGCTGTACCTCCTTGTGAAATATGTGGTGTTGTTGGTCATACCGGTGTTGAATGTCAACTAGGAGTTTCTGCTAATGGTTCTGAGCAAGTTAATTATGCTCAAAACCGGGATCCTTTTTCAAATACTTATAATTCTGGATGGAGGAATCATCCAAATTTTTCATATAAAAATCCTCCAGCCAATCCCTCTTTCCAACCAGCAGCAAGAACACCCCCTGGTTTTCAAAATAATCAAAGAACTCCTCAAAAATCCAATTTGGAAACTTTATTGGAAAATTTTGTGTTAACACAAACAAAGCAAAATGAAGAATTTAAAAACCAAACTGGATTTTTGAATGACACTCTCATAAAATTAACATCAAAAGTGGACTCTATTTCTACTCACGACAAAATGTTGGAAACTCAAATTTCCCAAGTAGCTCAACAAGTTGCTTCATCCTCTAGGTCCTCTGGAATTTTTCTAGGGCAGCCTGAACCCAATCCTAAAGCCCAAGTAATTGCTGTCACCCTTAGGAGTGGAAAACAATTAGAGGAACCAAAAGAAACTAATAAGAAAAATGTGAGTGAGGAAGAAGAACCAAAAGAAACACCTTATGTACCACCACCACCATACAAGCCTAAAATACCATTCCCACAAAGGTTTGCCAAATCAAAGCTTGATGAGCAGTTTAAAAAATTTGTTGATTTGTTAAAAAAGCTCTACATTAACATTCCTTTTACAGATGCTCTGTCTCAAATGCCATCTTATGCAAAGTTTTTGAAAGAAATTTTATCTAAGAAAAGAAAGATAGATGACAACGAGATAGTAGCTTTAACTGAAGAATGTAGTGCTATTATTCAAAACAACCTGCCTCCAAAGCTTAAAGATCCTGGTAGCTTTTCCATCCCTTGTGTCATTGGAAGCGAGACTATTAAAAAAGCCATGTGTGATCTAGGAGCCAGTGTGATCTTAATGCCCTTATCCCTTTGTGAAAGATTAGGCATAGGAGAGTTGAAACCTACAAATATGACCTTAACATTGGCTGACCGTTCCACTAAATATCCAGCTGGTATTCTTGAGGATATTCCTATTAAAGTAGGAGAAATTTTTATTCCAGCAGATATTGTTGTGATGGAAATGGAGGAGGACTCCCAAGTTCCAATTCTCTTGGGGAGAACTTTCCTTGCTACTGCAGGGGCCATAATTGATGTTAAGCATGGTAAGTTGGCATTCAATGTAGGTGAAGAGTCTTTTTAAACAATTCGTTTCCAATTATCACATAGCTCAAAGCTCTGTATTTTACCTTTTTATTGGTATTTCTTGTGGGATTTTGCAAATATTCCGCAATAGGCCTTCGCCAATCATTATTGGTCATATTGTCAAGAGCAAAAATTTCTGCTAAGTCAAAGTCACCAAAAAATTGACGTTTTTCGACAACGACTAGTTCCTCGTTTGCGTTTGTTGCCCCCCCAATTTTTGGTGTTGACAATAGTGACGAAGAATAGTCATTAGAAATGATTTTATCCTTTATTTCGATTAACTCTTCCAGGCTTTGTTTTGAAACTTTATAGCCTGAAGCAATTTGTGCCAATTCATTTGCCACTTGATTATCAATTCGTGGTAAATGTTCTAAGTGAACAGCCTCAAATCTTTTTAACAAAGCATTGGCAACAACAAAGTATCTGATAAGGTGCTCTTTAATGCATTTGTACTCTCTTGTCAATTGTTTGACAACCAACTCAGAGTCACCTTTTATTTCGACATGACTTGCCCCCAGCTCAAGTAAAATTTTAAGGCCTACTATTAAAGCCTCATATTCAGCTTCATTATTGGAGCAAACATCTCGAATTTTAAACTTATACTTCGTTGGAATGTTAGTAGGAGATATTATTAAAATACCAATCCCAACTCCATGTTTATGGCTTGAACCATCAAAGTACAACCTCCAAGGATATACGTCTACAAAACTTAATGTTTCTTCGACAACAGAATGGTCTACTATAAAATCAGCAACCACTTGTCCTTTAATTGATTTTAGAGGTTGACAAGTTAAGTTGTACTCTGACAAAGCCAAAGCCCATTTACCAATTCGGCTATGCATTATTGGTTTCGACAGCATATGCTTAATAACATCAAAATGCGAATAAACAGAAACATCAGCTGGTTTTATATATTGCTTTAACTTTGTACACGAGAAATACAAACAAAGGCACAACTTTTCTATAGGAGTGTACCTCGTTTCGGCATCATTTAAGACCCTACTGAGGTAATAAATGGCTCTTTCGACACCACTATCATCCTCTTGTGCTAACATGCTACCTATTGTTCTATCAGAAGCTGCTATATACAATTTGAGCACTTTGTGTTTAATAACAGGCAACAAAATTGGTGGTTTTATCAAATAAGACTTGATTTCGTCGAAGGCTGCTTGATGCATTGGTTCCCATTTGAACTCTTCTTCCTTCTTCAGTCTTAACAATGGCGAAAAAACTTGTGTTTTGCCACTTAGATTTGATATAAATCTTCGAAGGAAATTGATTTTTCCCAGCAACGACTGAAGCTCCTTTTTGGTCGAAGGGGCCTTCGTTTCCATAATTGCCTTAGTCTTATTTTGATTGATTTCAATGCCTTTTTTGTGCACTATAAAACCCAAGAAATCACCTGCACGCACACAAAAGGCACATTTTAATGGATTTAATTTCAATCCATATTTCCTCATTCTTTCAAAAGAACGGCGAAGATGGTCTAAATGACCACTTTCTGAGGAAGATTTAACCACCTCATCATCTATGTATACTTGCATAAAATCATCAATAAAATCATGAAACATAGAGTTCATGGCCCTCTGATATGTAGCACCAGCATTCTTTAAGCCAAAGGGCATTACTATCCATTCATAAACACCCAATGCCCCTGGACATCTAAAAGCAGTTTTCGACACATCCTTTTCAGCAATGAAGATTTGATTATACCCAGAATAACCATCGAGCATACTAAGATAATCAAATCCTGCTGCTGAATCTATTAGCATTTCTGCCACAGGCATTGCGTATTCATCCTTGGGAGATGCATTATTTAAATCCCTAAAATCTATGCAAACTCTAAGAGTCCCATTTTTCTTTATTACAGGAACTATATTGGCTAACCATTCGACATACCTGGCAGTTCTGATGAATTTGTTTCTGAATAGCCTTTCGATTTCCTCTTTGATCTTTGCCAACACTTGAGGAGCAAATCTTCTTGGCACTTGCCTCACTGGTTTCTTCCCTGGTCGAATTGGTAATTGCATTTCCACTACTTCTCGACTTAACCCAGGCATTTCGTCGTAATCCCAAGCAAAGCAGTCTTTGAACTCCCTTAGCAATGTAATGACTTGGGTTTTTAGAGAAATATCAATATTTGCACTAATATAAGTTGCACTAATATAAGTTGCACTAATATATGCTGTTTTCTTCATGTAACTCACTGGCTTCGACAGCCATTGTTTGTTGAATAATTTCGGCCTCCATAGCCGCTTTAAACTTGTTTTCGGCCATATAAGCTGTAATTTTGTCCCATGCATTGGGCACTGACATGAGAACATTTTCAAGAACCAGTGTTCCACCCCGTTGGTCGAAAAACACCATCAGGATAGACACTATCATCTCCCATTATTTCTCTTTCCCAAACAAAACCATAATTTGGGTCAAGATGAACTGAGGCAAAAACATTATCCGCAGTATTGTGATAACATCGTACTCAACATCATTTGGTACTGTGATAACATCGTACTCAAGAGGCAGTATTGATACCACATTGCAAACAACATCGAAATCATCTTCAGAATCATCAAAATCAGACTCCATGTCTTCATCCATGTCGAAATCAGCATTCTTTTCTTTCACTGTTGACAATGGAGGAAATATTCTTTCAAGAGCAGGCCCTCTTGGCTTTTCTGTTACTACAGCCTTGCCTTTGGCCTTATTCGCTGCACACACATGACTAGCAACATCAGCATTCCTCTTTGTGGCAACTTCAGCTTTGTGAACCTCACTCTTCGCCACTATCATGCTGCGTGGAACTTGATTATTAGCCAAATGACTTGGAACCTGGTTAATGTCAAAGTGTGCCTTCTTCTTCTGTTGTCTTTGGTAACGACGCCACTGTGTTCTAGTCATAGGGTTCTTACCCTTATAGTTATTCTTATAATTAAACTTAATAGCATCAGTACCTGGCTTGACAGCTTTAGCACGTTGATTATTGGGCACCCACGCTTCGACAGGAGCACTAGCACTTGGGACAAAGGATTTACCTGTTGACAGCTTCAAATACCCTTTTGCTGAGGACTTCTCCTTAGCAAATTGTCGTTTACTTGTTGAAGGCTTTGCTGACACATTAGCCTCATAGCCAGGAAGATCTCCTTTTGCAAAGTCAAATTTTGGCCTGTTATCAAGCCATTTTCTTTTGCGTTGTTGTTGATCCTGATAACCTTCGACAGCTTTAGCTGCTTCTTTATCGAAGACAGCACTCCACCTTGGGCAAAGCATAACTTCAGAATTATTCCACTTACACCGATTGAGGAAATCTATCAATTCTTCCTTAGCCTTTGGGTACACAGCGTGTATCTTCCCATCATATTCTTTTAGGGTCACCTCCTGTTTCTCACCTTCAGCATACATAAAACCTTTTAATTTCTCGGTGGCAGTCTTGACACACTTAGGAGGGTCCGCCATTTGAGCATCCACCATGCCTACATCAGCTTCGACAGGTTCAGAGTACATAGCTTCAGCCTTAGGCAATGGATCAACATCAATCTGCATAGGAGCTTTCATTTTCTTATCAGCAAATTTGAGTCTTCCTTCGTCAACTGCTTTTTGCACAATATCCCTGAAGAGCACACAACGGTCAGTGTTATGTCCCAAAAAATTATGGAACTTACAATAACCCTTTTTCTTTCTTTGGTCAAGAGTTGGTATTTTAAGGCCTTTAGGCACTAATATTTGACCATCAGTTACTAAAAGATCAAAAATTTCATCACATTTAGTAACATCAAAAGTATAAGTCTTAGGCATAAATCTATCATTCTTAGGCTCTACAGGGTTATTCCCATTCGCAGGCCTTAATAATTTACAGGTATAAGGAGGACCAGGCTTAAGTTCAGCCACGTCTATCTCCTCTTCTTCGACATTACTATATGTAACGTCAAATTCTTCTTCGACATATGACACTTTTTCTTTTTTATGATACCTATTCGACCTAGATTTTTCCTCTCTAAGCCTTTCAACTTGTCGAACTCTATCAGCCAAATGAGCCATATCTCGCAAATGAGATGTGTCTAATTTCTTTCTAATTGAGTAATCAAGGCCACCAGCAGCCATTTCGACGAGCTCATGTTCAGGGACTTGTGTGAAGCAACGAGATTTCAACAGCCTAAATCTGTTTAAGTAATCATCAATAGTTTCAGGCATTTTGCGCCGAACACTAGCCAATTCTTTAAGACTAATTTTCGACTGGCCCATGTAAAACTGTGCATGGAATGCCTTTTCTAATTGTCCCCATGTGAACATAGAACCAGGGGGTAAGGTCGTGAACCAAGTAAAAGCATTTTTAGTTAGAGAATTTGGAGAGTATTTCATCTTCAAATTCTCATTTTGTGCTAAGTCCCCAGCCTCAGTCAAGAAACGAGCAATGTGTTCGACTGTGGACTCATTTGTATCACCACCAAACTTAGTAAACTTGGGAACTTTCCATCCCCTTGGTAACTCAGTTTGTAATACGTATTCACATAATGGTGATACGAAGTTAGGCCTTTGTAAACCTATGTTAAGGCCATTTTGCGCCAAAATAGTTTCGACTAAAGTAGCTATATTGTTTTCTGCGCCAACATTGTGTTGTTGCACTTGTCGAACAACTTCATCAGCGTTCTGGTGTCTATTTACCAAAACTACTTCAGGGACGTGGTTTACTGCCCCTTGTAGTTCGCCTACAGTTGTGGACGCTTCGACTGCAACTGCTTCTTGGGGGTTAAATGGCGACGCATTACCCGCAATAATAGGAACGTGCCTATTATTAACCGCTGGAACCCCAAAAAAGTCTGCAATCCTACTCATCTGATTTGCCAACATTTGGTAACTGTTATTGGTATTTTGAATCAATGGATTGAAAACTGTACCAATTTGTTGGGTAAGCATATTAACCATATCGTGATTACTCTCGTCTACTTGCTGTCTTAAGGCCAACAAAGACGTATTGGTTAATGCTGGGGGATTTCGACCAAAAACACTCTCAAAGGAGACATGTGTAGGGGAAAAGGTCGAAATATGTGGCATTCCAGTAGGCATGCCATACATTCCCAGAGGAAATGGGGGTAGATGCACGTTATTCAAACGTGGGTCTAAACCGTTTCCCATTGCCATGTAAGGGCTATGAAGCCCTGCACTTAACGGCAAAGACATAGGCAGAGATGCCATTTCTGACTGCGTTGAACCAACATTAGTCATTGATAATGAAGGAACGGTTATCGACGATGATGGTCCTGCGCTAATGCTTGCAGAATCCATTGTTGTCCCTTGCCCTTGTGAAACCACAGGGTTGGAACTAGATGCATTATTCGTACCAGAACGAACCATTTTACCACTTCTTAAGTGCATACAACAGCGAATACAAATAAGAGAGTACGAAAATGAACATAATCAAAGGCAAAGTCCCACTGGGCGTGCCAATTTGTTTGCTGGTGTTTTTAGCAAACAATCACTAGTTTTACTAGAAGGTTTGTGAGATCAAACTAGAAAAATCTCAAAGCAATTGCCTTTGAATTGCAAAAGTTTTTGTTTCAGAAAATGTAGAAAAGGGGACGATTTGCAAATGATTAACAGAATTGAAAAGAAAAGAAGCAGTAAATGGTGCAGGAATTGTAAAGAACAGAAAAACAAATTGCATTGAATCATAAAAGTGGTACACGATCACGTACAGCGATTCTTCCACTCGTTTTTCGCTCTGGCTTGGAAGTTAGAATTTCAGGAATCGGGTTGTGTATTGTGATTTGCGACCTCTGTTTCTTCTCAGAAACAGTTATTTATACAAAGGAAAAGAGGGGGAAAAACTGAATTCAGTAATTGCCTAGAAATTTGAAAATAAGTAACTGCTCCTACTTTCGACCAAGTAACTGCTCCTAAGTAACTGCTCCTACTTTCGACCAAAACCGCTCTATCACGCTTCGACCAACTGCTAGTCTTCAACGCATAACTGCTCTGTTTTCTGTCTGTCGAAAGCCTGGGTCGATTTTCCTCTCTCTTGCTTTTGCTTCCCTGGAAACTTGTCGAGTTTACCTTGCGCATGACCATTTTCTTTGTCGAAATAATATGGTCTTTGTGAAATAAATATAAGTCAGGCCATGTTGACCATCTTTAATGAAGCCTGTCGAAATTACAGGCTAACACCATGAGAATAGGAATGAAAGTTAGATCAAAACACATCATTTTACTTTGAAAGAAGACTATGATTACATTTGTTACCTTGCCTTTAGAATATATTACTTTTTGTGAGTTGGAGGATAGTTAAAGAGTTACATGGGTTCTCATCATTGTGATGAAACTAATAACCCGAGATTCTTTACATTCCTGAATTTAATTTAATCAAAAATCTCTTCTTCAAATCATTCCTTTCAGCTAATCACCATCAAAAAAAATTAGATTGGTAATCACAAAAACTCCCTGTGGATCGATACTTTTTAATACGCGATAGAACCGTGCACTTGCGGCCTATCAGATACCATATTGAGCTGAACACAGTGAAATGAAATGAAAATATTCATTGATCAAATCTAAATTGTATATGTACAAATGGGTTAGCTATATACAAGAGATTGAGCATCAGCTCAAGAGTAAAACTGAAAGCATATAGAAAGTGAAACTAATCTAACTAATCTTACTGACTTAACTCTGTATTAGTCAACTAACTGAAATAAACTAATCATGGTTAAGTAAATACAGTGAGGTAAAAAACTGTAAAAGTTACAATCTAATTTAATTACTCTATTATTCTATTAGTAGATTCCAAATTTATGGAGTGAAGTCAACAAGGTATGAATAGCGAGATATTGAATGAGGAGAAGCGTTGCGATAGAGAATGGATGTGATTTCCTCTTAATTTCCGATTTCCCGCATCCTTTCGATTTCCCCTTTCCTTTCATATCGACGTTCCTTTCATTTTGCTGAGTTTTGTTTCCCCTTCAAGGCTTCAACCGTATGCTAAGTTTCGATTTGGTGAGTTACGAATCGAAATTTCGTCGCCGATTTGCTGTAGTTGGATTTGAAAAATCGTCATCGATTCTGTTGCGTTTTTTTCTTTTGTTGTTGGTCTTCGAGGGTTTCATCTTACTCTTATACATTGTTGCTATTGTTAAGGTTCTTCTTCTTGTTATTGTTCTTTGTTTTGTGATCGATTTTTTTCTTGTGTGGTGGTTCAAATTCGGGTTGGGATGGTTGGTCTAGAAATAGACGATGATGTTGAAAAATGTTGGTTTTGAAGAATCGTCGGGGGAAAGGGCAATCATTGAGAAAATATGCCTTTGATGAAGAATTGAGGAAGAAATGATGAAGAATTGGTTTTGATTTGCTATTTCTTTTGTACTTTTCATTTTTATTTTTTGTAATTTTAAATTTAAAACAACTTTATTTTAAACATTTAAATATATATACGATTAACAAAAAAAATGGATTAACATGCTATGCGGATGCCACATCAATTAAAATGTCCACGTGAAAAATTCCAACAAAGAGAGTGTCAAAAAGTTTCAATAAGTTTCTTTTAGACTTTCTCATTATCTGAACATTGGGAAGTGGGTTAACAAATTAATTTGTCTTTTAATACCTCCATTTTTTCTTGGGTCCCTGACGCCACTAACGCATTTCACTCCCGCTTTAACTGGTGCCTGTCGCAGTCTGCCATTTTTATAGTTAAGCACCATAAAAACTGCCGCATATTTTGATTTCATTTTATTTTATTTGAACATTTTGTTATAAAGTTGTCAAATATATGACCAACAAGGGTCTGTGGGATTGGATCCCATTTTAAGGATTTTGGTTTAAATTTTAGGTGTGACAAAAACATTGTTGAAAGGGAGAGAACCACATAGATCATTAAAGTGTCAAGTTATGTTCTTCGGTGAATAATGCATTCCAACAATATTGTAATCAGTTTGTCGCAATTAAATAACTTAAAAAATCTGATGTGTAATTTAGCCTATATTTTATCATCACACTAGTCGAATCCCATATCCAATAGATCATATTAGAACCTTTATCATATCCACTTATCCATGCCCGTGAGCTATATATGTTCTTCCCAGAAAGCCAAAAAACCAACATATTTTATGGTTTGTCGCGAATAAACTATGAAACCAATCCAAATTTTGGGATTCTGTTCCTTCTTTTTTTCCATTCATTGCTTTATTTTTTTAAAAACTACACTCTCTCTAGAACCTTCGTCTTCACTATCAAAATTGTTCACTATAATACTTTTTTTCCTTGTCGTTAGCAATTGGAAAAACTATTTTTTATAATATAATAGTAATAATAATAATAATAATAATAATAATAATAATTGTAATATTAAAATGGGCCTCAACAGCCTAAAATAAATTGCCACTATACCTACCATATTTATTCACAGACTCATGTTTATAGTTTTCCACAACTCTTTAACCAAATTAAACCTTATAAATGGGAATACCCATGCCACCCACCTCAAACATACCAGTAATGGGTTGGTTCTCTTGGTTATCCAAGACAAACCTAGAGCCATCCCTAGTCTATCAATATGGTCTTGCTTTTTCACGCAATGAGCTTCAATTAGAAGATGCCAACTACTTCAGCCACGAGTTTCTTCAAAGCATGGGCATTTCAATAGCCAAACACAGGCTAGAAATTCTCAAGCTTGCCAAAAAAGAAGTGCCACAAAGCCTGTCTGTTTCTGGAGTCATCAAGAAATGCCTCAGAAAGTGCCTTAAGAAGATAACTTTCCGAGAAGTAAAAGAGATAATTCCATTGCCAGTGGCACCACAAGAGCCAAAATGGAAAAGAGCATTGGTGAGTAGGTATTTAAAAGGAGAAGAGAAGGGAATGCACAGAAGTAGGAGCATGGCAATATCTGGGCCTTTAGATGGTAGATTCATGCATGAGGAGATGATGAGCAATAAGGTGTTCAAATTTTCTGGTCCTCTTGATGAGAGAATGGTGTGCACAAATATTGCAAGTCCTATGGTAACAAGGCCTGTTAAGAGTCCAAGATTTTCAGGGCCACTTAATAATAAAAGTCCAACTAGAATAACTAGGCCTTTGGATGAATGGACTGAGAGCCCAATGGGTTATCAGAGTCCTTACAACAATACAAGAGCTGATTCTTCTGATTATCATCATTCTTCACTGTGGTCTACACTCTTTGAAGATCTTAAACCAACTTGATTATTTTGTGTGTTTTTGTTTATTGGTATTTTGTTCTTTTGTGTGTTTTGGTATTTGCTTAACAACAGAGTTCTTATGAAATTCGGTGTATTTCTTTTGGCCTACTATATTAAATGGTATATAAGGGAGAGTTCTAATCAGAACCTTAGCTCGCCATGACTTTGGAGGGAAGGATTTCTAATCAGAACCTTAGCTCTGATACCACTTTGTTGGAAAGTAGAATGGTTTTAGAAAGACTTTGGGAGGAAGGGAAGAGGAGACTATGGTTTCTTAAAAATGAGAGGATACTTTGCTCTTTATAACTTGATGTTTATTTGCTAACTTGCTTACTTGCTTTTGGCTTGGTTTACAGATGACTAGCTCTCCCCTATTTATAGGCTCTAAGGGAGAGTTCCACATCAATCTAGAGAACATTCTACACACTTCAAGTGAGAGAGTTCTACACACTTCTCTCAACTACTTATTTAATATTACATATTCCACTTCTAACTTTCTCTACTACTCTCTAGAATTTTCTATAAACTAAAACACTAAAACCAAATGGGCCTAACACTTGATTAGTCCAATGGGCCAAATCAAGTTTACTTTCCAACACCCCCTCTTAAACTTGATTTGTCATTCCAAGTAGGCTTCGCAACTTGATAAAGTCTTCATGCTTGAGGGGCTTTGTGAAGATGTCAGCAACTTGGTCTTGAGACTTCACATATTCGACTTGCACATCCTTTCTTGCTATGCACTCCCTTATATAGTGGTAGCGAGTGTCAATATGTTTGCTCCGATCATGGAAGACTGGATTCTTTGCTAGAGCTATAGCTGACTTATTATCCACAAAGATCTTGGTCGGCTCTTCTTGCGACATCTCCAACTCCTTTAACAAATTTCTGAGCCAGACTGCATAGCAAACACATGATGTGGCTGCTACATATTCTGCTTCGCAAGTTGAAAGTGTGACTATCGACTGTTTCTTTGACCTCCAAGTGAAAGCTGTGTTTCCTATGAAGAACACAAAACCGCTAGTACTCTTCCGATCATCTCCATCTCCACCACAATCACTATCACTGTAACCAACAAGCTTATAATTATTATCTGATGAAAACCATAAGCCGAAGTCCAATATTCCTTTGATATAGCGAAGAATTCTTTTTGCAGCCTTGAGATGAGTTGTGGTCGGATTCTCCATGTATCGACTGATGAGTCTAGTAGCATACAAAATGTCAGGTCTTGTGCATGTCAGATACCGCAAACTCCCAACCATACTCTTGAAATTTGTAGGGTTCACTTTAATTTACTGCTTCGTCGTACTTTGATAATTTCATTTTACACTCTACTGGTGTGCTGATTGGCTTGCAACTATCTATCTTGAACTTTTTCAGCATCTCCTTTGCATACCTTTGTTGTGAAATGAATATTCCATCTTCCTTATGCTTTACCTCAATGCCAAGATAGTATGACATTAATCCAATATCTGTCATCTCAAACTCCTTTACCATTTCCTTCTTGAACTCTTCAAACATACTTGGATTGCTTCATGTGAGGACCAAGTCATCCACATATATGCACACGATCAAGATATCTCCATTTTTGACCTTCACTACAAAAAAAAAACGCTTATTAGCGAGAGCCATTAGCGAGGGAATAACATTCCCTCGCTAAAACTGACTTTAGCGAGGGAATTAGCGAGGGAATGTGATTCCCTCCCTAAAACTGACATTAGCGAGCGAATTAGCGAGGGAATTTGAAAATTTGACCGTTAGCGAGGGAATTTGAAATTTTTCCGTCACTAATTGTTTGGAGGGAAAATTCAGTCAAATTCACGCGATTAAAGTGACAATTAGCGACGGATTTGAAGGTTCCCTCGCAAATTTTGTTCACTTTTTTTTACTTAAATCTGTTTGCACTCTTCTTTCTCACTCACTCTTCTTCTTCTCTCCTCTTCACCCTTCCTCTTCCTTTCCTCTTCCTCTACTCTCCACAACCACACAACCACCACCACCACCATCACCACCACACAACCAACCTACTCTCCCTTCCTCTTCCTCTACTATCTACTCTCCCTTTCCTCTTCCTCTACTCTCTCTCTCTGACTCACCTACAAACTCTAACCCACCACCACACAACCACCACCACCACCACACAACAACCACCAACCATGACACCACCGGAGCTCCTCTTCCTCTCCTCTCTCTCTCTTTCTTGATTTCCCCTTTCCCTCTTCTTCTCTCCACCTTCTTCCACCACACAACCACCACCACCACCACCACCACCACCTACAAATTTATTTCCTCTTTCTCTCCACCTTCCACACAACCACCACCTCAACCACAAAATTAACAATATAATATAGGGTTAAATATGTTTTTAGTCCCTACAAAATTTCACTATTTTGTTTTTAGTCCCTATAGAATTTTTCATCGACTTTTAGTCCCTATAAAATTTCAAAATTTCGTTTTTAGACCCTATAAATGCCAACTAGTGTATATCCATTGAATTTTTGAGTGATGTTTTGCATACATGTTGAGGACATTATAAACATCTCTTCCAGAAAAACTTTGAATTTTTTAACAACACAAAAATTAAATCTAAATTTTTTAAGTGCAAAAGATTCGATAAACAAATTAAAGGAAATACTAACCTAGAAATCAAAATTTGAGTTTATTTTTTGTGAGGGAGATATTTTAAATATCTTTAACGTGTATGCAAAATATCATTCAAAAATTCTAAAGGTATACACGAGTTTACATTTTATAGGGACTTAAAACAAAATTGTGAAATTTTATAGGGACTAAAAACATATTTAACCCTATAATATATAAAAAATAATAAATAAATAAATAAGCCATTTTCGAAATTTAATATAATAATAAATATAATAATAAATAAATAAAATTCCATTTTCGAAAAATTGTCCAAATTTGAAAAACTGCACAAATTTTGAGGCTGCATTAGCGAGGGAAATTTCCTTTGCTAATTAGCGAGGGATTCAAATTCCCTCGCTAATCCCATTAGCGAGGAGGGATTTAGCGAGGGCACTGGTCCCTCGCTAATTCTCTAGCAAATGACCATTAGCGAGGGATTTTGGTCATTTTGCGAGGGAAATTTCCCTCGCTAATGACTGATTTTTTTGTAGTGCTTGACATATAGGGCATGCTCGTGTGGGCACTTCGTGAAACTGTTTTCTTTGAAGTAGTTATCAATCCGACTATACCATGCTCTTGGTGCCTGTTTCAGTCCATATAGTGCTTTCTTTAGCTTGAGAACTTTGTCTTCATGACCTTTCACCTTGTAGCCCATAGGTTGTTTGATGTACACTTCTTCTTCTAGGACTCCATTCAAAAAGGCAGACTTCACGTCCATCTGATGAATTTTCCACTTGTTTTGGGCTGCTAGAGAGATTATTAGTGTTTCCAAGCGAGCGACTGGAGCGAACTCCTCGTCATAATCAATCCCGGCCTTTTGACTGTAGCCTTTTACAACTAGCCTTGCCTTGTATCTTTCGATTTCTCCATTGACGTTCTTCTTTTCCTTGTACACCCACTTGACACCAATAGCTTTATGCCCTTTCGGAAGAGACACGAGTTCCCAAGTGTTGTTCTTGTCGATGGCTTTAATTTCTTCGTCCATTGCATCCCTCCATCTCTTATCTTGCGCAGCTTCTTCAAAGTCCATAGGTTCACAGTCTGCAAAGAGGCAGAACAATGTGAGATTATTCGTTGCCTCGACTTCCTCATAGAGATCTTCAAGCCTTCGCGGTGAAAAAGCTTCTGTATTATCATACACATCTTGGAGACTTCGTGTACGTTTCACTCTCCTTTCACTCTCAGTGTCTTCTGAAGTGGATGTAGTTGGTGATGTGATCCGTTTTTGAACTTCTCCAGATGTCTCTTCATCAAACTTGGGAAATAAACTGTACTCCTTTTCGTGAGGTCCAAAGTCCCATTGTCCTTCTTCATCGAAGACTACATCTCGGCTGACCACCATCTTCTTGCTGTTCGGGTTGTACAACTTGTAACCCTTTGAGTTTTGATCATAACCGACAAAGATGAATCTCTCACTCTTATCGTCGAGTTTTGCTCTTCTCTCATCTGGTATGTGAACATGGGCAACACTTCCGAAAACTCTCAAGTGTGAGATACCTAGCTTTCTTCCATTCCATGCTTCTTGTGGTGTCTTTCGCCATACACTTCTTGTTGGAGATCGATTTGACAGGTAGACTGCACACGCCACTGCTTCAGCCCAAAATTCTTTTGGCAATTTCTTGCTTTTAAGCATGCTTCGAGCCATGTCGAGGATTGTTCTATTTTTCCTCTCTGCCACACCATTCTGTTGAGGGGATCTTGGAACCGTTAAGTGACGTCTAATTCCATTCTCTTCGCAAAAATCCTGAAACTCTTTAGAAGTGAATTCTCCACCTCGATCAGTTCTCATAGCATTAATCACTCGTCCACTTTCTTTCTCCACTGCAGCTTTAAACTTCTTGAAAATATTAAAGACTTCTGACTTCTGCTTCAAGAAATATACCCATGTCTTTCTTGAAAAATCGTCAATAATTAGGAGGAAGTAGTTATTTTTACCTAGTGAGCTTGGCTTGATCAGTCCACAGACATCAGCATGTATGAGCTCCAATAGCTTTTTGGCTCTTGAGTTTGACTCCTTTGGAAAACTCGTCCTAAATTGCTTTCCAAGTAAACATCCTTCACAGAGTTGATCGGGTTTGTTGATAGACGGCAACCCGCTCACCATATTCATTTTCGACATCAAACTTAAGGCTCCAAAATTTAAGTGCCCAAATCGAAGATGCCAAAGCCATGCATCATCATTATAGCAAGCTTTGACACACTTTGCCACATCATTATGGATATTCAAAAAGAACATTCTATTTTTTGACATTGGTACTTTGGTGATGAGGGAAAGACTGGCATTTTTCAAGTGAATGTCATAGCCCTTTTCTAAGAGTTGTCCCAGACTCAAAATATTGTTTTTCATATTTGGAACGTAGTAGACATTTGAAATAAAATCATGTCTTCCATCCTTTAGGCGGATTAAGATCTTACCTTTGCCTTTCACCTGAACTTTAGAATCATCACCAAATGACACATTGCCACTCACTGATTCATCAAGGTCCACGAACATGCTTCTTTTTCCGCACATATGGTTGCTTGCACTGGTGTCAAGGTACCACATGTTTTCTTGGATTCCTTCGTTACGTCTACGTGCTAGAAGCACTGTTCCAACCGCCTGGTCTTTCTCTTCCACATAGTTTGTCTCCTCTTCTACTCTATTCTTTGAAAATCTACATTCTGAGGCATAATGGCCAAACTTCTGACAATTATAGCATCGAGTTTGAGATTTATCAAACCTTGTGTTTTGAGATCCTCGTCCACACCCTCTTGTTGAGCTTTCTCCCTTCTTGTAATTGTTGTTTGTGAAATTCGCACCTCGTCCATTAGTTTGGCGTCCAAACTGTCCTCGGCCAAAACCTCGACCTCTACCTCGACCTCGATCTTGTAGGCCTCTCTCATTTCCTTGACTTCCTTCCTTCTCCTTTAGTTGCATCTTATTTTTCTTATGTTTCTCCTCATAAGCTTGCAATGATCCTTGGAGTTGTTCAATTGTCATGGTCTCCAAGTCTTTGGTTTCCTCGATGGTTGTGACGATATGCTCGAATTTGGTATCCAAAGAATGTAATATCTTTTCCATAATCCTTATATCTTCTAACTTCTCACCATTTCTTTTTAATTGATTTGACACGGCGATTACTCTTTAAAAATATTCAGAAATAGACTCCGACTCAGTCTTATGTAAGGATTCAAACTCACCTCTTAGAATTTGGAGACGCACCTTCTTTACCTTGTCTTCTCCTTTGCAAGACGTTTGAAGCTTCTCCCATGCCTCCTTAGTGGATGTTGCATTTGAAATTTTCTCAAACTCATTTTCATACAATGCTTGGTAGATGAGGAAGAGAGCTTTCTTGTCTCTCTTTCTTGAATCCTTCAAAATATCTCTTTGTGCTTGAGTTAAGGAATCCTCATTTTGTGATTCCTTATAACCTTTTTCAACAATCTCCCAAACATCATGTGCTCCAAGAAGAGCCGTCATTTTGATGCACCAACTATCATAGGTGCTTCCTTTTAGAAGTGGAACTTGGAATGATGACACACCATTGCTCGCCATGACTTTGGAGGGAAGGATTTCTAATCAGAACCTTAGCTCTGATACCACTTTGTTGGAAAGTAGAATGGTTTTAGAAAGACTTTGGGAGGAAAGGAAGAGGAGACTATGGTTTCTTAAAAATGAGAGGATACTTTGCTCTTTAGAACTTGATGTTTATTTGCTAACTTGCTTACTTGCTTTTGGCTTGGTTTACAAATGACTAGCTCTCCCCTATTTATAGGCTCCAAGGGAGAGTTCTACATCAATCTAGAGAACATTCTACACACTTCAAGTGAGAGAGTTCTACACACTTCTCTCAACTATTTATTTAATATTACATATTCCACTTCTAACTTTCTCTACTACTCTCTAGAATTTTCTATAAACTAAAACACTAAAACCAAATGGGCCTAACACTTGATTAGTCCAATGGACCAAATCAAGTTTACTTTCCAACACATATTTGACGTATTCGATTGAGTATGATCCCACTATATTATTTTGTGTCTTGAGTTGTAAGGGAGCAATTGTCTCTACAACGTAAAATATTTTTGTTTGAATATACTTTACTTTATTATCATCGTCTTAATGAGAGAATGGTGTCACATTTTTGAGTATTATTTTTTAGTTTACTTATAAAATTTTGTATTTAATTTGTTCAGTAATTATTTCCAATGTGTATAGACTAAGATTTCACCCTTGAAACTTCTTGTAGCGTCTTTGTCAATTTTAATTACTCTCTTTGGTAGTGACTTCGGTACTTTTAATTTATTACTTTTGTTTTAAAACAATTGTACTTTTCAAAAGGCATTGTCTAATTTCAATCCAGCGACGGGATTAGTCACTGCGTTCGGCAATGGATACCCTGGTCTTAACAAAAAAAAAAGGCATTGTCTAATTAATCAAATTTATCCAAATAAACTCTTATATTAATGACTATTTTAGAGACGCAAGATATGGAGTATAATTCTCTAACAAGATTTGGTCTTGGAGTAGATGAAGTATTTAATTGCCTTAATTGGTTTTAACAAAAATAGCAAGAATCAAATGAATATTAGCGACGAATAACGCTTGGATGATATGGTTTGAGTCACGTTCAACTTAACGACGATCCTGAATTCGAACCCAACTTGGAAAGCAGCTTTAAATCTCTCTATAGTGATTAGTCTCTGAAGTTGCGCGTAGAGATAAGATAAGAGGACTTGAATTAGATCCTAAGTTCATCAGTTGACAGGTTTACAACATCAGTCCCAAGTACTTGAAGGGCTAAATACTTAAACGAAACATGGGAATCAAACCCAGAAAAGGGTTGAACATCATGAATCCTTCCAGCACTTCAAACCAATACTTTTCTAAGTGCTTATAGCAAGAACAAACTTAAGCAATTCAAGAAAATCAATCGTGAGAAGGATAGAACATAAAAAATTCATTAAATGTCAAATAAAAAAGGTGCATTATTGAATTGTCAGGAGTTTCAAAAATATAAGACATTGGCTCAGACATCCATTGTTCACCATAGTTTCCAGAAATCCTATGTAGTCGAATAAGTTAGGCATGATGGGTTACTGAATGTTACGAAATCGCCCCTAGTACTACATACAAACTATTATTTATAGAGTTACTGATATAAACCGATGCATTGAATGGTGGACACATGACCCCTTGAAAAGCGAATAAAGACTAAAACTAACTTATGACTAATGATGATTGATGCCACATGTCCTCTCGCATCTGGATACTTCACACTTGTCTTTGTGTTTTGAATCCCTTCTAAAGAAACTACCTTAACAACTTCAAATCTTCGTGCGCGGTAACTCAACCTACGAAACTTGCATTGGAGTCTTATTCAAAAACCATATATGAACTATTCGAGTATATAGTCTCTCAAATACCACGGCCTTTAAGTAACCTTCAGGTTCCACTTCAAAGATTTACTAACGTGTCCTTGTAACTAAGTTTGGTTTGGAAATTCAGCTATAACAAACGCCCACCAAATGTTTGGTCTCGATTATGTGGAGAGAGAGTAAACAATTTGATAAGTTCTATTAGCAACCCAATAGAAGTTCCGCTTCTTCTTGTATTTAAAGAAGTAGTCGTCACTAATCACTTCAATGGTGCGCACGCTGTTCGTAATTCTAGCATCGTTTCCATGAAATGTGTTAACTACGATCTTGCACGCTATCTCACCATTAACAGCTAATCCAGAAACCTATAAATACCCAATTTTTTGAACGAATTGTTGAGGCAAAATCCCTAATTAGTTTTGATGATTAACAAACCTCAAATGTGAGAAGCTTAAGTTATCTAATTTCTATGCTACTAATGCTTCTTCTTGAATGAAAAATAAGAATAGGAATAACCAAGCTAATCTCAAGAAGGTATATGCTTATGAGAAGCATCATATGTGAGAAGACTTAAAAGAATTTTGCTCACAATATTCTTCTCAAGAAGAAACCTTCTCTTGACAAGATCAAAGATCAAGACAATATGGGTAAACTTGAGAAAGATCATCAAGAGAAGCTTTATCTTTGTCTGTGGCAACATGAGAAGAGTAAACCAGAAGGCTCAACCTAGAAAACATCATGAAAGAACTATGAGAAAGGAGATGAGAAGCATCAGATGAGAAGAGTCAAGTTGAGAAGCATCATAAGAAGAGTCATGACCATCAGAAGGGTTATGATGAGAAGAGTCAAGTTGAGAAAAAGTCATACCACAAATATCTTCATTTGAAGTATCAACTTGAGAAGCATCATCTTCAAACAACTGTCATAGTTGAGAAGAGTCATGACAACTAGAAACAACTGTATTCTGCAGAAAAGTAGAAACACAACTGTATTAAATAGACAGCTTCTCCAACGACTATAAACGGCTATATACTTTTGCCAACGACTCTTTTTCATGGACCAGAGGTTATTACACATAATTTCAGCTATAAATAAATGCTCTTTGCCATCATTGATCCGTGTGAGAGTACGTTGAGCTCAAATTTTCCAACCTTCTCAAGTGTCAAGGTTTTCCCTCATCCATACTTAGCTGCTACAAAATGAAGGGATTCACTTGATCTCTGAGTATGTATTAAGTCTTGTGTTGTTGTATTTGTTGAAAACTCCATTTGTATCAACCAAGCTCTAGAAATCCCACAAACCCAAACACTTAACAGAAAACCTGTAGGAAACCTTCTCAAGTGAGTGCTTCTGTGATAGAAGTAGTCTAATATATTAGAAGGATTCTATTAGGGGTGGTTACAATAGGTAGAGCTATCTGAAGAAAACTACGAAGAACACTTTTAGCCTAGGGAGGTGTAAAAGTTGTAAACTATTTGGAAAATAGTGGAAATACGCACAGGGAGTGAGGAGTGGATGTAGCCCAGGGTTTTGGGTAAACCACTATACATCATTGTGTTATTTACTGCTTACTCTAAGTTATTTTACACTCTTTGGCAAAACTCTCCTATAGGAGAAGCTTTATGAAATCTTAGAAGGCAGCATGCTGATCCTTCTCTGCTAAGAAATGTTTTAAAATAAAACACAGTTTTCAACCCTTCTCACATCTTTCCTAACTTGATAGTAACCTAGGAAGTCTCTTGATGTTTTGAACTCAAATATATTATTGTAAACTACTTGTGCCTACACCACCTTAATGATCAAAAAGACATGTACCAAAACAGTAAGTGTTGAAGACAGAACTTACTGACCCTTCTTATCTCTGTCATAAAGTTGAGAAGACAGTGTAGTCTAAACCTTCTCCACTTACTATCTAAGTTAAGAAGATTGTTTTCACTCACATTTCTTAACTTAAAGCACTCACTATCTTAACATCTAATCATACTTGTGAAGATAGTTCTATTATTTCAGGTGAATTTAAAAAGGGTCACAATTCCAACCCCCCTTCCTTGTGACATTTATTGACTTCAATTGGTATCAGAGCTCGGCCTCTGGGTTGAGCACACTCAACAGTGTGAGAGGAAAAGATCTTGGAAAAAGTCATGGCATAACAAAATTCTGTTGCCTTCTTAACAGAAGGGGCTTCATCAAACAGACCATCTGGATTCAATGGTGAACATTCTATTATTGGAAAAGTCAAATGAAGCTATTCCTTGAATCTCAAGACACTGATATATGGGACATTGTGGAAAATTGTCCATATACTCCCACTATAGAAGGTCATGTACTAAACAGTCGTATTCCTAAACCAAACGCTGATTGGACTGTTGATGAGAAGCATCGTGTACGACAAAATGCTAAAGCCAAGTATTATCTAACTTGTGCTTTGGGAAGAGCAGAATATGACTAGATAGTTGGGAAAGAAACTGCTAAGGAAATATGGGATACATTACAAATTGCTCATGAGGGAACTGATCAAATCAAAGAACCAAAGAAAGGCATGCTCATCCATGAATTTGAAATGTTCAAAATTTCAGAAGAAGAAACCATTGATGAAATGTTCAGTAGATTCACCAAAATCATCAATGGGTTAAGTGCTCTGGGAAAAACCTACCCAAATGCTGAAAAAGTTAGCAAACTCCTGAAATGTCTTCCAAAAGCTTGGAGACCAAAGAAGACTGCCATAGAAGAAGCAAAGACACTTTCATCACTTGCTTGGCTCATTGAAGATCCATGAACAAGAACTCATGGAGGAGTTACATCCAAAAAGAAAGGCAGTTGCTCTGAAAGCTTCTCAGAAAGAAGAAAATACTTCCTGTCAAAAAGGAAAATCAATGCCACTTAAATCTTCTCAAGAAATGGATGATGAAGAGCAAGAATCTGATGATGATATAGAAGAAGAAGAATTGGCCTTAATCTCTAAAAGAATAAACAGATGGCTGAACAATAAAAGAAGAGGAAAACCTCAGTTCAGAAGAGATACATTCAAAGGAGAAGGAAGCAAATCAAAAATCACTTGCTATGAATGCAAGAACCCTGGTCACATGAAACAAGATTATCCTCTTCTAAATAAGAAGGGTCCAAGAAGATTCTCACCGAAGAAGAGAGCCTTGATGGCTACTTGGGATGATTCAGAAGAATTATCAAGTGAAGATGAAGAGGAAACAACCAATCTATGTCTCATGGCAGGAACTGAACAAGAAAAGGTATATGATTCTGAACTCTCTAAATGTGAATTTTAAAAAGAAATAGAATTCTCCTTTGATAGCTTGGTTTATGATTCAAACATTTTTTCTCAAAAATGCATGTTTTTCAAAAATCAGTTATGTGTTTTTAAAAGGAAAATGAGGAGCTAAAAACACAAATGAAAGAATGGGAAAAACAATTCACACTTTACAACAATCCCATTTCAAACTGTCTGAACAGTATAAGCTTCTCAACTTGAAAATACCAGAAAAACCAATTGTCTCTAACTTGGAACTTGAAAATGAAAGTGCAATGCTTAGAAAACAAGTTAGTGATTTAACAAATGAGCTCATGATGTGTGCACAAAGCCTTGAAGCTTCTCAAGTGAGTCTAACTCCTCTTGAGAAGGATCAGATATATAAGAAGGGTAATAGAAAGCCGAAAATCAAATGCTCAAAGTGCAAACAAACTGGACATCACTTTTCAGTTTGTAACAACAAGCATAAAGATCTCATAAATATGAAAACTAACCCTCAAGGACCAAAAGATCAATGGGTACCTAAATCATTGTCAAAAACTGATGTAGGCACACCTAATAGCATCAAGAAGAAAACTGTGGTTTCGAGACAGTGGATGCTCAAGGCACATGACAGGGGAGAAGGATTAGTTCCTCTCCATGGAGAGCTTTGATGGAGGACTGGTCATGTATGGCAACAATGACAATTGTAACACCCCAATTCTACCCAATAATACAATAAATCAGAGTGCGGAATTTTCAACATAAATATTGGAGTGCTACACTTACTTCCCAACACAAACAATATAATTCATTCATGGTAAATTCAATTTGAAGCAATCTTAACAATCCTTGTCCATTTGACAACTCAAAATCAACAATTTGCTTAATAGAGATAACTTCGAGTTCAACAAATATTGCAACCTAAATGATAAAGGAAAAAAAAAACAGCGTTCAGTCCCCCCGAGTGTTACGTATCAGAGTGACGACACCGACTCAACTAAGGAAGGATCACCGCCTTCATTCGCGACTACCTGCACGTTACCACATAGGGGTAACATTCAAACAGAAGGGGTGAGATATCGAACTATATAAGAGCATGTATGAAGAACAATATGATAGGTCGGGTACTATGGAATTACACATATCATCAATAAAATCCTCAATAGAGTCATCAATAGAATCATCGAAGTGCAATGCGGAATGCGACTCAACTGTGCATATGCATGTGGTACCATTGGAGCAAAACTCCCGTCGTAAAAATCGTCGTTGCTAGTAAATAGTGGCTCACAGGGCCTAGCCCTCATCGTTCACGTCATAAAGCAAATGCAAAGGTATACGACACAATGTGAATGTACAAGTAACGCTAATCACAGTCACGCACTCGCACGACAACAACACCAAAACGTCATGGCGGCCATAGGCCTACAATTTACTATCTTTGCCAATAAATAGAGGCAAATCAACTTTTACAACTTCACCTGCAATTTACCACATTTTCGACAAGGTATTCAACGCAACAATTAACCACAACAGCAACTGTGGCAACAATATTGAGAAAGCAGCAACATCAACAGCGCAAAACAGCAAGAATAGCAACAACACAGCAGCAAAACGTAACAGCAATGACAACAATAACAGCAAAACCGCAACAGCTTTAACAGCAAAACATCAACAGCATTAACAGCAAAACAGCAACAGCATTATCAGCAAAACAGCAACAGCATTAACAGCAAAACAGCAACAGCATTACATCAAAACAGTAACAACATTAACGTAACCATCAATTCAATTACGAAAATTATTTATAATTCTTACTAACGAGTTATCTATATTCCTATCATTTTTTATTTATTATAATAGTGAAAACCTTAATCCAACAAAATTACAATTCAATTTAATTAGAACTAACGACATAGGAATTCAAGCACACACGGTCAATTCATCAAACATTTCTCATACGATATATATATATATATATAACTACGCAACATACACAGAGGCAATCTATAATAAACCCCAAACCCCGCATACGATCCCTCATATACGCTATTTTAGAATTCGAACCCACCCTTACCTCAACTATGGTGGCGCAAACTCCCTCCTAGCCTCATTCCTCGACTCTCCGAATACGGCGGCTCCCCTGCGATAGTAACGACGCATGACGATCACGAACGTAGAGAATTGCAATTAAAATCAACCCTCCCAATCCAATCCTAGGCTAGAGCTCTTGAAAATTGAGGCTTTTGTGTAACTTAGAAGTGAGAGGAAGAAGGAGAAGAAGGGAAAAGAGGGCGGCTGCGCAAAAAGAGCAGCTCTAACGCATATTTGCGCTATATTTATAAGGAGGAGTGGCGCACAAGCGCCTTCCTGCGCAAGCTGCGCACTGGACACGCTGCTAGGGTTGCGTGAGCGCTGCGCACTCGCGGTGCTAAGCCCAATGCTATTTTTAACTGGCCCACGACACGTGATTATCATCTAACTCATTTTCAACATAGCTACTACGCCCATAATTTCAATTCTTACAATTATCCTACGGCAATCCAACTTCGAAGTAATTTGATTAAATTTTAGGGCGTTACAACAATGGCTTCATCAAAGGAGTAGGTACAGTAGGTAAAATAAACTCTGCTCAGATTCAAAATGTTCAATTTGTGAAAGGATTAAAGCATAACTTACTTAGTGTAAGTCAGTTATGTGATTCTGGACATGAAGTGACTTTTAAATCTGATGTATGTAGAATAAATAGTTTAGAGTGTGGAAAAACAATTTTTACTGGTCATAGAACAAACAATCTCTATAGCATTTTTCTTGATGATCTGCCAAATCAAATGTGTCTAATTTCAAAAGAAGATGACAAATGGATGTGGCATAGGAGAATTGGTCACACTAGCATGAAAAATCTTTCAAAATTATCCAAACTTGATCTAGTCAGAGGGCTTCCAAAGATCAAGTATGAGAAGGATAAATCATGTGAAACATGCATTCAAGGAAAGCATGTTAAATATTCTTTTAAACCTATCCACATGATATCCACTCAAAGACCTTTGGAACTCCTACACATGGATCTTTTTGGTCCTACTAAGCATGCTAGCCTAAGTGGAAAAAGATATGATTTTGTAATAGTTGATGACTACTCTAGGTTCACATGGGTGATTTTTCTAAAACACAAAGATGAGCCTTTTGAAAGCTTCAAAACAATTTTTTAAGAAAGTTCAAAATGAGAAGGGTTCTAACATTGTTGCAATTAGAAATGACCATGGAGGAGAATTTGAAAATGCTTTATTTAAAATCTTTCTTCAAGAGAATGGTGTGTCTAACAACTTCTCTTGTCCAAGAACACCTCAACAAAATGGTGTAGTAGAAAGAAAAAACAGAACATTGCAAGAAATGACTAGAACATTACTCAATGATTCAAAGACAGAAAAATACTTTTGGGCAGAAGCAGTAAACACTGCTTGCTACATTTTGAACAGAGCAACCATTAGAAAAACCTTGAACAAAACCCGATATGAACTCTAGAAAGGAAAGAAACCTTTAATCTCTTATTTCCATGTATTTGGCTATGATTGCTATGTCTTAAATAACAAGGATAATTTAGGAAAGTTTGATGCTAAGTCTGATCCTGCACTGTTCTTAGGATATTCTCTCACATCAAAAGCATATAGAGTGTTTAATCTTAGGACTAAAGTTGTTGAAAAAAGCATGCATGTTATGTTTATTGAAACTAACAGTTCAACAGAAAGAAATGAAGATGATGAGATAGATGCAGAAAACACAGATGAGAAAGGTGATGAAATAAATGAGAAAGTTGAAGCTGAATCAGAACCTAACCCTTCTCAACCTTTACTCAGGCTTCTGAGCTACCAAGAAGTTGGAGACTTGTAACTCGCCATACTCAAGAGCAAATCATTGGTGAATCTTCTGAACCAGTAAGAACCAGAAGTTCATTGAAAAGAGAAGCTTCTCATAGTGCCCTGATCTCAGCAATAGAACCAGAGAACATAAATGAAGCAATTATTGATGAATATTGGGTAGAAGCAAAGAAAAAAGAGGTTTCTCAATTTGAGAAGAATGAGGTATGGAACTTAGTCCCATCTCCAAAACATCAATCTTTTATTGGCCCAAAATGAGTTTTTAGAAACAAAATGGATGGGAATGGTAAAGTCAACAAAAACAAAGCAAGGTTAGTTGCTCAGGGCTATAATCAACATGAAGGTATTGATTATGATGAAACATTTGCACCTGTTGCTAGATTAGAAGCTATTAGAATACTTCTTGCTTATGCTGCTCATAAAGATTTCAAACTCTTTCAAATGGATGTCAAAAGTGTTTTTCTAAATGAGGAAGTGTATGTACACCAACCTCCTGGTTTTATTGATGAAAAACATCCAAATCATGTTTTCAAACTAACTAAGGCTCTCTATGGTCTTAAAACAAGCTCCTAAAGCATGGTTTGAGAGACATAGTACTTTCTGGCTCAAAAATGGTTTTTCAAGAGGAAAAATAGATATCACTCTTTTTAGAAAAACCCTCAAAGATGAATTGCTAATTGTTCAAACTTATGTTGATGATATCACCTTAGGAGCCACAAATGGAAAGCTATGCAATGATTTTGGAAATTTAATGAAAAGTGAGTTTGAAATGAGCTTGATGGGTGAGATAAGATACTTTCGTGGCTTACAAATCAAAAAACTTAAGAAGGGTATCTATATTTCACAAGAGAAATACATCAAAGATCTTCTTAAGAAATATAAGAAGAATGATGCAAAAGCAATGGCCACACCAATGCGGCCTTCTGCAAGCATTGTAAAAGATGAGAAGGGTAAGTCTGTTTCTGAAAAGGAGTACAGGGGCATGATAGGCTGAACACTTTTTCAGCTTATAGGGTACTGTGGTGCTGACTATGCTGGAGATAAAATTTAAATAAAAAGAACAAGTGGTTCATGTCAACTACTTGGAGAATTAGTTATCTCATGGTCATGTAGAAAACAAAGTACAATTGCCCTATCAACAACAGAAGCTGAATATGTCTTAGTTGCGGGATGCTGCTCACAAACTCTATTGATCAAGAATCAACTTGAAGACTTCTCTTTAAGTTACTCAGGTATTCCAATATTTTGGGATAACACTAGTGCTATAAATTTCTCTAAAAATCCAGTTCAGCATTCTAGGTCATAGCACAATGATATTAAACATCATTTCATTAGAGATCTTGTACAAAAGAAGGACATTGAACTTGTTTTTTTGTGGATACTAAACATCAACTAACTGATATTTTCACTAAACCCCTCCTGGAGGAAAGTTTTAGCTACATTAAAAGCATGCTTCATATCATTGAAACCACCTCAGATGAGAAGGGTAATGACCAGAAACCTTCTCAGTAATGAGAAGGGTCATAACCCTCAACCTTCTGAACTCTTGAGCTTGAAATAAAGAAAGATACACTGTAAACAATGACTCTAACAAGCTAGCACACACTCAAGAAATATACCCCAGATCTGAACTTGTAGAAGCATTGAGTGTGGGATGAGAAGGTTGATTGCTTTGAGAAGCTTGACTTTGTATAGGTTGCAATTAACTCTCACGCCTTGGAATTTCAAAATGAACTCTTTAAGTAGCCAAGGAAGATGAATATAGTCGTTTGGAGTATCCATTGGTCCATAGGAGTGACTTGAAGTAAGGTACAAAAGTTGACAGCTTTCGAACCTTCTCAAGACTTGCTTTATCCTTTTTCTGAACATTTGGACCTTCTTGAGCTAGATATGTACTCTCTTCGTATCCTACTTAACATCTATGACTTGAGATGCTACTGTTGGCTAGCCTGGAACTGATTTACAGGAACCTTCTCAAGCTTCCTAGTGTGAACTTAACACTCCAAACGTAGAAAGGGAATAATCAACCATTTCCTCTTTGTTGATTGAAACTTTCCAACACATTTATTGTAAAATATCATCATTTAATGTCGGTGAAGGGCATTCAAGATGAGTTAGTGTGTTTGCCTTTAAGTTGATACGGTTTCCAACAACCTTCTAAACATTGATTCTCTTTAAACATTAACCTTCCTCAAGCATGAACTTATGATTCTAAGGTGTTTGTGAGTCAACCTTCTTTTGACTTCAGGTCAAACCTTCTGTTGACTTTTGGTCAACCTTCTGTTGACTTTTGGTAATCCTTCAGTTAATTTTGTCAAACTCTCTTTTGACATAATTTAAGCTTCTCATATTTTAACCTGCTCAAAACTTTTTCGACCCTGGCATTTTACCAACTTGTTGAACCAAGGTAGAGCTTTACTGTGCTATGTTAGGAAACCTGTTTTTATCACTTAGCAAACAAGTTAGATCACACTTTATTAGAAAACTTACATCTTACTTAGTTTGTTATGATCAAAACTTCAGAATGAGATTCGTATTCCAACAATCTCCCCCTTTTTGTTGATGACAAACTTGGAGTAAGTTTTGAGTTTTCTATTTTAAACATAGATAATTTTAAGCGTGTTTATCTCACACATGTTTCGAACAGAGTTTTCATAAGAGTTTTAAAACATGTAGATCAATAATAACATAGCAACATGATGATTATCATATTTGATATTTATACATTCAGAGTACAGAGTTTTTAATGATAATCATTGTAAAAAAAAATATAATTTACATAAAATTTAAAACATGTTATGTGTGACCATTTCACAAATACATTAGCATGTAAATCAATTTGAACATACCAAAAGAAGATTATCATATATCATGTGAAACGTTTTGAATACATGAGTTTGATAATCATGCATACTTAAAAACCGAAATTAAACACATAACATGTGTTGTGACAAACAGTTGCCACAAGTCACATAGCAAAATATCACATAAGAGTAGTTGAATTGTCACATTACAAACCCCAAATTCACTATCTAACTAAGTAACTAATACTAAAACTTAATCTCTATTCTCCCCCTTTTTCCAACAAAAAAAAGGAGGAAGAAAGTAAATTAGGCTGCTACTTTGTAGGAGAAGAGTCATATGAGGAGTTTGAAGAGGCTGTAGGCTCAGGTAAGTCTTCAAATGGTTGAGGGAATAGAAAGTCAGGTACAGCAACATGTGGAACAACAGAGGGAACAACATTCTGCATCATCCACTGCTGGTAAGCAAAGTTCATCTGTGCTTCAATCCTATTATCTTTCTGCAAGATTCCAATGCTTTTGAGGAGATGGTTCTGCTGAGCCCTCATTTTCTTCACTTGCTTCTCATGTAGACCTTTCATCTTCCTCATGGCTTCCATAAGACCCTTCTTCCATATCAATAGAGGGCTTGCCACTCTGGGGTGCCTTCTCAGAGGAGGAATCATGAACATTTAAGTTCTGACAGAATGATCCAATTGATCCAAATTTGGTAGGCATATCAGAAGGGAGTTTGGAAGGGCCAGAAGCAACAGGCATCCTAAGAACAGAAGAGTCATAGATTGGTGTTTGAGACACCAGAAACTTGTTAATGTTTTCTGAGGCTAGAGTGTTGCTAGAAGATGCCTTGGGATTTTGTTGCCATCGTGAGAAAGGATTCACAAATTGTCTAGTTGATCCTTGGACATCATGGTGAACTGGAGTGGTTGATAGGACAGGAGTGTTTAGCATTTTAGTTAATGCAATGGAGGCAAGGAACTCAGAGTTCGTTTCAAGGAGATTCACTGGTGTTAGGATATCAGTTGAGTCCTGAATAGTATCATTTACAGCATGTGAGATAGGAGACAGTGGCTCAAATGGTTCTTCTTCCATGAGAGGAGGTTGATTCATATCTAGCTCCCCCTGAGCTTGAAAACCTGGTGTTTCTTTTGAGGATTCTTGTTCCCCCTGGGAGGAACCATATGGAACTAATGGTCCATCAAGAGAGAGTTGTGTGGCATTTTCATCATCAGAAGGTTGCATTTCTGCAACAACAGCAGATTCCTCAATTGCAGGCACTGCTGAAGAAGGTTGATTTGCAAGAATCTCTCCAGAAGGTTCTTGGGCAGTGGCTTGGTGGGGCATCTGAGGGATTTCTAGTGAAGATGGAATTTCAGATTCCTTTGTAGCAGGGACTTCCTTTCCAGTGTAGAGCACTAGATTAGTGAATGGATTAACTGGAGAAGGTTGTTCCTGATCTTCTTTGTTGCCAAATTCTTCACAAAAATCATCATCCATTGGCTCATCAAGTTCCTCATCTGCAGATAGGTGTTCAAGAATCTCTTTCCAGCTCTCACATGGTTCAGTATCCACATACATATCTTGAGATGATTGATCTGTGATTTTGATGGGAGATGGAGAGAGTTCAGCAAATGTGAATGGTTTGTTTTGAGTTATGGCTTCATTTGGCTCTTTGGTAAGTTTTGGAGAAGGTTCTTTAGATGGTTCTAGAGGAGAATCTGGAGAAGGTTCTTTAGATGGTTCTTTGGCAGTTGATAGGTTTAGGTCCTCGTTGATTTCTGGTTCTTTATATGGAGGGTTTTCTTCACTAGAGGATTTCGCTTGTGTTTGAGAAGGTTCATAAAATCGCTCTATTTTCTCACTAAAAGGCTTAATCAACAACGATTTAGCACTTTTTGACCAAGAACTAGTTTTGTCTTTCATGCAATTTTCATTTTCAAAAGAGTTTCTTTGATTTAAAGAATTTGGTGAGAAACATGCCATAGGGAAGGGAAGTGGTTTGCCTAAGGGTTTTCACTATTTCAATCTTGTAGTGGAAAATGATGTAGTGGAAAATCATGTGATAGACTAAAAGCAGATCAGTAGGTTTGAGTCTTTCAAAGTTTCTTGCCCTTGGAACCAGAGAGTGAGCCACCATGTTGTGCATGATTCTTTCTTGATCCTTCAAAGTAGATGAGACCACATTGTTCTTTGAGTTCTTCATTAGTTCTTTCAAGACGTCCTCATGGTTGACATTTAGCCCTTCGTACCAGTTATCACCATACACTCCTACACCAGAGTATGGTATGTCCATAGCACTAGCCAGTACCTTGTGGGTGATCACCATGGTTGTACCTTTCACCTGAGTTGTGAGGTTTGTTTTGTCATTGCTCACATTCATGCTTCCATAAAAGTCTTTAACCATGTTAGGGTAAATGAACTCTTCTTGAGACAAGAGATTTCCCCATCCTTGTCTTGCAATGTGAGGGAATAAATCCCAGCCAGCATTCTATATTTCCTCTAGCAAGTAAACTCTTCCAGATAGAATCTCTCTTTTCGGCTATTTTTTACGATCATACACTTGAGAAGGTTGAATTCCTTCAAACTTCTCTTCCAAAATAGTTTTCCCTTTTCCCTTTTATTGTGTTGTTTCTTCTTCAACCATCTTTCCTTTGCTCTTGTTAGAACTTTGTGTGACACTAATCTTTGGTTTCTTAGAAGAAGGTTGTGTGAGACCACTGGAGCTTCATTTTTGTGCAGAAGATAGTTTGGAGGTTGTCATCATATATGACAACGTTGTTTCTGAATTAGTATCGTTAACAACGATGGGCTCATCCTTTTTAGAACCATGTATTTTCATCATTTTCCATGAACTTGTTTTGATCCTCGATGATCTTCGAGAAGGGGTAAGAGAGGTTCTGGAAGATTTGGATTCAGAAGGCGTTGGTTTAGATGAAGGGTTTTGAGTTGCTTGAATGTTTGGAATTTTGGTTCTTGCCATTTCAGAGAGTTTGCGAAGGTGAAAAGGAGATGAAGTACAAGAGTGGATTGAATAGTGTATTTGTCGAGGTAGAGTTGTTGGAAAACATGAAGAGATGGGTTGATTTGATATAAGGGTGTAAGAGTAGAGAGTAGGCAGGTTTAGAATCTAGTAGATAGCCGTTGGAGTTGGCGGTTTAGACGGATGACAAGGCTACTTATCAACAGTTACAGTTTTTAATAAACTATTCACGTTTTCTTTGTAAATGGTTCCCTAAAGATTCAACCTAGCTACTCAAATGAAGTTTCTCAAGTGAACCTTCTCATTACTTGAGAAAGTTGGGGTTTCTTGACGATTGTACTATTATGAAGGATATTTTGAAATGTATAAAACCTTTCTAATGAAAATTTTAACTTTGTTCTAACAGGGGCTTGGAATGTTATCATGTAATTGATGCTTGCTATTAATATAACAATTAATTTCACATCCTTTCACAGATATAATGATGTTCAATATCAACATGTTTTAGAGTGTTGAATGGGACTTTGTGAAAAGCATGATAGAATTAATATTTTCATACGAGGCGACATATGTGTACCTTGATGAGTAGTTCTCCAATCTTGATTTTTGATTAACAGTATTTGTGAATAGTACCCATCATCAGATTCATACTTCTTTTTCACCAAGACATAGACTGTATAGATTCTTATTCCTAGATGCAGTGAATAAACATTTACCAGATGAGATTTCCTTAAAATGCATTTATCAAACATAACAGACATTTTAAAACTTTCTATCACATGGTTGACTGATACTAAGAGAATTGTGTTTCAACCTTCTATATACAAAACAGTTTTATTTAGGATGAGGAAAAATTACCTAATGTACCTATTTCTTTTATGCAAGCTTTGTCATCATTTTCCAATGACAACATAGCTTCCATCCATCTATTCTCTTATAGAGAGAATTTCTATCCTTCTCTTTTATCATGTGCCTTGGGCATCCACTGTCCAAGGACCACAGCTTTTTCTTGGATGCTAAGAGGCATTCCTGTTTCAGAGGTTAGCAAATATTTGGGTACCCAAGGTTTCTTGGGTCCTTATTGGTTTGTATTTTTCCAGTAGAGATTTTTCTTAATTCTGAGACATGCAGAAATATCATGACCAAACATCTTACAGTATGTGCATTTCACTTTTGTTTTTCTAGCTCTAGAGACAGTATTGGGGCTATGTTCAACATGTCTTTCAATGGGTTTTTCAAAATAACTTTGATTTTGCATAGACATGGATAGTTCTTCTGTAAAAGTTAAGATTTTACTTTTGAGAAGGTTGTTTTGTTCTTCTAGATCTGAATATATAAAGTTTGATTTTTCAGATAACTTATCATTCAAAAGTTTGTATTGTTCAGAAAGCTTGAAATGTGAGTGTTGGAGAGTAAGAACAATTTTTAATAGATAATCATTTTGTTTTCTATGTTCTTCATTCTCTCTTTTTGCATCACAAAGTTGAGTTTTGAACATCACACACTTTTGAGATAGGGTGTTTGAATTAGCCAATAAATTTTCAAAAGCATATTCAATTTCGATCTTTGCATGAAGCACAAGTAGATGGTTTAAAAGTAATTACCTCTTCTGGATCAGAATCAGCCATGAGATATGAGTTTGTTCATTCCTTACTAGATATAGGATATGTTTGAGAAGGTTCTTCAGTATCTGCCAAAAGACAAAAATTTGCTGTTTCTTCTTCCTGACCTGACTCAGATTCCTCAGAGTGATCCCATGTCGCAAGCATTGCCTTCTATCTTGGCGAAAACTTTCTATTGCTTCCTTTAAGTTTTGAACACTCATTCTTGTATTGACCAGACCTGTTGCATTCATAGAAAACTGGAGGAGTTTTGCTTGTGCTCTCTCCTTTAGATTGTTCTTTTTTAACAAAAGGTTTTCTACTGCTTTTCCTGAAAGCCTGTCTTTTCAATCTTTTGGAGATTAGAGCCAATTCATCTTCTTCATTAGTGTTGTTATCATTTTCATCACTTTCTTCATGAGTTTCTTCTTGAGCTTTAAGTGCCAAAGCTTTAGAAGGTTGAGAAGCTTTAAGAGCAATGGTTTTAACCTTCTTGGGATGAAGTTCATCCATGATTTCTTGCTCATGCACTTTTAAGGATCCCAGTAGATCTTCTATTTTTGGAACAGACAAATCCTTTGCTTCTATTATAGTAGTCACTTTAGGTCTCCACACCTTTGGTTAGCATCTTAGAAGTTTTCTAACTTTAGCTTGATTTGTATAAATGTTTCCCAATGAGTTCAGATCATTTGTTATCATTTGTATAAGTGTTTAGCTTTATTTGTATAAGTGTTTCCCAATGAAGTTCATCCATGATTTCTTGCTCATGCACTTTTAAGGCTCCCAGTACATCTTTTAATTTTAGAACAGACAGATCCTTTGCTACTATTATAGCAGTCACTTTAGGTCTCCACACCTTTGGTTAGCATCTTAGAAGCTTTCTAACTTTAGCTTGATTTGTATAAGTGTTTCCTTGACTTGATCAGTTCCTTCATGAGTAGTTTTCAAAGTATCCCAAATCTCTTTGGCAATTTGTTTCCCAACTACTTTATCATCTTCACTTCTACCTAAAGCACATGCTTTGAAGAATTTTACTTTAGAGTTGAGAAGTACCATCTGTTTATCTTCAGCATTCCAGCTGGCTTTGGGCTTTGGAGTTGTTTCTCCTTCATCATCAGTTGTAGAGGGAACATAGGGACCATCTTCAACAATTCCTCAGAGATCAATATCTTGTGATTCCAAAAAAAGTCTCATTTGATTCTTCCAATAGTAATAATGTTCACCAGTGAATCCAAGAGGTCTGTTTGCAGAAGCTCCTTTAGGGAGGAACATAACAGAGTTTGGATTGTTCATCACTTCTTCCGGGATCTTTTCTCTCACACTGCAAAGTGTGCTCAGCCGCTAGAGGTGAGCTCTGATACCAATTGAAGTGACTAAATTACACAAGAAAGGGGGGGTTTGAATTCGATCTGTTCCCTTTTTAAAACTTGATACCTGAAAAGCTTCTTAAAGTGTTTCTCAAGATGAACTTGTATATGAGAAGGATAGTAATAATAATTTCCTCACACAGAGACAAACCTTCTCCAAAGAAGAATGATAAATAATAATAAGTCTATATAAGAGATATGTTGGGTTTTTTTAGGTTCAAAACAATTTGGCTTTAGTTAAAGCAAAGTTGAGAAGGTTGAATGAGCTAACCTTCTCTTAGATTGAAAACCTACAGATGATATATAGAAACTTACAAACTTTTTAAAGATGAAGACTAACAAAGACAGTAAGATAGATATATACTATACAAGAGTGGTGGTTTGCAAACAATGATGAGTAGGTTCAAGGATCAAGTATTAGTTCACCGACTGTCTTGAGAAGGTTGATGAAATTAAGCTTCTCTTGGTTGGAAAACAATCTTAAGTGTAAATCAGTTTAGAAAATAGTTAAGGAAAGCAGTTTATAGAACACAGAGGAGTTATAGAGGTTCACCCAATATAGGGTACGTCCTCTCCTCAATTCCAAGTGAGTATTTCCACTATTCTCCAAATAGCTTTTACACCTGCTTTTTTGATCACACTCAAAAGACTTTCGCAATATTAGCTTTTGATCACGGACAAAAGCCTAGCACACTCTTACACAGCAACACCATGCTGTTTTCCACCTCTTAGAAACTCTCTTCTAGTTTCCTAATAGTTTCCTCAATCAAGTAGTATCACCACCAACACCCACCTCTCTCAAGGTAGTTTGATGATATGAGTACACAATAGTGTTTACAGCGAGGGTTTTGGTATGGGGACGGCCAAGGTGGCTTGAAATAAAGATAGATACACTGTAAAAAATGATTCTAACAAGCTAGAACACACTCAAGAAAGATACCCCAGATCTGAATTTGAAGATGCTTTGAGTGTGGGATGAGAAGGTTGATTGCTTTGAGAAGCTTGACTATGTCTAGGTTGCAATTAACTCTCATGTCATGGAACTTCAGAATGAACTCTTTAAATAGCCAAGGAAGATGAATATAGTCATTAGAAACTTGAAGACAGCCGTTTGGAGTATCCATTGGTCCAAAGGAGTGCCTTGAAGTAAGGTACAAAAGTTGACAGCTTTTGAACCTTCTCAAGACTTGCTTTACGCTTTTTCTGAACATCTGAACCTTCTTGAGCTGGATATGTAGTCTCCTAGTATCCTACTAAGTAGCTATGACTTGAGTTGCTACTGTTGGCCAGCCTGGAATTGATTTAAAGGAACCTAATCAAGCTTCCTAGTATGAACAGACACTCCAAATGTAGAAAGGGAATAATCAAGCATTTCCTCTTTATTGCTTGAAACTTTCCAACAAATTTATTGCAAGATATCATCATTTATGCAGGTGAACGACATTCAAGATGAGTTAACGTGTTTGCCTTTAAGTTGATACGGTTTCCAGCAACCTTCTCAACATTGATTCTCTTTACACATTAACCTTCTTTAAGCATGAACTTATGATTCTAAGGTGTTTGTGAGTCAACCTTCTTTAGACTTCTTGTCAAACCTTCTGTTGACTTTTGGTCAACCTTCTGTTGACTTTGGTCAACCTTCTCTTAATTTCTCCAAACCTTCTTTTGACTTAATTTAAGCTTCTCGTATTTTAACCTTCTCAAGGCTTTTCCTACCCTTGCATTTTACCAACTTGTTGAACCAAGGTAGAGCCTTATTTTGCTATGTTAGGAAACCTGTTCTTATCACTTAGTAAACATGTTAGATCACACTTTATTAGAAAACTTAAATCTTACTTAGTTTGCTATCGTCAAAACTTTAGAATGAGATTCTTATTCCAACAATACTGACATCCCGCCATCAACAAGACCCTTCCTAACGACCTAGCCCGTGAGCACTTGAACGTTCTCGACCAAAAACATCCCCATCTTCATGAACTACGCTCCTACCTCTTTGCCTATCACTCCGTTGCACCCTCCTGTGGTCGCTCTCCCAACCCCACCATTGATCTCCCCATTGCCCTCCTTCCCGCTCTCTCCCTTGGCACAACCACCACACCCAACAGCTACATCAAACTCATGGCGGCAGAATGTTTGACAATCACGAACAGAAACACGCACAACAATCACGAAAATGGTAGAAAACGAAAGCTCTGGTCCTGCCCAGACCACCGTTAACACCAGATTTGATCTAAAAGAAAAAGAAATCGTGCTCTTTCTCTGTTAAACAAATTCTGAGATGAAACGAAATAGAAGATGTTGTTGCACGATGGAACACTATTGAACGCCGGAGAACGCCGCCGTGAGAGCCCATCATTAGAGTTGAATTGCGACCTTTGCAACATGGTAGACAACCACCTGCGGATTAAAAACTTGACCTATGAAAAGAATATGATTCCGATGGAACCAGATACACCAAGTGACAACCATCCATAACAAATACTTCAATCTACAAGCCTTCTTCGATTCCAATTTCATGCCATGAGCCCAGAAATGCTCGACCCCTACAAGAGTATCTGAAATTGCCATGCCTGACCAATTCTTAATAGCAATCCAAACTAATCCGTAACACGTGCACACAAAAGATAAACGAGGAATAGACACATCCTACTCAAAATAAAAGGTACAGCAAGACCAATGGGATCCTTAGTAATTCCCTTGGAAGAAAGAGTATCACAAGTTGGGAGCTTCCTCAACAACAATCTCCAGCCAAAAACTCACCTTAGTGGGTGTAAGTCGTAGGCCGAGAGCTAATAAAAAGGGAAAAGAATTAAAGTGTGAAGGCAAGCCAAATGACCAGAATTCAAAGGGGTACTTATTGAAACAGTGAAATCAGAAGAGGTCCTTGGGGCATACTAAAGGACATAAAATTCCCCGAGGGAGGGTTATACCCGAGAGCCAATGGGCTAAGCCGAGGGAGAGTAAGAGCTTCAGCCTATAGAGTGCCACAGCCAAGGTGGCTCGAGTGCCTAAGCTATCGCCTAAGAATGATGAGCAGCCAAGTGATCAAGGGGCCGAGGCAAGACAGGTGTTATTTGGAAGGCAAGAAAGATACGGCACAAAGACAGAACGTGGAAGGGCCTGTGTGTGTGTGTGTGTGTATATATATATATATATATATATAGTAACAAAGTAAATGTAAAAAGAGATCCAACATCAATCAGACTCTACGTTTATTTCAATTTATCTTTCTTTACCGCACTTTATCTTTTACTTTATGCATTAAGTCAGTAGTATAATCCAACCCTCGTGTCCCTCTCACTCAACCCGACCCTTTCTAGAGGAGTCAGGATACCCACAGTTGAGGAGCAGAGTTCCCTCCTTAGCGTAGTTGCTTAAAGAAAAGAGGAATAAAAGACTGTCCAAACCTCTGGCCGACCCCACGTCTAGGACTTAAGAGTTTGACAACAATAGTGGGAATAGATAGTTGTCACATATCAATAAGAGCATTCTAGATATCGCTATCCACCCTATCTTGTTGCATCAAATTCAATAAAAGTACGTAATAAGATTTAACAGAAAAAGAATGTAGGCTTTCAAGCCTCCACTTCCAACAATCTGGCTCCGAATCGACGGGATGAAACGGATAAAAAGTGGCCAGGAGAAAATCTTGATTTACCCTCTCCTCGGTAGACAAGTCACAACTCCAAATGAGATTCCAACACCAGATGTTGTCAAGCCAATACCCGTGCTCCAAAATGCTGCCATGTTTAACCTTTGCCACTTCATTGTTGTCCCACTTGTGCCTCCAAAAAGAAATCAAATTCCCTTTCCCCACCATAAGCCTAATCGCAAATTCAAAAGCTCCCTTGGACAAAGGTTTTCCTTCTTTCAAAAGAAATAAGTCTCTCCATCATAAAGAATCCTTAGTACCACCTCTAGGCAAAAGACCCCCGTGAAGTTATGCACCAAGTCACCATACTGGTGTCAAAAAAGCTGCCACCAATTAACACTATTATCATTTATGCATCTCCACTTTCACTTGCTCAAAAAAGCAAAACTGAAGGCTTCCAGATTCTTCACCCCCAAACCGCCATCCTTCTTGGGTCTGCAAACCTTATCACAACACAACCAATAAACGGGACGACCCTCCCTAGTACCCCCCATAGGAAGTCCCTCAGAATTTTGACAAGCTCTTGGATTACAATCATGGGGGCCTAAAAAAAGAGAACATATAAAGCGGAATACTATCGAGGACAAAATTAATGAGAGTCACAGTGTAACACCCCGGAAATAATTTAATTAAAATAGTTGATTGAATTATTAAAATAATTTGGAGGCGGGATATAGATAAATTAAAAGGTTAATATTTTATATGCGTAGGAGGTGAAACGAGTAAAGGAGGTGGTGACGTAGAGAGCCCAGTGTTTACTGAGCCCTCAACTTAAACCCTGGGGGTTTAAGCCAAACCCTCATTCGCAGCAAGCAAAAGAAAAACGAAAGTGAGAGTGAGAGAGAGAGCACGCGGCGCAAAGAGGGAGAGAAGAGGAGGGTTTCGCGAAGAATTTCAAAAGGAGATCGTTCGTGTTGCTGTGGTTTTGTTCGTGTCTCGTTCGTCGTGTTCCGGAGCTTACGTTATTCGAGGTAAGGGTGGGATTAACCTTGATAATGGGTTGATGATAATTATGTGTGGGTAGTCTAGGGTTTTGTTGAATTGTTCGTGTTGTTGCATATCGTGTTTTCGTTGAGATTGGTGCTTTGATGATTATTGCACGTTATTGTGATTTGTTTCGTTATTTGTTGTTGCGTGATTGTTGTATCACGATGATGGTATTGTTATTGTTCGTGTTTTTGTTGTTGCTGTGCGTGGCTGATTGTTGTTGTCGCGTTGTCGAATTGTCGTTTTTGTTGTGGTGGTTGCGGTGTCGTTGCCGTTAGGGTTTGGTGTTTGGCAATTTAGCGATTCTGGACACAGGTTCGGTTTTTCTAAAACTGGCGCTGTTTGGTTGATCCAAAAATTATGAGATTGATTGTTTTTGAAAATATACTTAACGCCGGTCGTTTTAGCACTGGTTTCGTTAAATTCGGAGTTGTATAGCTCGAGTTATAGGCGATACAAGTTAGGTTAAAATTCTGGAAACGATTTGGGTATAGATTCGGTATTCCGGTGACTGGGAACGTTGTATTGACCGAAAAATTAGGTGGTTTATTTTTCTGGAAAATAGACTTAACGTTTGTTAATTTGGCACTGGTTTGGTTGCGTTTAGAGCTGTGTAGCTCGAGATATGAATTCCACAAGTTAGAGTAAGATTCTTGAAACAATCTGGACACAGGGTCAGTGTTTTGGTTACCACGTTTTCAAAAGAACTCCTTTTCGAACGAATCCAATTTCTTTGAAAACTAGACAAAATTTTCCCCAGTTTATGCACAAGTTTCATGCAATTTGATTGAGGTATGGTCACTTTGGAATTGCTTGAATTTGAAGGACAGAAACTGTCCTCTTTTGCAACTAGCCTGTGTGCTTTTCGAAAACTGTACCTATTGGACACTCTCCTTCAAAAACTGAACTTAGGGATGATAACTAGACCCATAGGGCTTTCCAAAAAGTATTTATTTGTTGAAATACGATGTCGTTTGCTATTTTAATTAATTCGCTGAAGTAGGTGCGATGTGCCTAAGCGCTGTGCGCCAGTCTTGTGCGTGGTGTGCGTGCGTTATGTCCGCGTTGTGGAGCCGTCTGGTGTTAATATTTCAGGTGCGGTGCTGGTATGCTCAGGAGAGTTTAGTGGTAGCTGTGATGCTACAACTTGGTGCTATTTTTGGTGAAATCATTTGTTTTGATTCTGGTGATATAGTATTTATTTTAAATACTTGTTATGGTGAGTTGGTGCATAATCATGGTGTCGCATTGTCATATGCATGTTTTGGTGATATAGGCTCTGCCTCTGGTGTTTATTGGTGATATGCCCGTCGTGGCTCATTTTGGTGATCGGTACCGCATGCATATGCCCACTGGAGGGGTTGCATATCATCCCGTTGTCTATGAATGTTATAATTTTGGTGGTTCACTGTCAAATGGATTTTTCCTTGGTATCTGGTGCTGTGATATGGTGTAATTGTATTGTGTTGCTGTAGTTACCTGATGCTAGCATATTTTTATCATCTGCTTATTACCTCTGTTAGACTCACCCCTTCTGCTTGGAATGTTGCTCTCATGCCGCAACGCTGCAGGTGATCGCTAGTGCTCGTGGAGGAATTGCTAGGTTTTGCTTCCTCTCTCGTTTGGGTCTGTGTCAGCTCTGATATGTAGCACCGGGGAGTCGTTAGTTATCGTTTTGAACTATTATTTTAGTTATTGGAAATTGTTTTAATTAATTTTGGAGATGTCTTTAATTGTTAATTCTGGAGATGTTTAAACTGGTTAATATTTCCGCTGCTTGGTGATTTCTTTTATATAAATTATTTTGGAGATTTTTTTTGGAATAAATGGTGTTTTTTTTTGTAAAATGGTGAAAAATGTAGCGCCCTTCGAGGTGACTCTGATAATTGTCTATTTAATTGTAATAGTAAAAGGGGGGTGTTACATTAGTGGTATCAGAGCAGTTCGGTCTGTCCGGCCAAGTTGTCGAGTCGTCGAGTCGAGTAACACTTAAGTAATTGTTACTCGTTTCTGATTATAGTTTCTGTTGCTAGTGTTAGGCTCAAGCTGTGGAGAATAACCCAGGTGCTGCTGGTGATGCTGGGTCGCGCAGTTTGGCTACGTTTCAGAGGGAGAATCCTCCTACCTTTAAGGGCAAGTATAACCCTGATGGTGCTTTGGCGTGGCTGAAAGAGATGGAGAGAATCTTTCGTGTTATGGATTGCTCTGAGGCGCAGAAGGTCAGGTATGGTACTCATATGCTGGCAGAGGAGGCTGATGACTGGTGGTTGGAGGTGAGGCAGAGGTTGGCGACTGTGAATGAAGAGGTCACTTGGGCTGTGTTCAGCAGAGAATTTCTGAGAAAGTATTATCCTGAAGATGTCCGTGGGAAGAAAGAGATTGAGTTTCTGGAGCTGAAGCAGGGTAATATGTCGGTGATTGAGTATGCTACCAAGTTCATTGAATTGGCGAAGTTCTATCCACATTATGGTGAGGCTGGTGCTGAATTCTCCAATTGCATCAAGTTTGAAAATGGGTTGCGGGCTGATATCAAGAAGGCGATAGGGTATCAGAAAATTCGGGTGTTCTCGGAGTTGATTGACAGCTGCAGAATCTTCGAGGAAGACAGTAATGCTCATTCTAGAGTCATGAGGGATAGGCAGAAGAATTTCTTGAGTCGTGGGAAGCCGTATGAGGTTCCAACTGGTAAGGGCAATCAGAGAACTGCTGTGGGTAAGAGACCTAGTGGGGGAGATGCTGCTGCTAGTGTGGTAAACCCGGTCATAAGCGTCCTGACTGTCCAGGTGATGTGAAGAAGTGCTACAAGTGTGGTAAAGAGGGTCATATGGCGTCTAGCTGTGATCGAAATGATGTGTTATGCTACAACTGTGGTGAGGGTGGTCATATCAGCACTCAGTGTCCTAAACCGAAGAAAGAAAGGTCCGTTGGGAAGGTGTTCGCTCTGGCGGGGTCAGATGCAGTGAATGAGATCAGAGGTACATGCTATATTAATAATTCTCCTCTTATTGCTATTATTGATACTGGTGCTACCCATTGTTTTATTGCTACTGCATGTGTTGAGAAATTAGATCTTGTTTTATCTTCTATGTTGAGGGAGATGGTTATCGATACTCCGGCTAAGGGTTCGGTGACTACCTCGGTTGTTTGTGCTAAATGCCCTTTATCGATATTCGGTAATGATTTTCTCGTTGACTTGATTTGTTTGCCGCTGAGCGAAATGGATGTTATTCTAGGTATGGACTGGTTAGTTGATAACCATGTTCATATCAACTGTCATGAAAGGTCTGTGAGTTTCTTTTCTCCTGAAGAGGAAGAGTCTGGTTTGTTGTCTACTGGTCAGTTGCATAGGGTAATGAGGGAAGACGTCCAGTTGTTTTCATTAATGGCGTCATTGTCTGCTGAGAGCCAAGCGAAGGTTGATGAGTTGCAGGTGGTGCGAGAGTTTTCTGAGGTTTTTCCCGACGAGATTCCGGATGTACCACCAGAGAGAGAGGTTGAGTTTGCTATTGATCTGGTACCTGATACTAAACCTGTGTCTATGGCACCGTATAGAATGTCTGCATCTGAATTGTCAGAACTGAAGAAGCAACTCGAGGATCTGCTCGAAAAGAAATTTGTGAGGCCAAGTGTGTCGCCGTGGGGAGCTCCAGTGTTGTTGGTGAAAAAGAAAGATGGTAGTATGAGGTTGTGCGTAGACTATCGGCAGCTGAATAAGGTGACTATTAAGAACAAGTATCCGCTTCCGAGGATTGATGACTTAATGGATCAGTTGGTGGGTGCTCAGGTGTTCAGTAAAATAGATTTGAGATCGGGTTATCATCAGATCAAGGTGAAAGACGAAGACATTCAGAAGACAGCTTTCAGAACCCGTTATGGGCATTATGAGTATTCCGTGATGCCTTTCGGTGTGACTAATGCGCCGGGAGTGTTCATGGAGTACATGAATCGTATCTTTCGTGAGTATCTGGATCGGTTTGTGGTGGTATTCATTGACGACATCCTAATTTATTGTAAGTCAGAAGAGGAGCATGCAGAACATCTGAGATTGGTATTGGAAATTCTGAGGGACAGGAAATTATATGCGAAGCTGTCTAAGTGTGAGTTTTGGTTGAAAGAGGTTAGCTTTCTGGGTCATGTTATTTCGGGGAATGGAATTGCCGTGGATCCGTCTAAGGTTGATGTCGTGTTACAATGGGAGTCTCCGAAGTCAGTTACTGAGATTAGAAGTTTTCTGGGTCTGGCAGGTTACTATAGGAGGTTTATAGAAGGATTTTCGAAGTTGGCACTTCCGTTGACTCAGTTGACTTGCAAGGGTAAAGCTTTCATCTGGGATGACTGTTGTGAAGAGAGCTTCAAAGAATTGAAGAAGAGGTTGACGACGTCTCCTGTTCTGACGTTGCCTAATCCGGAAGAGTCGTTTGTGGTGTATTGTGATGCTTCCAAGATGGGGTTGGGAGGTGTGCTTATGCAGAATGGTAAGGTAGTTGCCTATGCGTCGAGACAGTTGAGGACTCATGAGAAGAACTACCCTACCCATGATTTAGAACTTGCTGCAGTTGTGTTCGCGTTGAAAATTTGGAGACATTATCTGTATGGTTCGAGGTTTGAGGTGTTCAGTGATCATAAGGGTTTGCAGTATCTGTTTGATCAGAAAGAGTTGAATATGAGACAGCGCAGATGGTTGGAGTTGCTGAAAGACTATGACTTTAGCTTCAACTATCATCCGGGAAAGGCTAATGTGGTAGCTGACGCTTTAAGTCGAAAGACGTTGCATATGTCAGCAATGATGGTTAGAGAACTCGAATTAATTGAGCAGTTCAGGGATATGAGTTTGGTTTGTGAAGTGACGCCTCAGAGTGTCAGATTGGGGATGTTGAAGATTGATAATGAATTCATGGCTAGCATTCGAGAAGCTCAGAAGTTAGATGTTAAATTAGTTGACCTGATGGTTGGGATTGATCAATCCGAGAATAAAGACTTTGAGTGGATGCACAGAATGTATTGAAGTACCATGGAAGAATCTGCATTCCTGATGAGGAGGAGATGAAAAGAGCAATTTTAGAAGAAGGTCATAGGAGTAAGTTGAGTATCCATCCGGGAGCTACAAAGATGTATCAGGATCTGAAGAAGATGTTTTGGTGGCCTGGTATGAAGCGTGATGTGGCGCAGTTTGTGTATTCCTGCTTGACTTGTTAGAAATCGAAGGTTGAGCATTAGAAGCCTGCTGGGTTGATGCAACCGTTGGAGATTCCGGAATGGAAGTGGGATAGTATTTCTATGGATTTCGTGATAGGGTTACCTAATACTGTGAGGGGGCACGATTCGATTTGGGTGATTGTGGATAGATTGACGAAGTCTGCTCATTTTATTCCTATCAATATCACGTATCCGGTGTCGAGATTGGCAGAGATTTATATTCAGGTGGTTGTGAAGTTGCATGGTGTTCCTTTGTGCATTGTGTCTGACAGAGATCCTAGGTTCACTTCTGATTTCTGGAAGAGTTTGCAAGAAGCGTTGGGTTCTAAATTGAGGTTGAGTTCAGCTTATCATCCTCAAACTGATGGGCAGACAGAGAGGACCATTCAGTCGTTGGAAGACTTGTTGAGATCTTGTGTTCTTGAGCAGGGAGGTGCGTGGGATACTCACCTTCCGTTGATCGAGTTTACTTACAACAATAGTTACCATTCTAGCATCGGGATGGCACCGTTCGAGGCATTGTATGGTCGGAGATGTAGGACTCCGTTGTGTTGGCATGAATCTGGGGAGAGTATTGTTCTTGGACCCGAGGTTGTTCGAGAGACTACTGAAAAGGTGAAATTGATCCGTGAGAAAATGAAAGCGTCGCAGAGTAGACAGAAGAGCTATCATGATAAGAGAAGGAAGGATTTAGAATTCCAAGCTGGTGATCATGTGTTTTTGAGAGTCACGCCTATGGCTGGTGTTGGGCGTGCATTGAAGACAAAGAAGTTGACTCCTCGTTTCATTGGACCGTATCAGATCACTGAGAGAATTGGTAATGTTGCTTATAGGGTGGCCTTGCCGCCTAATCTTTTGAATTTGCACGATGTATTTCATGTGTCGCAACTTCGGAAGTATATTTCGGATCCGTCCCATGTGATTCCGATGGATGATGTGCATGTGCGGGATAATCTCACTGTGGAGACAATACCTGTGCGAATTGAAGATCGTGAAGTGAAGACTTTACGTGGCAAAGAGATAAACCTGGTGAAAGTGGTCTGGTTAGGAGCTGCTGGTGAAGGCATGACATGGGAGTTGGAGAGAAAGTTGCGGGAGTCCTATCCGGAGCTGTTTGAATCAGGTATGTTTTCGAGGACGAAAGATTCTAAGTGGGGGAGGGTTGTAACACCCCGGAAATAATTTAATTAAAATAGTTGATTGAATTATTAAAATAATTTGGAGGCGGGATATAGATAAATTAAAAGGTTAATATTTTATATGCGTAGGGGGTGAAACGAGTAAAGGAGGTGGTGACGTAGAGAGCCCAGTGTTTACTGAGCCCTCAACTTAAACCCTGGGGGTTTAAGCCAAACCCTCATTCACAGCAAGCAAAAGAAAAACGAAAGTGAGAGTGAGAGAGAGAGCACGCGGCGCAAAGAGGGAGAGAAGAGGAGGGTTTCGCGAAGAATTTCAAAAGGAGATCGTTCGTGTTGCTGTGGTTTTGTTCGTGTCTCGTTCGTCGTGTTCCGGAGCTTACGTTATTCGAGGTAAGGGTGGGCTTAACCTTAATAATGGGTTGATGATAATTATGTGTGGGTAGTCTAGGGTTTTGTTGAATTGTTCGTGTTGTTGCATATCGTGTTTTCGTTGAGATTGGTGCTTTGATGATTATTGCACGTTATTGTGATTTGTTTCGTTATTTGTTGTTGCGTGATCGTTGTATCACGATGATGGTGTTGTTATTGTTCGTGTTTTTGTTGTTGCTGTGCGTGGCTGATTGTTGTTGTCGCGTTGTCGAATTGTCGTTTTTGTTGTGGTGGTTGCGGTGTCGTTGCCGTTAGGGTTTGGTGTTTGGCAATTTAGCGATTCTGGACATAGGTCGGTTTTTCTAAAACTGGCGCTGTTTGGTTGATCCAAAAATTATGAGGTTGATTGTTTTTGAAAATAGACTTAACGCCGGTCGTTTTGGCACTGGTTTCGTTAAATTCGGAGTTGTATAGCTCGAGTTATAGGCGATACAAGTTAGGTTAAAATTCTGGAAACGATTTGGGTATAGATTCGGTATTCCGGTGACTGGGAACGTTGTATTGACCGAAAATTATGTGGTTTATTTTTCTGGAAAATAGACTTAACGCTTGTTAATTTGGCACTGGTTTGGTTGCGTTTAGAGTTGTGTAGCTCGAGATATGAATTCCACAAGTTAGAGTAAGATTCTGGAAACAATCTGGACACAGGGTCAGTGTTTTGGTTATCACGTTTTCAAAAGAACTCCTTTTCGAACGAATCCAATTTCTTTGAAAACTAGACAAAATTTGCCCCAGTTTATGCACAAGTTTCATGCAATTTGATTGAGTTTTGGTCACTTTGGAATTGCTTGAATTTGAAGGACAGAAACTGTCCTCTTTTGCAACTAGCCTGTGTGCTTTTCGAAAACTGTACCTATTGGACACTCTCCTTCAAAAACTGAACTTAGGGCTGATAACTAGACCCATAGGGCTTTCCAACAAGTATTTATTTGTTGAAATCCGATGTCGTTTGCTATTTTAATTAATTCGCTGAAGTAGGTGCGATGTGCCTAGGCGCTGTGCGCCAGTCTTGTGCGTGGTGTGCGTGCGTTATGTCCGCGTTGTGGAGCCGTCTGGTGTTAATATTTCAGGTGCGGTGCTGGTATGCTCAGGAGAGTTTAGTGGTAGCTGTGATGCTACAACTTGGTGCTATTTTTGGTGAAATCATTTGTTTTGATTCTGGTGATATAGTATTTATTTTAAATACTTGTTATGGTGAGTTGGTGCATAATCATGGTGTCGCATTGTCATATGCATGTTTTGGTGATATAGGCTCTACCTCTGGTGTTTATTGGTGATATGCCCGTCGTGGCTCATTTTGGTGATCGGTACCGCATGCATATGCCCACTGGAGGGGTTGCATATCATCCCGTTGTCTATGAATGTTATAATTTTGGTGGTTCACTGTCAAATGGATTTTTCCTTGGTATCTGGTGCTGTGATATGGTGTAATTGTATTGTGTTGCTGTAGTTACCTGATGCTAGCATATTTTTATCATCTGCTTATTACCTCTGTTAGACTCACCCCTTCTGCTTGGAATGTTGCTCTCATGCCGCAACGCTGCAGGTGATCGCTAGTGCTCGTGGAGGAATTGCTAGGTTTTGCTTCCTCTCTCGTTTGGGTCTGTGTCAGCTCTGATATGTAGCACCGGGGAGTCGTTAGTTATCGTTTTGAACTATTATTTTAGTTATTGGAAATTGTTTTAATTAATTTTGGAGATGTCTTTAATTGTTAATTCTGGAGATGTTTAAACTGGTTAATATTTCCGCTGCTTGGTGATTTCTTTTATATAAATTATTTTGGAGATTTTTTTTGGAATAAATGGTGTTTTTTTTTGTAAAATGGTGAAAAATGTAGCGCCCTTCGAGGTGACTCTGATAATTGTCTATTTAATTGTAATAGTAAAAGGGGGGTGTTACACACAGTACCCCCGATTAACAAGAATCGCCTACACCAGGATGAATGTCTCTTTTTGATGGCAACCTTGGAGCCATCAGTGACTATTTCGGGAGTCATGAAGGTGGGAATGATGGAGACACCACGATAAGGGATGGAAGACCGATCGATAAGTCGGGAGGACGCCACAACCGGTTATGGAGGTTCCGGTTGATAAGTCGGGATGAGCGCCACGACAAACCGATAAACTCGGAAAATGGCTGACGAAGAACCAAAGAGACACATCTCTAAATTTTTAGTCAAAATTCAACTTGTTTCTTTCATCAAATGAATTACGATATAGAGAGTCCCTTAGGTCCATGTGACCTAAAAGAACCTCAGGCCCAATTGACTCATGAAACCCTAGAAATTAAAATATACTAATAAATTTCAAATCCTAATAAACTAACTAAATTCCAACTATCATGCAATTATCAAATATATTGAGACGTGCATTTACAATATTTAATACCTAGAAAATAAAACATAATCGTAATTAATCTTGTTGATTTGGCATTGAATGCGCCATAAATGACTTGGATCTACTAATTCCTTTTTTGCTCTGACTGCCTTTCTTGATTAGCAAGTTTGCTTGCTTAGCAAGTTTGTTGACTCCGTCCATGTCCTCATCAAAAATTCACTATCCATCATAATGACTTAACAAGATTTTAAAACCCAAAAACTAATTGAGGAAACACAAAAAGACACCTATAATTATTCTATTAAAATAAAATACGAAAATTAAAAATAAAATAAAAAATATTGGTTATCCCATGATTAGGAGCTAAATATTTTTCTTTTTCTTTGTAGGATACTTTCCACATGCTTAGGGCACTTAAGATCTCATCATTCTCCCTTTCTTCAAGAAGATTTGTCCTCAAATCTGAATCTGCAAAATAAACTAATGCATTATTGAAGAAAATTCTCTCTTTTTTCTCACTTCTTCTTAAAATTTTGATATTTTATCCTCTTTCCTCTTAAAATCCTTATTTTTCTCTACAATACTCCCACTATTTTTCATTGCCTCTTCTTTTCTCTCAATATCCTTCTTCTCCTCCACTTCTTTCTCTTCATTTTCTTTTCTCTCTAATTCTTTCCTTTCCACTTCTCTACCATTGATTTACTTTTTCTCATTCACTATTTCTTGATTTTCTCTATTCACCAGACTCTCTACTTTTTCAAAGTTTCTTTCTTTATAATGCCTACATAATAGTTCAGCAATAGAAGCAATCATTATTTCTATTTTCTCCTCTATTCTTTTTTCTCTCAATTTCTTTCATTTCTCTGATGGACTAAAATTTAGAGACTAAAATTGAAAAGGATAGATAACACCTTGATAGAACCTAAGCTTTGATACCAGATAACGGCAACCTCGAAGCCGTCAGTGACTATTTCGGGAGTCAAGAAAGTGGGAGTGATGGAGACACCACGATCGAGGATGGAAGACCGATTGATAAGTCGGGGATGGAAGACCGATTGATAAGTCAGGATTAGCGCGATGGCAAACCGATAAGCTCGAATAATGACTAACGAAGAACCAAAGAGACACGTCTCTAAATTTTTAGTCAAAATTCAACTTGTTTCTTTCATCAAATGAATTACAATAGACTCATGAAACCCTAGAAATTAAAATATACTAATAAATATCAAATCCTAATAAACTAATTAAATTCTCTCTATCATGCAATTATCAAATAAATTGATAAGTGCATTTACAATATTTAATACCTAGAACATAAAACATAATCACAATTAATCTTGTTGATTTGGCATTGATTGCGCCAAATATGACTTCGATCTACTAATTCCTTATTTGCTCTGACTGTCTTTCTTGATTAGCAAGTTTGTTGACTCCATGTCCGCATCAAAAATCCACTAGCCATCATAATGACTTAGCAAGATTTTAAAACCCAAAACCTAACTTGGGAAAGACAAAAATACACCTATAATTATTCTATTAAAATTGTTCCCATTCAGACCGGCCGGTTCCCACATCCGCTTGGCTTTTGAAGGACCTTCCTTGAAGGCTAAGCGATTAGCCAGAAATATCTCGCCTCTACCTCTCCCAGAAAGGAATGAAGCATAATTAAGGTGAAATATCTCTGATTTCCCTCCTCCTGTCTGTAACGGTCAACTCGATCATTAAGTGAATTTATTACCATTAATGAGTCTTTTAATATAAATATAGCCCTGAGAGGCCAATACATAGATCCCCATTCTATTTTTCAACAATACAACTGTGTAATCACTAAAGGTGTGTTCGATCCTTTCTCAACAAGAGAAACCGACCGTAACATTAACGCGCACCATGGGGCCTAGTAAAACCTCACCCACGTCCCACATAGAACCTTCAAAATCACTAAAAATGGCAGAGAACCATAACAGCTTCAAGAACCTCTTACGATCAATGTAGTGCCTACAAGCTCAGGGCGCTGAGCTGGAAGAAGAAGGCCAATGTCTGGCACACCAAATCCAAAATCAGGAGATTGTAGGATCACCTCAACGACACAAGAAGGCTAGCCCAGGAGCTAGAAGAAGACTCTCAACGACACAAGAAATACGCCAGGAGAAGACTCGCAAGAGGAGGAACATCGTCGAACTCCAGGAAAATGTACACCCGTTTTATTATAAATTTAAATACTATTGTCGTCAAAATCTTAGGTCCTAGCCGTGGTGTCAGCCAGAGGTTTGGACAGTCTTTGATTCCTTTTTCTTCAAGCAATTGCGTCGAGGAGGGAACTCTGCTCCTCAACTATGGGTTTCCTGACTCCTCTAGAAAGGGTCAGGCAACGTGAAGAAGGGATGCGAGTGTTGGATTACTGCGGCTAATGCGTAAAAATAACGTAAAGGGCGAAAATGTGATAAAGAAGGTAAATGAAATAAACGTAGAGTTTGATTTGATTGATGTGTGTGTTTTACATTTCACTCTAATGCTATATATATCAAAAGGCCCTCGTTGGCGACTAAGCTAGCCAACATTTGCCTGCCGTTGGATTGATCTAAGATCAACGGCTCTCATTGCTTCATAGGCCCTCAACGAAGCAAAGTAACTGTCACTATCCCACTGGCACGGTTAATAGGGTGAGTGATCGTTGCTCCGAGTTTTCCGGCCTCGCTCTTCTGTTTGAACTTCAACCATTCCCACGTTCTTCCTTCGTGTCGTGTCTTGCCTTCCAAGCAACACTCAACTTGCCTCATCCGTATCGTGGCTCGGCTATCCTGGCCCCACTTGAGGTAATGGTCCTGGCCCCACTCTATAGAATTGGGTGATTACTCTCCCTCGGCTTGGCTCACCTCAGGGGGGGGTTCTCCCATTTAACACGGCCTGAGGACCTTCTTAGGTTCACCCTCTCTGGCGAAATACCTTTTTTGCCCCTTGCCACATGGCTTGCCTTCACACCATATTTCCCCTTTTCTTCTCTTAATCCTCGGCCTACGACCTATTTATTTTTGGGTGTTAACAAATACTGACAACCAATTTATTGTACCAGGATACTCTACAGTCGCCTTTAGCGCTGACGAGGCCGATCCCCTAGTGATAACCACTATGATTAGAGGTGTCGATGTCTGGCAGCTACGTCAATATCTTCTCCGACCATAAAGTAGAGGTATACGGCTACCTTGACCTGCCTACAACGTTTGGAGAAACAGCACAACAACGAACAAAAACACGGAGGTATATGGTGAACAGTGCTCCCTCGGCGTACAACATGATTCTCGGCCGACCAACCCTAAACGACTTGGCAGCAGCAGTGTCTTACCCACAACTCTGCATGAGGTTCCCGCTTCCGGGCGGCCGAACAGCCACCATTAGGGGAGACCAAGAAACCGCACGCAAATGCTACGCCAAAAGTGCAAAGGTGCAGATGGTGTGAGAAGAAGTAATGCAACCCCGGGATATCGGGCTCCTGGACCTAGACCCCAGGTTGTACAACCCGACGGGAGAGGCAAAACGGCCAAAACCGGCGAACAATCTCAAAGAGATCGTAATAGGCCCGGCCGTCCACCTAAAAACGAAGATTGTAGCTAGTCTACCTGCCAGCACCGAGCGGATGATCGCTAAGTTTCTCACAGACAACCTCGACGTGTTGGCATGGTCCCCCCGAACATGCCAGGTATAGACCCAAACTTTATCTGTCATCGTTTATCAGTAAGCCCTACTGTTAGACCTGTAGCCCAGAGAAAAAGGAAGCAGGGAGAGGAGAAGACGACAACCATAAAAGAAGAAATCAACAAGCTTGTAAAAGCCGAATACATACGGGAGGTGAAATATCCCACCTAGTTGGCAAACATGGTGATGGTCAGCAAAGCCAACGGCAGGTGGAGGATATGCGTGGACTACACTGACCTGAACAAAGCATGCCCCAAAGATTCTTATCCTCTCTCAAGCATTGACAACCTGGTAGATGGAGGATAAGGATAGGAGCTGCTAAGTTTCATGGACGCCTACTCCGGATACAATCAGATCTGCATGATTCCCACAGACGAAGAAAAAACAGCCTTCATGACCGATTGCTCAAACTACTGTTATAAGGTCATGCCCTTCGGCCTAAAGAATGAAGGAGCAACCTACCAACGACTGATCGACAGAGTCTTTGAAGATGTGATGGGTCAAGTTATGTTGATTATATGGTGGTAAAGGCAAAAATAGACAAAGCACACATCGACAACCTCTCCAAAGTTTTCTAGCTGTTGAAGAAGCACAACTTGAGGTTCAACCCGGACAAGTGCTTGTTCGGCGTACATGTGGGAGAATTCTTAGGCTTCGTCCTCACACACAAAGGAATCGAGGCCAATCCTTCCAAGTGTAGAGCAATCACAAACATGAGGAGTCCGGAAGAAGCTAAAGAAGTTCAAATCCTAATAGGAAGGATAACAGCCCTTTCTCGCTTTATGGCCCGCTCGGCAGACAAAGTAAAGCCACTCTTCCAACTACTGAGGAAAAACACTTCTTTCTAGTGGACCGAAGAATGCGAGCAAGCCTTCCTGGTGATCAAGGGGTTTATAGCAACGCCACCAATCCTGACTGCCCCCACGCAAGGAGATCCATTACTGCTCTACTTGGCCATCTCCAAGAATGCCTGCAACATAGTGCTAATCCAAGAGCAAAACAAACAGCAGTGCCCCGTCTATTATGTGAGCAGAATACGGTATCCAATATGAACCAAGAGGTCCAGTCAAGGCACAATCATTGGCGGATTTTGCCGCGGAACTAGTCGGCGAAGGAGTTGAAGAAGGAAAAGAAGCAGAAGACTGGGTCCTCTCTATCGATGGTTCCTCCAACCTAAGGGGAAGCGGCGCCAGAGTAACCCTCGAACGACCAGACGGAGTGCTATTGGAGCAATCCCTTAGATTCGGATGGAAGGCCGGCAATAACCAAGCCGAATACGAAGCCTTAATTATAGGAAAGGTACTAGCAGCCGAGGTTCGCGTCAAAAATCTGAAAGTCCGGAGTGACTTACTGTTGGTGACCGAATACGAAGCCTTAATTGTAGGAATGGCACTAAGCTGATCAAATGTTGATTAAATATCTGGAGAAAGTGCAGCAGCTGAGAGGGAAATTCAAAACATTCGAACTAACACATGTCCCCAGAGAACAAAATAGCATAGCTGACATATTAGCCAAATTGGCCAGTACCAAGAGGCTCGGAAACAACCTAACGGTCATTCAAGAAACCATCCAGCAACCAAGCATAAACGAAGTACAGGTCCTCACGGTTGAAACAGAAGATAACTGTTGGATGACTAACGTGATAGGCTACCTAGAAGGCGAACGGCTACAGGCAACAAAAGAGTAGTTGCGAACACTAGCAAAGACGTCCAACAAATACACTCTGATCGGCTCCGAGCTCTACAAAAGGGGATTCTCAACGCCCCTCTTCAAGTGTGTAACACTTGCCCAAACAAAAGAGATCATTCGAGAGGTGCACGAAGGCATATGCGAGAGCCATATAAGTGGCCAAGCCCTAGCTGCCAAAATCACGAGGGCCGGGTACTATTGGACGACCATCAAGAAAGACTCCATAGAATTTTTAAGAAAATGTAACAAGTGTTAGCGCCACTCCAGCATCCCTAGAGCACCGTCGACAAGCCTACAGGCCATCCTGCTTGCATGGCCATTCATCACCTGGGGAGTCGACATCTTGGGACTATTCCCTCTTGTCGTCGGACAAGTAAAATTCTTGATAGTAGCCGTCGACTACTTCACTAACTGGACCGAGGTCGGGCTAATGGCCAAGTGTCATACCCTAATTTTGTCCGCCTAGGTCAAAACTCTAATTTTCCACAAAAATAAATAAATTGAGAAGTGTGGCATTATTTTGAAAAGTGTGAAGAGCATTGTGCATGCATTTTTGGGTTTTAAAAGTCATTCTAGGGCTTTTAAATTCATTGTTGGAGTGGAAATGCATTTGTTGTAAAAAAGCAAGGTTTTTAGGGCAAAAGGGTATTTTGGTCATTGTCAAAAATAAGATAATTTCTCATCAAGAATCATTGTGCAATTTTAGAGAAATTTATTTGAGGCAAAACATTTTTGGTCATGTATGTATGTATGCGCATGCATGCATGCATTGTGCACAAAATTCAAATTCAAAAAAGGCATCAAAAAGGAATATTCTACAAAAATTTCAAGATGAGGTTTTTATGATATTTTTGGTCATGGTGATCTCATAAAATGGCATATTCCTCAAGATACCTTGTATATGGCCTAAATTGGATGTATTTTTGTACAATTATCTTGAAAAGAATAATCAAAAATGAAGGGATAATGGAATGGTCATATAATAGTACAATAGTACAAGATGACAACTAGCAAAACTTGGTGACCACTCCCACTACCTCTTCACCACGAATTTCACCCTCTCTATTCTCTCATTTTGTGTTTTCTCAATGTCCTCAATCCATGTGAGCCTCAATCCTAGCCTTTGATTCAAAATTAAAATCAAATCCTAGAGCACAACTAGTGCATAATGACCTAACTACCCTTAAACCTAGTTGCTCTCTATATATACCTTAGAAACCTCACCTCACATGGAACTTTTGGCCTCACAATTCATTCACAAAACCCTAGCAAACAAACCTCTCCTCTCCTCTCTTCCCTTGGCCGAATTTCCCCCTCATTCCCTCCTCCATTTTCTCACCTCATTTCCCTTCCATTTTCTCACCTCATTTCCATTCCTACTTCATACATCTTCCTTCTCTCCTAATTTGATTCAAGCTTGCATCATCAAAGGGCATTTTTAAGCAAGCATTTCGTGGGTTTCATTGAAGTTTGGTGAAGATTCAAGTTGATTTGTGGTCTTGTTCTTCATATTAGCCATTCCTTAGCTTGGATTTGAGGTAAACTTCTTAAAACCTAGCATCATCTTCAACTTTTTTTTGCATCAAAATGTAGATATCATGTTTTTAATTTTGCATCCTACCATATTCATGCATTTTAGTGTTGTTATATTGTTGATTTGTTGATAGTTGTTGGTGAGAGGTGTCTCAAACATTTTGACAAGCACTTAGGGAGGCTAGGGTGTTTGAGATGCTTCTCACCCTTGAATAAATTGTGATTTATGTTTGTTTTCACTATAATTTTGCATTTTGTTGAATAAAATGATGTGATGCTTCGCAAATCATGATTAGAATTAGGGTTTGTTAATTTTCTTGTGAAATGGGTTTGCAATATTGGGTAAAATGATTTCTCAAGTTGTTTTGGTTTGGTTGTTATGTACTTTGCTTGCAAAATTACTCTATGTTGATGATTGGCAAGAGGACTCACACTTGTGCCTTTGAGCACTTAACTTTAAGTGTTGAGGATTGACTAAAATGATTCAACGCAATTGATTTGATGTTTTGATTGCAAAATATTGTTGCTAATTGATTGTATCTTGCTTGCAAATTGTTATATGTTGATGATTGGCAAGAGGACTCACACTTGTGCCTTGTGCACTTCACTTTAAGTGTTGAGGATTGCCTAAGATGATTCAACACAACCTTGTGCTTTGATTGTAAACTTTGGTTTGCTTGTTAGTGACTTGCTTGCAAAATTATTCTATGTTGATGATTGGCAAGAGGACTCTCACTTGTGCCTTAGGCACTTCATTTTAAGTGATGAGGATTGCCCAAGATGATTCAATTTTCTTTGTGCAATTCTTGCTTGAAAATGCAAATGCTAGTTTCTAACTTGATTAATCAATTTTGGTTATAAAAATGACTTGTTAATGCCCTCTTTTGGTCACTTTTGGTCTTGCAAATGTGATGTTCTTTCTGGGTCAATGTTATGCTTTAATGTTGATGATTTGGTAAAAGGACTAGACACTTATGCACTTGTGCATTGTCTCAAGTGTCAAGGATTACCAAAAGGGATTCAACCTTGTGCTTTATCTTGTGTTGACACTTAATTGAATTAAACCTTTGCATTATCTATTTGTGTGCCTATTCTTGCAATCTATTTGGTTAATGTTGATCTTACATATGCATGCCATTAGATGTTGATGACTAAGTGTCATTCTTGCGCTCAAATGTTGTAATCGGTAATGTTTATGCTAATGCTTGCATTGTTGATTGTTTTGCTTGCAATTTGATAAATGTTGCGCTTTGGTTCTTGACTTGGAAATTGATTGAATGTTCTACTTTCTTTTCCTTTTGGATGCCACGCCATCCCAACAAATCTTTTGTGACCAATGTCACCCTCAAACTCCCTTCTCCTTTCCTCAAATCAATCATTTTCTAAAGCTTTTCCAAACTCAATCTTTTCTCAAATCGTTTTCATAAGACAATCAAATTCTTTCTAAGATCAACAGTAAACCTTTTTGAAAACTCATAAGGAGGCAAGTCGGACATACGGCCGGTGCTGTCTAGCGTCCTAAGATCGGAGCTGTACAGCTCAAACATCTTGGGATACTTATGAGAATTAAAACAAGTAATTAACAACTTGAACCCTATTTCAAAAAATGAGTAAGGAATCGAGTCGGATGTACATCCGGTATTGGTTAGCGTCTTAGGGTTAGCGGGCTGTACAGTTCGTGCGAGCCTAAGATACTTGCTCAAATAAAAGCAACCAACCTCACAACAAATCTTTTTCTTCCCTAATCAAAAAAAAAACATTTTCAATAAGTAGGGGGCACGTCGTCTGTACAGGCGGGGTTGTTTTTGTTCTAGGTCTAGTGGACTGTACAGTCCAGGACCGAAAACCCTTACAATAAAAAACACCAACACAAAGTTTCTCGACTAACGAGAACTACGTAAGCTTTGAATTCTCCATCGCACCGGGAGATACGTAGGAGCGGGTCACATCCCGTCAAGCACACTTTTAAAAAATAATAAAAAGATTCTTCTTTTCTCCCGTTTTCAAAAACCTTTTCTCAAATAAAAAAGAAGTAGAACGAATTGTTTCAAATCAACTCTGTCAAAACCGCACATCAAGTTAAAGGTTCCCTTTCGGTAGAAAGGAGGTGTGGGGTGCTAATACCTTCCCCACACCTAACCGACCCCCGAACCTACATCTCTAGTTCTCAAAGGACCACCCGCCTTAAAAAGGACCCCCTTTCAATGTTTTGGTCCCTAAATAAAAAATGTTGATGGCGGCTTCACAAATTTTCACGTTGTACGATGAAAGGTCCAAACCGGATTTTTTCGGGGTGCAACAGCTGGCGACTTCACTGGGGACTTTCCTTTTAAAACGAGGGTCAGGCCTAATTAACTTGATGTGCGGTTTAATTGTTTGATTTGAATGTGATTGTTCTATTTCTCTCTTTTCTTCTCCTTCTTTTTCTTCTCTCTTTCTGATGTTTGAATGTTCTCTTGCATTCTCGTGTTGTTATGTTGCATTCATGTGCATTTGACTCTTCTTCTTCTATGTTCGCTTCTTGTTCCTTCTTCTCCTTTCATCTTCTTTTGTTTATATGCTTAATATGATCATGCATTTCTCCAATCCCCATGTCCCCTTCTTCTTTGCTCCCTTTCTTCAAGGTAAGCTCATGCATCATTCCCCCAATTCTACTATGATCCCTTCTTCTTTGCTCCCTTTCTTCAAGGTAAGTTCATGCATTCCCCCGATTCTATTATGACCCCTCTTCTTGGCTCCCTTTCTTGAGGTAAGCAGTGCATATGATTGATGTTGGAACCCTAGGTTAGTTTACTTGTTTGTATTGAAATGATATATGCTTGCAAAACCCTAGGGTAGACGACTCTTTGTCTGGACTGTTTCTGGATTTTCTTTGCAGGTGGGGGGGTATGTTTGTCGTTGTGCTCCCACACACACGTTGCACTCTTTTTACCCTTATATTTCTTGGTGAGACAGCCCTATACCCGGGCTAGAGCATATCTTAGGCTAGAACGAAGTCATTAGTGGCTGCTCACTGGACGTACGTCTTGTTGGGTGGTTGCGAAGACTTCACCTAGAGTTTGGCTTTGTTTGATGATACCATCACTTGGACGTACGGCCCTGTGATCGGTGGTCTCAGATGAGGTCGTTGGCTCTAGGAACCTTATTTAGGATCCTTCTTTTAGTGCTAACCTTGAATTGTGCACCCGTAGAAATAGCCATAGATCCTGTCTCTAAGAAACCTTGGTAGGAAACAAAGGAGCTTCATACCCCTGCATCCATGCTAAATAAAATATTTTTGCAAATAAACCGAAAAAAAAAATTATCAAAAAAAAATGTGTGAATTTCCGGCTTTTGAAAGCCTTTGCATTGTAAATAATTTTTTACTCATTTCCTTTTGCATACATCTTCATCCAGTGAAGATCATGATTTTTTTTCATGCATTAAAAATTGCGAGTATCATGCACTTTCTCGCATATAAAAAAAACATTTTTTAGAAACATCTCTCGTGCATTGTTATTTTCCCTTGCATATAAATATGTGAACCTCTAATTTTGCATATAGTTTCATTTAATAAAAATCACGTCTCTCGTGCATTTTAAAAATAATTGCGAGTATCATGCATTTCATTTCATTGCATAAGAAAAATGAAAACGAACAAAACAATTATCATCTGCATAGCATAAGCATTTCAGTCATCCATAATCATGTACAAAAACCTTCATCAAATAATGTGGGCGTCGAGCCAATGTAGCATTTATGCATCATTTCATTAACCTCATAAGCATTATTTCAGAAAAAAGACGAAGAAGAACTACGTAGCTTTGATTCCTCATCACAATAGGGATACGTAGGAGCGGGTCATACCCGTCAAGCACCTTTTTCTAAAAACCTTTTTCCCCAAATAAAGCAGCTTTTTCTAAAAACCTTTTTCCCCAAATAAAGCACATTTTTCTAATTTTTTTTTTTTTCAATAAATCACTTGCATCTTCAAATCATTTTTTAAAATCATTTTCCAAAAAAAATGAAATGAAATAAGAGAAACTCCTTCTGCAATCGTTCCATGGGTAGAAGTGCATCTTTGAATGATGAAGGGTATTATCTCAAATTTGTTTGTGCACTACAAATTTGAGATGATACTCTACGATATCGGGGCACTTTGACCCAATCAGGCGCAGTTTGTTTTCAAATGAAGTGAATAAGTGGAGTCAACCAAATGTCGAAGCATTTCAGTATATTGCGTGAAATATTGAGTCAGGATCCACTCAATGTTTCATGCAAGTTACTCAGAGTAACGACAATTGGTTGCCTCACGTCATCATTTTCACAAAAAGGGGCATTGGTGTTTCAGATCTTGCCGTGCTTCTAAAGAATAAAAATCATTTTGAAAAAATATCATTCTTGCATCTTGCATGATCCAAAAATGCATTGGAGTTTCGTATTTCATCTTGCATCAAAAACAAACAAAAAAATCTCCTTTAGAATAATTACACTTTTCAAATGGTCATTTTTCATGCATTTGCTTATCATGATTTGTTCATTCATACATTGCATAAACCAAATAAAAAAGTTGTGATGAGAGACGAGACGCTTTTGCAAAATAATCTGTTGAAAAAGTTTACCCTTACTTATTTGCAAACTCAAGATGTTCCAAGGCACTCAGTTTTTCAAATCAACAGTTCATTTGCATTTTCTTCAAACAAAAGGCATTGCATCTCATCCATTCCATGATAAAAGATTGAAACAGTTCATCAAAAAAAATTTCCATCATGTTTTAACCAATGTTAACTCTCTACGAAGCATTCTTCTAGTGGGCGTGCATGCCATGTGCAGTTTCTCTTGTTTGAGTCTGTCAGTTTCCTTCCCTTATCATCATTCTCCATCCAAGTTTGATCCCGCCCCATCCACCCATAAAGTACATACTCTCCCCGCATTAGTACACACTTGACTTTTGGTTTAAATCCTCCATACAAGAGGGCAATTTTGTAATCACTTAATTACCTTCTTAAGATTGCTTTTCTTTGGTGCAAGTCTAAAAATGTGCATGCATTTGTTCAGTCATTCGTTCTTGTGCTTACCAAGGCCTTAGGATATTTCAATAAGGGCACACATGTTTCCTTTTAGTATCATCATCAATAAAATGTTATTTTGAATTCCTCAATAAAATTTCTTTCTTTCATTTTGTCATGTGTCTGTTATTTGCTTTTCAATTCCTCCCAACGCGGATCAAAAATAATAATAAATGAAAATAATCTTTGAAAACAACGACGCCAATGGTTCATATTGTGACTCTGATTACCCGATTAACCAAACTGAGAGAGAGGCTGAAGACAATTGGGATGTTTCTTAGGAGTTAATAAGTGAAGAAGTGGCTAAGGCTGTAGAAATTCATGATGCCACAACTAGGTTGGGCAATGAAGTCAAAGCACAAGTTCAAGCAAAGTCGAGCAATGCTGAGGAAACCAAACAAATGTTACAAGCGAACCTCTTTCGCGACCAAACCCTTTTCCTTCCTCAGATCAACCAACTTTCCCATTTCCCATTACAAGTACCCCATCACAAAAAAAAATTTCATAACCAAATGCCTGCCATCGCCACCTTCCTCACTACCAGTGGCCCTTCTACAAAATCAACCCATCTCATTTGCTCCTCCCTCTGAACCTCCTGTCACCCCAGTTAATACCAAAACCCAATCAAGCATCCTCCAACCGCTGCAGGGGTTTCATTGCCATCATCTCTCCAATCACCCCAGACAAGGATCACTTCAAATATCCAAAAATAGTGTATCACTTTTATCAGCTCACTCAACTCAAAAGCAAAAAAGGAAAAAAATCAGAAAAAATGAAACAAAAAAGAACAGATTCAAAAAATGAAAATCCCAAAAATAAAAAAACAAGGGAAAAAGAGACGAAAGAAATATAAGTTGTGAGCTGATACATTTGGCCATAAAGCGTAAGAGATCCTTGTCTCAATGAACCTTCCTACACCTTGTTGTGTATGACCACCCTTTCTTCCATAAACCTTCAAACACTTCATCATTCCTATACATCTCTCCTTTCATAAAACCGCAAACACTACCTCGACCTCGTCATCCCGCCCTCCACAAACCCTCAGTCATTCCTCAGACTCCACCATCAGATTTGCAATCAAGCTGTTGTGCAAGAATAAGAAAACAAAGTGGTCCGTCCTCATGAGGAATCAAGAGACATGATCAATTTGAGCAAAGGAGAGGATTGACGCCATGATAAAGAGCAATGAATCAACAAGTTTGTGTAAATCACCCTTCTGACATAAGACACTTGCCTTTATAACAAAGTCTGTAATTACCAAAGTTCGGTCTGTTGCGCAGCTTTCCAAGCTAAGGTAGTCACAAATGACAGTATGAAGACTCCAGGTCAAGCATCATGATCCCTCCCTACGCCACCCTAAAAATGGGGCAGTTAGAGACAATCAACAAAGGATATCAAGGACGATGATGCCCTTCATGGAAATCGGGCTTCGTTTTACACTCTAACAGGGGCAAACCCCATATGATGGAAGTAATACTTTCATTGAGCCTTATCAAACCAAAGTACATTTGTCTTATGTCAGAAGAAGAATAAGAGAAAGTTCAAACCGAAGAAAGCTCATCTTTAACAATTTCAAAGAAGACTCAATGCTCAAAAAGATCATGAACCTCCAAAGGGATTCCCATGGAGATGAACCCAGTATCATGAAGACGAAGAACTTATTCTCCGGAGGGGCCTTTAATTCTCGCAAAATGGGATGCAAGAAAAGAAAACCCCAGTTTCCAGTAAATTCAGATGCAGTCAGAAAGGAGTATGCCTAAAGAAATAAATGAAAAAAGAGAAAGATGAGCCAAGTAAGAATCAGCTCGCTAGGTTGAAAACCCGCAAAGGGCGGCCTAGGCAAAACCAGAGCGACCCGGTGGACTGAAAACCCGCAAAGGGCGATCCAGGCAAAAATTAGGGTCAGAAAACTTGGACTTGAAATGAAAAAGGCAATCAGCACTCCCAAAAGTTTGGATAAAGGGGTGATCAAGGTCATGAGTATGGACGATTGGCATCGTTACTTCAAAAGAAAAAAACAAGATCTGCTTCCCCTTTTTCTTGTATTTTTCCAGTTTAAAAATTTTTCAATGTACTTTCAATTGGCGTGACCTTCTGCACGTCCAGTTTCCATAACAATAAGAATTCAACTTTTTCTTCCATGTGTTTGCTTTTCGTGTCTTTTATCTTCACTTATTCTGTCTCTTTGTTTTAAAATAAATGTTTTTATGATTGATGATACTGAATTGTGAAACCTGTGCATGAGTCAAAAAGCATTACAATCATTGCGAAATTTCTGAAAATCACAGAAAAGAGGGGATCCCTCAAATAAATGAATTGGCAAAAAAAACAAACGCGGGCACAATCACTTCAAATGGCAAGCAAACTTATGCGTGGCTCTGGCTTTGCTATTACCCTAGATGGTCCTCATGTCTCAGGCCCAAAGGAAAAGATTTGCACCAAAGATTAAAACAAGGTTTAGTGATCACCAAGTGAGGCTTCTTTCATGCCAAAAGTCAAGACATTCATAGAGGACCAAAGATTTGCACTGAGAACACCACTCAGATCCAAAAGTTGGGGCATTCTCTTCACCACCCACCCACCCTGGTCTTGGGAAAGTTTGTTCATTGTCCATCCCATTCATATACCACCCTCAGTTCATAACCAGTACCATAACTTCATCCCCTTTCACAAACCCATTCAAAGAACCCATTTGAAATTGTCATTCTAAAGTGGGGCATTTCCATAACTATTCACTCCCGCTCAAATGAGCAGAGTTCTCCCTAAAGTCATTCACATCCATAAATTCCTGTCGGTGCAGTCTCTCAACTCACTGTCCTAAGCCAATCCCAAGTTAACTGACTCACTCGTCCACATCTGCACTCTTATGCATACTTACTAGTCAATGCTTCAGAGAGAGAGAATACAAATTGATCATGTGGTGTTTAAAGTTCAGTCATCATGGAAATGGAAAGCAAAATAAGTGAGCTTGTTAATAAAAACCTTGAGAACACCAGAGTTTGAATCAAATCTAGTTTTTCCAAAGAATGGTCCATAGCCATCTCAATTCCTTGCATTCAAAGTCTCGCGTCTCATCATCATAAAAATGTTTACAAAAATGTTTAAATACTCCAATCATTCATCCTCCTCATGCATGTAGGCATTTCATGTTATTCAAAGCATTACATTCGCATCATCCACATTCATCACAATAAAAGCAAAAGAACACAGACATTCCATAGCATTTATCATCATCACATCAAACATCAAATCAGTTTTCAAAACAAAAAGAGGCATTCTTAATAAATAGTCATAGTCGTCACGATAGGACGCTTGAATTGATCACTCAAGAATCCTAAAGTCCCTATGCTAAAAGAAAATTAAAAACATTCATTGCATCACGTGCATTCGCATAACCTGCCCTTGCATAACATACATTTGCATTACATTTGCATATCCACCTCTTGTGCATTCATCGAAAAAAGAATAAGGAGCATTTCATGAATATCCATGTCTTTGCTAAATTCTTCTGCATCCAAATAAGTTGCTATCTGCTAGTAACAGCTCAAGTCGCCGATGGTCGATCCTACAAAACTCGTGTTCGTTCGATCACCACTAAGGTAAGAAAAAACTTGCATTCCATGCACCATACATTGCATCTGCTAACATGTGCAGGCACCGCCAACCTGAGAAACCTGAAGAAAAGTCCTGCGACCAGAGCAAGCACCCCTGGATCGATGTGAAAGCATTGACCCTGAAGAAGATGAATTGCATTTCCGAATCCCCCTTTGGACCCACGTGTCCCCCAGAAGATTGACTTCACTTCGTATTCGAGCTGCGAGTAAGTCCCCCTGACCTCAATAGGTCCAGTCGAAAAGGATAGCTGTGTTGGCCTAAAACATGGCGCAGTCCTAGGGAAATATCGAGATCTAGACTTGATATAGTACCCTCCCCCGGTCGCTCGAAAGACCACCCCTTTGAGCCCACGTGCTCCCCAGGCCCAAGTGCAAACTCGGATCGTTCGCGATTCGTTAAAAGGCTTTAGGCAGCCTCCTTCGCCGGCTTAATGAGGGCCGGCATCTTTTTTTACTTTCTTTACTGCTTTCGCTGGCTTATTGAGGGTTGGCACCAATTGATTCCAAGAAAAAAAAAATCTTTTCATTGCATTTGTATCATATTTCAAAAAAGGAACAAAAAAAAAAGAGAAAAAAAAGATACAGGGAAAATTCTGGTTTCTCTAAGTAGACAAAATTGGTAAAATTTCTGAATTCTTTATTTCTATTTTGCATCGGAATATGTTTCGGCCAATTCATATTCCTTGTTAAAATCCAAATAAAGAGGGGCAGCTGTCATACCCTAATTTTGTCCGCCTAGGTCAAAACTCTAATTTTCCACAAAAATAAATAAATTGAGAAGTGTGGCATTATTTTGAAAAGTGTGAAGAGCATTGTGCATGCATTTTTGGGTTTTAAAAGTCATTCTAGGGCTTTTAAATTCATTGTTGGAGTGGAAATGCATTTGTTGTAAAAAAGCAAGGTTTTTAGGGCAAAAGGGTATTTTGGTCATTGTCAAAAATAAGATAATTTCTCATCAAGAATCATTGTGCAATTTTAGAGAAATTTATTTGAGGCAAAACATTTTTGGTCATGTATGTATGTATGCGCATGCATGCATGCATTGTGCACAAAATTCAAATTCAAAAAAGGCATCAAAAAGGAATATTCTACAAAAATTTCAAGATGAGGTTTTTATGATATTTTTGGTCATGGTGATCTCATAAAATGGCATATTCCTCAAGATACCTTGTATATGGCCTAAATTGGATGTATTTTTGTACAATTATCTTGAAAAGAATAATCAAAAATGAAGGGATAATGGAATGGTCATATAATAGTACAATAGTACAAGATGACAACTAGCAAAACTTGGTGACCACTCCCACTACCTCTTCACCACGAATTTCACCCTCTCTATTCTCTCATTTTGTGTTTTCTCAATGTCCTCAATCCATGTGAGCCTCAATCCTAGCCTTTGATTCAAAATTAAAATCAAATCCTAGAGCACAACTAGTGCATAATGACCTAACTACCCTTAAACCTAGTTGCTCTCTATATATACCTTAGAAACCTCACCTCACATGGAACTTTTGGCCTCACAATTCATTCACAAAACCCTAGCACACAAACCTCTCCTCTCCTCTCTTCCCTTGGCCGAATTTCCCCCTCATTCCCTCCTCCATTTTTCTTCATTTCCCTTCCATTTTCTCACCTCATTTCCATTCCTACTTCATACATCTTCCTTCTCTCCTAATTTGATTCAAGCTTGCATCATCAAAGGGCATTTTTAAGCAAGCATTTCGTGGGTTTCATTGAAGTTTGGTGAAGATTCAAGTTGATTTGTGGTCTTGTTCTTCATATTAGCCATTCCTTAGCTTGGATTTGAGGTAAACTTCTTAAAACCTAGCATCATCTTCAACTTTTTTTCGCATCAAAATGTAGATATCATGTTTTTAATTTTGCATCCTACCATATTCATGCATTTTAGTGTTGTTATATTGTTGATTTGTTGATAGTTGTTGGTGAGAGGTGTCTCAAACATTTTGACAAGCACTTAGGGAGGCTAGGGTGTTTGAGATGCTTCTCACCCTTGAATAAATTGTGATTTATGTTTGTTTTCACTATAATTTTGCATTTTGTTGAATAAAATGATGTGATGCTTCGCAAATCATGATTAGAATTAGGGTTTGTTAATTTTCTTGTGAAATGGGTTTGCAATATTGGGTAAAATGATTTCTCAAGTTGTTTTGGTTTGGTTGTTATGTACTTTGCTTGCAAAATTACTCTATGTTGATGATTGGCAAGAGGACTCACACTTGTGCCTTTGAGCACTTAACTTTAAGTGTTGAGGATTGACTAAAATGATTCAACGCAATTGATTTGATGTTTTGATTGCAAAATATTGTTGCTAATTGATTGTATCTTGCTTGCAAATTGTTATATGTTGATGATTGGCAAGAGGACTCACACTTGTGCCTTGTGCACTTCACTTTAAGTGTTGAGGATTGCCTAAGATGATTCAACACAACCTTGTGCTTTGATTGTAAACTTTGGTTTGCTTGTTAGTGACTTGCTTGCAAAATTATTCTATGTTGATGATTGGCAAGAGGACTCTCACTTGTGCCTTAGGCACTTCATTTTAAGTGATGAGGATTGCCCAAGATGATTCAATTTTATTTGTGCAATTCTTGCTTGAAAATGCAAATGCTAATTTCTAACTTGATTAATCAATTTTGGTTATAAAAATGACTTGTTAATGCCCTCTTTTGGTCACTTTTGGTCTTGCAAATGTGATGTTCTTTCTAGGTCAATGTTATGCTTTAATGTTGATGATTTGGTAAAAGGACTAGACACTTATGCACTTGTGCATTGTCTCAAGTGTCAAGGATTACCAAAAGGGATTCAACCTTGTGCTTTATCTTGTGTTGACACTTAATTGAATTAAACCTTTGCATTATCTATTTGTGTGCCTATTCTTGCAATCTATTTGGTTAATGTTGATCTTACATATGCATGCCATTAGATGTTGATGACTAAGTGTCATTCTTGCGCTCAAATGTTGTAATCGGTAATGTTTATGCTTATGCTTGCATTGTTGATTGTTTTGCTTGCAATTTGATAAATGTTGCGCTTTGGTTCTTGACTTGGAAATTGATTGAATGTTCTACTTTCTTTTCCTTTTGGATGCCACGCCATCCCAACAAATCTTTTGTGACCAATGTCACCCTCAAACTCCCTTCTCCTTTCCTCAAATCAATCATTTTCTAAAGCTTTTCCAAACTCAATCTTTTCTCAAATCGTTTTCATAAGACAATCAAATTCTTTCTAAGATCAACAGTAAACCTTTTTGAAAACTCATAAGGAGGCAAGTCGGACATACGGCCGGTGCTGTCTAGCGTCCTAAGATCGGAGCTGTACAGCTCAAACATCTTGGGATACTTATGAGAATTAAAACAAGTAATTAACAACTTGAACCCTATTTCAAAAAATGAGTAAGGAATCGAGTCGGATGTACATCCGGTATTGGTTAGCGTCTTAGGGTTAGCGGGCTGTACAGTTCGTGCGAGCCTAAGATACTTGCTCAAATAAAAGCATACAACCTCACAACAAATCTTTTTCTTCCCTAATCAAAAAAAAAACATTTTCAATAAGTAGGGGGCACGTCGTCTGTACAGGCGGGGTTGTTTTTGTTCTAGGTCTAGTGGACTGTACAGTCCAGGACCGAAAACCCTTACAATAAAAAACACCAACACAAAGTTTCTCGACTAACGAGAACTACGTAAGCTTTGAATTCTCCATCGCACCGGGAGATACGTAGGAGCGGGTCACATCCCGTCAAGCACACTTTTAAAAAATAATAAAAAGATTCTTCTTTTCTCCCGTTTTCAAAAACCTTTTCTCAAATAAAAAAGAAGTAGAACGAATTGTTTCAAATCAACTCTGTCAAAACCGCACATCAAGTTAAAGGTTCCCTTTCGGTAGAAAGGAGGTGTGGGGTGCTAATACCTTCCCCACACCTAACCGACCCCCGAACCTACATCTCTAGTTCTCAAAGGACCACCCGCCTTAAAAAGGACCCCCTTTCAATGTTTTGGTCCCTAAATAAAAAATGTTGATGGCGGCTTCACAAATTTTCACGTTGTACGATGAAAGGTCCAAACCGGATTTTTTCGGGGTGCAACACCAAGATCACCACCCAGAAGGTAAAATGGTTTTACTAGAAGAAACTAATATGCAACTTTAGCATCCCGAAAACCATCATAACCGACAAGGGAACCCCAGTTTTCTTTAGAGGCAGTGGCAACTTTCTGTGAGATCTGGGAAATCCAACAGGTGTTTGCATCGGTAGAGCACCCACAGACGAACGCCCAAGCCGAAGCAGCATACAAAGTCCTATTGAACAGGCTGAAGAAGCGATTGGATGATGCCAAAGGCAACTGGGCCGAAGAACTCCCCTCCGTGCTCTAGTCCTACCACACTACTGTGCAATCGGCCACTGGAGAGACCCCATTCAAGCTCACATACGGGAGCGACGCCAAGATCCCGGTGGAAATCATGGAGCCAAGCCCAAGAAGAATGTTGACCGAAAAGTCTCCAAACAAAGAACAACTGCTAACAATCTCGACCTGCTCGATGAAGTTTGAGCGGTGACGAAGATAAACGAAGAAGCCCCCAAACAACGGGCAATGAGAAAATTCAACACAAAAATTGCATAAGCATATGCTACATCTATCCTATGAGCTAACAAGCCCCTTCCATTCTTGGCACCTTTTCTTTATACAAGTCTCGTATGGCAGGAAGGCTAAAGGCAGACAAGAGGAACAAAAATATACCAAGTGAAATTGACCGGGGGAGCTGCACAAAAACTAATGGTTTCACCAGTGGAAGTAGTGAGCCAGCCTTAAGGCATTCGGGGATGACTGTTTCCACAGCAGCCGTCGAAAATAATTTTTACCGACGAATGTCGTACGAGTTCACTGAGTACTCTTGAGGAACAAAGAAACCACAACAACGGAAGAGGAAGGTCAAGGAAGAGGAATCCACTGAAGCAGTACTAAAGCACTCATCGCAAAGGTATCCAACACTGTTTATAGTAGTAAACTGAGATCGGTTACCCGTCCAACATTTATGAGGGCACAAAAAACGAGGAGTCAAATGAAGAAACTAATGCAGTCAAAGGTCATGGGTCAGAAGTCAGACAATCTAATGGTCCAAACATCAAATCAACCGCATGTCTAGGCAGTGAGTTAAACCCCACCGAATCAAGAAACACCGACCAAGAAACTAGGCGCTCGGAGCTTTCCTACTTAAACCGAAGGGCTGAGCGCCGAAGACCAAGTCTAAATGAACTGAAGGGCTACGGTACAGCCGAGCTCCACTTGCTTAAACGACTTTGCGCTCCGCGCTAGCCCCTCGAAGGGCTCTGCTCCCATCCAGACCGGCCAATTCCCACATCCGCTCAGCTCTCGAAGGACCTTCCCTGAAGACTGACCAATCGGCCAAAAATATCTCGCCTCTACCTCTCCCAGAAAGGAATGAAGCATAATCAAGGTCAACTAGGCCATTAAATGTATTTGTTACCATTAATGAGCCTTGTATTATAAATACAGCCTTGAGAGGCCAATAAACAAATCCCCATTCTATTTTTCCACAGTACAACTGTGTAATTACTGAACATGTGTTCAGTCCTTTCTCAACAAAAGAAACCAACCGTAACAAAAATAAAATATGAAAATTAAAAATAAAATAAAATAAAAAATATTGGTTATCCCATGATTAGGAGCTGAATTTTTTCTTTTTCTTTATAGGAATCTTTCCACATGCTTAGGGTACTTAGGATCTCATCACTTTCTAACCTTATCAATAATCGAAACCCAAATATGTCTTCTTCTAGGATTTGCTCCCACCAGTGTATAATCTCTAGCTAACATAAAACTCTTACGAAAATCCTCCTTCAACCCCAAGACCAATTCAAAAATTTTGAAGATAGACTTTATACACCATAAATTTTCCCAGGTGCCCTTGTCGGCCAAAATAGTGTCATTCGTGAACTGAAACATCGAAAAGCTAAGAATGAGGATGAATTTAAACCTTGTGGCACAAGGAATATGTGGACTATCGTGGATGAAGATTGTACTAAATAGCTTGGAAGATACAATGTGAAGCTCCTATGTAGTTATTTTGCAATAATAATCAAACTATCAGTATTGCTCATAAGGCTTGCCAACAAAAAATTTCAAAGAACTTACATCCAAGCTAAGAATGATAGATATTCATTCACCAGCACGAGGAAGAGTGTTGTAAATTGTGTCTTTATTGTAAATATATGTATACGGCCCAGTTATCAAACTCGTTAGGTTATTCTATTTAAATGTTTTAACACTTGTATTTAGAACACAATTCTAATAATATTCAGAAATCTTTTTCTACATATACCACTACATATCTTCTTGATTTAGGTAGTTTCTTTTTAGAGTCGGACTAAAAAGTAAAGAATGACAAGTCATTTAATTTTATAGCCATAATCAAATTACACAAATTTAAAGATTTAAGTCCCAAAACGTACGGCACAAGAACAACCGTCGTCTTCAAGATTTTGGTTTAGCAACTTAGAAATAACACTATTAGTTCATATTGTCATGTCTAACCAAGCAAAAGGTGTTGCCGGTTAATTAAATCGAGTACATAAACATCTCCGAAGAGAATATTAAGCTTTAAATTTCACATTAGATTAAATAATAGCTAATACACAAATATATAACTCAGTAATTGTAGCGCCTCATATTGAGACGTGATTGTGGAGGTATGTGACAGCTTTGTTTCCCTCTATAATTGTGTATACGTATCACATCAGATCATTTACCAGATCTCATTTCTCAGTAGACAGTATCATCTTTAAGCCTCATATACATCCAAAATTAGGCATTGTCCATGTGACATGCCAAAAAATTTTACTTCATAAGATAATAATAATCAGGTGATCCCCCTGATGCTCAACTACGTATCTATTTTATACCAGTTATAGACCATAACCAGTACAAAATAGAACTACGGACTACTTTTGTTTATTCGCTGTTTAACTTTACCACCATTTTAGTGACTTGAAGATGCTAGAGGCAGTCTGAAAGAGCCCCCCGCGTAAAGCATTTGGTAAACGGGCTTAATTCTCAAAGTCAGAATAACGCTGAAGATGATGCCGGCGGCACAAACACCAGAAAGAATGAAAAAAGTCAGCTTAAAGCAATTTGCACCAATGCAGGCAGCACCAGAAGCAAAAAGATTGATACCGTGTTGCTTTGCTGCTTCATTATCATATATATAACCTGCTAGAAGAGCAGAGAAAAGGAATGCACCGAGTGGGTTTCCCAATGACATGAAGTTGCTCAATACGCCAAAGTGTTTCAAACCAAAAAGCTCAGATACAGTAGGGATCATTATGGAAACTTGCACGCCATAGCAAACACCGAGAAATGCAATTGCAGGATAAAGGGTTCCATCAATGGCAAAGGCAAACAGAAGGTATACCATGAGCATAATTGATTGTGTGCATGTCAACCAAGCTGTCCTTGGGAGTGTTCTTGTCCTGAAAATTGTGAAAAGCTGATATCAAAATCTGATGGGTCACTACTCACTAGTACACTGCTAATATTCAATTCCAAGACAAGTTTTGTTAGGTTTCTCAGCATGTTGAATTATAGTTTAAAAATATTCTTATTTTCAAGGTTCAGTTAGGTTTCTCAGCATAAAATGATTTCACTAACCTTACAAAATGCTCTGAAACAATTCCACCACCAAGTCGACCGACAAAATTGCAGAAACTGAAAATCGACAGTAAGGTTGTTGTATCTTCCTCACCTTGTGCAATACCTATTTGGGCTAGATTATTGAGAACAGTAACCCCAGTACCAACACCAACAAAATAAACAATAAACAGTAGCCAGAAATCAGCCTTTACTATAGCCTCAGTAAACTTAAAATCTTCCCCACGTTTAGGCCTTCTCTTCTTCTGCTTAATTGCTCCTTCACCTATTGCAAGAAGCATAGCTACCTCAGATGAATCATCCTGATCGTCCAAGCTTCCAAGGGCTCCTGTCGACGAAGATGCTAGCAGCGGCTCTATTTTGTCATCTTTTCCTTGATTGAGAGAGTCAGAAGATCCAACACACTGCTCAGGTGAGCCTGAATTGGAAGCTCTCTTAGGAAACAGTGTCATCTTTATAGGAACAGCAATTGGAGCCATGAGAATAAGAACCATCACAGCCACCAAAATATAGGAAACTGTACCACTTAATGGAATAATATTACCAAATACCGTAGTTGCAAGAAGATATAAACCCAAGACAACACTAGAACATTGCATAAATATAAAATGAGAACTAGCTGTGGAGTCTTCATCAAGAGCTGGGGTACAAGGCCTAACAAGAAACATCATGCTGAAGCAAACAACAGGAATTCCAATTGCCAGCAACAATAGGAATTTAGAAGAAGAATTATGAAGAAGTAGGCTGTAAATTTCAGTGAAAACTGCAGCACTAAGCCCTCCATAACCTTTCAGGATTCCTGCAACTTTGCCTCTACTAACAGGGAAATTTCTCATGTTGGTTACAAGAACAGCAGTTGTCAACCATGCACTACTGTTGGAAGCAATAACGAGAGCAAACCATAGCTGCAACATAATATAGGAGTGAAAGACAGCAATTAGGCATTTTATGTCAAATTATATTCCAAAATGCAACATTGAACTCCTCACTACCATAATGAAATTGAACAATGACACTATTCATTTTCTGATACGATCTTAAATATATGAATCGTAAGAGAATAAAATGTAAGGGGAAGGGAAATGAGAGTTTGTTGTAACCACTTGCTTATGTGGCAAAGTGGAGGGAAAATGTGAGCATTAGTTGAGTATTATAAATAGTAGGGGGAGGGAATTAGAAGATAAGCAAGAATTAAGAATAGACCTAGAGCCTTTTGGGAGAGATTAGGCCTCTCGTAGTGCCTTTGTTACTCTTATCTTCATATTTTCTATAATCACCATTTGTAATTCTGATTTAGGGTCTGCAATCACATTGATTCGGCCCTTAATTCCATTAATTCACAGATTCAGTGTTTTAGTTGTTTGAAGATGATTTCTGGTACCTATCATTTTCTCACTAAGACTAATTCATGTTGGAGAAACTCGGCATATTGGTGTGCATACATGTTTCAAAAATTTGTGATTAAGTCACAGTAATGAGGTGTTTGGGTTGAGTAAATCACCAAATGTCATAGGCACAGTCTTTGTTATAACGATCTATCTGTCTACTATCTATTTCCCGTATTTTTTTCCTTTTGCAATGTATTTTGCACTCGTTAATCACATGTAACTCTAACTATTTGTTTACTAAATAACTATTTGTGCAATTATAATCTTATTGCCTAATAAAAGGGCTGGTAATGTTTAAATCTTTGAACTCATACAGAGAATCAGCATCAATTGAACATTTACTTTGATGTTAAGAGAGGAAGGAATATTAAGATGCTCAGTAAGGAAAACATTAAAATTTGATTACTTCAATTCCAGAGTTACTTTGATGCTCAGTAAAATAAGAATTTTCAAAAAAAGACTAGTCTGCTGGGAGAAAGGAAAAGAGGTTTAACAATAAGACATGAGAGATGACTACGCTTAACAAACAATCTAATATGATGCAATTATAGAATCATAATCTAGAAAAATTTTCATGGTGTTATCATCACATGATAATTATTCTCCGTTTTAGACATTGACATTATAATATGATGATGATTTTCCACTTCCTACAAGCTCCCTGTCCCCTTCGACTCCCACTCTGCTTCACAAAAATTGCAACAACTCTATACGATGATCTTCTTTACACTGTCAGATCAAGTGTTGAGGGCTTCAAGAAACTCAACAAGTCCATTACCATATTTTTTAAAATAAAAATTAAATTTTTAATCAGATGATTTTGATATGTCTCTCTGTTGTGGAGCAGAATTGATTTTGGCTTCAAATTAGTATTAACTTGAAGTTAGGATTTTGAGCTTTTACATCAAACTTTGATCAAATTTATTGCTCACCTCAATAATAATAAATTAAAATATCCAAATACGAATCACTTCTACACTAACTCCCTTTTAAAAATCAATTCATATACGAAAGGGGTAACCAAACACACTTATTCAAGTTAAACGAAAGAAACAATAGGCAAAAGTAGATCTGATGGGAAGAAAAAGTAAAGCAAAGTTACCAGCAAGTAAGGAAGGTTAGGTAGTGTTTGCGTAACAGCAAGCCAAAGAACACCATAACCAAGAAAAGAAGCAAGAGAACCAACGCAAAGAAGAAGCCAAGGAGGGAACCTATTACACGCGAGACCAGGAATCAAACCAACGTTCTCACCGATATCGTTAGCGACACCAAGTAGCGTAACCTGACGTTGGTTAAAACCCAACACCGACTTCAAAGAGTGAGAGTATAAAGGAAAAGTAAAAGTGTTTCCTGAAGCAATTTGAACCCATACCGCTGCTCCTAACCCTACCCATGGTGGTCTGCTTCCTCCTTTCAAAGTTAACATTTTGAATTGAATGTTAGGTTACCTTACCACTCAACTATGCTCTTTTTCTTATAGGGAGAGGGGTGTGTGGTTTGATATGGTGTGGACTGTGTGAGCAATTGAAAAAGAGTGTGAAAAAAGAAAGCTAAATATAGAAGAAGACAATTGCGGTTGGGATCTCTGTAGTTGCCACTTGCAAGACCTTACCGATGTGTTTTCTTTTTCTCATGTGATGCGATGCGCTAAACGTTCCTAGTAACAACCATCAATGCGACAAAAACAAAAGTGGCCTAATTGGGGGTGTTTTCTGGGTTCTTCTCGATTATATTGCCTTCGGATCTTCGTGGCCCTGTTTGTTTCTTTTATGTTTTTACCAAAAATTTCTCTATTTGTTTGACAGCAAAAAGTTGTATTGTATATTTTACTTTTCAGTTTTTGTAAAATTATTTAATTCTTTTTTATTTGTCACAAGTATATTCTTACCGACCAACAAGGGTTGATTCGAGTGGGCTTGAATCCCACCTCAAAGTCTCGGATTCGAATCTTGGGTGTAGCAAAAACTCTGTTGGAGGGAACACACAGATCGGCCCCAACATAAATTAGTCATCGACCAGCAAGATTATTCATTTGCAAAGCCAATAGAAACTACGCACCATAAACACGATAACCAAAAAAATAAGCATATTCTTACAAATAAATAGTCTTTTTTTACAATTAATAACCAATAAATAGTTATTGAGGACTTGTGATCCTAAATATTAATTATAGGATTGATGATTGATATACAAATTTAAAATTATCTGGGTTTATATTTTGTCAAAGCAAAAAGACTTAAATATCGTTTTGGTTCCTGTAATTAGAGTGATTATTCATTTTGGTTTCTACAATTTTTTGTTAAAATAGTTCTTGCAAAATTTAGAATTATTCATTTTGGTTTCTGAGGTCATTTTAAAACGATGTCTTACTTTTTTACATATGATTTTTCACATGTGGAATGGGTGACATGTATGTGGTGCTTACGTGGAATGTCACGTCATCTAAAGTCTCTAATCCCTAATATTCCCAATTCTTCTCCCTCAATTCATCTCTCTCACTCTTTGCAAATAGTGCAAAGCTCACATGGCATTTTTGGTCTGATCATGAGCTCAGTGTATTCCTTTTTCTTCGATAAAGTGATGAAAGGAAAACCAGATGCATATAGCTTCATTTCTTCTGTTGCCTTTGTTATCATGTCCCTCAACTTGTGGAGGCAAACTCAAGGAGAAAGGTTCTCTGAGATACGTGAAACACGATTCCACTTGAAGCTCAATATTGTTTGCGATGAGGGTGTTACAGATAAATTTTGAATTCGAAATTAGCTCTAAGGAAACGTCAGCAAGTGGATGAAATTTTGAAACATGGAAAGCTTTGAAGTGTGAGGTAGTTTCCAAGTTTAATTCAAGTGGGAATTAAGAATTTAATCCAGCGCACATAGAGATTAAGAGTGGTTTCTGGTTGGTTTTCTAAAAAGTTCATGTTGGGGAAAATCGCACACGTCTACGAATCAACCCACACGCCCAACGATCTTTTAGGGAATATAGATAAACACATTAAAAGAATAGAGGAAAGAAGAATACAAATAATTTATGTGGTTCGACACCTCTTGCCTTCAAAGGTGTCTCTTGAATTTTCTCCCTTGGAAAATGTAATTGGTTTTCCCAACAAATCCTCCCCCAGTTAAAATTTCCATATATCATCTTGTTAACACCCAAAAATAATTAAGTCTTAGGCTGAGGGCTGAGAGAATGTTGAAAAAGGGCTAGGGCGCCGAGGCAGACCACTAGACAAATTCATAAGAGATATTTGCTAAAGAAATGAACTCAAGAGAGGCTCTTGGGGTGAATCACAAGGTAAACTCCCCGAGGAAGGGGTAAGCCCGAGGGATAAGGAGCGAGGCCGAAGGAGAGTAAAGTCTCAGCCTATAGAGTGCCACGGTCATAATGGCTCGGGTGCCTAGGTTCATGACCGTTGCCCGAGGACAAAGGTTAGCCAAAAAACTAAATGGCCGAGGTAAGGCAGGCTTGCTTGGAAGGCAAGTGAGAAGGAGCACGTGGATAGAACGTGGGATTAATTAAATATCAAGCGAAGGAACGAAACCTTGAAAAGCAAAGCGAGGGATTTTTCCCCCACTAACCGTGCCAGTCGGATCGTGGGTAGTTACCCTGCCTCTTTAGGGCTTAGGAGCAGTGATAGGCATTGATCTTTAATTGATCCAACGGTAGACAAGTGTTGGCTCGGATAGTGGCCGATGAGGGCCTATGTATATAAATAGGAAGAGTGTAATTGTAAAAAGACACACATCAATACAACAACTCTATTTCTTATCAGTTTATCTTCTTTTTATCGCACTTTACTTTTATTTTTATCTTTATACATTAGGCTAATCCAACCTTCGTGTCCCACTCACTCAACCTGACCCTTTCTAGAGGAGTCAAGAAACCCACAGTCGAGGAGCAGAGTTCCTTCCTTGGCGCAATTGCTTGAAGAATTGAGGAATCAAAGACTGTCAAAAACTCTAGCTGATCCCACGGCTAGGACCTAAGAGTTTGACGACAACACATCTTGCGTACTCACCTCTAACCAATAAAGTTGGTTGTGTTCCTCGCTAGATTTCTGATCTCAATGCCCCTCTACGGGTATTGAATGGTGACGCTTCACTCGTACACTGCTGTTAGTAACAACCAACAGGACATGACGCTTGACCACCACATTGTAAATAAGACTTTCGATACAATAATCCTACATGGATGCACCACCAAACTCATTGAGCTTCAATCTTGTTTGAACTGATCACTTGGTTGCATGCACCAACGACTTTGCGCTAGTGATTACTCTCATTTATGATAGTTATTACATTTTTTTCAAGTTTAAATCATTGAAAGTTCTTAAGCAAAGTGGTGAATTATTGTTGTAAATATTGTGTTTTGGTAGAATCTAAGGTGAAGCCCTGGAATTGTTATAATTGGCACTATGGTGCCTATTGTGTGCTTTGATGTGTGTATTTTATTGCTGCAGCATTAGATGTCGCAACACCTCCAAATTGGGAAAGATGAGAGAGAAAGTGAATAGGCGCTAATTTCAAGGTGCATGCCAGCTGGTAGGAGGGATGGTACTCGTGTGTGCGTGCCTCAGCAGAATATTCTATGATGCTACCTTATCTTGAGCATTCACACACAAGATCTCTAGAAAATTGTGGTGAACAACGTATGTTTGAGCCATCTTTATTTGTATTTGACTCTTACTTTCATGACAACTTTTTACTTTGACAATTGAGTGCTTCTCTTTTGCTTTCCTCCTCTATTCTGCATCTTGTTTTACATTATCATTCCCGATACTTAAAGAATTCGTGACGTTCATTCCTTCTTAGGATTTATTTTCCATGATTTGTATAAGTTACTTTTATCTTAACAAAGACGTCATTGAAAACTCCATGTGTTTATATACTTGAAGGATTCACAATGTTCATCCCTTTTGGGCTTGATTCCCGTGTTTTGTTTAAGTTGTTCTACTTGAAGAAGCCAGCCTAAATGCCAAAGACCTCATTGTAGTGAGTTAGGTTGGATTAGTAATGTACGCTCTTGAAAGGCCTCATCCAATCAACCCACTTCTACGGAAGAAAGGGGAGTTATCTGCGAGAGTTTTTGGGAGGCAAAATACTGGACCACCTCATCATCTGTCTTGGAAGGGATCAGAGGCGGAACATGTAGAGGAGAAGGATCTAAGGTCCCTGGAAACGATGTTTCCACATCAGGGGCCTGAAATTGTCCTAAGGAGTAGTAGTTGGGCCCTGCCAAAAGTAGGAGGTCAAGAAGGGAAAACAGGAATGATAAAGAAAACAGGGGAGGCCGAGATATACCTTGGATCTCTTGGGGGGTCGATCGGCTGTAACCAGAGTTGGCTTCTTGGATGTGGCTAGAGTGTACGGAACTTCCTCAACAACAGACCTTCTCCTCCTACGAAAAATAATGGGTTGATTGTCGTCGTCACTATCTGCGTGAGGAAATATACCAAAACCCATGTCAGGAGGGTGGACAAGTATGACAGAGCGACAACAAAGAAAAAGAGGGCATTTACCAGGTGCAGGGTTTGAGGCAGTAGCAACGTGTCACCGAGTGGATGATTGGGGCTTGGAGACAGTAACACTGCTTTTCTTGGCAGCCGAGGGAGCTTTGATTGTAGTCGCCGGTGATGGGTCTGGGACAGGTTCCCTATAGGGTTGACTGAGGAATTAGGCATGATAAAAGTCAAGATGTTGGGGAAACACCAAACCTTTGATACCAAACCACAAGTTCGTAAAAGAATATGTCTCTCCCCTGCAGTTCTTGTAATGGGCTCAAACGCTGTCATTGATCCTAACAAAGCCATCCCTGATGATTTGAGGCACGCGCCCATCGGTAATTCCTTCTCTCCAAAGATGGCCGGCTCGGTACATATAGGGCAAGGGCGCATGCTGCGTCAAGTCGAATTGCTGGCACACGAAGTTAGGATGATAATATTCCGCAAACACATCACTGTAACGGGAGGCACCGCGATAGCCAGTCAATAAATCCCTAGCATCAAACATAGAGCGCCAGTTGTTGCGAATGGCGGTACGTTCTGACAAAGGGAGGCTTAAATCAGACACCAGAAGATTGAAGATCTAAGATGGGCCAAGTCTCTATTCCAACACAGGACACCAGTTCATTTCGGCCGAGTTGATATGGAGTAGGGATTTGATGAACCCGGCCGAGATTAAACAGTGATGAGGAGTCCTCGATAGTTGGGGCCCCAAGATTCTGCTCGTAGGAGACGGGGGTATTTCGAGTCCTTTAGAAAGAATGTGGGGGAAGTAAATATTTTCCCAAAGCTGAAGAAACCACATGGGGCACTGAATCTTGCGTACCTGTCCATGTTGTTGGATCTGGTCGAGCAAGACGTACATCCCTCGGTAGAGGCTTGCTAGAAAGAAAGACCCCCATGTGTGGATTTCATCACTCAACATCAAAGCGATGATCGACTGGAGTTCATGTACTATCCCCGCAGAAACCGTGCCATATACGAATCTAGAGAAGATGTACATCAAGAACGTCGTATTTTCAGTATCTGAGATGGTGGCATCAGACTTCTTAATCTTGTTAATGAAAGTGGGGCAGTGCCCCTTTGCATGAACATGCTAAAAGTTGACCTTTGGGGGAAGCTTGCAAGGGTGAATCGTCGTGCTGTAGATAGAGTCTCTTAATGGCGGGGACATCAAGAAGAGTAGGAGTTAGGCTACCCCATGGAAAGATAAACATGTTGAACTCCGTTGACCAGAAGCCCAAGAGAGAGAGAAGTACGTCATAGTTTGTAGGGATGTCGAAGGTGTAGAGGCGAATGATTTCGTCAAGGCCTCAGGACTTCCACGAAGTGGCCTTGATAGGGGCCTGTTTGCTGGTGTTTTTAGCAAACAATCACTAGTTTTATTAGAAGGTTTGTGAGATCAAACTAGAAAAATCTCAAAGCAATTGCCTTTGAATTGCAAAAGTTTTTGTTTCAGAAAATGTAGAAAAGGGGACGATTTGCAATGATTTAACAGAATTGAAAAGAAAAGAAGCAGTAAATGGTGCGTGAATTGTAAAGAAAAGAAAAACAAATTGCATTGAATCATAAAAATGGTACACGATCACGTACAGCGATTCTTCCACTCGTTTTTCGCTCTGGCTTGGAAGTTAGAGTTTCAGGAATCGGGTGTGTATTGTGATTTTGCGACCCCTGTTTCTTCTCAGAAACAGTTATTTATACAAGGGAAAAAAGGGGGGAAATTCGAACTAAGTAACTGCCTAACAATTTGAAAATAAGTAACTGCTCCTACTTTCGGCCAAATAACCGCTCCTACTTTCGACCGAAACCGCTCTGTCACGCTTCGACCAACTGCTAGTTTTCAACGCATAACTGCTCTGTTTTCTGTCTGTCGAAAGCCTGTGTCGATTTTCCTCTCTCTTGCTTTTGCTTCCCTGGAAACTTGTCGAGTTTACCTTGCACACGACCATTTTCTTTGTCGAAACAATATGGTCTTTGTGAAATAAATATAAATCAAGCTATGTTGACCATCTTTAATGTAGCCTGTCGAAATTACAGGCTAACAGGGCCACACTGTCAAACCAAGCCCGATAGTCACCTATGAGTTTGTCCCAGCCTATACTCTCGATGACCTTTGCACTGGCGGTGAACCATTTCTTGGTGATCGTAGGCCTGACTGAGGGGTTGAAGCGAAGATGTTCTTAAAGGCATTGAAACCTTCATGAGTCTTAGAGGTTGACGGTTGAAGGGTAACACCCTCTCCAACGGGTACGAGAAGCACTTCTTCAAAACGGGAACTGGCATGTGTCATTATCACCATAACTTTGTTCTTTATTCTGAGAATCGGAGTTGGAAGACATGCATGGTGATAATAGGGAAGACAAAAGAAAAAATAGGAGCAAGTTTTTGGCCAAACACGGAGAAACGGTGATTACGGCGTAAAGGAATGGGTATTTATAACCATGGAATGAAATGACTAAAATGCTTGGGGAACTGGTGCTGCATCATTTCGTGGGAAAAGATAGCCCATCATACCTCTAATCCATGACGTAACAACTAGTCATTATAAGTGATACAGCGTATCGCATCAGCTTTCACGTCGTTAGTCACATCCACTTGGTTGTACAACGACGCAAAAAGGGGGGCATTTGTTAACACCCAAAATAAAATAAGTTTTTGGCCGAGGGAAAAAGGGATAAAAGACGGGTGCATCACTTAAGAGCAATATGGCAGTACCTTCCATGACACATTCGGGCTAGGAAGGCAAAGAGATAATATATTAAAGCCTGGAGGAATGAAAATAGGAGGCCGAGGAACCACAGAGCTCGGTTGGAGGGTGCCTCGATCGCAAAAATAAAATAGAGTTCTTTTCTCGACACAATCGCTTGAAGAAAGAGGAATCACAGACTGTCCAAACCTTTGGCCAAGTCTACGGCTAGGATTGAAGTTTTTGATGACAACAACCGAGTTAGGGCGGCTACCATCCCGGTCAACTTCTCGATCTCTTTTTCTCGTAGTTGGTGGCCGCATGTTGGTCACTACTTTATATTTATCTAGATTAGCCTCAACTCCTTTTTCGGTTAGGTAGAACCCAAGGAACTTTTCGGTATGCACGCCAAACGTACACTTTTCAGGATTCCATTTCAGAGAGTTTTTCCGAGCTTCTGCAAAGAGTTCAGTGAAGTTGGCCAAGTGATCAAGGTTCGCCTTACTCTTTACTATCGTGTCAACCAAGTAGACTTCCACACGCACGATCTGAGCATGGAAGACCTTGTTCAACATTCTCCGGTATGTCGCTCCGGCGTTCTTTAGTCCGAAGGGCATAACGCGGAAGCATTAGTTACCCTTCTCTGTCATGAAAGTTGTTTTCTTGTGGTCGGGCAGATACATGGCGATCTGATTATACCCTGAGTAAGGATCAAGGAACGATAAGAGTCGGATACAAGAGGCATTATCTACCAACTTTTCCACACTTGGGACCGGGAAGGCATCTTTTGGGCAGGCTCTGATTAGGTCGGTATACTCGACGCATATGCGCCACTTTCCGTTGGACTTCTTCACCAAGACGCCATTATACATCCACATCATTTGATCTCCTTGACGAACCCGACTTCTATTAGGTCTTCTACTACTTAAATAGAGGCTTTGGCCTTGTCTTCTTTCTGGACACGTCTTCTTTGGGCGACCCACTTTACTTGTGGATCTAGTGTAAGGTCACTACTAAAAAACAGATATTAGAGGTGGCTCAAATCCATCGCTAAACAACAAAAATCTATCACTAATTGGTTTAGCGACGGAATTTGCAAACACCCGTGATTCGTAACTAATTTTGGCGTCACTAAATATTTGGCGAGCGATTTTTACCCAGGTCTCGGCAGATGCCTTGGGAGTTGGAACACTCCCTCCCCCATTCAGCACACTCCCTGCTCATCAATGATAAGTTGCATTACATATCTATAATATCACCTCAATACATCAAAACAATAATAAAAAAGATATCCTCTAAACAAATCCATCACTCTCTCAGATGCAAAAAAAATGACAGCATCAAATAATGCAATAGAAAAGCACTAGATTTGTGATAATGATGAGTGATTTGTGACTAACAAAATCTTCCACCTATATCATAACAGTAACAAGAGCATTTAACAAGAAGATGGATAACTCAATAAATGCTTAAGGAGAAAGGAAAGATATACAAAAGTAAAGAAAAATAAATGGGCAAGATATTTGGAGAGAAGTAGCTGCAACAGAAATATATAAATGACTTTTTTTTTATTTATGTGGGATTTCTTAGGCATGTTTCCAAGCATTAGCACTTAAAAGAATGGACCTTCGTCTAAATTAGAGAGCAAATTGAAGCATTCCAATATAGCATAAACCAAGTCAAGAGGGTTAATGGGAACAGACAAAGCTTGACATACAAATATGAAACTACCTTTAAGGAAATTTTAACCGTATTAACACCATAGATGCTACACATAAAAATCAGACATGAATAGACCAAATTAAACAAGTGAATAGCGTCACAGTCACCCAAACAGACTTCCAATCAGAAAACTCAAGAAAAATTAAAGCTTGAATGCATGTATTTAGAGCTAGAGAGGTTGCAGCCATCAAAAGGTAGTAACTGAAGATAGACTGGAGCGGTTGCAGCCATTACCTTTGTACATTAGAGGCAGTTTCAACATTTCAGTTAGAGATACATTTACATATTTGCTTCAAAATCCTGGAGAAAAATTGATGAAGTGGTAATGATTAGTTTCATATATATATATATATATATATATATATATATATATAAAGACAGGTGTTGATGCACTGCTGGAATAAACACACTGCATCAAATACTATACTTCGCCAAGTAAGGAGGATCTGAAACTATAACTTTGTAGGAATGCTTCAATTCTGATGCTAACTCCTCAGGGTGAATGTAGTCATAGAATGTGTATTCACTTCCATATTTCTCAAAACGTTTGTTATACTCAAGAAGTTGCACATAAACATTACAATCTATTTTCTGAAACATATTCAGCAATGAGCATCACCAAACAACATTATTACACAATTAATCATTGCTAAGAATATAGCCTTGCAAACATGCAAAGAATACATTACAGTATTAAACTGGAAACATAATACAACCTCTAAAGACACTGCTTAAAAAAATAAACACTAACATTTTGAATGATAAAATTAAATTAAATGGAAGGCTAATTAGAGTTTAAACCCATCAAATTAAAACACCAATCATTAGAACCTTTGAATAGAAACATTAATTTTACAGATTTGAGCTCTGATTATTTACAACTTACAATACACATATCAACCACTCTCACTTGAACTTCAAGGTAAACTAATCACAAATAAAAAATCATGTTAAACAGAAGAGAAACAAAAATTAATCAGAAAAATAAAAACTTTGCAAAACAGAAATTAACCTTGAGATAATCATAGGGAACGTAATACAGGAAACTCGAGAATCCACGCCGTGACAGAGGGTGAGAACCTCTCCAGCAACGGTCTCAGTAGTTTGATGTCCGGGAAGGAAATCATTGAGCGTGGCGAGAGCATGAGAGTTTAGATTGGTGTATTGTCGTCGTCGTTGCCTTCGTAGGGACGCGCTGAGGACTCACTGAGTCTGTTCACTGAGTTAGGGTTCAGTTCATGTTGCTCCTCTATTATCCTAATCTTGTTAGCGGGGCATCTTGTCGCCGTATCCGTTGCCACGATTTCTTTATCCACGCCCTCGCGTCTGCTTCCATACCCCACATTTATGCTGAAATTATTAAATTATCCTTGTCGAAAATTAAAAATTACTTCATGTTGTTCAATTTATAAAAAACAAACATCTAAGTCATACAACCAAGAAATGAAATTGAATTTTTCAAATAAAAAAGAAGTCGAAGAACTGAATATCACCCAGACAGAGCGATGGTGATTGTGATTTGAAGAGAGAGATTCTAGGGCTCCACGAGTGATTCGCAGAGTTCCATTTCAACCGATTTTAGGGTTTTTCCAACTCTGGCATTTCAGAGAAATAGATAGATGAGAGATTTTGAGTGAGGGTAGAGAGAAGCAAGGTTGTGCGAGCTAGGATAGAGAGCAGTGAGGTTGGGGATTCCGAGCACCCAGTTTAAGGGTTTAATTCTGTTCCGGATTTTTCACTAGAGAAACGGTGGTGGTCTCCAAAAGACCCGCGAAATGACGACTTTGGGTGTGGACGTGGAGGTGATACTCATAATCTCTTTCCATTGTTGTTTCATCGACTTGTTTGTTTCACTTCCTTCCATCGGGTGGCCATCCGAGATGACCATCGCCATTGGTCTTTCCCTCGATTTTCGGATGTCTATTTCTTCTTCAGAGTCATTAGCATCTTCCTCTGTCGCCTTGGTAACTTCGTTTACCACTGTCTTCCTTTGCGAGGGGATCGTGTTTGCTTTTTGTCGTCTTGGGCTTTTGCCGGGCCTTCTTCACATAATGGGTTAGCTATCCTTTTCGGATCAATTCTTCGATGTCATCCTTTAAAGCCATACAATTGTTTTTGTCGTGCCCATTGTTGCGATGGTACCGACAATACTTCCGTAATGGGGTCTGGCCTTCCTTTAAGACAAGTGGTTTGGGCCTCTTTAAGTCTCTGAACTCTGTGTTGGCGCACTCACAAAGAATTTGCGCTCCGGAAGTATTCAACCGGGTGTGCTCCGTAAACTTTCCTTGTCGGAATTCGTGGGGTAGCCCCCTGTATCCTTCTTCTGTCGTTGGTCACGGGATTCAGGTTCTTTCTCGTTGTCGTGCTTAACAATGGTCCGACTAGCGAGATTGGCCTCTTCATAGTCCATGTACTTCTACGATATTCAGAGAAATTCCCCCAAGTCTTGAGGTTTGTTTACCCTAATGTCCACCTGGAATAATCTTCCGTGCCTGAGACTGTCTTTGAGGAAGAAAAACCTCATCTTGTCGCCCATGTTTCTTACACAGGCGGTCAATTTGTTGAACTATTCCACGTACTCTCGAAGCGTTTCCTTCTCTCCTTGTTGGACTGCCTTGAGTACTTCCTTCGAATTAGACTTTAATCGTGACGCAGTAAACTGAGCTAAGAAAAGTCGGGTTAGTTGCCTCCAAATGGACACAGAATTTGGTTTTAGTTCTCTGAACCAAGCCAAGGCCAACTTTTCGAGGGTTAGCAGAAGCATATTACACTTCACTGGTTCCCTTGCCCCTCGATACTGCATCATCAGCTCAAAGTAATCTAGATGATTCTATGGATCTCTGATCCCATCATACATGTTCAAAAATGGGGGTTTCTCCAAGGATGGTGGAATCGAAAATGGCCCTAAGCGAGAATGTTCAGATTCATTCAGATTCCCAGCAAGGTGACTTGTCCCCGAAATTGTAATCTCGGTGGTCACATCGTCTAGGAGACCAGCTCGACCTGTACTGTTGCTTTTTTGGTCGATCGCCCTCCTTCGAATGAACCTGAGAGAATCAGAGGATGCGAGGGAAGAAATTCTCGTCGGCAATTCATCTGGCCAATAAGTAGGGTCTGTCGATGATGGCGGTGTTCAAGGAGGAGATTTTGAAACCCCTCCTGCCCCTGCAGTGGGATGGAGAGCGATGAACAAGATACCTCTGAGGCGGAGATCGATGACGCCTAGAGGGTATTCCTCTTCTAATTGGGGAGTTAACTTTCATGCAGTGTAGCTCGGGCATGGTATTGGCACGTACATAGGCCACTTCTTTAATCTGCTTAAGACACTCTTCCTTCTAGACTAATGCTTGAGCCTGACCATTAAGTAGATCTATTAGTTGTTGCACTGCATTTGTCGAGATTGTGATATTCTCCTAGAGGACCGGCCCGGGTGGCGGGACTGAGGCACTCTCCTCCACTGTGATGGCAACACCCTCTAGAGTGGGTTGCAGTTGAGGTGGAACGTCGGCTATGCTCCGCATGCACGGGGTCTGACGGGTGGTCGGTCTTCCACACGGCGCCATGAGTTGCAGAAAGGAAGGATGTGAGATGGTACCTGCAAAGACACTCTAACGCCCAATCAGAGAGTAGAAGTCAAAGCAGGATATGAGAATATGGGGTCAAATATTGTATTTGTCAGTGGGGTTAACCTATATTTATAGAGATAGGCGGCACGGGCCTGCCGGTTGATATGGCGAAGTGATCCCAGCCGTTGATAGGCGTCTAGGTGTGTTTCAAGCGCCTTCTACGTCGGGGTGCCTTTTCTGCTGCTTCTTGGGCTGGTCACGGACCAACACGGAAATTGGTTATGGCATCACGGACCAACACGGAAATTGGTTATGGCAGCAAAATTAAATGTTGCTGCAAAAATTTTCGTAACTGGATTTAATGGAGTGACATTTTTTCCTTTGGAAGAATAACTTCAACAACTTTATATATTTTTCAGCAATAAACGTTGTTGTAAAAAAGCTTATTTCTTGTAGTGTTCTGTTGATATTGTAAACTTGTCTTCATGCCTTTAAAACAAAAACAACCAGAAATCGCTTCCAATTTTTTGACGCTTTCAACCTTTTTTTCAAATTTGCCTTGGAACCACCTTGAAAACTGCTTGCCGCTTCGAGCCTTAGCCTTGCTTCGAACTTTCTGTTTCCCTGCTTACGTGTCCACAAGTTTAGTTTCAAATTTTAAATCTGACTGCAACAGCAACTCAACCAAATAATTTATTTGGTGGATTGATTTTCTTAAATAATTATCATGAAACTCAAAAACAACAAATACATGTATTGTAATACATCTTGTGAAGCAAAAAATGGTAAAACTAGGAGTGTCGTCAAATTGGAAACTTCTTTTATATTTCTCACTTTAATAGATAACTAGTAGAATACCCATGCATACGCACGGGTGCTGTCGCGTTCTTTTTATGAATGAACTTAGACAGTATTTAAATAGTTTGAACATTACCCCGTGAAAATAAAGACAAATTTTAAGTAGATAAAAAAAGAGTTTTAAATAAAAAATAGATAAATATTAAAATCTAAAAATGTAAAAGTATCATTTAAAAACATTCTATGCATTTATCCTGTGTTTTTTTTTACATATCAGTGCAGTGTTTTTTTTTATATCAGTGTTATTATCCTGTGGTTTTCTATATATCAATGCAGCTATCCCGTGTTTTTATATATGTACATTGCAATTATCCCTGTATTTTTTTTACATATCATTGTAGTTATCCCGTGTTTTTTATGTATCAGTGCAGTTATCTCATAGTTTCAATTGATTATTAGAATTGATTAATAGACTATATATAGTAGATAGTAAAAGGTAGATAGTAGATTATCAATAAAAAATATTTATCCCGTATTTTTTATTTATCAGTGACAATTATTTGTCATTTTTTGGAGTTAGTGAAAAATATGTGCCACTTGTGTATTAATCGATTTAAATAGTCATTAAGCCTTCTTGTTTTTTAGATAGTAGGTTTATAGTAGTCTTCAAAAATTATATTTATCAATGGCAAATATTAATACTGTGTTTTTTATATATCACTGCAGTTATCCCTTGTTTATATATATATATATATGTATATCAGTGCAAATATCTCGTAGTTTCAATTGATTATTTTAGTTGATTAGTAGATTATAGTAGATAGTAAAAGTTAGATAGTAGATTATAATAAGAAATTTTTATTTTAAATATTAATTAGTAGTTCAAATAGTCATTAAGTCTTTTTGTTTTTTAGATAGTAGGTTTGTAGTAATAGTCTTCAAAAATTTTAATTATCAATGACAAATATTAATCTCGTGTTTTTTATTTATCAGTGTAGTTATCTCGTGTTTTTTTTATATGTCAGTGTAGTTATCTCATACTTTCAATTGATTATTTTAGTTGATTAGTAGATTATAGTAGATAGTAAAAGATAGATAGTAGATTATCAAATATATCAGTGTAGTTATCCCATGTTTTTATATATATCGTTGCAGTTATCTCGTGTTTTTTATATACCAGTATAGTTATCCCGTGTTTGTTTATATATCAGTGCAGTTATCTCATAGTTTCAATTGATTATTTTAGTTGATAAGTAGATTATAATAGATAGTAAATGATAGATAGTAGATTATCAATAAAAAAGATTTATCCCGTGTTTTATAATATATCTATGACAATTATTTGTCCTTTTTTAGGTATTAGTCATAAATATTTGTCACATGTGTTTTAAATATTAATCAGTAGTTTAAATAGTTATTAAGTTTTTTTTAGATATTAATCTCGTGTTTTTTTATATGAAAGTGAAGTTATCCCGTGTTTTTTTATATATTAGTGCAGTTATCTCGTAGTTTCAGTTGATTATTTTAGTTTTTTAGATAAGCAAATTGATTATTTTATTGATCAATAGATTATAATAGATAGTGGGAAAAGAAAGTGAGTGTGTTTGATTTGAATTTTGAAATTTGAAAAAAAAAAGGAGAAAGTTGAAAAAAAAAGTGGGAATGAGAAGAAAGTGCATTGGGAGAATAAATTTGAAAAAAAATGTGATAATAAATTACAAAGCTACCCTTAGTTAGATGAGTTGTCCAGTAAATAGGGAGATTTGTTTGGGTAATTTAAGTCTGGTTTGTTTGTATAATTAGATATTAGATAGATTAGATTGTTTGGGTAATTTAAGTGTAGTTTGTTTGTATAAATAGATATTAGATTAGATAAATAGATATTAAATTATTAATAAGAGATATTTATCGTATGTATTACTATTTATCGTTACAATTATTTGTCCTTTTATAGGTATTAGTGACAAATATTTATCACATGTGTTTTAAATATTAATCTGTAGTTTAAATAGTCATTAAGTCTTCTTGTTTTTTTAGATATTAATTTCGTGTTTTTTATATGTCATTACAGTTATCCCGTGTTTTTTATATATCAGCACAGTTATCTCGTAGTTTCAATTGATTATTTTAGTTGATTAGTAGATTATAGTAGATAGTGAAAAATTAAAGTCAGTAAGTTTGATTAGAATTTTGAAATTTGAAAAAAAAGTATGAGAAAGTAGGAAAAAAGTAGGAGTGAGAAGAAAAAAAGAAGAAAAATGTGTGATAGTTAATTACAATGTTGTCCTTAGTTAGATGAGTTTAAGTAAATAGGGAAGCTTGTTTGAAAAAATTTAAATGTGGTTTATTTCTATAAGTTAGATTAGATAAATAAATATTAGATTAGATAGTAAATATGAGTTAATTGTAAATTATTTAATATTAATTTAATTATATTATATTATATAGTAGATTAAAAAAATTGGAAAAAGAAATATTTTAAAATAAAGGGTGTGGGGGCCACAAATAATAGATGTGTAAAAAAGTAAGAAATATTGGGAAATGTGAGATTGAAAGTGTTCCGGACCGGGCCAAACTTATGGCATTTGGGCCCGACCCTTCTCTGCTTATCGCCGTGCCCAGATCCACATCCAACGGACCAGACCCCCTCGCCCGATCCAACGGTGCGGACACGGCGACCTGTTCTATAAATATTGGACTCACTCGCCATTTCCAGGTATGCTTTCCATTCCCGTCTCTATTACCTCTTCACTTCCCTTGCTGACTTAGGCATCGGAGTGCTTGTAGGTACCCCACCCGAGGCGCGGGAGAAGCACACCTCGGTAAATCCGAGGTCCAGACTCAGCAGCCCGAAATCATCCTTCCGTCCTCACGGCGCACGCCCATCCGAGGTAACTACTTGTACTCCGGTACCGAACATTGGCAACCATAGTGGGAGAGATCACTCCCTAAGCATGATCTCGGGCGGCTCATCCGTTTTTACTGCGGAAACCAAGAAATCTTTAAAGCGCAAATGGAGAGAAATAGCCAACTTGACCTCCAATCCAGCTTGACCTCGGCTTCGTCCAGGAAGCCCCTCTTCTTTTCGGACGAAGACTACCTCCTAGGCGAGCCGAACAAATTCATTCCCCTCATTATCTCGGTCCACATGCTCGATGTCGAGGTGAAACAGATCCTAGTCGATCAAGGGAGTTCGGCGGACATCATGTTCCAAGACCTCCTCCCGAAGCTCGGCCTATCCCTCGCGGACTTGCACCCCTACCTCGGAACTAACTTATCCGGGCTGGGTGAGGAATGGGCCCGCCCTCTGGGCTACGTGGACATCATGGTAACCTACAGGAGGAAGAAACTCGCCCGAACAATCAAAACCACCTTTTTGGTAATACCGCTCGTCACCCCCTACCCCTGCGTCGTCGGAAGACCTACTTTGGCCAAGCTCGGGGCCGTGGCCTTGTTGAACTTTCGGCAAGTGTACCGAATCGTGCAAGTAATAAAACCGGCAAGTACCGGGTATCGTCCTCAAGGATCGAATTTAATTACCAGTTACGTTAACAACTACTAAAGGAACCAAAGTGAACTAGGATGAGATTGATTTGATTGAGCTATGAAGCTCTAAAGTAAAGCAATAAAATATTCTTTTTATGTTTTTAATAATAGAAACGAAGAACGCGTTTGAAAAGATACGATGGAGAAGATGCTAGGGATGAATTCCTATTGATTTCACACTATTGCACTGATTTAATTTGAAGGATAAGCTCTCTCTAATTTTGCTATCAAACCCACAACATTCACTAATTCCTAATTCCTTAGGTAACTAGTCCTTTGTCGATAACTACAAACCCTAATTCCTTAAGCGATTCTAATTAACGACAAGCATTTAAAACGAGGGTTTGCAATATACAACAACTCATAGATTATTCCTAAGCTACGAATTGAAGGTATAGAATTTCAAACATTCAAAAACAAAACTTCCATTTCATAATTGAACAAAATATCATTGTATGAGTTTTCCAACCATAAAAAGCATTAAGCGTAGAAATTCGATACGCAAAATACGAGAGAGTATGATATAAATAAAATTCTAAACCATCGACAATAGTGCTACGTCAATATTCATTCATCCCTAACATTAGGGTTTAGTTACACATGATTAAGGAAAAGGAAGGAGACGAATTACAAATTGGAGATGTAGACGAACACATGTGAAGCTTCAATCCCTGTTCCCAAGTCTCGAATCTTCAACGCCGATCCAGAGCAATCAGTTCTCGCCGTGTGCTAGGGTTCAAAATACATCCCCCCCCCCCCCACCCCCGATACTGAAAAACGCGTCCAACGCGTGTTTTAACGCGTCTGCCGCTGATTGGCGCGCCACTCGCGCTCCAGCGCCACTCACGCGCCAGTTGGGCGCCTTTCTTGCTGTCTTCTCGCGCGTGGTGCGCCACTCACGCGCCAGTTGCGCGCCATTTGGCTGAATGCTCCTTGCTATTGCACCATTGAGTCCATTTGCCTGCACTGCTTTGTTCTTCAATTCCACCTAGTCCCTGGGCACAAAATCACGACAAAACCCAGCATAAACACTACATAGCAAATAAATTTCTAATAGCACAAATTGTTAAATTCTCATCAACTTCATTGTTATTCATCAAAAACTCCAAGTAAAAATCCCTTTTTAACACTGAAAACCATCATGTGATGGGGACTCATCACATCCCCAAACTTAAACGTTTGCTTGTCCTCAAGCAAAGACAAGACAAGACAAGACAAAACAAACATCAGATAACATGCAATCACATAGGAATCCATCACTTAACACAAACATCAAGGAAACAAGTTGAGCATCAACTTTCAGCCTGGTCCCTCAATTGCAAACCCACATGTGGTACTTTTACTAGCACATTCTTGCTCAATAGTGCGTGTGTGACACTTAACTCAGTTGGAACACAGCTAGTTTCAAAATGCGTTTAACTAAGACTAGAGGGCTTTCTTCCGAGACTGCCAAAGATGTTTCAAAACAAAAGGTAGACTAACAATTCTCGCTCCGAATGGGGTTTAAGCATGACAAAGGGCTTTGATTTAGCAATTCCGAACTCTAGGACAGTGCACTTATTACAACTTCACTGAAATGCTGCAGCAATAGAAACTAAAACAGAATTCAAAAACAAACAATACTTGACATTTATGTTGCATTGCCCTGATTCTTTCCTCACTTTTCTCACAGGTTGATTACTTATTTCGACTGAAACCAAAGTGTGTCACCACAAATTGGCCTCCCTACTTCATAATCAACCTAACTACCATTTCTCATCTTTTTGACTGAAACTATAATGTGTCTCCACAGAATAGCCTCCCTACTCAGTTCAAAATGGCAGCTTATTTCACTCTTTTCTTTTCTTTTCTTTTTCTTTTCTTTCTTTTTTTTTAATGGGCAATGACAACAATGACACATATTTACAATCACAATACAAACATTCTAAGTTATGTGCACTTGGCTTAATCCCATTCTTTCATGCTTTGCCTTAATATAGCTCAAAGAACCCCAAACTTAGTTTCTTATGCTACCCTATATTTTTAGTAAAAATTTGGCAACTCCCATGGTCCACCAAACAGCTAGTTTAGCTACAATCATCTCTAGGATCACTAAGTTCCACCTGAGTTCATGTTTTAAGTGTGGAAGCAAGAGTGCACTAGTTCATTCACCACAGGGGTACTATTCGCTCAATTCATCACTAAGTTTGCTCAACTCATTCTTTTTTTGAATAATTCGCTACATGATTGCACATAATCCATGACACTGACACTGACTTGACAATAGGTCCTCCCCCCGCTCAAAACTTTGCAGTGTCCTCACTGATTAATTTAGGGGAAGGCCTATTTACAGAAACAAAAGCAAAACAAAAATAGAATCACATAGCGACAACTAACTAAAATAAACACCAAAGTACACAACCAACTAATGCAAGGATAAGGGAAAGAGAGAAAATACCATAGCGGTGAGTAGACTACTCAACCGCGTCCAGGGTCTACTGCGGAGGTGCCTGAAAGATGTCAGCCTCCGGGTCCAACTGTCCTTCACTCTGAACCGTGCACATGGCTCTGTAGAGGGCTCTCATCCCAAACCTGTACTCCACTGCCATTCTTGCCTGGGTCCGTCTCATCTCCTCCTGGTTTGCTGTCATTCGCTCCTGATTTGCTGCCAGAACATCCATTCTTGCTTGCAGATTCTGAAAATCTTCTGCAGACGGCCCAACCGAAAAATCATCAATGTTAAAGGTTGGTTTTTGCTCATCTGGCTGCTCATGTTGAGGCTCTTCTCTTTGAACCGAATGCTCAAGTCCTAGCCTAGAGCGAATCCAATTCCCAGTAATTGCAGAGGCTGGTGAAATAGTGTCTTCATCTGCATCGGCTACTACACCTGCTTTTTCACACAACAATGCAATGAGACTAGCATACCTCCAATAACTTGGCAAAGCCCCATCTTTAAACTTGGCAAAGCTCCTGAGCTCTTTTTCTAGAATGCACCCTAGATTGACAGGCTCTCCTCGAATGATGCATGAGGCTAAGATTGCCCTGTCGAGACTCAGCTCAGATTGGTTTGAACTCGGGCAGATAGTGGCAAGGATGAAAGCCGCCTACCCTCTAGCAACTGGGGTGAGGGAGCTGGTAAGAATCTTTTGAGGTTCGCCACTTGTGTTTCTTACCCAATCCATTCCGGGTTTGCACAACGCTTCACGAATCTCAGCCGCGCGTCCCGGGTCTCCCTTTATATTCTTTCTACTTAATTTGGTTTTGAACATACAATTCAGAACTGGCACCGGTGCTAACCCAAATAGCCTGTTGATAGTAGCAGCATCAAAGGGGACATTACGACCCCGAACATAACTTGCTGTGATACCAACTGCAGTCTTAGGAAAGACATTAGAAAAGAATTTGAAGACTAGAGCCTTGCTCGCCTCCTTTGGATAAACCACATATTGCTCCCATCCTCTGTTGCTAATGTTTCCTCTGATCTCTTCGAACTCACCCGGAGCAAGGAGAAGGGCTTTTTCTTTGACAAACTTTGAGTTCACATTAATTGAGTCGTGGAACTTTTCACATCCCAATGATCTAAACATCTCATAGTTGTACTCGGAATTATGAGTTTGGGATGTCGAACCACGACCAACCGTCTTCCTCTTCTTTCCTTTGCCGGCCATATCCTGTTCACATCATAATAAAATTTTCGCGCACAAGATTGGTCAAGGTTAGTGCACAAATAACATGACATAACTCTTCTTGTTCAACTATAGTCACACATAATTTACCTTTCAAGAAGGTATTGAGTTCACATAACCAAATTCTCAAACTATTTTCAAGCACAAGGTTGTTGTTTACAAATGCAAGCATGTTGTTCATGGTTTCTAGTTTAAACATTTTATCAAACAAGTGGTGTGCACATCCACTCCACACATGAACAACAACCTACAATCAACTTAATCAACCCCAAACTTGATTTTCATCAATTTCTCAACACATAAATCAACACAACAACAACCATATTACAATTTCTATCAAAATCATCATCAAAATTTGAGTTTACCCATTAAGTGCAATGAGATGAATCTTGAAAGAAATTAAGTTTGAGAAAGGAATACTTACTTGATAATTGATGTGGGTGAAGACAATAAGGTGTAAATTCAAAACCCCACAACAAACTTTTAGATTAAAGCTCCTTGGATCAAGAAAATTTTAGAAAACCTAAGATTGGAAGATGTTTCACGCGTGAAAGGATGCCCAGCGCCAGTGCCGCGCGAGATTTATACTTTTAGTGGCGCACGGGGCGCCACTTACGCGCAAGTGGCGTGCGAATTGGCAGGGGCATGCAACAGAGTGGCGCGCGACGCGCCAGTGCAGCGCGAATTGGCAGGGGCCTTGCTTGTTTTGCGCGTGGAGCGCGAGTGCAGTGCCAGCGCAGCGCGAATTGGCAGAATGCCCTGTGAGTTTTGCGCGACTTGGCTGAGACCATTTGATTCTTGCAAAAATTGATTGTGACTAACATGCATCCTAAAGTACCTAATTTAAGAAAAATAATGCGAAAAATTAAAAAGATAAGGGTTGAGAAAATTGGGTTGCCTCCCAAAAAGCGCTTCTTTAACGTCACTAGCTTGACGTTACCTCGATTTTTCTTTTTTTTTTAAGGGTCGCTTAAAACCAAGGCCAGCTTCTCTCTTTCCACCACTTCGCCAAGGTATGGCTTCAATCTCTGCCCATTAACCATCCAACTTCTTTTTGAGGACGGTTCCTCCAATTCGATTGCTCCATAAGGCTTAACCTCTTTGATTGTGAATGGACCAGACCATTTGGACTTCAGTTTACCAGGAAATAACTTCAGCCTAGAATTAAACAAAAGAAGTTGTTGCCCTGGCCTGAATTCTCTTTTTAAGATCTTCTTGTCATGGTATGCTTTGACCTTCTGCTTGTACAGCTTCGAAGATTCATATGCTTGCAACCTCATTTCTTCGAGTTCATGAAGCTGCAGCTTCCTTTTCTCACTTGCATCATTCAAATCAAAGTTAAACATTTTAAGAGCCCAATATGCTTTATGCTCCAACTCAACCGGTAAATGGCATGATTTGCCATAAACCATTTGATATGGAGTTAAGCCTATGGGAGACTTGAAAGCTGTCCTATAAGCCCATAGAGCGTCATCTAACTTAAGTGACCAATCTTTTCTAGATGATGAGTCTGTCTTCTCCAGAATTCTCTTTATATCCCTGTTTGAAACTTCAGCTTGCCCATTGGTCTGAGGGTGATATGGAGATGCTACTTTGTGCTTTACACCATATTTGGAGAGAGCACCTTGTTTAGCTGGGTGTTGCAAAAGTGGCTACCTCCATCACTGATTAAAACTCTCGGGACCCCAAATCTTGAAAAGATGTTCTTCTTCACAAATTTCACCACGGTCTGAGAGTCGCTCTTTGAGGTGGCAATGGCTTCCACCCACTTTGAAACATAGTCAACTCCCACCAAAATATACATGAAAGAGTGAGATGGTGGGAATGGCCCCATGAAATCAATGCCCCAACAATCAAACACTTCAACTTCTAGAATGGGGTTCAATGGCATCTCCCCCCTACGTGAAATATTGCCGGTCCTCTGGCATTTGTCACAGCTCTTTACATAATCTTGCGCATCCTTGAAGACGGATGGCCAATAAAAACCAGACTAAAGTACCTTAGCAGCTGTGCGTTCCCCGTTATAGTGCCCTCCACATGGAGAATCATGACAATGCCACAGAATACTTTTACTTTCATCTCCGAAAACACATCGCCTAAGAAGTCCATCCGTACCAACTTTGAAGAGATACGGATCATCCCAAAGGTAATGTTGAGCATCACGGAGGAACTTTTTCTTTTGTTGCCATGTGAAGTCTTCCGGCACCATCCCGGCTACTTTGTAATTTGCTATGTCGGCAAACCACGGTCTCTCTTCAACTGCCAACAACTTCTCGTCGGGGAATTCTTCAAGAATTTCATTCTCCCGAGCCGTGACCTCTTTGTTGTCCAGCCTAGATAAATGATCTGCCACCATATTTTCGCTCCCCTTTTTGTCTTTGATCTCCAAATCAAATTCCTGCAAAAGCAAAATCCACCTAAGGAGTCGAGGCTTAAGCTCGCCCTTGGTTAACAGATATTTGATTGCTGCATGGTCAGTGAAAACAATTACTTTAGAACCAACCAAATAGGAGCGAAATTTTTCCAATGCAAACACTATGGCTAGCAATTCTTTTTCAGTTGTTGCATAATTCACTTGATTTTCATTCAAAACCTTGCTAGCATAGTATATAGCATGAAAGAATTTCTCCGATCTCTGCCCCAATACAGCACCCACTGCATAGTCACTAGCGTCACACATAAGTTCAAATGGAACATCCCAATTGGGGGCTACTATGACTGGAGCAGAGATGAGTTTTCCCTTCAAGATATTAAAAGCACACAAACAATCATTATCAAAAACAAATTCAGCTTCCTTAACAAGTAGATTGCATAAAGGTTTTGCAATCTTGGAGAAGTCTTTTATGAAACGTCGATAAAAACCGGCGTGCCCTAAAAAACTTCTCACTCCTTTTACATTTAGAGGAGGAGGTAACTTTTCTATTACTTCAATTTTTGCTTGGTCAACCTCAATGCCTTTTGCAGAGATTTTATGGCCAAGCACAATACCTTCTCTAACCATAAAGTGGCACTTCTCCCAATTCAAAACTAAATTGGTTTCAGCGCATCTCTTCAAAACTGCATCAAGGTTAGACAAGCAAGAATCATAACTAGGACCAAAAACAGAAAAGTCATCCATAAATACCTCAATCGCATTTTCCATCATATCAGAGAATATAGAAAGCATGCACCTTTGAAAAGTCGCCGGAGCATTGCACAACCCGAAGGGCATCCTCCGATATGCGAACACACCGAAGGGACATGTGAAGGCTGTCTTCTCTTGATCTTCTGGGTCTACCGCTATCTGGTTGTACCCAGAGTATCCATCCAAAAAGCAATAGAAAGCTTGTCCAGCCAACCTCTCCAGCATCTGATCCATGAACGGGAATGGGAAGTGGTCCTTCCGAGTTGCTTGGTTTAACCTCCGGTAATCAATGCACATCCTCCAACCCGTAACAGTTCGAGTCGGAATCAGCTCATTCTTATCATTTCTCACTACGGTCATACCACCCTTCTTGGGAACCACATGAACCGGACTCACCCACGAGCTATCTGAGATAGGATAAATCATCCCGGCATCTAAGAGCTTTAAGACTTCCTTCCGCACCACCTCTTTCGTGGTAGGATTTAGTCTTCGCTGAGGTTGAATCACAGGTTTGAATTCTTCCTCGAGTTTGATCTTATGCATGCAAAATGCTGGACTTATCCCCTTAAGGTCGGAGATAGTCCAGCCTAAAGCATTTTTGTTACTTCTTAGCACCCTCATCAACTTCTCCTCTTCCAATTTGGTCAAGGAGCTACTAATGATAGCTGGATGAAGATCATCATTTGCAAGGAAAATATACTTCAAATGAGGGGGAAGTTGTTTCAATTCAGGAATCTTTTTCTCGGGACTCTCCCCCCTTATCTAGCTCCTCTTTTTTCTTGAAAACTCTTTCTACCTGAGAAGCTTCAAATTGCAGAATACAATCTTCTATTTCACTTCCCAGGTTCTCATTTGCTTCTTCAATAGAGTTCACAATTACCTTCTCTAATGGAGGAGATGGTAAGTCATGTCTAAAAGTTTCTTGAACAGAGTTCTCAATCACATCCACCCTAAAACACTGCCCTTTGTCATCCGGATGGCGCATAGCTCCAAAAACATTAAAAGTAACCTTCTCATCTTGGAACCTCAAGATTAGCTTACCTTGCTGTACATCAATCAAGGCTCTCCCAGTGGCTAAGAATGGTCTACCAAGGATAATTGGTACCTCGGTATCTTCCTCCATGTCAAGAATTACAAAGTCAACAGGAAATAGAAATTTGTCAACTCTTACCAGAACATCTTCTAAGACTCCATAGGGATATTTGATGGATCGATCAGCAAGATGCAACGACATTCTAGTTGGTTTAACCTCACCTCCACCAAGTCTCTTCAGCATCGATAAGGGCATAAGATTAATGCTAGCCCCCAGATCACAAAGAGCCTTTACAATAGCTAAGTCACCAATTGCACAAGGGATGGTGAAATTTCCAGGATCTTTCATTTTCTGAGGAAGCTTCCTTTGGATGATAGCACTGCACTCTTCAGTCAAAGCCACTGTTTCGTCTTCTTTGAATTTCCTCTTCTTTGTCAACAGCTCCTTCATGAACTTGGCATAAGTGGGCATCTGTTCCAGAGCTTCTGCAAAGGGTATGTTGATTTGAAGCTGCTTGAAAATATCCATGAACTTTGCAAACTGCTCATCTTTTTGATTCTTCTTACTAGCACGAGGATATGGCAACTTTATGTGTGAAGGAGGTGCCTTTGGTTTCTCTTTCACCTGCACATCAAAAAACAATTTGTTTTCATCAAGGTTAGACTTCACACCTCCCTCATTTTTTTCACTCAACTCATTTTCGACTTCTCCATTTTTTTCATTTTTTTTCACTCAACTCACTTTTTTCATTTTCTACTGACACCTTCTTCTCACAATTTACCACAGGAGTCTTCAACTCCCGACCACTTCTTAGTGTAATAGCCTTAGCAGTTTCATTTTTTGGGTTATCAATAGTAGTAGTAGAGAATCCACTACCAGATGATTCAGCAAGTTTCTTTGATAATTGCCCAATCTGAACCTCTAAGTTTTTCATGGAAGCTTCATGATTCTTTTCCATATTTTTCATAGCTTGGTCTTGAGATAGGAAAGTTGTCTTTGTCATCTGCATGAATTGAGTCAAAGCATCTTCCATTTGAGACGGCTTCTTTTGTTCTTGATGAGGTGCTTGATACTGTTGTTGCTGATTTGACCCTGCGGCATCATTATTTTTCCAAGAGAAGTTGGGATGATTCTTCCACCCAGAATTGTATGTGTTAGAAAACGGGTTCCCACCTTGCTTCTGAAAGTTTCCCATGTAATTAACCTGTTCACTGCTATCTCCATGAGTTGCACAATCACCTTCATGAGCTTCTCTACCACAATAGTTACACGCACCGAAATGCACTGCTTGAGCAGTTACAGGAGTTTGAGATCCACCTGGCAAGGCAGCAGCTAACTGTTTAGTGAGAGCCTCGATTTGAAGTGACATTACCTTTTGTTTAGCCAACACAGCACTATTAGAGTCCAACGCTAACATCCCTTTCTTCATTGTTGCCCCTCTATCATTTTGAATTCTATACTCATTAGAAGCCATATGCTCTACCAATTGTCTTGCTTCCTCTGCAGTTTTGGTACCCAAAGACCCTCCAGCTGAGGCATCTAGCATCATCCTTGTTTGAGGCCGCAAACCATGACAGAAGGTTTGCAACTGAACAAAGTCATCAATACCATGCGAAGGACATTTCTTTAACAGCAATTTGAACCTTTCCCACGCATCATATAGAGATTCTGTGTCCCCCTGCTCGAAGTTTGATATTTCAGCTCGCTTCTTGATGAACTTTGAAATTGGGAAAAATCTTTCAAGAAATTTGCTCTCTAGATCACCCCAATTGTTGATAGTTCCTGCTGGGATAGTGTTCAGCCAATCTTTAGCCCTACCAGTCAAAGTATATGGAAATAGCCGCAACTTTTTCTGGTCTTCAGTCACTCCCGCAGGATTTGTGGACCCACAAATTTCATAGAATTGAAATAAGTGTTGATTTGGATCTTCAGCATCAGACCCAGAGAATTGTTCTGATTTCAAGGAGTTGAGAATCGAAGACTTGATCTCAAATGCTACCGCTCCCACAGGTTGGAAGGTGTAAGCTTGGACGCCTTGGTTTCTTCTCCCAAAGTCGCCTAGAGTGCGCCTTGGTGGTGAAGCGTCTCCCGTGATTTCAGTCACAGTTGGTTGCACAGAAGACTCTCCGGTTGTTGAGATTTGCTCTCTTTGCTTTCTTAACTTTGCTTCCTTTCGATTAGCTCTCGCAGTCTTCTCGATCTCAGGATTGAAGAGTAAATCTTTAGGATCTACTATTCCACCCATGCACTGAGACAACAGGAAACTCAGACAAGTGTCAAAGCAAACTGTGTAATATATATTCAATAAACAAAAATAAAGCTAAAGTAAATGTAAATATGTACGGGTTCGAATTAGCAGTCGCCTTCGAATTACTGGGGAATGTAATTTCGGTCCCCGGCAACGGCGCCAAAAACTTGTTGAACTTTCGGCAAGTGTACCGAATCGTGCAAGTAATAAAACCGGCAAGTACCGGGTATCGTCCTCAAGGATCGAATTTAATTACCAGTTACGTTAACAACTACTAAAGGAACCAAAGTGAACTAGGATGAGATTGATTTGATTGAGCTATGAAGCTCTAAAGTAAAGCAATAAAATATTCTTTTTATGTTTTTAATAATAGAAACGAAGAACGCGTTTGAAAAGATACGATGGAGAAGATGCTAGGGATGAATTCCTATTGATTTCACACTATTGCACTGATTTAATTTGAAGGATAAGCTCTCTCTAATTTTGCTATCAAACCCACAACATTCACTAATTCCTAATTCCTTAGGTAACTAGTCCTTTGTCGATAACTACAAACCCTAATTCCTTAAGCGATTCTAATTAACGACAAGCATTTAAAACGAGGGTTTGCAATATACAACAACTCATAGATTATTCCTAAGCTACGAATTGAAGGTATAGAATTTCAAACATTCAAAAACAAAACTTCCATTTCATAATTGAACAAAATATCATTGTATGAGTTTTCCAACCATAAAAAGCATTAAGCGTAGAAATTCGATACGCAAAATACGAGAGAGTATGATATAAATAAAATTCTAAACCATCGACAATAGTGCTACGTCAATATTCATTCATCCCTAACATTAGGGTTTAGTTACACATGATTAAGGAAAAGGAAGGAGACGAATTACAAATTGGAGATGTAGACGAACACATGTGAAGCTTCAATCCCTGTTCCCAAGTCTCGAATCTTCAACGCCGATCCAGAGCAATCAGTTCTCGCCGTGTGCTAGGGTTCAAAATACGTCCCCCCCCCCCCCCCCCCCCCCCCGATACTGAAAAACGCGTCCAACGCGTGTTTTAACGCGTCTGCCGCTGATTGGCGCACCACTCACGCGCCATTTGGCTGAATGCTCCTTGCTATTGCACCATTGAGTCCATTTGCCTGCACTGCTTTGTTCTTCAATTCCACCTACGCCTTAAAAGGCACCCAACGCCGACTGCAAGAGCTCCCCAAACTGCCGACAGCTGCCGCCCATGTGCACCTCACCGAGGTCGACGCCCGTTACGACCTGGACAGCTCTGAAGATGAGGACGACGACGACCTAGCTCGGGAGCTGAAAAGGAGAATCAAGCGCCCCGAGCCCCAAGGCGAGTTCATCGAAATTCCCTTTGGGATCGACCCAGCATAGACCGTCAAGGTGGGCGCCGACCTCGGGGAAGCCCTCAAAGAAAAGTTGGTCACTTGCCTGCGACGAAACGCCGACTTATTCGCGTGGCATGCCTCTGAAATGCCTGGAATTCCCCTTGAAGTAGCATGTCATCACTTAGCGGTCAACCCTGACGCCAAGTGCGTGGCGCAACGGCGTCGGGCTCAAAGCAATGAGAAGGCCCAAGCGGCGGCTAAAGCGGTGGCCGACCTCCTTGCGGCAGGCTTCATTAAAGAAGTAAAATACACCACTTGGCTGTCCAACGGGGTACTGGTCAAAAAGAGCAACGAAAAATGGAGAATGTGTGTGGACTACACCGATCTCAACAAAGTCTGCCCAAAGGACGCCTTCCCCCTCCCCAGCATTGACAAGCTAGTCGACAGCGCCTCCGGTTTCAGGCTCCTCTCCTTTCTAGATGCCTACTCCGGCTACAACTAGATTGCGATGAACCCTCCGGACCAGGAAAAACCAGCCTTCATGACCAACCAAGGGAATTACTGCTACAGAGTGATGCCCTTTGGGCTAAAAAACGTTGGAGCCACTTATCAGCGGATGATGAACAAGGCCTTTTGCAAACAAATTGGCCGGGTAGTGGAAGTCTACCTCGACGACATGATCGTGAAAAGCAAAGTCGGCGATGACCACCTGGATGACCTCCAAGAAATATTTGACGAAGCCAGAAAGAACAACCTCAGGTTCAATCCCGAAAAATGCACATTCGGTGTCCGAGGCAGCAAGTTCCTTGGTTTTTGTTTGACCGAAAGGGGGATTGAGGCCAACCCGGACAAATGCAGGGCCGTGACCGACATGCTTCCCCCAACCAGTAAAAAGGAAGTGCAAAAGTTAACAGGCATGATTGCAGCCCGTTCCAGATTCATCTCCAGGACGGCCAATCGTTCTCTCCCCTTTTTCAAAGTCTTGAAGAAAGGCGTGGAGTTCCAGTGGATGCCTGAATGCGAAGGCGCCCTCGCCGAACTCAAGAAAACACTCTCGGAGCCCCCAATACTGCTAAGGCCGGTTGAAGGCGAAACGCTTTATCTCTACCTCGCCGTCGCCGAGGAGACCGTGAGCGCGGTGCTCATAAGAGAAACTGAGGAAGGTCAAAGGCCTGTATATTTTGTGAGCAAAGTGTTACAAGGAGCCGAGCCCCGGTACCAGAAGATAGAAAAAGTGGCCTTGGCCCTGGTCATTGCAACCAGGAGACTGAGACTCTACTTTGTTGCTCATCAGCTCGTGGTAAGGATGGACCAACTGATCCGCCAAATCCTACATCGCCCCGACCTTGCAGGGAGAATCATCAAATGGGCAGTAGAACTATTTGATTTCGGCATCAAGTATGAGGCTCGATCCGCTCTCAAAGCCCAAGTCCTTGCTGACTTCGTCGCAGAAATGACGCCATCCCAACCTCAGGCGGATCCTTTACGGTGGAAGCTCCACGTCGACGGTTCCTCGAATTCAAGGGGCAGCGGTGCCGGACTCATCTTGAAAAACTCCGAGGGCCTGATGATCGAGGTCTCCCTCAGTTTCGCGTTCACCACCTCGAATAACCAGGCGGAGTACGAAGTCTGCATCGCTGGTTTAAAGCTGGCCTCGGATTTCGGAGCGAAAATCATCGAGCTGAACACGGATTCACTATTAGTTGTATCCCAGGTGAAAAGGGAGTTCGTGACAAATAACCCTATCCTGCAACGATACCTGACTCGGGTCCGGGAATTACTCCTCCGATTCGACCAAGCAGAACTCAAGCACGTACCTCGAGCTGAAAACGCACGGGCAGACGTCCTGGAGAAGCTAGCCAGCACAAAACCAGCTGGCAATCTTCAGAGTATCATACAGGAAAACTTGACGAAACCAAGCGTAGATCTATCTCCAACTACCGTTGCCGAGGTCAATGCCATTACCAGTGGGCCGGGATGGATTCAACCCATCAAGGATTACATCGAATCAGGGGTCGAGTCCAATGACCCAAAGGAAGCGACTACGGTCCGACGACGGGCCACATCCTATACGATCTATCTGTTCCCCTTCTGAGATGCGTTGAAGGCAACGAGGTCAATTACGTGCTGGAAGAAATCCACGAAGGGGCATGCGGACAGCACCTCGGTGCCTGAGCCCAGGCGAAGAAAGCCCTCCGGGAAGGTTACTACTGGCCAACCATGGCACAAGATGCTTCCGACTTCATCAAGAGGTGCCACACCTGCTAGAGGTACGCCAACGTCCATCACGCTCCACCAGCCGAGCTCTCCTCCATGTCAGCTGCGTGGCCCTTTAGTCAATGGGGTATAAATCTCCTCGGGCCTTTCTCCCCTGGCCGAGGCGGAGTAAAATATCTAATCGTCGCAGTCGACTACTTCACTAAATGGATCGAAGCTGAGCCACTCGCCCAGAAAACGGCAAACAATTGCATTAAGTTTGTCAAGAAGAACATCCTCACCCGCTTCGGAGTCCCCTCAGTGGTGATTACCGACAATGAAACACAATTTGCGGACAAGGGATTTCGGAAGTTAATGACTGATCTGAACATCAAACATCACTTCACCTCAGTTGAGCATCCCCAAACCAATGGACAGGTGGAGTCGGCAAACATAGTCATCCTCAAAGGATTGAAAAAGAGGTTGAAAGGAGCGAAGGGGGCCTGGCCAGACGAGCTGCCATATGTCCTCTGGGCGTATCGGACGACCCCGCACTCTACCGCCAATGAAACTCCCTTTAGACTAACATACGGGACCGAGGCCGTCATTCCGGTCGAGGTTGGAGAGTCTACTTGGAGAACGTTGTACCCCCTCAGCAATGAGGCCAACAGGCAAGCCGCAACAGACGAGCTTGACCTCGTGCAAGAAGTCCGAGATAAAGCTCAGCTCGCCGAGGCCGTCGTAAAAGCCCGCATCGCCAGACGATACAATCAGAGGGTCATTCCCCGAGAATTCAACCTTGGGGACCTCGTCCTTAGGCGTGCGGATGTCGGCAACAAGAACGCCCGCGAAGGTAAGCTCGCACCCAACTGGAAGGGGCCATACCGGGTCGCAGCCAGAACCGGAACGGGAGCATACCGCCTGGAGACCCTCTCCAAGGAGCTAGTACCCCGAACCTGGAATGCCACCAAGCTCAGATTATCCTACAGCTAACTTCATGTAACATTCGGACCGGTAGTGTCCCTGAATAAAAGCATTTCGAAAATATCAATTGTTTTCCCTCGCTTGCAAGACTCGGAACAACATCAGATCCGACCAGAAAACAACGCCCCTCTCACCTAAATCCGACACCGAGCTGGCCACTCGACGGATAACAGTACGAGGCGAGGCTATCAAGGACAGACGCACACGTCCCCCCTAACGGCGAGCTTAAATGCTCCATCATGGGGCGCGCCTAAGTCCTCAGCGACTCCGTCCTCCTCGACTCCGAGCTTAAATGCTCAGTCAGGGAGCGTGCATCGGTCCACAGCGACCCCGAATCTGCTCTCCACGAGCTTGCCTCCTCTTCGGCTTGGCTTAAATGCTGAGACGAAGACAGGAGGAAGAAGTCCCAAGCGGCTTCGACCCCGCTCTAACGAGCACCTGCCTTCTCCCGAACCTCGAGCTTCAATGTTCAAATTCGGGACCGAGGAAGAAGTCCACAGCGACTTCGAAAAATCTTGACTCCGAGCTTAAATGCTCAGCCAAGACGCAATTGACTCCGAGCTTGAATGCTCAGTCAAGATTTACTTGATTCCGAGCTTAAATGCTCTGTCAAGCCTTTTTTGAAGGAATTCACAAGGAGACGCAGATCCAACCTCATCAAGCCAAGCCCGACCCCGGTCGGCTTGACCTTGGCTTGGGGGACAACTGTTCCGGACCGGGCCAAACTTATGGCATTTGGGCCCGACCTTTCTCTGCCTATCGCCACGCCCGGATCCACATCCAACGGACCAGACCCCCTCGCCCAATCCAACAGTGCGGCACGGCGACCTGTTCTATAAATATAGGACTCACTCGCCATTTCCAGGTACACTTTCCATTCCCGTCTCTATTACCTCTTCACTTCCCTTGCTGACTTAGGCATCAGAGTGCTTACAGGTACCCCACCCGAGGCGCGGGAGAAGCACACCTCGGTAAATCCGAGGTCCAGACTCAGCAGCCCGAAATCATCCTTCTGTCCTCACGGCGCTGTTAGCCTGTAATTTCGACAGGCTTCATTGAAAATGGTCAACAAGGCCTGACTTATATTTCGACGAAGACCAAATTATTTCGACAGAGAAAATGGTCATGCGCAAGGTAAATTCGACAAGCTTCCGGGGAAGCAAAAGCAAGAGAGAGGGAAATGGACACAAGCTTTCGACAGACAGAAAACAGAGCAGTTATGCGCTGAAGACTAGCAGTTGGTCGAAGCGTGATAGAGCGGTTCTGGTCGAAAGTAGGAGTAGCAGTTATTAATTTTCAAATTTCTAGGCGGTTATCGAGTTTAGTTTTTCCCCCTCTTTTCCTTTGTATAAATAACTGTTTCTGAGAAGAAACAGAGGTCGCAAAATCACAATACAGAACCCGATTCCTGAAACTCTAACTTCCAAGCCAGAGCGAAAAACGAGTGGAAGAATCGCTGTACGTGATCGTGTACCACTTTTACGATTCAATGCAATTTATTTGTATTTTCTTTACAATTCACGCACCATTTACTGCTTCTTTTCTTTTCGATTCTGTTAACCATTGCAAATCGTCCCCTTTTCTACATTTTCTGAAACACAAACCACTCGCAATTCAGAGGCAATTGCTTTGAGATTTTTCTAGTTTGATCTCACAAACCTTCTAATAAAACTAGTGATTGTTTGCTAAAAACACCAGCAAACAAATTGGCACGCCCGATGAGACTTTGCCATTGATTTTGTTCATTTTCGTACTTCCTTATTTGTATTCGCTGTTGTATGCACTTAAGAAGTGGTAAAATGGTTCGTTCTAGTACGAATAATGCGTCTAGTTCCAACCCTGTGGTTTCACAAGGGCAAGGAACAACAATGGATTCTGCGAGCATTAGCGCAGGACCATCATCGTCGACAACCGTTCCTTCATTATCAATGACTAATGTTGGTTCAACGCAGTCAGAAATGGCATCTTTGCCTATGTCTTTGCCGTTAAGTGCAGGGCTTCATAGCCCTTACATGGCAATGGGAAACGGTTTAGACCCACGTTTGAATAACGTGCATCTACCCCCATTTCCTTTGGGAGTGTATGGCATGCCTACTGGAATGCCACATATTTCGACCTTTTCCCCTACACATGTCTCTTCTGAGAGTGTATTTGGTCGGAATCCCCCAGCATTAACCAATACGTCTTTGTTGGCCTTAAGACAGCAAGTAGACGAGAGTAATCACGATATGGTTAATATGCTAACCCAACAAATTGGTACAGTTTTCAATCCATTGATTCAAAATACCAATAACAGTTACCAAATGTTGGCAAATCAGATGAGTAGGATTGCAGATTTCTTTGGGGCTCCAGCGGTTAATAATAGGCAAGTTCCTATTATTGCGGGTAATGCGTCGCCAGTTAACCCCCAAGAAGCAGTTGCAGTCGAAGCGTCCACAATTGTAGGCGAACTACAAGGGGCAGTAAACCACGTCCCTGAAGTAGTTTTGGTAAATAGACACCAGAACACTGATGAAGTTGTTCGACAAGTGCAACAACACAATGTTGGCGCAGAAAACAATATAGCTACTTTAGTCGAAACTATTTTGGCGTAAAATGGCCTTAACATAGGTTTACAAAGGCCTAACTTCGTATCACCATTATGTGAATACGTATTACAAACTGAGTTACCAAGGGGATGGAAAGTTCCCAAGTTTACTAAGTTTGGTGGTGATACAAATGAGTCCACAGCCGAACACATTGCTCGTTTCTTGACTGAGGCTGGGGACTTAGCACAAAATGAGAATTTGAAGATGAAATATTTTCCAAATTCTCTAACTAAAAATGCTTTCACTTGGTTCACGACCTTACCCCCTGGTTCTATGTTCACATGGGGGCAATTAGAAAAGGCATTCCATGCACAGTTTTACATGGGCCAGTCGAAAATTAGTCTTAAAGAATTGGCTAGTGTTCGGCGCAAAATGCCTGAAACTATTAATGATTACTTAAACAGATTTAGGCTGTTGAAATCTCGTTGCTTCACACAAGTCCCTGAACATGAGCTTGTCGAAATGGCTGCTGGTGGCCTTGATTACTCAATTAGAAAGAAATTAGACACATCTCATTTGCGAGATATGGCTCATTTGGCTGATAGAGTTCGACAAGTTGAAAGGCTTAGAGAGGAAAAATCTAGGTCGAATAGGTATCATAAAAAAGAAAAAGTGGCATATGTTGAAGAAGAATTCGACGTTGCATATGGTAATGTCGAAGAAGAGGAGATAGACGTGGCTGAACTTAAGCCTGGTCCTCCTTATACCTGTAAATTATTAAGGCCTGCGAATGGGAATAACCCTGTAGAGCCTAAGAATGATAGATTTATGCCTAAGACTTATACTTTTGATGTTACTAAATGTGATGAAATTTTTGATCTTTTAGTAACTGATGGTCAAATATTAGTGCCTAAAGGCCTTAAAATACCAACTCTTGACCAAAGAAAGAAAAAGGGTTATTGTAAGTTCCATAATTTTTTGGGACATAACACTGACCGTTGTGTGCTTTTCAGGGATATTGTGCAAAAAGCAGTTGACGAAGGAAGACTCAAATTTGCTGATAAGAAAATGAAAGCTCCTATGCAGATTGATGTTGATCCATTGCCTAAGGCTGAAGCTATGTATTCTGAACCTGTCGAAGCTGATGTAGGCATGGTAGATGCTCAAATGGCAGACCCTCCTAAGTGTGTCAAGACTGCCACCGAAAAATTAAAAGGTTTTATGTATGCTGAAGGTAAGAAACAGGAAGTGACCCTAAAAGAATATGATGGGAAGATACATGCTGTGAATCCAAAGGCTGAGGAAGAATTGATAGATTTCCTCAATCGGTGTAAGTGGAATAACTCTGAAGTTATGCTTTGCCCAAGGTGCAGCGCTGTCTTTGACAAAGAAGCAGCCAAAGCTGTCGAAGGTTATCAGGATCAACAACAACGTAAAAGAAAATGGCTTGATAACAGGCCGAAATTTGACTTTGCAAAAGGAGACCTTCCTGGCTATAAGGCTAATGTGTCAACAAAGCCTTCAACAAGCAAACGACAATTTGCTAAGGAGAAGTCCTCAGCGAAAGGGTATTTGAAGCTGTCAACAAATAAATCCTTTGTCCCAAGTGCTGGTGCTCCTGTCGAAGCGTGGGTGCCCAATAATCAACGTACTAAAGCTGTCAAGCCAGGTACTGATGCTACTAAGTTTAATTATAAGAACAACTATAAGGGTAAGAACACCATGACAAGAACACAGTGGCGTCGTTACCAAAGACAACAAAAGAAGAAGGCACACTTTGACATTAACAAGGTTCCGAGTCATTTGGCTAATAATCAAGTTCCACGCAGCATAATAGTGGCGAAGAGTGAGGTTCACAAAGCTGAAGTTGCCACAAAGAGGAATGCTGATGTTGCTAGTCATGTGTGTGCAGCGAATAAGGCCATAGGCAAGGCTGTGGTAACAGAAAAGCCAAGAAGGCCTGCTCTTGAAAGAATATTTCCTCCATTGTCAACAGTGAAAGAAAAGAATGTTGATTTCGACATGGATGAAGACATGGAGTCTGATTTTGATGATTCTGAAGATGATTTCGACGTTGTTTGCAATGTGGTATCAATACTGCCTCTTGAGTACGATGTTATCACAGTACCAAATGATGTTGAAGAGGATTTTACAGAGGATATGGCTCATCATAAGCCAATGCGTTACTATGTGATGAACGATGGTTGTGTCGAAGACCAAATGGCTACCTTTGAGAAGCCCGATATGAGTATGCAAAACCACTTGAGACCCCTGTATGTCCAAGCCAAAGTCAATGGTGTTGGAATTAACAAAGTGTTAGTGGATGGTGGAGCTGCAGTGAATTTAATGCCACATGGTCTTTTGAAGAAGATTGGTAAGTTCGACACTGACCTCAGGCCACGTAACATTGTCTTAAGCAACTATGAAGGCAAAACTGGCCATTCTTTGGGGGCCATTGAGGTGGACTTAATCGTTGGTTCCATAAAGAGGACTACATTGTTCTTAGTGATAGCCTCTAAAGCGAATTTTAATTTACTCCTTGGTTGAGAGTGGATCCATGGAGTTGGTGCTGTCCCTTCAACTTTGCATCAACGTTTAGTAATGTGGAAGGAAGATGGTTTGGTAGAATATGTCGAAGCAGATCAGAGTTACTTCCGTGCTGATGTGAACCAAATTACCAAGGAAAATTTTGAGAAACAAATGGCGAAGATCGCGCCATGTTCATCTTCTAATGAGGCATATGTTCCTGCGGATAATGTTTTTGCCTCAGTTCATCTTGACCCAAATTATGGTTTTGTTTGGGAAAGAGAAATAATGGGAGATGATAGTGTTTATCCTGATGGTGTTCTTCGACCAACGGGGTGGAACACTGGTTCTTGAAAATGTTCTTATGTCAGTGCCCAATGCATGGGACAAAATTACGGCTTATATGGCCGAAAACAAGTTTAACGCGGCTATAGAGGCCGAAATTATTCAACAAACAATGGCTGTCGAAGCCAGCGAGTTACATGAAGCAAATGGCATAGTCATAGATGAAAGACTTGACTGCATTTATGATGATGATCCATTAGGTTTTGAAAAGGATCCTAGAGATTCGGCAAAGCATATGCAAGCTCAAGACCCGTTAGAAGAAGTTGATTTGGGAAATGGCTCAATAAAACGGCCAACTTATATTAGTGCAAATATTGATGCTTCTCTAAAGATCCAAGTCATCACATTGCTAAGGGAGTTCAAAGACTGCTTTGCTTGGGATTACGACGAAATGCCTGGGTTAAGTCGAGAAGTAGTGGAAATGCAATTACCAATTCGACCAGGGAAGAAACCAGTGAAGCAAGTGCCAAGAAGATTTGCTCCTCAAGTGTTGGCTAAGATCAAAGAGGAAATCGAAAGGCTATTCAGAAACAAATTCATCAGAACTGCCAGGTATGTCGAATGGTTAGCCAATATAGTCCCTGTAATAAAGAAAAATGGGACTCTTAGAGTTTGCATAGACTTTAGGGATTTAAATAATGCAACTCCCAAGGATGAATACGCAATGCCTGTGGCAGAAATGCTAATAGATTCAGCAGCAGGATTTGATTATCTTAGTATGCTCGATGGTTATTCTGGGTATAATCAAATCTTCATTGCTGAAGAGGATGTGTCGAAAACTGCTTTTAGATGTCCAGGGGCATTGGGTGTTTATGAATGGGTAGTAATGCCCTTTGGATTAAAGAATGCTGGTGCTACATATCAGAGGGCCATGAATTCTATGTTTCATGATTTTATTGATGATTTTATGCAAGTATACATAGACGATGTGGTGGTTAAATCTTCCTCAGAAAGTGGTCATTTAGACCATCTTCGCCGTTCTTTTGAAAGAATGAGGAAATATGGATTGAAATTAAATCCATTAAAATGTGCCTTTTGTGTACGTGCAGGTGATTTCTTGGGTTTTATAGTGCACAAAAAAGGCATTGAAATCAATCAAAATAAGACTAAGGCAATTATGGAAACGAAGGCCCCTTCGACCAAAAAGGAGCTTCAGTCGTTGCTGGGAAAAATCAATTTCCTTCGAAGATTTATATCAAATCTAAGTGGCAAAACACAAGTTTTTTCTCCATTGTTAAGACTGAAGAAGGAGGAAGAGTTCAAATGGGAACCAATGCATCAAGCAGTCTTCGACGAAATCAAGTCTTATTTGATGAAACCACCAATTTTGTTGCCTGTTATTAAACACAAAGTGCTCAAATTGTATATAGCAGCTTCTGATAGAACAATAGGTAGCATGTTAGCACAAGAGGATGATAGTGGTGTCGAAAGAGTCATTTGTTACCTCAGTAGGGTCTTAAATGATGCCGAAACGAGGTACACTCCTATAGAAAAGTTGTGCCTTTGTTTGTATTTCTCGTGTACAAAGTTAAAGCAGTATATAAAACCAGCTGATGTTTCTGTTTATTCGCATTTTGATGTTATCAAACATATGCTGTCGAAACCAATAATGCATAGCCGAACTGGTAAATGGGCTTTGGCTTTGTCAGAATACAACTTAACTTATCAACCTCTAAAATCAATTAAAGGACAAGTGGTTGCTGATTTTATAGTAGACCATTCTGTTGTCGAAGAAACATTAAGTTTTGTAGACATATATCCTTGGAGGTTGTACTTTGATGGTTCAAGCCATAAACATGGAGTTGGGATTGGTATTTTAATAATATCTCCTACTAACATTCCAACGAAGTATAAGTTTAAAATTCGAGATGTTTGCTCCAATAATGAAGCTGAGTATGAGGCTTTAATAGTAGGCCTCGAAATTTTACTTGAGCTGGGGGCAAGTCATGTCGAAATAAAAGGTGACTCTGAGTTGGTTGTCAAACAATTGACAAGGGAGTACAAATGCATTAAAGAGCACCTTATCAGATACTTTGTTGTTGCCAATGCTTTGTTAAAAAGATTTGAGTCTTTTCACTTAGAACATTTACCACGAATTGATAATCAAGTGGCAAATGAATTGGCACAAATCGCTTCAGGCTATAAAGTTTCGAAACAAAGCCTGGAAGAGTTAATCGAAATAAAGGATAAAATCATTTCTAATGACTATTCTTCGTCGCTATTGTCAACACCAACAATTGGGGGGGCAACATATGCGAACGCAAACGAGGAACTAGTCGTTGTCGAAAAACGTCAATTTTTTGGTGACTTTGACTTAGCAGAAATTTTTGCTCTTGACAGTATGACCAATAATGATTGGCGAAGGCCTATTGTGGAATATTTGCAAAATCCCACAAGAAATACCAATAAAAAGGTAAAATACAGAGCTTTGAGCTATGTGATAATTGGAAACGAATTGTTTAAAAAGACTCCTGAGGGAGTACTATTAAAATGTCTTAGTGAAAATGAGGCATATTTAGCAGTTTCTAATACACATAGTGGAGCATGTGGTTCACACCAAGTAGGCCACAAAATGAAGTGGTTATTATTTCGACAAGGAATGTGTTGGCCAACTATGCTGAAAGATTGCATAGAATTTGCTAAGGGATGCCAAGAGTGTCAAAAGCATGCTGGAATACAACATGTACCTGCGAAGGAATTGCATGCCATAGTCAAACCTTGGCCATTTAGAGGTTGGGCTCTAGATGTGATTGGAGAGATAAAGCCAACTTCGTCGAAGGGCCATAGATATATCCTTGTGGGAATTGATTACTTCACCAAATGGGTTGAAGCTATACCTTTAGCCAATGTTGATCAAGAAGCAGTGATAAAGTTTATTCAAAATCATATCATTTATAGGTTTGGAATTCCAGAAACCATTACTACAGATCAGGGATCAGTTTTCACTGGTAGAAAAATGGTAGAGTTTGCTTCTGAAATTGGTTTTAAGTTATTAACTTCGACACCATATTATGCGCAAGCCAATGGTCAAGTAGAAGCTGCCAATAAAGTTATTATTAATTTGATTAAAAAGCATGTTGGGCAGAAACCCAAAAATTGGCATAATACCCTTGATCAAGCATTATGGGCTTGTCGAAATTCACCCAAAGAATCTATCAACACTACTCCTTATGGGCTAACATTTGGACACGATGCAGTGTTGCCTGTTGAAATTTGTCTACAATCAACAAGAATTCAGAGACAGTGGGAGATTCCCTCTGATTATTATTGGAATATGATGCTTGATGAATTGGTTGATTTAGACGAAGAAAGGTTATTAGCTTTAGATATGCTTATTCGACAGAAAGAGAGGGTAGCTAAAACTTATAACAAAAAGGTTAAGTTTAAAGCCTTTGATTCAGGTGATCTAGTATGGAAGGTCCTATTGCCTGTGGATAAAAAAGATAGAGTCTTTGGTAAATGGTCCCCAAGTTGGGAAGGACCATTTAAAATTTTACAAGTTTATTCAAACGGTGCATATGAGGTCAAAGATATTGGCGCTGATGAAAGAATTTTGCGTATAAATGGCAAATACTTGAAAAAGTATAAGCCAACGTTGCAAGAAGTTAAAATAACGCTGGAATAAATATAAAGAAAGCGTAAAAACATGGCATTTAAGTTGCCAAAACATTGTCGAAAGCACAGAATAAAAATTGCTCAAGAATAAAATGGAAGAAATTTCATTATAACGTTGCCAAGTTACATGTGCCAAAGGAGGCATTTGTGAATTACATAGTGCCGAAAGGGTAAATAAACTAGGCATAAATAAAACGCTGAATTGCAGTTGGACTTTTACGACCAAGTAACTTCTCTTTTGGGTGGTCTTCTTCGACCACGTTGACGCTTCCCGTCGTTCGGGGGGTCATTCTTTCGTCTGCGCGTTAGGCTTGTAAGCCTTTCAACTGGGCGTTTCCTTGCTTGGTAAACCTCAGGAAGCCCTTCAGAGAGGAGATATTGATGAATCTTCCTGCTCCAATTTTGAGTCTCCCGCATAAACTCAGAAAGTTGCAAGATCAAGTGACATGAAGAAAAAAGGAGCAAAGCCATAATTCGAAGAGATCAAAAACCATCACTTTGAACCTCCAGGCAACCTCACTGCAATTATGAGAGATGAGGTTACGCGGAAGACTCAAAGCAAAGGGAATGATCCTAGAACGGGAAAGGAAAAGAGGAAGAATCATGGAGTGGTGAAGATGAGAAACAAAACTCTTCTATTTATAAGGAGAAGTATGAAAGAGCGTCAGTTGGTTACGATTTTGGCGTTCCGAGATGTGAGGCATCACTTTAATTACGGCGTTAGTAACGTAACGGAAAATGGTAGAACCATTCAAAGTTAAAACAGAGAATCAGTAAACATAGTCAAAGGCCGAAATTACAGGCTGTTCAAGTTTTAAGGTTTGAATATGGATTATTGATGGCAACTTATGAGGTAAAAGAAGTGGAAGAATTGGAGAAGCCATATAGGAAATGGTGATAAGGCATTTACTGAGAAGTAAAACGTTGAAGGCCACGTAATACACCAATATAGGAGTAACGTCAACAACACTTAACAGTGGTGACATCAGGTATACAGCTATTTTACTCAAGTGCAAAGTTATTTCGATGGTGAATTCAAAAATGTCTTTCTCTTCTTCCTCCTCATGTTCAGTCGAAAAAGACATTTTTGGGGGGCAATTTGTTAGCCTGTAATTTCGACAGGCTTCATTGAAAATGGTCAACAAGGCCTGACTTATATTTCGACGAAGACCAAATTATTTCGACAGAGAAAATGGTCATGCGCAAGGTAAATTCGACAAGCTTCCGGGGAAGCAAAAGCAAGAGAGAGGGAAATGGACACAAGCTTTCGACAGACAGAAAACAGAGCAGTTATGCGCTGAAGACTAGCAGTTGGTCGAAGCGTGATAGAGCGGTTCTGGTCGAAAGTAGGAGTAGCAGTTATTAATTTTCAAATTTCTAGGCGGTTATCGAGTTCAGTTTTTCCCCCTCTTTTCCTTTGTATAAATAACTGTTTCTGAGAAGAAACAGAGGTCGCAAAATCACAATACAGAACCCGATTCCTGAAACTCTAACTTCCAAGCCAGAGCGAAAAACGAGTGGAAGAATCGCTGTACGTGATCGTGTACCACTTTTACGATTCAATGCAATTTATTTGTCTTTTCTTTACAATTCACGCACCATTTACTGCTTCTTTTCTTTTCGATTCTGTTAATCATTGCAAATCGTCCCCTTTTCTACATTTTCTGAAACACAAACCACTCGCAATTCAGAGGCAATTGCTTTGAGATTTTTCTAGTTTGATCTCACAAACCTTCTAATAAAACTAGTGATTGTTTGCTAAAAACACCAGCAAACAGGCGCACGCCCATCCGAGGTAACTACTTGTAATCCGATACCGAACAGAAAGAAAGAGAGAGAGTTAAAAAGTAAGAGAAAATATAATTAAAAAATGAGAAATAGAGTGGTGATGTGTCAAAAAATGAAGATGTCCAAAATTATCTTTTTGTAAGTTGTTTGTTTTATTAAATAGATAGATAAATAGATAATTAGAATAGATATAAGATAGATATTAGACTTCTTTGGCACGAAAATAAAAATGATTTAATTTATATACACAATCGGTGTATAAGTGTTTTACACTATTTACCAATTAAAGATCTACACATCATTAAAAACAAATTACTCAATTGCCAAACACCAATTTGTAAGGTACCCAAAAATGGGTAAATCTTCAAAACACAATAGCGGAAATTAAAACCTCCTTTCGAGGGGAGAGCGCATTCTTTAAGAAAATAAAAAGATTCTTAACATTTCTTTTGATTTGATTGATGATTTTGCCTTTTACATTCAAGGGTATATATAGCACTTCAACAAGGGGCCTGAAAGAATCAAAATTCTTCTTTGGAAAATGGGGCATGAAAGCTTACTTACCAATAAGGAAAGACATAGAAGATTGATGTCCAGCTCCAACGTTTGTCCTAGCTGCAACGACCAGGAGGAATCCTTGCTTCATTGTTTCCGGGACTGTAGGAAGAGCTTCAGCATTTGGAGTAGCTTCAATATAAGAAACAGAGATACTTTTTTCAGTATACAAAACTGGAAAAACTGGATGTTAATGAACTTGAATAGAAACACTTACAGAGATGAAGAACCCCATTGGAGTGTGCTTTTTGGTGTGGTGCTTGACACTATCTGGAGAACGCGTAACGATTGGGTGTTTTCTCAAAAACATTCCCCTGTTCAAGGTTCTGTTCTTGCAATTCGGAATCAGGTTGAACGAATTGTGGATGTTAATGTTAGAAAGATGGGGTTAGCTCCAAGCCATAACACTCAAGCTACTAATTCCATCGACGGTTGGTCTCCTCCTCCGGTTGGTGCGTGGAAGTTAAATTGCGATGGATCGGTGAAAGGAAATGGTGGTGAAAGCTGGTTGTGGTGGCATCCTCCGTGACTGTCATGGCCAATTTGTGTTCGCGTACGCTTACAAGCTTGATCGATGCTCTGTTGTTGAAGCTGAGTTGTGGGCGATTTAAAAGTTGAGTTGATAATTGAATAAGATTCAACGGAAGCTATTGATTTGTTACAAAATCAATTGGATGGAAGAGGAAGATACAGTGATCTGGTGACGAAGACAAGAGAGATTGGTGATGGAAGGTGTAATCGCAAGTGGGTGGCAGTTCAACGAGAATTGAATGAAGTGGCAGATTCCTTAGCCAAAATCAGCCATCAGATAAGAGGCAATTCTGTAATTTTTAATGATGTACCAGACTTTTTAGTCAATGTTTTACATGTGGACTTTTGCGGGTCTTCTGGCCCAGTAATGAGAATTATCTAGTTGGGCTTGTTAGCCCAAATTTTCACCAAAAAAAAAATATATAGCACTTCAAATACATAGTGCGCTAAAAGATAAAGAATCCAATGCTAACTAAAAGACAAATTACTGATAAAGGGAAATGATGACTCATATGCCTCTAGATCCTTCTAGATATTTCTTCTTGGGTCCATTGGTATTTGGGCTTATTTATCTTGGGCTGGTTCATTACATTCCATTCCCCTTCACAACAACCTTGTCCTCAAGGTTGAAGAAAATTGATGTAATTACAATTTTTTTTCCTGGATCCCACTGTTTGAATTGAACGGAGCTACTAGCCATTGTAGTAAAGAAATTTTCACCACGATGCCATTGTCGTCCGCTTCCAAATCTTAGCGAAAAGGAGGCTCTTCGTGGAAGAAGTGCACAATTAACTTCACAATTAATCACTCTCAGTACACCTGTGGTGTAGGCATAAACAATTGGAGGAGTGTGGCAAGAGTCAGCACAGCAGTAGTATCTAAGGCAAGCTGCATTTTGATTGTCAATAGCAGATATAACCATAATTTGGGAAATGCCTAGCTTGATGTCATTTCGATGCTCACAATATAATTTGTGTGGAGATTCATCTCTAGAGACAACTCTGCCCACCCTTTGCAAACATGATGAAAGATTAGTATCACAGATGTATAAAAAGCAACAAGGTGAATAAGCCTGCAGTTTGACTAAAAATCCAACCGAGTGCGCTTCCTCTAATATTCCCAATTGAGCCTGGCAATTAATCCCATCACCATTCACAATTCCATATTTCATTCTTTGACTCCAATACACATATCCATTAACTCCATTGTTAAGAGCACCATAGTGATGATTAATGAAGGTGTTATGAATCTTAAGGTCAGCAACATGAACAAGAATGAAAAGATGAAAATTGTCATCGAACGAAGCATAAGCCCAAGCCCAAGAAGGACACGATGTAACATTGTTGACATGTATATTCAACATATCACTAAGCAAGAACTTAAGCCACTGTGTAATTGTATGCAGATGCAACATGTTTGGTATTGTAATAAGAAGGAACTCAAGACTTGGAATCAAATTCTCATACTCTACCAGGGGAATATGGTAGCTTCCAAGCATAACATTGTTATGAAGAATCAAGTTGAGTATATGCTCTTGTGGACTGCCCCTGACAAGAGCAAAAGCGTGATTCCCTGCTCCATTTAGAAAAATAAGACCAAGTGGTAGAAACTTGAATGCCAAATTTCTTACATGCTCCAAAAGTCTTGCATAGTTGGTTGTGCAATCCAAAGCAGACACACCAATCTGTCTTCTAAAGGATTTAATTGCTTGAACAGATTTAGAAAGTGTTCCACTTAAAATCCAGAGTGAAAGAGCATTCATCAAAGCTTCAAGATTGTGTTTATCAAGAGTAATCACATTAACAGAACTAATATTGGTTATCAATGTAGGAAAAGAAAGTATAATGATTGGAATTTCAAAACTCATAGCTCTAAGTGAAAATGGAGTTACCAATAGACTCCATTGATCAAAACCTTTTGTAGAATAAAACATACTATTGTGCAGAATTGGTGGGATTGAGAAAAGTTTAATTGGAATCCACAAATTAGACCTAAACACGTGTTCAAAAATGATTGTCTTTAAGGGATTCACGTGGATGGGACCTTCTATGAACGCAAATTTTTTTGACACAGATCTGAGGGTGGAGGTGTTACCTGATGCAATGAGTTATTTGAACTTTTCAAACAAAGAGAACTAGACGGTGGTGGAAGTCTGGTGGTATCCCCCACGGCATGAGATTTCACTACCCTCTTTTGATTTGGTTGATGATTTTGCCTTTTACATTCAAGGGTATATATAGCACTTCAAATACATAGTGTGCTAAAAGATAATGAATCCAATGCTAACTAAAAGACAAAATACTGATAAAGGGAAATGATGACTCATATGCCTCTAGATCCTTCTAGATATTTCTTTTTAGGTCCATTGGTATTTGGACTTATTTATCTTGGGCTGGTTCATTACACAATTAGTCAATTGGTAACCAAACATTTTATGAAGGGTGATGATTGTGGTTGTAAAAACATATACACCAAATGTCAATATAAGTTCAACTGAAATAAAAATTCAAAAAGTATGGTTACCGATTGACTAAAAATGTTCGCATAGAATTTGTCAAAAAAATGTACACCAAAATGTTTACATAGTTTGGTTACCAATTGGTGTATAGTTTGGTTACCAATTGACTCAAATAGAATTTGTCAAAAAAAATGTTCACATGCAAGTGACGCGTAACCTGTAACTAAGCAAAACACGCGTGAAAAAGTGACACGGGAATAAAACATAGAAACAAATGGCACAAGCACAAATGTAATTCACATGTGGCACAAACAACTGGCTGACTTTCGTTAAATATCAGTTTCCGGTTCACACACTGTAATTTACGAAATGTTCTCTATATATTGTGTTATTTGTTCCATGCTGCTCATCACAAATAAAAAGTGTGGGAAAATGTCTCAATTATCCGTGCTAGTTTTTTTCCTTGCAGTCATCATCTTCACCGTTGCAGTGCATTCCGAGTCTCAATTACAAGAACCTGCGATACCCTATGGACCCAATCACCGGCGCCAAAGACCACCTCCAACAAACCCCATGTCCTCCACCATCCACTTCAGCATCTGGCCATCCGCACCACGAATATCGCGTCCAAAGCCATTTCACATAGTAAATCCCAGACCAGGAATGCCATTTCGGCCACCTCCTTAAAGTGTAAAAAATAATATGCAACTTTCAAGAACACACCAGTTGATTGATGACAATGCTCACAATAAGAAGACTCCTCCTTAAAGTTACGGTCACTCGCATTTTGTCGGTTTAAGAAGCAGGAGAATTTTATGTTAGACTCAGATGACCTTTTTAAATTATCTTCCACTTTTAGTTATTTACGTTGCGTTGATTTGCAAGAAAAATGATGTATCGAACAAGCCTAAAATAGTTATATGTTAAGCAAAATATCTCCACATGCCTCTTAACTTATTTATTTGTCACGAATAGGTCTTTTAACTTTTTTGTAATGCATAGGTCCCTTAACTTTTAAAAATGTAACACCGTTGTCCCTTTTAACGTTTTTTTTATTAACTCTGTTAATCTGTCAGTGATGTGGCTATCTGACTGCTTAACTCTGAACTTTCTGTGTTTTACTTTGTTAACATTTAGGTCCCTTAACTTTTTAATGAGTATCAAATTAGTCACTTAACTTTTTAATGAGTATCAAATTAGTCCCTTAACGTTTTATGTAGTATTAAATTAGTCCCTTAACTTTTTAATGAGTTAAGTAATCAGATAGCCACATCACTGACAGCTTAATGGAGTTAACAAAAAAACGTTAAAAGGGATAATAGTGTTACGTTTTTAAAAGTTAAGGGACCTATGTGTTACAAAAAAAGTTAAGGGACCTATTCGTTACAAATAAATAAGTTAAGGGACCTGGGGAGATATTTTGCCTATTTGTTATGATCGGTTTCCTTGGGATGAAAGGGACCAAACACTAGAATAACAGTAAATAGTATAAAGCGTATAAGAATTATGAATAATGGATTCAGGATCCTTTCATTAGCCTCGGGGTGTATATTTATTATACAATGTGCAGTAAATGCTTATGATTACACTTAATGGTAGAGTTACCATTACAGACTGGAAGAAGGGAAATTAGAGATATTTCCCTCTGATCACGCTTCATTCCATATTGGAAGAGGTGAATGCAAGATATTTGAGCCAATTGGTTGGTTGTGCAGGGAAATCATCCTTTATCCGAGCGGCTCGAGTGTGGAGGCCGAGCGCATGTATATACCAGCCGATTTGGTTGGGAACAGAGTCCTTCTGGTGGCAAGTGCAAAGTCGTTCAAAATAAGGGACGATTCTTAGTCCTTCAGTTGTTTGAACAAGAATATTCGGATGCATAGTCCTTTGATTCCGGTCGAGGGCTTCCAGATGCTTAGTTCTTCGGCTTGCAGGTGGCGGTCCTCCGGATGCTTAGTCCTTCCTATTGGCGGTACTTCTCATCTCGATCTTTGCCAATATGGAATGAAGCAAGATCATGGGGAAATATCCCTGACTTCCCTCTCATTTGTCTGTAACAGTCGATTCGACCATCAGTTGTATTTATTACAATTAATGAGCCTTGCACTATAAATATACGTCCTTGAGGCAAATGAAAGGATCCCAAGTTCATTTCTCATACCCTAGTATCACTTCAAATTCCCTAATTACTATTGCATTATCTAGCGTTCGGTCTCATTCGTTTAGAAGGAACAGATCGTAACAGTTATGATGTGTTTGATTTAAATGTGCTCAATGGATAAAACAAAAGAGAGTTAGGGATAGCACATAAACTTAAAGTTTTGTACCAAATCAAACAATGCCATTAAAAATCGTCTGATTGACTAACTACTCACTATAAAAAATATGCCCTACATCTATCTCTCATATACATATTGTTCCGGACTAATTAAGTCGCACATATTTCGGATTTCGGACGACCTTAGCAGGCCATATCCATAAATCAAAAGGAACTAACGCTCCCCAATAGAAGATCAATGGTGGGTATCTGCATAGCAATTGATTGCATGGTCGAAATGGGTAAGCCAATCGAGATCAGTGCAAGGTCTTAGATCAGCCACGAAGTAAGGTCTTAGGTATCTGGCCGTCTTCGGCTCTGTGAATAAGTATGGAACTTAGGATCTTTATGAGGAGGTCCTTTATAGCCTTGGAGCCAGCCTCAAACTTCTCGTTCGACTATGCTCTTGTGCGTAGTGACACCCATTTTGCCTTTGGGGCCAACAACAAGGTGATGACAAGAAATATCTGGGGTGATTCCCAACATATCAAACGCACTCAAAGCAAAGAGGTCAGCATGTCCACAGACACATTTGATAAGCTCCTCCCTGACCTTGTCCATCGGTTCTACTCGGATCTTGACAGATTTCTCAGGATCTTCCTCTATTAGGATAGGCAAGAGTTTACCATCTGGCTACGGCCTCTTGATCTTCTTATTCAGTTCCTTAGCGAAAGCACCATCTTCCTCATCTTCGGAGCTATCCGGCTCATGACGAGCATCCATGTCGGTAAGATTGATATCGACCTTCATGCCATGCCTCTTTTTCTTAGGCGCCTCAACAGGAGTAGATTGCTCCTGGTCGAATTTCAAGGAGAGGGAATGACATCTCTGAGCTGAGTTTAAGTAGGCGTTCAACGTTCTGATTTGGTCCTTTAAGGAATAAATCTTCGTCGATCTTCTTGCCATGCATCTTTTATCCTTTATGGATGCATATTCTAGGAATAATCAAATACCTATGTACCCGACCGAAACAAAAAACCACCTTCATGACTTATTAAGGATAATTACTATTACTATTGTGTAATGCCTTTCGGGCTTAAGAATGTCTGGGCGACTTTTCAGAGAATGATAAATTATTTCTTTAAGTCTCAAATAGATGTTGGAAGTATACACGAAAGACATCATTGTCAAAACTAAGTCCAATTTAGACTATCTTGACGGTTTAACTGAGTGTTCGCCGAAGTGCGAAAACACAACATGAGACTTAACCCAGGGAAGTGCACCTTTAGACTCTGAGAATATGAGGGAAACCTAGATAAGTGTAGGGATATAACCAAGATGAGACCTCTGACCACCAACAAGGAAATCCAGAAACTCAGCGGAATGATCGTCGCCTTGTCACTTTTTGTGTCGAAGGCTACAAATTAGTGTAAATTTTAAAAAAATGTAATGTACAATAGTATCAAGGGTGTTCGAACCGCCGAGCTCTTGAATTGAGGATCGAGGATGAACTAGAAGCACCGTCCTATGGGATCCAGAAAGAGTTGGAAAGGTCAAGCTATAACTATGAGAGCATCTTTACACGTCGCGCCGTGATAAACTCCAATTTAGTGCATTTTTAGAGATAATTTTAAGTCATTTTTAGAGCAATTATTACTAATTATATAAATCGTTGACTTAATTTGCTCTTTATTTTGCAGAAAAAAAGGAAATATGAAAAAGAAAAAAAAATTAAATTCAAAGCCAGTTAAATGTAATATATATATATATATATATATATATATATATATATATATATATATATATATATATATATATATATATATATATATATGGCTAACAAATAAGAAGGCCCACGGTAATAAAAAGAAGAAGATCCTCTTGGTGATTTCAATTAAAAGTGATGCACATGTGACTTGGAGAGAAAGAAAGAGGCATGAAATGGATAGCAAGCAACAAATATTTAGGAAGGATCTAAATCCTAATATTTAGGGATGGAGATAAAAAGGTGCTCTTGCAATTAAAAGAGGAAACAATCTTGACTTGAGGAAAAAGGAATAACACACTACCCTAGCTTAGAGAGAAAGAAAATGAACTAATATATATAAAAGGAGGGCTTCACTTGTGAATGGAGAGAGCCACATGCACTAACACAAAATTAGGAAACAACATATTGGCGGCAGTGACGGCAACGCATAGGAGGGAGTTTTGGGTACCATTCTTGACACCGTGAGAGAGCTTTGGAGTAAAAGGAGATTGAAGACAAAGATTAACACTTTCTCTATTTCCGGGTTATTCTTATCTTTGTAATTCATGAACTCTATTTTTCTTTTATTGTTCGTTATTATTATGGATAACTAAATCCTCTTCTAGGGTCTTAGGTGGATCTTGCAAGTTTAGAGACTTTTATGTTCTAGTTTCTTATTTGAATTCATCTTTTTATTTCAATTAATATTGTCCTATTGTTTTTATCACATAATTAGGATTAACTACCCTTTTCATGTTCATAATCATTTAGTTGATCAGCAACCGTACTGCAATTAGTTAGTAGACCTATAGGATAATTGGGGCTAAAATTAATGCATGACCAAACTTTAATTTAGTCTTTCAATCATTCAACCTTTTTGTTCTTTATGTTTTTCTTAAATTTAAATTCTTGCATGACCAACCAAGGGTTAATTTAGGAAAAAGAGTATTAATCGCGAATGACCAAACGGATTAATAGCTTTAGTAAAGGGATTGGTAATTAAATTAAATAAAGGAATTCAAGTAGGAATTAGACATAGAGGAATCGAAGCTTGCGAGTGAAACTGTGACATTAGATCTCACTCTATTTATTAATTCTAGTATTTTAATTATTGTTATTTATTTCTTTTTATTTGTTTTCATTACAACTCAACTATTAGTTCGTCTAAACAATAGACAATCTTGATTAGTTTGGTACTTGTAAATTAATCTCTGTGGAGACGATAATCTTTTATACTACTTCTCTAAGTGTGTTTTTAACGCAACACGCCACCGTACAGAGGTTGTACATTCTAGAACGCGTCTGCACTTGAGAGACAAAGAGGGGGTGCGTGGCAGACAACTATTGGCTCGTACTAAGAGTAGTGGGTGCACCACTTCCTGTTGGCAGAGAATAGACCCCGCTAGGGTACATCAGGGAACACCATAGGGTTCTAGACTAGTATAAATGGAAAATTTCACTGTTGTATTAGGGATCATTTTTCCTATACTCTGGGGTTGCTACCCTGAACAAGGTTATCACCTTAAGAAGAGCATTCATTTTGGAAGCCCTTCCTTCGCTCCGGGCACGCTGTTTAGATCTATTTCGGTTGCCAATGAAATGGAATATGGGGAACTCTCCGTCTAAGTGGTTAATCCGACGAGTCAATTCTCAATGTGATGCTGCTATCCGTTCGACGATCCTACTTCTGATGTCACCCCCGCCTCTCCCTCCCAGTGGAATATCCCAACTATTCTCTATCCAATTCCGGAAGAATGGATCATGAAAGATTTTTTCTTGAGATGCCGATAAGGAACAGCCAATTATCAAAGCGGGTGGCAGGGAATGAAAGCACTCCTTTGTTGACCAACACTTTGTACACAAGAAAACGTTTCTTAGAAAAGTTAAATGTATGTGTTTTAATCGGCTCCATTTGGAACATTAGGAATACAATGGTGTTTGACAGTGCGACGGTAGATTGGGACCATGAGTTGTACCAATTGAAGTTAAGATTAGGCTTTTGGATGAAAGTGTGGGCGGTTGAGTGCCCATATAGCCTGGGGGATCTCGCTTTAAATCTTGAAGGGGTATCATCATGAACAAAAGCAACCAGGCAGCGAACTAAATCAAATTGGGAAGCACCCCCACCTAAGATGTGGAAATGGCACGTTGATGGCTCCGCAAAAGGCAATCCTGGGCCAACAGGTATTGGTGGAGTTCTTCGTGATGAACCTAGCCTTTCTTGGAGCCCTTGATTTGTCATCTGATAAAGAGTGGATTATAAAAAGGACCCTAATTGTGGGATCAGACTCTACAATAGCGTTGGCATGGAGCAAGTCTTTGTTGCCTTGTAAGTTTTGTGATTGCTTGTTTGCTTGGTTGCATTGTTTTCCTGCAGGTTTTCTGTCCCCCTTGGAGTGTATTTCGTCCTAGATTCTACGTTCCCAGCATTGAAGAGCAGACTTTCTTGAGTGTTGGAACGCTTTTTTTAACCGGTGTAGCTTCAGCTACACTAGTGACATAGAGTTTTTGTTGTGCAGATTGAATATATTAAATGGAGAGATGTATGGGCTTGCGTTGCTCACAAAGAGTCTTATGATATGCTACTTGGTGGTACACGGGGTTGGAGTTTCGGCTTGTCCAAAGGCAAGGGAGCTGAATCATCTTGTGCAGTCTATGTTCAGCTGAACCCCTTGAAAACTCAAGACTCATCACATGTGTTCTTCTGCAGCTCATCAGTAGGTGTGTGGATCGTTTTTATCTTCTCGGATTCTATTCGAAGCTTGAGCGGGCTCTCCTTGGACCTTCCTTGGTGTTATTCTTAATTGGGCCTCTATGATGCTGCATTTTGGACAAGGTGGAATTATTGGTGTGTAGCATTAGATATAGTTGGTAATTTGGGGCCTGCAGATTACAACCATTCCAAGCTCGGTCAGTGTGTAGTGTTATTTGGAAATAATGGAGCTCTAGGTGTTTTTGCAATACAAAGGGAATCTAGGATCAAAAAGAGAGGGCTACATGATCGAAAACTATAATCAACAGAGTGTTTGCCAAAGCTAGCTTAGGTGATGTTATGGCTTGTTGGTGGGATGGCTTCTGTGGTCTGATGCACTCTTGGATTTTTTGGGCTTCTAGATGATTATTTTCCGCTACCATTTTTGTGTCTCTAGTTTAGTTTTTAGTGGTAGTGTTTAGATTTTATTAGATGGTGATATTGTTCATTTGGTGATCCCAATCTTGTTAATTTGTATTTTTTGGGATAAAACTCTTATATTTGGTGTACCTCACACATCACTTGTGATCCCTAGCTTTATATCTCAAGACAGGTGTTGTATTTATCTCAGCATGGTTCTCCTAGAAAATGATGTATAAAGAAGATAGATAGATGTATAGATTTATAGATAAATAAATGACTGCCAGTAAAACTTAATTTTGCAGTAGTGAGAAATCATCTAACTCTAACACAGCATGTGAACGCTCCACACCCCATCAAGACACTCAAAACATTTTTATCACTGTCCAGCTTCAGTCACCCAATTTCATATAATATATTATTGTTGCGACGACTATTATATTCACCTAGTTACCTTACTTTTGCTTTTGTTTTACTATTATATATTCGACGACTTGAAGTAACAATCTAGCTTACTAGTCAAAATTGTCGGTTTAAGTGTTGGAAGCAGTATCTGAAGGAAAAGAGAAGGAACACTTAGCTAGGGAAGGTGCAGCTTGTATTCCTCTTAGTTGCTCTGCTATAAAAAGCAATTCGCATCTATAAAAAAATGATAAAGGAATAAAATGAAATTTAAGTCAAAGATAAATGACTAAAAATAAAATTTAGTTTAAATTAAAATATACAGAAAAGGCTTTAAAAGATAAGGGATTGGAAGAAGACGGGAAATCTTTTCCTCTAACTTTGTCAAATTGGTCTTCTCGCACGTTAATTTACAAAAGCTAATAACCATTGTAAAAAGCAGCCTCCACTATCAAGCTTATATAAACTAATAAAAGTAAGATCTATATATAGTGTCATTTGTATCAGGCCTCTCATGAAAACTAAAATGGCTGGAAAGATTTCTTACATATCGGTGCAACTTGTGTTCTATGCTGTTATCATCTTCACCATTGTTGAGAATTCTGAGCCTCGAGTACTGAAGCCTACGACAACACACTACCCTCATGGCGGACCCAACCATGTGCGACACACAGTACCCTCATCTGAGCCCTCGGTCGTCTTCACCAACGACTACCCTGGTCGGGGCGCAAACAATCCGCACATCCCAATCATTATCCCAGGTGTACCACACATAAACCATCCGAAGCCAAGAATTCCTATTCGTCCACCTCCTAAAATGTGAAGTAAGAATATTTCAATAATGCACCACTCTACAAGCCCTATAGAACAAAAAGACTTCTAAATGCGAGCAACATATTATACTCGAATCTGATGTTCAAGTTCAAAAAGTATGTAGAATATTGGAACCTTTAGTATACGGTACACTCGTAATTGATTATTTATGTCTATGTAACAATGTATGTGAATTTCAAATGTATTTCTGGGTGTTGTTTAATATTATCCATACTTTCCATGTAACTTTTTATTAAGAATGGCTTTATGCTTTATTTTATACGCATTATACCATCCTCGCAAATGTTGATGACGAATAAAAAATCAGTAATGCTATATTGTATGAAGGTGTTCTAGTACGGACTGAACGAATTGTTTTTTTAAATAAAATAAGATTTTCACCATGTAATTAGGAACAGGTATCTACCTAATTAGGAATATTCCCCTTTTGTAAGTGCCAGTTGCACTAAGCACACAGCAGTTATTGAACTTTGCCATCCTTTTCAGCTTCAAAATTCTTTTGAAGAAACAGTTAGCGAAGATGTTGTGGAAGTAGATTCTGACCGTGAGGCCGTTTTGACCACTAGATCTAGTTTTACTAAGAGTCGTCAAGGCCGACGAAGTCGAATCCAGTCAACTTGAACCCTTTGAGAATGTTGCCGGGGGGTTAGACAGGCATTATTCTGAAGGACATACTCATAATAATTAACGGTTGTCTGAATGCTTGAATAATCATAGGCAAGGTAATAGAATTGGGGCATGAACGGGTAAGGTGGGGGTGTTTGGCAACCTGTGTACGTGTCTTTGAGAATACACAGGGCTACAATGGTGAGAGATGTTGATTTTTATGCATGGTGAATGAAAGAGGGGAGTAATTCAACATATCACACCCACGTCTTTGGTTTGTTTCGTACTACTTTAGCTACTTAACATTTAGTATTATTCAAGGTAAATTCTTGGTTGCCCTTTCAAAAATTGTGAGTAATATATGGCACCAATAAAAATCGGCCATATGTATTCCACTAACTATGTCAATTATATAATTTCATTTTGCAACTTTTCTGTATGACTTTTGTTATTTACATTTTTACCTCATATAATAATTAATGAGTTTTTATGTTCCCAATTAAAGAATTTAATGATTTTTTAGAGTTTCCACTTGATTTTCAAGGACAACTCTTTGTTTTTCATTTGTTTTGCTCTCCACGTTCTTCGTGTTCTGCAAACCATCATTCAATTAAATTTTTCATGAAGTAATTTTACATATCCTTTAATGCACAATTGTAAAATTCTAATATATATATCTTCTTTTTTTTAAATAATAATATATCTATATTTGATGATAATCCATATTAACACATCTTTTTTTTAATAGCAAAACTCAATCACCTGAAATCATAAAATTGTATCAGTAAAGTAATCAATTAATAAATTGAATTTAGTACTAAAAAGAATTAACAAATTAAATATAATGAATAAATCTTAAGCAAATGATTCAATTTATATAAAAGTTTTTATCTAGAATAGATTCACGTCATTTTATAATAACATATTAACATATTTTTATTTTAAAATTAGCAATATTGTTTAGGTACCTAATCTAATATCTTTTAATTTAGGTTTAATTACTCTGTAGGTCTCTGAACTATTTAGGCTCACACGTCGGTCTAACACTTCACGGTTTGGGTTAATTGTAGTTATACGAGTAGTCAATATGTACATGTCGAAAACTTAACCAATCAGGTTAATCGTGGTTAGACCAAGAGTCAACACCGACCTAACCCTTGTTCCGATCAAATTAACCATTGTTCACATGGTGATCCATTGTTTAATGAACTGGACGCTAAGTGATGCGGAGTTAACGATGGTACATCCACGGTCAATATCTGAATCAGTTTTAGCACTGTGATACATGGAATCATCCATGGTCAGTGGGATTAGAAGATAAGTGAACCCTAGTTCACACCGTGATACATGAAATCATCTTTTATCAACCGAATCAGATGGTAAGTGAATCATTGTTTACACTGTAATGCATGGAATTGTCCACACTCAGTGGAACTGGACGTTAAGTACTGTCGATCAGTTCACAATAGTGCATGAAATTCTCCACTGTCAGTGGAACAAAAAGTTAAGTGAACCCTAGTTCACACTATGATATATGAAATCATCTATACTTAGTCGAACTGGACGATAAGTGAATCATCTATAGTTTATGTAACAGAAAATGTAATTAAATAAACTAAAAAATAAATTATATTACCTAAAATAGTACTTAATTTTCATCCTCACTGTTGAATGTCTAACCTTTGTCGATTTAGAAGAAACTAACAAAACTCGATTGATTTGAAGTAAAGACTTACTCGATATAGTTTATATATTTTAGAAAGATTGAAGCTTTGTTAATTCAGAAGAAATTAAACATGCTTGACTTAATACACATGATTTAATATTTGTTTGAATATTCTTTTAGTACTGTAATATACAATTTTTTGTTTTTATTTCTCATAAAAGTATTTTGTTGGTTTTAGCCATTGTAAATATATATAAATGACTAACTTACAATAGTCAGATAAATAGAAAATATACTAAAATAAACTAACTTATTTAATTTTAGGGTTAAATATGTTTTTAGTCCCTATAAAATTTCAAATTTTCGTTTTTAGTTCCTATAAATGCCAACTAGTGTATATCCATTGAATTTTTGAGTGATGTTTTGCATACATGTTGAGGACATTATAAACATCTCTTCTAGAAAAACTTTGAATTTTTTAACAACGCATAAATTAAATCTAAATTTTTTAAGTGCAAAAGATTCGATAAACAAATTAAAGGAAATACTAACGTAGAAATCAAATTTTGAGTTTATTTTTTGTGAGGGAGATATTTTTAATATCTTTAATGTGTATGCAAAATATCATTCAAAAATTCTAAAGGTATACACAAGTTTACATTTTATAGGGACTTAAAACAAAATTGTGAAATTTTATAGGGACTAAAAGTTGACGAAATTTTTTATAGGGACTAAAAACAAAATAGTGAAATTTTGTAGGGACTAAAAACATATTTAACTCTTAATTTTATTTAGGCTAAATACCACTTTTGTTTCTTTATCTTTGCTCGAAGTTTCACTTTGGTCATTTATCTTTTTTTTGGTCAGTTTTGGTCCTTTATCTTTCATTTTGGTCCCTGTCGTTAGTTTTTGTTAATGAACGCCACACTGGCAGTTAATTGTTGACGTGGCGTCTTAAATTCATTAAATGATGTGGCATTAATTAAATGAGGTGGCAAATAAATGCATTATTTAATTCTAAATCATTTTACACATCAGCATTTAAGTTTTTTAATTCAATAAAAACAGAAAAAATAAACTGAAACACAATTAAAACATTTATCTAAAAACAATTAAAAAAGTCATTTTTCAATTAATTTCTTTTCATCCTCATCTTCTCTTCGTCAAAAGATATGTTCATCTTCTTCAACATGTTAAAAAAACCCCATTCTGTTTCTAATTAAAAAAGTCATCTTTCAATTAATTATTTCTTTTCAATTAATGTACTTTTGTTTTTTATACTATCTTTTAAATTTTCTTAACTTATTTTAATTATTAAATAAACTCTGTATGAAAGGGAGAAATTAATTATGATACATGGAATTATCTATGATCTGTCGAGTTAGACGGTACGTGAACCCTAATACACACGGTCATACACAGAGTCAGTCATCTATGGTTTAATGAATTCGACGGTAAGTGATGTCGAGTTCATAGTGGTACATGAAATCCTCCAAATCATTGAATCATTGATAGTATTGTGATACAGGGAATCATCCTTGGTTAGTGGAACATAAGGTAAGTGAACCCTGGTTCACACTGTGATACATGGAATCATCTTTGACCAGTCGAATCAGACATTAAGTGAACCCTAGTTCACACGGTGATAGACAAAGTCATCCATTGTTAGAATAGGCAATATTTTATTGTATAGTTCACTTTGTATTATTTAGTCCTATAGCTCACTTGGTATGAGTTAGTCTCTAGATGAGTTTGTACAATTGCTAGTTTGTTAGACTTAGTAACTGGTTCAGCTTCCCTTAACTGATTCAGTTGTGTATATGGTTGTATATATAGGGATTGATCCCTCATTCAATAAACAAGTTCAGATTTTACCAATTCTAACATGGTATCAGAACAAGACGATGAAGAATTGAAAAAGGAAAATAGCGATTTAGAATCGAGGAGAGGAAAAAAAATTTGGAATCAGGATCAAGAAAGGGGAAATCGATTTAGGTAAACAGATCTGCAACGCAAAACTGAGATGGAAGAGAGGACGATTCATAACCAGAAGAACAACGATTCACAACTAGCGAAATCGCAACCTGAAGAGAACCGGGAAAAAAAATTTTGGTCATGAATTTGAGAAAGAGGAAGAAGCAAATCGAGATCCAGATGAAGAAGATACAACGAAGCAGCATTTAGAAGCGGAAATTCGAAGTAGAAGGAGAAATCTGGATCAAGATTCAGTGAGAGAATCGCATAGAACTTGCGATGAAGAGAGGTGAAAAACTGTTATGGTTTTTCTGCCATGAGAGATGCTCGCGAGAGAGAAAGAGAATTTTGGGGAGAAGACTCGCGAGAGAGAGTGAAGTTCAGAAAAAAAAACTTTCATCTGATACCATGTTAGAATTGGTAAAATCTGAACTTGTTTATTGAATGAGGGATCAATCCCTATATATACAACAATATACACAACTGAATCAGTTAAGGGAAGCTGAACCAGTTACTAAGTCTAACAAACTAGCAATTGTACAAACTCATCTAGAGACTAACTCATACCAAGTGAGCTATAGGACTAAATAATACAAAGTGAACTATACAATAAAATATTGCCTATTCTAACATCCATGGTTTATGAACTGGGCGCTAATGAACGTCGAGTTCATAGTGGCACATGAAATCCTCCACGGTCATTGAATCCTATTGTTAGCATTGGGATACATGGAATCATCATTGGTCAGTGGAACTAGGTAAATGAATCCTAGTTCACACCGTGATACATGGAATCTAATGAGCTATGGTGATGGTTAACTTTAGACCATTTGAACTGTGGATCAAATGAACTATAATTAGGATTGGCTTGAGATTGGTTGAACTATGGTTAGTTCATGGTACTATAAAGGTTCGACCTTTCATATAGAGCGGGTGAACTGTGATGATTGTTAACTTTAGATCATTGAATTGTGGTTAGTTCATTAGAATATTGTAAAGGTTCGACCTGTCATCTTAGATCAATGGAACTAAAATGAGGATTAACTTTGTTAAAAATTCTAATTTTTTTGAGAGAAATGTTTATAATTTTGTGTGTGGAAAAAGACATTCAAAAATTAAAATGATCCACATGAGTTGACATAACATAAGAGACTAAGATTGATGACAAGGAAAATAATTTTTTTACTAACTAAATAAATATATATTAAAAATATACTAATTTTTATTATAGGGTATAGTACGTTTTTGTCAACAGCAAACATAGTGTTTTGCTTGTCATAGTGGCCAACTGCTTCTAGCTGAAACTCAACGACATGGGTTCCATGAATTTTAATTTTTTGAAAATTAAGTTTCCACACAATTTGTTTGTGATATTCAGTGCTAGAATGGAGATGGAGTCATAATCTCTATGTTATCTTATCTCTCCTCTTCTTCAACGTGAAACATAGGGAAGATAAAGCAAAGCATTAATTAAATTTGGGGTGAATTGCAAATAATATAAATATATAGTAATAACTGTAAAACAAATAAAATAAATAAA